>CM032329.1:27338087-27938087 GCA_019022515.1 Quercus aquifolioides
CGACATTGTTGGGGAGGGCAAAGCCTAGAGAGTAGATAGGCCACAAAAATTTATTTAGATATGCATTTGGCGCCTCATTTCACTAAAGTTTAAAGAATAGATTTGTTATTTATTTATTTATTATTATTATTATTATTATTATTTTTGTTGAGAATCAGTTTATATATATATATATATATATATATATATATATAAAGCTATTCACTTTATTTATTTATTATTTTTTTGTGAGACTGAACACTTACACGTGCACTTACCGCGTATCAAACTTGGAATCAAATAAGGTGGTACTTATTATCTTAAAATTTATCCAAATTCAACCTGGATGAAGTTCTATGAACTTAGTACAATCTATTACAGAATAATAATACAATATGTTAGATCTTGTTCTAGCCTCACAAACACATGAAATTCGAGTAAAAAAAAATTGAAATTTACTAGAATTTGAGATAAAAAATTTTAAATAATAATTTTATTTTAATCTAATGAAACCCTAGTACAATGCATATTTGTAAGGACTCTATAGGGTGCATGACAAACTTCCTTGAAAATAAAATTTATAAAGATGTCCTCAAATTTCCAAAATTTTTGTTGTGAGACTAAATTAATTAAATAAAATAAGCTAAGACAAAAGAACTAAATTTAAATGTGAAAGTAAGTGAAAGGATAACAAAATATGGATTACACACCAGAGGACAAAGTTTTTCTTCAACCCACTACATTATAACTTAGAAAACTTTCAATGTGTATTTTTTGTTACATGACCTAGCTAATTCATAATCATGTGACATAATTAAAATATTTAATTAGTCACATAATTCAATACACGTAGATGGTCTTATAAACCGTCGCATAATAGATTTGAGAAAGATTTTGTCTTGCACCACTTGCTTCAATTCATGATTATCTTTTTGAGTGCAATGTAATCTACTGGACATAGTTTTGAATACGAATGCTAACCGTGAGAAAGAAGACGAGAAATTAGAAAAAGAACAAGAGAGAGGAATTGGAACAAGTCAAGTGGAGCAACTTGTGCGTTACAAAAGCTCCAGCCACTAAGTGTCTAAGTCCAGCTCAAGGTAGATGGAGACAGATATAGAAAAAAAAATGAAGGGATTTTGTCTATGCCTCAAAAACTTTCACTATCGCAATAGATAATAAAATTAGAGGAATTAGATTATGTTATTGGCCAAGCTCTAAGCAATGACCTCAATGGATGTGGGACATAGACATAATCAATCCACCAAACTCGAAGGTTGATATGGCTTGCTATATAATTTGGAAAAATGACATGTGCATAACATTTTCATAATATTTTTACAATAAATTCGATGTGGTAAGTTGTTACATGTTGTTATTGATGGGGTAGAAAAGTAATTTTAGTAGTAGGTTCAAATTAGAACTAATAACAATTAACCAACTATAATTTGTTGTAAAAATATTGTGAAAATATTATGGAGGTAGCATCTCTTAAGTTGCTAGGAAAACTTTTATTGGTACCGATCTTGCAGCCAAAAAGTTGGGAAAAGCCTATTCATATAATGACACGTCATAAAAAACTAAAATTTTTTTTTCCAAATCTTTTATAATAATGTTTAGTGGTTCTCTTTTGCTGCTTAAATGACTTATTTTTATGACTCTGCATTCGTGCTTTTCCTAAAACTAAGCTAACAAAGTTTCTGATGAGCAGCGACCTCATCGGTTATGACACAATAGAAAATATATATATCGGAAGATCGGGATGCTGAAATATACGTCACTACTTTGATTGAATCATTGCTAGTCATGTTTAAGTAACAATTACAATGAGATTGAATTTTTTTTTTTTTTTTGGGAAAAAGTGAACATGTGCAATGAACTTGATCAACAACTAATTCTCTTTTATATTTATAAAAATTCCATTGCAGGGTTAATTTAATTAGTTGAGGACCATACTTAATTGAAGGGATCGAATCTCCCATTTCCTCTCTTTTTCGAATCAAAACTCTAAGAGCATCTCCAACAGCTTCTCCAAATTTTTGTACTGTTTGGAGAATGAACAGTAACATTTAGTTTTTACTTACCCACTTTTACAAATACACTTTCCAACAGATTCTTTATCTCATTTAAATATTATTTCTTCATTCATTCTTTATTCTTTTTTTATCATAATTTATTCTTCCTATATTCATCCCAACAATTATATTTTTCAATGAAAAATGTTATGTTCACAACATTTTTCGCAATACTTTTACAACAAAATTTATGTGAAAATTTGTTACTAGTTCTAATTTGAACCCACCACTAAAATTATTTTTTTACTCACTAATATTAACTAATAACAATTTATTACTTAAAATTTATTGTGAAAATATTGTGGCAATATTTGTCAATTAAGATTTTTTATTTTTATATTATTTTCCCTTTCTTTCAATTCATTCTCATCCATATGTTTTTTTTTCTTTTTCTTTTTTCTTGTTTTTATCCTCCACACACGTGTCAGCCTATATCTATCCCACCCCCACCCCTTGTTTTATTTTCTTTTTCTCCCTCACATTCAAGAACACTCCGGACTCTCTCTTTCATTCTCTAGCTCTTTCTTTTTTTTACCTTTTCTATTTCTACTTGATTCTAGAACACTCTCTAGCATGATGTTTTGATTTCTATTTTCTTTCCTCTTCAGCTCACTTCACACACACACACACAGAGCTGACATGGCCTTCGTCTATCTTTTTTTTTTTTTTTTTTTTTTTTTTTTCTTCCTTCTTTTCTTTGTTCTGATTCACTTTGTTGTTACAATGGAGCTTAAATAGGCTTTCATGCTCTTGATCTGTTGTTTTTGTTTTGATTTTAGATTTGTTGTTCTAATTAAATTTGTATTTTTCCCTGTTCTTGATCTGTGTTTCTATTCTGATTTTAGATTGTGTTTGTGTATTGATTGTGTTACCATTTGAGAGAGAGACAGATGAACAAAGAAGAGATGAGGAAAGAGAAAGAATTTTTTTTTTTTATTTAGCCGGGTATTTTTTTTTAAAGATAAAATAAGGGATAGAGTTGCTACAGTGTTCTCTAAATGAAGAGAAGCACTGTAGCAACTTCAAAAAAAAATTTACAAAAGTTGTGTGTATACCGAAGCTGTTGGAGCGTGAATAGTGGCCTAAATTCTCCAAATTTCTCCGATACAACATCTATTGGAGATGCTCTAACATGGCTTAATTTTTGCGATTGTGCTTTTCCTAAACTTAAGCTAAAATTTTTATTCTATAAATAATTATTTAGTATTTTGAGGGAAATATTTTCCTATCCTATCTTTTACATAATACCTTTTACATAATACTGAGGTTCATTAATTAAATTCTTGGTATTTTATAAAAATATAAAGAAGAAAAATAAAATAGTCTAAAGAGACAAAATGAAAACTAGAGAAAGAAAAGAAATAAACAATTTAGTCTGATGACCTACATTTATACGAAAAAACTTTTAATGACTAAATCTTTATTATTAAGCACTAGGTGTTTTAACGAATTTGATCAAATTCTGAACTACTGAGATTACAAGAATATTTGCAATATTGGACTATGACTCGAATTTCTTTGTTTGCACATCAAGCAAGCCTGCACTAAGGTTTTTTTTTTTTTTTTTTGACACTCAATAAGATTGGATATAATTTCTTTGAGTGCAAAATAAGTAAGGTTCGAGTTGGACTTGAGCTCAAATACCCCAGCAAGGCATCTTTTACTACGGATGCTCAGAAAATGTTTAGGTTACAATATTGCAACCAAAACGTTTGTGAAAAGCCTTAATGTACAATGACATGCAATTAACTATATAATTTCTTCCCGAATCTTAATAAAATAGAGGTTCTCTTTTCCTGCTAAGACGGCTTTAATGTTTGTGATTATGCTTTCCCTGAACTTAAGCTTACAGAAATAATAGAAAAAAAGAAAGAAAAGAAAATGCGGTATTTGAAAATAGGAAACAAAGAATCCGTGCAATATAAAGAACTAAGCCCATTTTCATGGTTGAGAATTTTGACACGGACACCCTCAGGCCTCACCCTCTTTGCTCAACTTGCTAATGTCATAGTCACTAGTGAAGAAAGTACTGGACCCGCCATTAGCCTGATGGGGATGATCATCACAAACCGCCATATACTTTTTCCCAACTTTTATTTGTTTGGTATTTGGCTGAACCTCACTTCAAAGTCGTAGTCCACCAGTTTTTAGTTCACAAAGTAGAACAAAAACCAAGGATTTTCATTAAAAATGTGACCACAATTTATCATCAAAACAATCAAAACGTTCGTCTAGTATGCATTTTGTTCACAACTTGTGTGTGATTCAGCGGAATTTCCTTTTTTTTTTTCATAATAGAGAATTTAGGTTCAAATTCTTCTAGATGGTTTGTTGTATGTAAAATAATAATAATAATAATAATAACCTTGCTCACATTTGTCCCAACCAATCAACTCTACCCAACTTGTCAAGACTCAAGAGTAGTTTCATAGTTTAGTAGTATAGTCTATTCGTTTTTATTAGGAGAATTAATAGGAATTGAATCTACCCCCCATCATTTTTTTTTTTGAAAGAGTTTCAACCTATAGCGTCCGCTCTTAATGATAGCTCTTTATCATCAAATCAAGACATCAATAAGTTTTTGGTGTAAGCGGGGATTGAACTCCGAATCTCTTATACAACTATCAGAAATTTTACCAGTTGAGCTAATTATTAAAAACCAAAGTTATACCCAACCTTTTTCAAAATTATCGTTAATTGTGTCATTCCCGAGACTAAAATTTGTTGGGAAATTTAGACCCCGGTTGATAGAATTAACAAGTTTTAAACCCAAGTTGTTAATTAGATTAATTATGAATCAAACTTATTAAAACAAACAAACATCAATATCATGTCAAAATCATGCAGCGAAAAAAATAAATAAGACAAGATATGATGA
The DNA here is from genome assembly GCA_019022515.1 of Quercus aquifolioides. Lineage (NCBI taxonomy): Eukaryota > Viridiplantae > Streptophyta > Magnoliopsida > Fagales > Fagaceae > Quercus > Quercus aquifolioides. Next base: position 27,343,020 of record CM032329.1, read on the forward strand.
CCCAGGAAAACCAATGAAACCAACCAGTTTCACAGTAAAAAACCTGGGGGGAAACCTTCCCGAAAGGCAATTCACTATAGTAAAGAGAAGTTTCAGATCTAGTACAAAACTTTTGTCCCTAGACTCTACAATCCCCGTAAATGAACTCACAGCAGAAACCTTCTACCGCTTCAGAACCTCTGAACTCTTCAATATATGAACGTCACTCTTTGATGCACGAATCCCAATACGTGACTAACCAATTGCGCAGATCCTAGTACGTGACTTAAATCACCAACTAGAAGAAGATGTTGGCTGCAAAATTCTTCACTTCATCAACAATGAAGATCAAGAAGCACTTGGTTACAAAACCCTAAGGCGCAAAGACGCAGTAGCTTCTTTCACAGAGAATAAGGTATCGGTCACCTTTTGCATATGTTCTCCTTGTATTCTCTTATGTGACGGCCTCTAAAATAAGTCTTATATAGGTCTAGGGTTGTGAGAAAAGAAACCCTACACAAATATATAAGCCTGGTCCAAAAACAGAAATTTGAATTCCCGTAACCTCGACAGATAGCAGCTATCGAGGAGGTGTCGAGAAGGTGTCGAGGTTTAATGAATCTCAACAGATAGCAGCTATCGAGGAGGTGTCGAGAAGGTGTCGAGGTTTAATGAATCTCAACAGATAGCAGCTATCGAGAAGGTGTCGAGGGGACAGAAACTTTCTCGATCGATCGACCAGCTATCGAGAAGCTATCGAGATTGCGATAAGCATCAGCTGAAGATCTCGACAGATAGCCAGGTGTCGAGGTAGCTATCGAGCAGGTGTCGAGACTTAATGAATTTGCACTTCAGCTTGCTTTTTCTTGGACAGACTTGATGACTTCAACACTTGATCTTGAAACCTTATTTCTTGAAGTATTAAAAACACCTAGAACTACCCAATTACAAGTAGAATGCGTTTTGTCAAAAGGATTAGCCAATTTACATAAATAAGTGACATATGTTCTTAACAAGTAAACACACATATGTCCTAACAAAATTATTGTTGTATGCCATTTTCTAAATAACAATTGTAAAGTTGTAATTTTTAATTATGTTTTGTTAGCTTTAATCCCGTATTAAATTTGATTGTAATTCTTTAATCATTTTCTTGTATGTTTGTCGGATTCAATGTAAGGATAAAGTGTGAGAAATTGGTGAAGAACTGTGAAGAACAGGATAACTCACAACTTGCTCACGACTGGCTCGCAAGTAAACAACCCGCAAAAGGGCACGTGAGAAGCATATGTTGGAAGCTGAAAATTTAAGTGCTAGAAGGCATTTCGCGACTCATCTCACGACTTGGCCAACCTGCAAGATGACTTACGAGATGCACTACCAGCCTATTTTAGTGTACTTTCCTCATTTCTTTACCCATACTATAAAAGCTCACATTACCCACGAAATTGTAAGGAGAATTTCAGAGAGAAAACCCTAGAAATCCATTTGAAAGTTAGAGATTGTACACCCACAATTATCTACACATTTCTCTTAGTTTTCCTCTACTCATACCTCTCTAATTACATATCCTTGAGAGTTCTTAACCCCAACACATACATCACTCAATTTGAGTGTTGTGAGTTGTTTTGGTGCCTATGGGAAGTATTGGATGAAGTCGTTCGTTGGTGGATGCAATTGGAGCTAATTGCAAGATTCAGATAACTAGTGAAGACATGACTCAATGAAGTCCGTTGGGAGTTGGAACTTAGAGGGTTTAAGTATAGTAGATAGATTAGGCTTGGAGGGTATTTTTGATATCCTTTTACTCTAATTTTATTCACTAGTTGATCATTTTGGTTTGGAGGGTTGTGGAGAGGTTTTTACGCCGAGTACTTCGATTTTCCTCTTCGATAACATATCGCGGTGTTATCTTGTATTTGCATATCTCTTCCTTTACTCCTTGTGCTTTATGTATGCCCATGCACTAGGCAGTAGTCTCAGTTAATTGCACATTAATTACTTTTATTCCCCACTTAGTTGAGTAGATTAAAAGCAATTTAGCCGTAATTTAAAATTGGGGGTTTAAACTAGTTTTAGTGGTTTTACTCTACCGAGCTTTCAACAATATATTGATTGTATTTAAATAACTTATTTTTATTTACTTAATTTAAAAAAAAAAAAAGTAAATTGTCCAAAGTATAATTATACGTTGAAAAAAGAAAGAAGAGATTTTAAAACACTATGTATATGGGAAGAGCCAAAAAAAAATTGACATTTTAAAGCTAAAATAAGCAGATTTGGATTTAAAACATTTTTCCAAATATAATTTACATCCAAATAAAGCCTCAACTAGCTAGCTGTTTTGAAAGGGGGCATGAGTGCATGCTCATGCTGGGCTTAAAGGTCACGTTACAACCTCCATTCCAACTAAATGATAGCAACCCTCGATTTCTTTTTCGACTTTGACGTGAGCAACTTAGCACAGAGCAAATTTCTTTTTTCTAACGAAGCCCTTTTATACCATGTTCTAAATTGGAGATTTTTGAACCAAAAAAAAGAAGAAGAAAAAATTAACTAAAATTTGTCTTCTTCTTCTTCTTCTCCCTCTTGGCACTGATCGATGTGTGTATAATATTCAGGGCAGTGTCAATTTTACAAGTGGGGCACATTTCGATTGGCTTCGTAACCACGCGCAATGAAATAATTTATTCATGTACAACAACACTATTGGCGTTGATCGTGACAACATGTGCTTTGTTGAATAGTTGAGATCAATCCAAATTGGTTTTCTAGAAGATTGGAATATGCATCTATAATCTGTTATTTCGAGGTTTAATCAACGATATAATTTGCGATAAGAAAAATAAGTACTGCATAGAAATTCTTTAAAAATATATATTTATTTCTATATATAATGGATTCATAAATTTCATTACCTTATTATTGAATCCAAGACCAACATAGAATTATTTTTCGTTAAAGGTCTATTATATCATCAGTGGCGGCTCCAGAATTTTTATTTAGGGGGGTCAATAATGGCGAAGCTATGAAGTTATTGGCAGGATTTTTATTTTTTTGTTTTTTTTTGTATATATAACTTTCATGTTATATACAACACAACCATATTGTATGATAATCTTAAAAAATATTAACATTCGAAAGATCGTTAAGACAACAATCATTGGATGCGTAAACAAATAGAATTAAATAACTAATTATACAACTTTATCAAATTAATAATAACTTATTATATAAAATATTAAATAAATAAGAATAGTAACACACTTAGGAGTAGGACTGGGCCTGGGAGTAAGTGTAAAACTAAGAAAAATAATACTCCAGTAATAAAATTTTGCTTATAAAGTGTATGGTTTTTTAAATATGTACGTTGTCACTCTCTTGGAATTGGAGTAAACAATAAAAGATTTATTGGACTTGAAAATGTGTAGAGCACTTATCAAAGGGTACGGCTTGTGTCCAGTGGAAGTTATCACTGGACACGTTGGATTGCGAACACATGTCCACTCTTGGACACATGTCCGAATCCTGACGTGTCCAGTGATAACTTCCACTGGACACAAGTCCTTCCTCTTATCAAAATACTTGATTGGACATAGAGAAAAACTAAGAAAACATAAATACAAATCAATCATAGAGAAAAACTAAGGATCATGTTCAAACTTATTTCAATTGGGTTTAACAAAAAAATGTAAAGTTAGGGTGTTTAGATTTTTATTGTAGGGGCCAAAAAAAAATTATATATAATTTTTTTTTTTTTTTTTTTTTTAGGACCAGGTCAGGGGGTTCATTTGAACCCCCTGGCTTGGTCTTGGAGCCGCCCCTGTATATCATGAACTTTTGTTTACACAAATTTTTAAAACTTAATTGGTAATTTCTTTTATTGTTGAACAAGAGATTTGGGCTTGAATCTCCTCTATATAAAAATTAAATTGATGCTTTAGTTTGATGGTAAAGAATAATTATCATGAAGTGAATATTAAAAATACAAATCTTATATTTATATAAAGAATTTTTAATGATGACTAGATTAGAGTATAACTAGGCTTTGGAGTATTTAACTTAACGAGAGATGCTACGTCTACAACAATTTTACAACATTTTTACAATAAATCACAGGTGGTTAGTTGTTATTGGTTCAAATTTGAAACTAACACTAAGATTACTTTTTTGTCCCAACAAGAACAACCAATAACAACCTGACACTTAGGAAATGTTGTAGAAATGTTGTAAAATTGTTGTAGACATAGCATTTCTCTTAACTTTATGCTCCATCTATCAATTGTAGTATGTCATGTGTTTGATTTTTTTTTTTCCTACTTTAAACTTTGGTTAGTTTATTGGAGGAAAAAGGATATTTGACAAATTGTGATTGGTAGAACATAAAGTGAAACACTAGAGTAGCACAAATGATTATTTATATATTTTTATATTCACATTGGATACAATTTTTTTTTGCCACCTTGAGCGTTCCATCTTATGCTTCGCCAACTACAACATGCCATGTTTTTTTTTTCATTTTAAATTTTGGTTACTTTATAAGAAAAAAAATGGATAAAGGATTTTTATTAGTTGGATACCTGTCTATTTCATTCTTAAGAATTATGAGAAAATTTTTTTTTACCCGCTTTTTTTTTTTTTTTCTATCTATAATATATAATTTATAATCTATGACATATATAAAACCAATGATGTTTGACTTTTGATTGATCTTATAATCTTGTGCCATATAAGTTATAAAGATTCATAATTTTACACATCATTATTCTAATATATATTTTTAAATTCATTTTAACTTATGTCCTATATTTAAAATTTCAATTAAAATATGGTCTCATCATATATATATTTTTAAAATGGTAGAATATATAGTTTCATTAGTAAACACAATCATATAGTAATGCATAATTGCACATTAATAATTACCATTAATTATCAAATATTATATTTAGACAAAAAGTTAAAAAGATAAAGAATGATATTTTGTTAAACTCTTCTTGCATTGCATAATTTACTTAACAAAATAAAGTTTATGAACACAATAAAATCTTACAACATTTTCATAACAAATTTTTTTTAGAATTGTGGTGGGTCCCAATGTAATATATTTTCCATGTAAATTTTTTAGATGTCACAATTTTACATATCATTACAGTAATACATATTTTTTATTTGATTTTAAGTTATATTTTATATTTGACATGTATATTTAAAACATTTATTAGAATATTGCCATATCATATTTTTGAATGGTAGAACAAGTTGTTCCATATACAAACAAAATTAAAGTAAATGCCTATAGATAATTATTATAATTATTAAATTTCATATTTACAAAAAATTAAAGAGATTAAAAAAATCATATTTTATTCAATTTTTTCTGTGCATTGCATGGGTTACCAACTATTTGAGAGAATTTTTAATGCCATCTCTCTCTTGGAAGAAAAAAATAAATCTCATACACAAATAATAATAATAATAGTAATAATGAAAAATGCAAGTTACACCTTTTAAATTTGGTCAATTGTCATTTTAATCCAAGTTTCATTTTTATCATTTTGGTTTGTAAGTTCATATTTGCTATTATCATTAGTCATTCCATCCCCGAACCATATTAACCAGTAAAAACTAGTATTTTTATAATAAAAATCTATTAAAATTTCTTTTTATAAAAAATACACTATTAATATTTGATCCTATAAGCTCACATTTGCTGTTAAAAAATACACTATTAATATTTCAATTCTGTTAATTTTTTTTTTTATCATTTTGTTCCTATAAGCTGATCACATTTGCTTGTACCTTTTGTCATTCTTAATGACCATTTTTTCTAACAGAATTTGAGGAAGGGCTAATGGTGACAATAAATATGAACTTATAGTATCAAAATAATAAAAATGAAACTTACAATTTCAAAATAATAATTGAATAGGAGTGTATTTTTTACCTAATAATAATAATAATAATAATAATAATGAAACGCCAATTAGTGTTTTTGTGGTATCCAGTTGCTTTACCTTTTGGAGAACTGAAAAGTTCAAGCTTTTTTGGCCCCTAGCTCTATAAAGAGATTGTCCTTAAAGCCTATACAGCATGGTCTTTAAAGAGTACAGAAATTTACAAGCATTTTTACGGCTTGAAGTTAGGGATGCCTCCAATCCATTAATGAAAATGGTTCACACTTAACAGTTAACACTGTAGAAAAAAGAAAAGGAAGAAAAAGGAAAAAATAGAGAGAGAGGGAGAGAGAGAGCAGTATTTAAGACTCTGTGTTCAGTCTGTCATGTTTCTAGAGGCAATAAAACCAGAGTGCCAAAACGTAGGCTAAATGTGAATCGCATAGGACTATGGGATTAGGAGCCACAGCAGCAAATACTGTCGTGAAAACTCAACATAGCATTCAAACAATCTCTCTCAATATTAGACACAGAATAGTATCAATGAGTAGTAAATCAAAACATCTTGGATCACGCTCCTGTTTGGTGGCTTTCACGTTTACCATATATGAAAGCAAAGAAAGAGACAGCGTTCAGGCTTTACCCCTGCTATCATTGTCCTTTTCTAGGACTGCTGCACCATTGTTTGCTCTTCATTGCATGCATGCCCTGAAAGCTAACCAAACTAAACCTCTCTCTCTCTCTCTCTCTCTCTCTTTTTGATGCACCCTTCAATTCCCATGCAGTTCTTCAATTTTTTTTTTTGAAATGTGCAGTCTTCAATTACATGAGAACAAACATGTTCTTCAAATCAATGCCTAATGATAAAGCAACAATTTCGGCTAGTAAAATTTTTAGCTGTTTTACTTACATGCCCAAAAGAGAGTAAATTAATTAGTACCAAGTACCAGTCGAAACTTGACACTAAAATACTATTAAGTAGAAAGGTAAATGGAAAATGAATAAAACAAACAAAGGGTTAAAAAATTACGTACCTCATAACTTTTTTGTCTGTTTTAGCACAAAATTTTATCAAGTTCAGAGAAGTGTAGTGCACTAAGTAGTGGTCCATGCACATGCTGCAACTTTAATTTTACCACCACGAAAACAATGTGCTTAAAGTTACAAAGAAAAAAACACATATATGCGTACATATAATATTGGTTTATATATGATCCTTCTTTAATTATGATATTGTGTAATATATATATATATATATATATATATTTATATCTATCCTTTTACTCCCAAGGTTAAAGATAGAGAGTATGCTCAAAGCATTTACAACTTTCGATTTTATATTGCATCGAAAAATCAATTCATTCTGCTATATCACTGTCGTGTCAAGTTGTTTAGTTGACTCTGTGTGCACGCGCATAGATATTTACTTTCTTTTTTCGTCTGTATGTGTGTATGTATCTGCAAATTTCGCTTTCAAAAAACGTTGGGGAAGAAAAGTTGAAATTAATATCATTTATGTTGTAGTCACCTTGATTTTAGTCTAAATGCCAACCATTCAGTTTCTGCCTCAATTTAAAGCTTGTGCTGTGCTACGCTGAAAAATACAAAAAGGACTAACTTTAATAGCCTTTAAGAGCACATTTCATAATTGAGTTGCGTACCTGGATACTTTTTTCTATTTTGCTCATCAATTGCTTACTTGGTCTACTTGCTAAGATGTCTAAGAAGCTACACATAAATTTCTCCTCAATAATACCATGTATATATCCATAGTTGGCCAAGGTCTACTTCTCGTAGCTAGGTAGCTTGTCATTGTAATGGAACTGAAAAAGAAACTTTTAAAACAATTGTGTCTAGAAATTAGTTACCATTGTTATGTCAAGATATATATGTATAATAATGGGTTCTTAAAAGGCAGAACTTGGACTGGACAGGGAGCGAGGAGTGGGGTTAAAATTTGGCCATTTTGGATTTCATCATCAACATGGATGAATGCAAGAAAACCAATTTCGCAGAAAAGAAAACAAGAACAAGAAGAAAAAAAGAAGAAGAAGAAAATTTGGCATAGTAGAAATGTGGTCCATAAATTAATTCCAAAACATTGAACTGCAATTGGCTTTATTAAAAAGCTGTTCAATACTGGAGTGACACCAAATAAAGACGAACTAAATGAAGTGGTAAATAAGTGAAATTTATATGTCAAAAGATCTTTGTGGTTGAGTAGTATTATATGGTTCTTTTCATGGGAGAAATTAGTGTTTTAGATCCCTTGGTTGATTTTAATCAGAATTTAATTATTATACATTCAATTCAATTTTGGTTGATTAGCACATTAATTCAATCACGTCACCAAATAAACAAGTACAAAAATAAATAACATAGATACATGGTGACAAAGCAAACTAAACGTACGAAAATAAATAATATAAGTATATAGTGACGAAGCAGAAAACATACACATCCACACAAAAAAAATACTACTACGGGGTTTAATGGTAACCCCAAAAAGAATTTTATTAAATATAATTGAAGTTCACATCTAAATCATACCTATGATCGTAGACTTTACTGCATAGAAAACTTATTAACGTGACCTCACTATTAGCTCCAAGCTGCTTGAATTCTTCCATTTTGAAATTCTTCCTTGAACTACATTTATAATTCCAAGGACCACTTTAAAGATTTCTTCCCCGTTGTGAACATGGTAGAATTGACTACTGTGGCTTCAACTTTGATCACAAATTATAACACTATCTTCACATCCACTTCTGTGTACTCCCAATTTGTGGGGAAAAGAGGTTCCTGGGTTTCCTATGATGTGCACAACTATATGCTTTAAAAACCTCATGCTTCAATAAACTAATAAGTGTTTTTATATATTTATACATGTACGAAGTGGTAGAGTTAGAAATTTATCTTTTGGGTGCAAACGAAAATATAATGAATAAGTAATTATTTTAAAAAATTATGTTCCTAGTTCCTACTATATATAGCAATATAAACGAGTACTTTAAAACAATTTAAAATGTAGGTTTAGTGCTTTATAAAAATATTTATTAAATTTAATAAATTGTGTATATATTGACAAAAAATTTGATATTTCTAACTTATATTTTAATAAAAAAATATTTAGATACTAGACAAGTGCATAAATTCAAAAAAATAAAAGCTAAGTGTCTTTTATTTAAATTACAAGACATAAAATGTATGAACAAAACCTTTGTTTGTTTCCCATTATCACTTGAGATTTTTTTTTTTTTTGGTTGATAATTATCACTTGAGATTATTGTTAGGATAAATGTGTTCATTATAATTTTATGAATGCCCAATTAATTCAAGTAATTGGTATATATAACTTATCACTAATGATATTGTGACTCTATTTAAATAAAAATAATCTGTTTATACTCAGTTCTTATATAAATTATATATTTAAAAATAGTTTTATTTATAGATATTTAAAAATTGTAACTAGGATTTAGGATGTTCCAGATCTAAGACTATATATACAACTTATATATATATATATATAAATATATAAATTATACTTAGTTAAGGATTCTTTAAATAGATACATATTTAAGATTTTTTCCCCGCCCGGGGGGGGGGGGGGGGGTAGTTGCACCCTGGCCCTATTGATCCTCTGCTATTGCATGTAGGATAACAATTATTTCCTACATACCAACAGACTTAAATAACGTGAATTAAAATCCCCAATCAAGCAAACCTCAATTGAGGGTGTGTTGAGAGGATTATTTTGATCGATTGAGACTTGATTGAAGGTGACTTCCTTCTCCTTATCTTGAGTTGATTCTTGATACTTAATCATGTATAGTGATTTGACAATTACAACTCATCAAAAACCGTAGACTTCCTTCTCCTTAATTATCTTGAGTTGTCATGAAATTTACCAATACTCTAAACCTAAATATTTAGAATTGAATCCACTCTTCACTCATAAATAATTTTAATAAAAAAAAAAAGAGGAAAAAAATAAAGATTGATTGAATGCTAGCATGAGTACATATAAATAATACTATTTTCAATCGCTTTTTATTATAATAATTATTATAAAATGGGTTTTAAGGCTGAATATCACTATGACTCCCAAATGTATTTATCATTCATGTGACATATGCAACGCCTTTTTTTTTTTTTTTTTTTTTTTGAGAAACCATATGCAGCGCATTAAGTGGCTTGAATTGAAAGCTTATGGTTTCGGTCTCAATATATAATGAGGTCACTATAGCTTTCTTAATATATAAGTGATAATCTTTCCCTTTATCTTAAAAAAAAATGGTGATTCTTTTTGCTTTCATGATTTCTAATACCTTATCCTACCTTTTGTCTCAATTTTATAGTGCTTGCACTTTATGAATAAGATTCAAGGTTTATATTCTTAATGTACACTTCAGAAAAGACTTCTAGCGTAGTACGAGCTTCGCCATTTCTTGTAAGAAAAAAAAAAAAAGTAAAAACAGAATAAAAAAGAAATGCTTGCATTTTCATTCCACTAGGCCACAAGAGCACAATGCAACAATGCCTAGAATAGAAAGGAATGCCTTTTTCTTTAACATTTTATTTTTCCCCATAAAGAAAAAAGAAAAAGAAAAAAGATTTCCAGGTGTCTTAACAGAAACACTTGGGCGGCTTACTATCAATTTTTCCATGGAAAAGAATGGCAAGGAATTCAATGAAAAAGACTGTAGGCCTTTCATGTAGCGTGCTGGAGGGAGAGAGAGGCCCATCTAAAAGGAATTGTGGTCACTTCAATCTTCTCACAACAACTCACAATATCTATGGCAATGTTCCAACTTGTGTAATCAATTGAGAGAGTTGCAGTGTTGCACACCTTGCTGCTTCTTTAGAAGTAGATTGAAGGTTGCCTGCCCTTTTGTTCTCTTTGGTAAGATTTCAAAGGTTAAAAAGGCTATAAGTTATCCTCACATATGCTAGGCCATGAGTTCTTTTTATATCACTATCAATAAGTCTATAGGCAAAGATAGAGTTAGGATTTCATCTTTGGGGATTAAAACATGAACCAAATTTCTTTTTACCATTCTAGAATAAAAAAGATACTAATTAAAATTCAAAACAAAAGTAATACATAAATATGCAAACTAACATAAATTTAATATTAACAAAATATAAATAACTGAAAAGGGGTAAAATATTTGTTTCTTTATACACTTTCATTCAATCATAAGTTGAAAATCAAAATGGACCTCAACATTTTTTTTTTAAATCTTGAAAATTATCTATGATTGATTATGAACAAAATTTTATAATAATTTCCTTTCAATGTACAAAATTTAAGTATCTGTTAAATTTTTTTTAAATTTTGTTGGAAAACCTATTTTTGATAGGATTCGTGAGTTAAAATGTCATATATTATAATTTGAATTTCCCATAATTTCTAAATTATATACATATATACATATATTATCTTTATCATATGTCCAAAATTGTTCTAACTAAAAAAATAATAATTAGTGTTACCAGGTAAAAAGTTCAACAAGAAAAATTCAAGCATACAAAAAAAAGTTCCTAACTACTTAGCCTTATTCACTCAATATTATGTTTTATAATATGTCAATATTCTTCTGACATATTACCAAGTGAAAAAAACAAATGAATTGTTTAGGTAGAACTAGACAGCAACAAGACAACTCCTAACTCTCAAAGTCCCAAATTTTCACCTTTATGTCTCAAATAATAAATATCTAAAATTTCATTTGCTATAAAATAAAAAAAAAATAAAAAAAAGTGAAACACTATAGTAATTTGAATTTTTTTTTTAAAGTAAAAAGAATAAAAATACACAAAATGTCAATTGATTTTTGTTAAGTTTTAGACTAGGTTGATGATTACATTTGAATTAATCAAGCTATTTTGATTACACTGATTATGCCAATTTACAATTCAAGAGCAAACACTTCAAAATTATATAAGGAATATAAAATAATATGTCACTAATCACGCAAATCAATCACAAGGAGACAATAATATGCTAATGAAGTGGAAAATGGATAAAGAACACTCCAAAGTAAAAAACCCATTATGTGGGAAACCTTCCCAATAGAGCAAATTCGCTATGATAAAAGAAGTTTTACAATGAAGGAAAAACAATTTCCTAAATTCTATTGCTTCAAAACTTACATAAAAAAAAATAAAAAAAATAAAAAAAACATTTTTATTGTCTCAAAGTTTCTAAACTATTCAATCATACAAATTGCCTTCATAGATGACGCATCCACAATTACGATTGAAACTTCTAGCCGACTCTAAGAATCTCCTAGAGATTTCTTCATAGTAACAACTTGTGTACTTGATGTCATTAATCACCGTATTGAAATTAAACTGTTGATTTTAGACTCATGGGATAACTAAATAGGTTTTTATTGATTTTTACTCTAGGGTACAACAACATTCTCTCAGGCTTCAAGAAAGTTGTGCAAATAAGTCTCCTTTATACTTGATAGCAACTAAGGTACGCAATCAAAGGCACAATGACCTTTCTAGAATTAAAACACGCTAGCCATGATCTTCGATCAATTGAGTAGCTATTGAAAGGCTGTCAAAATGTTGATCGCTTGGAACTCGATCGAAGATTAGTTGAACATTGTCAAACTAGACCTCTTAAGCTATTTCTTGTATTGTTGTGCAATTTCTTGATCCAATCTTCAAAGACATATTACATACTCAATTTTAACATACAAGTCATGGAATTTGGCAACACTCGATTATGTCATTAACAACATTTTAAAAAAAACGTAAAATAAAATAAATTGATACCAACAACAAGTAAAATTTTGATATGTAAAAGAGGGTATTTTTTGGGAGGGACCACTAGCTACAAGAATGGGTTGGATGACTAGTTTAAATTTAATGATCTTCAAATAAATTTTCAAACTTTTTTTTGGGGGGGGGGGGGGGGGGGGATATAATTTTTTACCCAAATTTAAAAATTAGCTCCTCCCTTCTCCATAGACTCCAAATATTAATAATGAATATTTCATTGAAAGTGGTGGACCTAGATAAGGTGAGTGGTAAGTCCATGTTAGAATGAGTGCGAAATTTTCACAGAAAATTTCGGTTTGTGCTGGAAAATTATTTGAAATATTTGCAACTTACAAGCCCCACCGGGGGGAGGGGCCGAGGGGGGGGGGGGGGGGGGTGTTGTGGTCTGCAATCCATTATTCTGTGGAGGAAAAACTTCAAAATCAAATGAATTAATTTGCTAGTTATCCTTTCCATTCACAGGCTTCATTTTCTTTTTCTTCCTTGATAACTTTTGAGGAAATGATGACTGTGGGACCTAATTAACTTCTTTTTGGAAACACATTTTATCAAAGGAAAAGTGATTTTCCAAACGAAAGGATTAGAAGGTAAATCCCCGAGAGTGAGGAAACACTTCGATATATGATGTATCCCACCAGCCTCTAACCTCCTTAACACTGCTTCCCCAATAAAACCATCATGATACCTTTGGAGTTCACAAGCAGCGCTTTTAGGTAGCTCTACTAATCTAATTAATTAGCTCCTTTATAAAACACAAAAAAGTTTAAAAAACTATAGCATATATATATATATACATCTACCTCCAACCAATATATCCCTTGAAAGATTTTTCTATGACACAAATCTCTTTCAGAGAGTTCTTTAATTAGTTGTTTTGTTATTGTTATTGTTTTTGCTTCTTCTTCTTCTTTGGCATGAATAGGAGAAATTTTTTCTTACAACATTTCTTTGTTAAAATGATTTATTGGGGAAGTTTTTGCTGATCAATTTATCTTGAAAATGAGATAAAAGAACAAAATAAACTAAGTAATTATTTTTACCAGTAATAAGATAAGTGATTACAACACATTTGATTTGCAACAGCCAGTGAGCTTATCTTCATCGAAAAGCAACATTACTTTCTTGATTCTTTTTTACATTGAGTATGGGAAACTTTTTTTTTTTTTTTTTGAGAATGGGTATGGAAAACTTCTTTTATCACAGTGATAAAATGATAAAATAAAACAGTAACTATAGGATACATGACGACAATAGTCTGAATTTACAAATAAACTCTATGTTCGGTAATCAAAATTTCAAATAGAGTTTATGATTTATTTTGGAACAACAATATATTTATTTTATAAATTGTGTTTGTATGTTTTGCGTTTTTTTTTTTTTTTTTTTTTAGGGAGTATTTACTATTGTTGTACAATTATTCATACTAATAACCCAAATCATGAATTTCTTTGTTGTCTTTCAACTATTCCAATTTTGATTGTGAAAGGAAATAGCTCCCACAGCCCCAAAACCCTAGTTCTCCATGTCTTTGTATATTTCCACATTGAGCTGAATCTACCAAATTGAATCCACAGTCCAGGCTCAAACCCTAAAGTGTTCTGCCAACATCAAGTGACTGGAATATTTAGCTCACTCATGACTAAGAAAACACATTTCTATTTTGGTTTTAGAGTTGTCAAATTTATGATATTGAGGTCAATTTTTACAGTAACATAACTAGTAGGCTGAGGTCACACATCTACCCTTTTTACAAGTTAAATTAGAAAAAAAGGATTGTTATCAAATTTCGCAAATAGGAAGACTTAGTACAGCTGGTCCACATAAGTGATTGTAAAGAAAATTGATCTCCAAGAATAATTTGATGTAAACTAAGCCGTGACTTGAAGGGAAGCCAAAAAAGAAAGTCAAAGCTTTAATTTGTGTGTATTTTCTAATTTAGGCCAGCTCACTTAAGCAACATAGTCTACTTCATAATTGGGAACTCATTGAATCCTTTTCTTTAGGGTTTGGGTGCTAATTCAGCCATTGTGTTAACAATTTTGATGTTCTTATATCCCTCTCATTTCACAATTTTTAGAAAATATGACATGTATGATTCTGGGGGTACAAAAATTGTAGTAAAAGAATGCTGAATAGTGTAGTTGGGGGAAGGATGTTTGTCCTTTCCTTTTTGTGAAATCACATATATAATATCTTAATGGTGGAACTATAAAAGTGTACATATAGCATAGGAAAGAAACCAGAAAAGCTGTTAGCTATCATTATCAAAGCCTTCAAAAGGAGTGGGTGGAAGAGTTGGCCATTGAGAGTTACCTCTTTATCAACCATCCATGACTCTAATCATAACTCATAATCAAATAATTCTGATTATAAGAAGTCATTAAAAAGACACAAACTGTGTTGTGTCAGTGTGTATAAATATAGACATGTAAGAGAGAGAGAGAGAGAGAGAGAGAGAGAGAGAGAGCTGGGAATAAAAGAGTAGGGTTTAGAAAGTTAAAGAGAGATGAGTCTGGTCTGTGAATAGCTAGGTGTTGTAACATTTATGTCTTCTGGGGGCTGAGATGACCATAGATTTTTATCCCCAACACTGACCAAAAACTGCTACCCTTTGCAGAAGCATCGACAACACTCGGTAGGCCAAAGGTACGATTCTTCTCTGTCATCTACTCTTCCACCCATACTCTTCACCTTTCCTCTTCCTACTACTTCAATCTTCTCATATAATCCAACCAGTAAAACCAACTCTCTGATTTTCCTAAATATCATCCCAAATTTCAAGTATACAATAATGTTTTCATATATTATTGATTTCTTATTTTCAGTTTTTCTTGAATTCTTTTCATAGTGGTTATTGAAAATTTTCTAATTTTCATTATTTTGAAGCATACTTGATGTCCACATGGAGAAAGGAAAACCCACCATTCTAGTTAGTTTATTTACTGTATCCTTTTACTCTCTGTAGTGATATGGATAGATGAGTTTTCAGTTATGAATTTATCAGAAAAAACCAAAAAAAATTAAAATTTGGGCTTTGTTTGTTTTTTCAGTGTGGGTTTTGTATTTACTTGACTTATTGGGGTGAGGAATCCGGAGATTACAATGGCAGGGGTTTTTTGGGATCAGCAGCAACAGTAGCTCCACTATCAGGTGACAGTTGCAGATAAAAGAGCAACAAGCAACAACAACAAGAGTAAAAGGAAACAAAGCAACAGTGTACTAGTACAAGAAACCTGCAAGAAATCGAAAAGAAAGTTGTTTTAAGAACTAAATCAGAAGGCTAGGAATCTGGATTTCCAGAGGAATCAGCAGCACTTACTGAGGCCTATCCGCCAAGTTACAACCCCAATACAACAACAACCACAAGAACAAAACCTAGGCACCTACAACACCCACTACCAAAATCTCCAACTTGTCCAAAACCAACAACAACTACAACAACAACCTTATGGGGATGCCATAAATTCCAACCAAACAGAACCACAAGTTTTTGACCAAACCACAGACTATGCTAAACACAGACAAAAAATGGGCATGAAGAGCACCGGGGGAGAGATAGTCCAAGTCCAAGGAGGCCACATTGTCCGATCCACCGGCCGTAAAGACCGGCACAGCAAGGTCTTCACCGCAAAAGGTCCCCGTGACCGTCGTGTCCGGCTCTCAGCCCACACTGCCATTCAATTCTATGATGTTCAAGACCGGTTAGGCTATGACCGGCCTAGCAAAGCTGTGGACTGGCTCATCAAGAAGGCTAAGTCTGCCATTGACAAGCTAGCTGAGCTACCACCATGGCATCCAACTGGTACTTCTACTGGGACTGCTGCAGAACCGGACCCAAATGCGGGCTCAGCAGAAATGACAATAGCAGAACAATCAGAGTCTTCTGGCTACAACTTTCAGCTCCATAGGCAATTGGGTGAGAACCCAGATGACAATTCAACCTTCATTCCACCATCTTTAGACTCTGAAACCATCACAGACACCATGAAATCATTGTTCCCAACAAGCTCAGCAAATTCCTCTATCAATTTCCAGAGCTACCCACCTGATTTAATTTCAAGAAACTCCAACCACCCCCAAGATCTTGGCCTATCCTTACACTCCTTCCAGGACCATTCAGCTCCAGCTGATCAGAACCTTTTTGTGGGCTCGGCTCCCATGGGATTCGATACCAATTACCAGAGAATGGTAGCCTGGAATAACGACACAAGCGCAGAGAACAGAGGCGGGTTTGTGTTCAACTCTCAAGCATTGTCACAACAAGCATTGCTAGGCCAAGGCTCAGCATTTTCACAGAGGGGACCCCTTCAGTCCAGTTTTGCGCATTCAGTTCGCGCATGGGATCATGATCTTTCCACTGCCTCAACAGACCACCAGAAATCACAGCCAATTCACCACTCTTCCATCTTTGGAAGCCGCTTCACTACCGATGGTTTAACGGGGTTTTGCATTCCTGCAAGAATTCAGGGTGAGGAGGAGCAGAGTGCCAATAGGCCTTCCTCTGATTCTCCCAATTCCCACCATTGATTCAACAAAGAACTCAACTTTTCCCCCCACCATTCGGTACTGTACTGTACTGTACTTCCCATCATTCCAAAATCCTTGCTTGTTTCTTCTTCTACTTGTTCTTCTTATGATGTTAGTTCTGTTTGTTTTCATGGAAAATGTATCAACAAAAATATTTAATTTTTTGCTTAAACTTTTTTATTGTTTACTTTTTTGCTGTTTGTTTCCTAGACAGAAATGTGCCAATAATGGGCAGCATTGAAGAGAAAATAGTACGGTTCTCAGAGGCATTTATGAGAAAGTATTTTCCATTGAGACTGGCAGAGTAAATTCAAGTGTCTCTCAAATTATGCATTTTGTTTTGGGGTTTTCCAGGATTTTGAAGATTCTACTGTTGGATAGTCAAATTCAAAAAGGAAGAGAACCAAGAAGAGATTCCAGTCAATTCAATGGTCTACTGTGGGAAGAAATTTATCTGGTTGGATTTAACACTTTGTTTTTTCTATGATTAATTTCATTTCCAGAGTCATTTTATATTGGATGCTCTATTGTTTATTAAGTGAGTTGTTTTGCTCATGTTTGTTTAATAGTCGCTTAATTTGTTCAAGTAATATGACTCTTCGAGCTGGATTCTGATCTTATAGTCCATGTCGCCCTTGTTTTTGTTAAAAATACAAGTAGAATACTGTTAATTTATTCCACATTTAATATTTTATTTATTAATTATATTGTTAATTATGTGAAAAACAAAAACTCTTGTCTAGGTCCATTCTTGGTAAACTGCGCTAATTAAAAAATTCTATTCAGAAAAACTGTTTTGGGACATGCTTTAATTTTTTACCACAAAAAATACAGTAGCTATTATTTTAAATATTTCTGTGCATGCTTTACAGTATTTAAACGAGAAAAAATATATATTTTCTTTTGCATCCACAGAAGAATACATTTTCTATTTTTTGCTTTGTTTTCTGTATCCAAAGTACAACTGTAATGTAACAGTTTCATGAGTCAGCAAATTTCTTGAACCTTGGCCTTTTCTTATTACATTATGTTGGCGTGCATACTATTTTGTCTATATATAGAGGGAGGGACACAGATCGAGTTATTCATGGTCTAATTGTTTGTTAATGTTACAAGTGTTTGTTGATGTTAGAACACTTAAGGATTAAAATTTTATAAATCTTTCTATTATATTTTACCTTCTTTTTGTTCTTAACTTGCATGCTATCTCTCTTATTAGTTGGACTTTATTTAAATTTATATTGAACGCGTTTTAAAGTAAATCTACTATTAGATTACAATATCTTTTTATACATTTCATACTTGAAAAATACTAAGATGATTATATATCAATAACAATCTCATTTATGAAATATTAAAATTTGAAGTTTTACTTCACAATTATACGTATAATATGAGTTTATATATTGAATAGTAATTAACATCCAAATATCAGGATGGAACAACGTGTTGGAGTGGGGGCCACCTCTCACCCAAAATTTTTAATAATACTTTTAAGCCTTAAGAAAAAAATAATTAAACATTTTATTGTTTGGGCTCCCAAAAATAATGAGCTCCTTCGTGTAAAAAACAAAACAAAATGTGTTAAATATTTAAATTCTAATATTCAAGAGGATCAAAATTTAAGAAATGGAAAATTATATTATACAGACTATGTGAATGTTTGATTTTCATTCATTTTTCTAATATAAAAATTAAGAATTTAAAATTCTCACTTTTGTATAACAATTTCGTATTAAGTTTTATAAAATCCCTTATGAAATAATGATATCAAAACTTCTAAGCCTAGCATGTTACTTGTAATATATATTTATATATATATATATGATCAAAATTTAAGAAAGCAAAAATTATATTATTCAGATGTGAATGTTTGATTTTCATTCATTTTTCTAATATAAAAATTAAGAATTTAAAATTATCACTTTTGTATAACAATTTCGTATTAAGTTCTATAAAATCCCTTATGAAATAATGATAAGAATTTCGTTAGTCTAGCAAGTTACTTGTAATATATATATATATATATATATATATATATATATGTAAAGAAGTTTAAAAGAGATTGAACAAGAATTTTCATATGGTCATTGTTTACTTCTTTCTCAAAAAGTAAGATATTTTTCATTAATATTTTTAAACAATTACTTATCTATGCACAATATTAATACTTTTTAAGTAAATATGTGTGTATAAATCTATATATGTGTGCACACGCACAAACACATATCTACATTGATATTAAATTTGGCCTCCCAAAGAAAACATTCATGACTCTACCCTGTACTTTACATGAAATTATATGTATGTGTGTTAAAGATGAAGAAAATGTGTAAGAGAAAATTTTTAAATAGTAATAAAATATAAAATATTATTGCGTGATGTAATAATAACAAAGACTTCTTTGGTGTAACTAACCCATATATAACTCTTACATTGTTTTTTCAAATTGTATCCTTCTCCGCATGCAATTTCAAAAACAACTTTTACATTGATTTTTTCAATTGGTAGTATGAATTTAGTAAATTATGCAGGAATACTTGGTCGATAGATTTGGGAGATTATTTTGGACTTTGGTCATCATAGGGTGATACCCACTGTGTTTGAGCCTTGGGGTTTAAGCCAAGCCACTTTCAACATTTTTACTCTTCCTTTGAACCAGTATTGTAATTAAAAAATTACAATGTTCAATCATGAAACCTTCTCGCATGGCTTCAGTTATTTTGGTAATTCTATTCCTTTATGCTGTTTCAATGAGATCTGGCTGGCTGAGGATGCTACTCAGGAACAGTTTTTAAAGACTTATGATCTAGGAAAGGGTGGGAGTTGAAAATATTGAGGAAAGTTCTGATGATAATAGTACTCATTTTTTCAGGACCATAGTGAGACCACTCAAATGGGCTGGTCAAAGAGGGAGATATAGTAAAGAATCTGTCAATTTGCATATTATTTCTTAGAAAACCTTGGGGAAATCGTCTTGAACTTTATCCATGAACTTGGTCCTGTGAAATATGCTTTAAACTCTCAGGAACCAATGTTCTCTTGTTGTTTAATTTGTTTTAAAATTGTTGCTTCTTTTATCTTCATTATTTGAAATAAAATAAAATAAAATAAACAACAAGTTTTATGAAATACTGTACAAACAAGTATCAGTCAGTGAGTTTCCCTAATATGGTGTCATATAACAGTAACTGTATTATTAAATAACTTGTTAATTTACATTCTGTACACACAACGTTCATAATTTTATATGTAATGTTCACATTTAAAATATTAAATAAATAACATATAAGTAAAATATAAAAGAACAAGAATGGAAGAAAATAAAACTTGTCATTTAAAATATTAATAAGGCCGTTGATATTATAACTTCAATGCCTTCATTCACAAAACTTATATATATGTCGGAAAAAAGTTGGTCTTATTCATAAAACTTATCTTTGCTAGGAAGTCGGCTACTTGGTTGGCTTCACATTAGTCGAGGTAGGGTGTAATAGAATTGGTGCAGTAGATCGAGTTGGCATTCTTACTTCTCAGTATGTTGCAACCCTAGCAAAAAGTAGTCACCACTAAGCCAGAGCTGTCCTTAGGAAGCTGTACACGGTAGTGAATGCTGATCAAACTGAATGGAAATGGTCAGAAATATAGAGAGTATATATGGAAGAAACCCATACATGATGAGCCCTTATAGGTCTTCTGCAGCCATTGAAAGGAATGGAAAGGACACCGCCTTGATAGTGCATGCATGTAATCATAACAAAATGGCTTTATAATACACACAACCTAATTAACATCAACGTAGTCCTCTGAAACTTTTTGCAAATTAATGTACTATCAAATGTCTTTCTCGGTTTATTTATTTACTTTATGGAATTGTCCAGATAAACAAACAATACATGTATTCGGGTGACAGAAAATGTGGTGAGAGATAATTCGTCAATGGTGTAATGAACCTTCCCCAAGGTCTAACGTGCCTTACCTGCCAATCCAAAAAATCGTGTAGAATATAAACTTTCATTTCTAAGAGCATTAGCATCCGAGAATGTAAAAAAAAAAAAAAAATCTATTTTGCATCCTCAAATACTACTTTATCTATTTTATCAGCTCATTTTACAACTCACCCTACATTTCAGTTTTTATTTTTACATACAACCCAATAAAATAATATAAACTATCTAATAAAATAATAAAAAGTATTCTTATCTCTCTTTTCCTCCTACTATCTTTTTCTATTCACACATAACCACAAAATTAAATACTATTCATAGGTTGCAAATTTTTTTAGGTCACAAAAAAAAACTCACAAATACATAAAGTATTACGATTTCTTTTTACTAACAAAGAGAAAACGAAAAGAAAGAAAATGATAAGAAATAGAGTGGGAACTAAAAATGTTGAGATGTGAGTAATAAAGTGAGAAATTCTGAAATGATAATAGAGAGAGAGAGAGAGAGAGAGAGAGAGAGAGAGAGAGAGAGAGAGAGAATGATATTCGCTAAAATTACAAGTAACGTACTAAGGAGAGCAAAATTGTTACGACTACAAAGCCAAAGAAAATATAATTAACTACTGGCACCGCTAAGGAGAAATTACGACCACAGTATTTCTTTCGGTACCCTTTTTTAAGGAAAAATGAAATTAGATATTATTTTAAGTAATGGATTGAATGAGTTACAAATTTGAATGACTATAAGTTTTTATTTTTATTTTTTTTAATAGGTTTTTTTTTTTGAATAATTTGTTCACTTGTTATTGTTTGGTGTAGTCTTGTCTTTGTTTGGGTTATTTTTGTTGTTATTTGGGTTAATTTTTATTATTGTTGTTTAAGATTTGTTTTTTTGTTTAAAAATTATGTTTGAAGGATCAGAATTATTTTTGGAGAAATGCTATGTTCACAATATTTTCACAATAAATATTCATACGCAACAAGCTATTATTAGTAGGTAAAAAACTGATGTCAATATTAGGTCCAAATTAGAATCGATAACAACTTATCACATAGGATTTATTATGAAATTATTGAAAAATATTATGAATATAACATTACTTTTATTTTTGTTGAATCAAAATTATAGTAATTTTTATTATAGGGTG
Source organism: Quercus aquifolioides (assembly GCA_019022515.1). Lineage (NCBI taxonomy): Eukaryota > Viridiplantae > Streptophyta > Magnoliopsida > Fagales > Fagaceae > Quercus > Quercus aquifolioides. Next base: position 27,365,318 of record CM032329.1, read on the forward strand.
TTTAACGTTTTTATTATTAGGGTGATCACAATATGTTAGTTTAATATAGTGGTCTCTTCTTTTTTTTCTTTTATTATTATTATTATTATAGAGTAGCTGTTTCTTTTTACTATTCATCAAAAACAGTAGTTTCTTTTTACTAGAGTTTTCATTTTTGCTGAATATTCTTTTTACTAGAGTTTTCTAACCCACATACTCCCATCAATACATATTAGGTTCATTGTACCCCTCTTTTGTTTTTTTGTTTTTGCTTGAACATTGTAGACCCATCTAAAATCGCATTCTAGCGCACACAAAATGAATACCCCTCGCAACCTTTTTATAGTTGACATCAGTGGGCTTCAGTATCTGGGCCTAGAAAAGAGCTTTAAGAGCTCCAAAGCTCATTTAAAAAAAGAAAAAAAAAAGAAGGAAGGTGTGTTTCGTATCCTCAAATGAAAAGTCTTTTAATCTCAATAAATCTTTTCTATAGTTTTTAGAAGGAAAAAAAAAAAAAATCTGAAACTGCTGAAATAGAGTTTTTTGTGTTCGTTCGGCATTTTTGTAGGAAGTTGAATTTAAAATAGAGTTTTAGAACCCGTCTCGCAAAAGAGCTTTAATAATTGGAAGAAAAAAAAAAAGAAAAAGGGTGGTGTCCGGCAATCTACTAAAAAAAAATGCTTTAACTTGTCCTTAAAACTGCTGAAATTTGGATCTTCAGGAACAAATTCTTAAATTTACTATTCATATACTCTAGAAATCTGGAATTTTAAAACATTATTGTTGAGGTCCAAAGAAATACAAAATTGAAATTTAAGAACCATTTGGGCTTTCAAGGAAGGGGTAAGGCCCAAACTCGCCAATTAAGGACTACTAAAATAAGTAGGAAAGGGCCCAAGCCCATGAATGGGTAAGCTTTGGCCTTATGAAACAAAGAAAAAATGAAACTCAACCCAGCCCTTAAAAGAGAAGATTGTTGGGGAACTCAAAGAGAAAGCTGAACTAGGATACCTAGGGATTCCTAGAAACCTGGGATCCTCAGGATGTGCAGTAGGAGACTAGGTGGGATTGAGACAGTTCAAGGGAGCATGCCCATGAACACAAAGAACGAGAGCAGATATGTCCCATCAGCCACCCAATGGTGCTGAAAAAGGCAGATGACTTGGGAACCAGCACTTCATGAAAAGAGGTTTGGTATCTCGGGGAATCCAAGGAGATGGACCATGAAGGAAGGTGGTTGTGATCTTTCAGCCTGATAGAAAAGAATCTGCCCATTTAGAGAAAATGACAAAAGGTAAAGCAGCCAAAAAGTGGGTTTGAAAAGTAGTATCTAGAAGTTTTGGGAAAAGAAGAATTGAAAGTTAGCCCTTAGGACCTCCTAGAAGAGGAAGGTCAGCTAGGGACTTATGGAGAGGGAACCTCAAAAGAGGAAAATAGTGAAAAAATAAGGAAGGGACTAGTTACCAATGTTGCTAGCACAACATTGGTTCTGGTACCCAGGGCAGCAAATGGAGGGAATCAATAGTACACCAAAGACCCTAGGAAGGTGCTATAAAAGGAGGTGAAGCCATCAGCAAAAACCATTCAGCATTAGTGAATCAAAGAGAAAAGATCCCTTAGAAAATTCCTTTAGAATTCAAAAAGGGAGAAGAGAGGGAAAACACCGTCTAGGATCTTGAGACAAACACTAGAGAATACACTTGGACCTTGTAATATATCCTAGTTCAAGAAGGACATAATGTATTAAAAACTTAAAAAAATAATGAAGCATCACTTATTATCTTGAGGATCCTTAACGTTTTATTCACTTTTCTTTTACTTATATCATTCTTTACTGTTCCTTATTGTGCAATACGTATATGTTTTCTATGTGTTAGTGTGTATGTATTGTAGGGTCCATGTTTTGTGCACAACTTGGTTCGTAATTGGCCCAATTTAGCTGCGGTGAACGAAATCCAATCCACTAAACAACAAGCATAAGGCCCAGAATCGTTGTTTCTACTTGAGCCAGTGTGCTGTAAAAAAAAAAAAAAGAACCCATAACTATTCACTATAATTTTTCATACACTCAAAACACTAAAGACCTTTTGAATTAAAACCCTATACCACAAAAGCTTTACAATTTAAGTTCTACTTTCTAAAATAATGCCAAGTGAGCACTTTTTTGTTGTTGAAACAAGTATATAGTAGGGGACTGATGGTGGGGTTCAAACGACAAAAAACGAACACCAGAAAAGATGTCATTTCTATTAGTTATCATTAGTTAGTAGTAGAGTTTTTGCAATATAGAGCTTTTGGGGGATGGATGGTGGGGTTCAAAAGGCAGAAAACATGAGCACCACAAAAGATGACATTACCACTAAGCTATCATTAGTTAGTGATAGAGTTTTTGCAATATAGAGCTTTTAATGAAAAGCTCTCTAGTGTTTTGAATGTCAGAATGATTAAAGTGAATGATGTTTTGAAGTACTGGATTTATAATGTATGAACACCACTTAACCTTGATGGGTAATATAACATATATGTAGGGATGCCACTTAACCCAAATACTTAAATTTATGAGTTTGGACTTAACTATATTATATTAACTACTCTCTTTTGTCATTTTTATTCAATATGAGACTTCACTTATACATATATACTCAACAATTTCCCCATCATATTTGAGTCTTTGCCTCTATATGGGCTTCAAGGCTTCTTTGTAGGCCATGAAGAAGTTTTACTAGCTCTCGCTTACTTATAGGTTTTTTCCTTCACCAGTATGTTGTTCATGGGCCTTTCATATATCATCCTTGGAAACCACGTGTCAACCTCGCATGCCCATCCACGAAAATTGGCCCGCACTTCTATGTTCATAGGAACCTCAGGCACACCTCCTCCTCCCTCCCCCCCCCCCCTCCCTAATAGCATTAGCAATACTATTTTGTTGGGTCTTTCTCCAAAATCATTTTTGTGATATCATTATGGGTTTTCTTTGTGTGATGTGTACATTTGTGTGGGCTCCAAGTACATGTACCTTGTCATTTCTCTAACTCCGAAAAGGACTTTGAAAACCTTACCACTTTGTAGCACCACCATGGACTTTGATACCAACTGTTAGGGAGATAAGACTTTGGAGAGACTTCAATTAAGTAGTTAACATAGGTGAGCCTAAAATTCATACGCTAAAACTTTTGAGTTAAGTAATGTCCTTATATGTTATATTAACTATTCAATTAGAGTTTTCTTAAGGTGTTATCTCACCAACAAGCCCATCAGAAAAAGAGGGGAAAAAAAAAAATACAATTGTATTGTGAAGCAAATCATCACTTCGGGTGGAAAATATACATGAGGGTGCACCAAATTACGATGTGATCACCCTCATATGTTTCCACTTCAACTTCCTGAACATATGACCCAAAAAAAAAAAAAATCATTTAAATAAAGATTTTATTCATAATTTAAAAAGTTTTTATTCAAAATATTTACTTGCTAATATATATATATATATATTCCTTTGATTTTGCTTTTACGTACAAGTAGAAGATATTCTTTTTTGTTTCTAAACTCTGAAAACATTATACATAATGCAAAACTAATAAAAAAAAAAGGACCTATATGTTAACAGAGTGCCCACAACTCCTATATTGAAATAACAATACCTAATAAGAACTAAGAAGCAATGTCCAGATGTCCACAACTCCACATTCCAAAGAAAGAAATTAAATGTTAAACATCCTTTGTCAGATACAACCTATCTTTTCTTTTCAAATTAAGAAAGGTTAAGATTAAAGGATCATGTTAACGAGTGCCGTAGGGCATTGGTTAACGATCCAATTAAAGAAAGTTTTTATGGGAAAATAAAAAAAAGCAATTAATGTTTTGACAGTTTTTTTCATTTCTCATAAAAGTGATGTCAAAACTTTCTTAAAATGGATTCTTAACCAATGCCCCAACGGCACTCGTTAATCTTTCCCAAGATTAAAATAACAACGTTGATGAAGAAAAAGAAGGGAAAATTAGAATTTAATTCCTCAAAAATATACCAACTCGTCAATTCGGTCCATATATAAATGTTTTGACACCCAATCAAAAATTCCTGTCTCAGCCATGCATGCCCTACCTTCCAAAACACCTGAACACTGAGCTCTCCCCCCATCATCGTTTGATATGAAAATTTTCTTTGATATTGCTTTTAGAAAACAAGTATAAGTTTCTTATTTTTGTTTCTAAACACTAAAAATTATGATAAATAGTGCATCACTATTTATATGATTAAAAAAAAATATTAGATCTCAATGCAAACAAAAGTGCCCTTAGGTATCTTGGTTGTCATCTGATCAGCAGGTTGTATTTTGGAACACATACCATCAGGTAGTTACTAGTCCTTGTTTTAGATTGCGAGGAGTCTTGGACTACAAACTATATTGAAATAGGAAAACCTATGAAGCAATGTCCACATCCAAACAAAGAAATCCAAACAAACAGTCTTTTCCTTTTCAATTAAGGAAAAAGATAAAATTAAGATAATAATGTCAAATGAAAAAATAAAATAAAAAGAGAGGTCATTAGGTTAAAATACTATTTAATCCCTCAATCTATTCATTCTATTGACTGACATTACATTTAAAAAAAGTTTAGTTATAAACCGGTTTGAAGTTATTTTTATCCAATTCACTAAATGGCGATTAAAGAAACCATACATGTATAGTTTTAGTCATATAACTTTTTTTAATAAATCATATGATTTTTTAAAATAATAGAAATCGATAGTCTTATACATAGGCTCTAGATTAGAGGAGAAATGAGATGATTCCAAACTGATTTAGAGTTAAACTTTTTTATTACATTTTTATCGTGAGTTATATTGAGCCTTTCTTTTTGGGAAGTGTCTATTACACTGCCCTATTATACACAAATTACACACAATATACTTTTTAAACTGAAATCTTGACTACAAGACACAATTTTAGTTCAAAAAAATAATTTGTGTTTACCGTATGTGTAATAATGTGTGTACTATCAATTAGCCTTCTATTTTTGTGGTGTTTGGCAGCGTGTAGGTGGTTTTGATCTTTTGAGGGGATGGATATGGACGTGGGGACCATGGGATTCGGCTTAAGCCTTGATGTTTTTGGGCCGCATGTGGGGAACATGGGTCTGGGTTTAGGCTGCGGTGCTAGTAGTAGTAGCTATATAAATACCGGTCTTGGGCTATGTTTTTGGGCTATGAAGCTTAAGTGTGAAACGCCGAAATGACAAAATTAAAACACTGGATCAAATTGACAGCTCATTACAACTTTGATGAGCTAAATCAATGCTTATCTCTTTCTTTTTTTCCCAAGTAAAATTAGTGCTTTTCTCGCAATAATTTTAAGACCACATATCACATCAGTTATTTATTTATTATTATTATTATATATATATATATATATATATATATTTATATTATAGAATTTTAACCTATGACGTTGGTTTCGTGTAGACGAGAATTGAACCACATGTATTTTATTCAACTATCAGAGATTTTATCAATTTAGTTAATTGAAACTCACATCTCACTAGTTTTTCATAACTTTAAAAGGCAGAAACAAATTTTTTTTTCCTCAACTTGAATCAATTTACTCTCCTAAACATCCTAAATGTATTAGGATAACAGTTCTAGAAAAGTTTTTTAGAGTAATCATTAAGAAACTTAAATTAATTATATAAAATCTAATAAAAAGAAAACTTGAATATATTAACATTGTAAAAAAAGTAAGAGTGTTTAAAATGATGAGAGAGAGAGAGAGAAGGGTATAGAGCAACAAATGATACTTGCTGTGATTGCAAGTTAAGTCACCAAGGAAAACAAAGTTGTTACGACTAGCGATTGCAAAGTTGAAGAGAATAGAGTTATTGGCATTGCCCCAATGAGAACTCATGGCCACTGTATTTCTCTTAGTATTGTTTTTTAGAAAAAAAATGAAATCAAGGATTATTTTTATGAAATGGCCAAATGGGTTAAATGAGTTACAGATTTAAATGATTGATTATGAAGTTTTTTTTTTTTTTTTTTGAAGTTTGAATGGGTTTGTTGTTGAATAATTTGTTCTTTTGTTATTGGGAAAATTACACTTTATCATTATAAACTATACATTAGATTATACTTTGTACCCTAAACTATTTGAATGCACACTTTGTACCATAAACTATGACATTTATTATACTTTGCACCCTGACGTTAGCTTTACTATTAAGTTAGACAGAAATTAATAGCACATGACTTGCACATGATTTTTGCATAGATGACACATTGTTTAAAGACTAAAACACCATTTTCACAAACAATTAAAAACAAAAGCAATTCTTTTTTTTTCAGCTCTTTCTCTCTCCGGCGTGAGTAATTTTAATAACAAGTCCAGGGAAAACATCATCTGGTTCATGAATAAAGGGTTGCGCTCAACTATATATATTCTATATAAGGGCGCCGCATTATTTAAGAAAAATACACACGTTTTTGAGCTTTTTGAGCTATGAGTTTTATGAACGTTATTAAAAGAATAAAGCAAGAAAACACAAAATGAAACAATGAATAGTTTCAAAAAAAGAAAAAAAATGAAACAATGAATCAAAAGAAGAGCTCTTTTAGGGAGACCCACCACACTACTTTTGAAGCTGTTATGACTTAAGAGCAATAATCTTACAACTACGCTTTAAGGGAGACCCACCCACCACACTACAATCAGTGATAAGTGCACCCTTATATACTGTAGGGGTGTGCGCGGTTCGGTCGATGCGGTTTTTTCTCAAATTTATCACCTAACCGATAGGAATCGGTTTTCCCATAATCGAAACCGATGCACACCGACAAAGATCGGTTTTTCCGACCTACAACGGTGCGGTTTTTTGCGGTTGGTTTCATAGGTTTTATCGGTTTGAAATATATCCCAAAACGTCTTGTTAAAATTACTCACGTCGGAGAGAGAAAGAGCTGAAAAAAAAAGTTTTTTTTTTTTTTTTATGGGATGAAAAAAAAAAAGCTTTTTTTTTTAATTGTTTGTGAAAATGATGTTTTAGTTTTTAAACAGAGTGTCACATAAGCAAAAATCATGTGCAAGTCATGTGTTATTAATTTTTGTCTAACTTAACTGTAAAACTAACGCCGAGTGCAAAGTGTAACAAATGTCATAGTTTAGGGTGCAAAGTGTGCATTTGAATAGTTTAGGGTGTAAAGTGTAATATAATGTATAGTTTAGAGTGTCACATAAGCAAAAATCATGTGCAAGTCATGTGCTATTAATTTTTGTCTAACTTAACTGTAAAACTAACGCCAAGTGCAAAGTGTAACAAATGTCATAGTTAGGGTGCAAAGTGTGCATTTGAATAGTTTATGGTGCAAAGTGTAATCTAATGTATAGTTTAGAGTAGTAAAGTGTAATTTCCCCTTGTTATTGCTTAGCTTAGACTTATTTTTGTTTGGGCTATTTTTGTTGTTATTTGGATTAACTTTTATTGTTGTTGCTTGAGCTTTTATTTTTAATTTTTTTTGTTTTTGTTTTTTTGTTTAAGGGGTTAAGGTCCTTAAGGATTATATTTGGGGGCCAAATTTATTTTTGGAGTAATACTAGTATACTATATCCACAACTTTTTCACAATAATTTTACAACAAATCCTAAGGGGCAAGTTATTATTGTGGGTTAAAAAGTAATGTTAATAGTGAGTTTAGATTAAAATCAGTAATAGCTTACCACATCAGATTTGTTGTGAAAATATTGTGAATGTAATATTTCTCTTATTTTTATTGAATCCAAATTTTTGGGCTTCTTAAGTTAGAGCGTTAAATTTATATATATATATATATATAGAGAGAGAGAGAGAGAGAGAGAGAGAGTTACACCTGGTGTAACTCCAAAGAAGTTACACATTTTTTAGACCATTGATTTCTATGAGATCTAATGGTTAAAAAATAATCAACTACCATATCAACAAAATTTATTTAAGGGTATTTTTCTTTCCCCCACCCTACTTATTACAACAATTGATTTCTCTCTCCTTATTTATTTATTTATTCATGCAGTCAAAATGAGTACATTTTTTTTTTTCTCCAGATTAATCCGATATAATTTTCTTTTATTCCACCCTTCTTGCAATGGAGACTTGTGGCATAATATCACAGTGCTCCATCCTGTCACTTGCGTTGCATATAGCCATATACGTATGTGTATGTATATATATATATATATATATATATATTTTTTTGATGTTATTGGGATTTATTTAAAGCAAGGGGTAGGCGGGCCGGGGTATTGGTGCCATCATTTGAAACTTTTCATGAAGATTTACTGTCTCTAACGTTGAATAGTTGTCATTCAAGAGTTTGAAAGATCTGATTTGGATGTAAAATTCTAAGCAGTGGGTTAATGAATAAATAAGCAAATTATTGATGATGTCCTGATTTTACAATTAGGGTAATATAACCACAATCCAGGAGAAATATATTTCGACTACTCTGTTTATGAAGTATTTCCTTCCACAAATTATGCTATAAAAGAAACTGCAACTCCCACTTTTGTTGGTCTTGACAAAATATAATTCCCCTCTACTTTGTTGAAAAATACTTTTAAATTTATCACTACAAGACAAAATATATTTCCACTTTATTTTGTCGAATATGCTTTTAAATTTATCACGGCAAGGTAAAATAAAAATAAGAATACTTGAAAATTGAAGTGGATGAGGTCTACATACAATTAAACCTTTGAAAAGGATGGCAAAATTATGCATAGTGAACTGCATACACATACTGCTTATATTGTCAAAAAAATTTCTCATTTTGACAGCATGAATAAATAAATAAATAAGGAGAGAGAAATCGATGGTTGTCATAAATAAGGTGAGAGAAAAAAAAAACCCTAAAATAAATTTTGCTAATGTGGTAGTTAACTATTTTTAACCATTAGATTTTATAGAAATCAATGGTCTTAAAATAGTGAAACTTCTTTAGAATTATACAAGGTGTAATTTGAACTCATCTCATATACATATTTTGAAGTAGAAAAAACTGGTTAATTTAGGAGTTAAATTTTTTTTTTTTGGTTAGAAAGTATAAATTCCCCCCCCCCCCAAAAGTCACGGCCTTCGTATGAACTCTCTGACTTCAACGTAGAACCGCCACTAATTATCCTGTTACCAATCAATAGATTACCAATCAATTCGAACAGTTGGTCTTTTACCATCATTACCAAGTGAAAATTTAGGGTAGTTATTGCATTGGACAACTGAAAGTTTTTTTCATTAAAGTTAGGAAGTTGAACCCACTCCTTACTCTAGTTGTCTTTTTTCTTTCCCCCAAATTCTTACCCTGTTTTGATTAATGTATGAAAGTTTAATAGACTCATTACCGACTCACACTATCGTCAAACGTTATAGTTTTGGAGACCATAAGGTCCATAATACAAGTTCATGCCCACGTATACAAGTCACCAGCTAAAATTTCAAAGTTCTCCTTGTGCTGTACGTGGACCAATGTTAAAGAAGGTTTATAAAGCAAAGAGACTAATGTAATCAGAAAGGAATATTATTAGCAAATGAATAAAATGATATTACCAACACCAAAACTTATTGGTTGTTCGACCCATGAGAAGGGGTGAACTTCACCACCTGAGAGAGGACATTTCGATGTTGAAATAAAACTTCCCAAATTGACATAATTAAGAAGTCTTCTAGACCCACCAAACTTTTATTAGTCTTAAATTAATGTCATAACAAAATTTTCAAGTCAATGACATTTGTTTTTTTCTTTCATACACATCCCCATTTTTATGCCATTAGTAGGCCAATTAAATTACAGGAAACGTTGAAAATAATCAAAATATGTCTCTAGAGATGGTCGGGGACACGTTCGCTAGAAGTTTAGACTTTAGAGTTGCGTATTTTCTAAACTATTGAATTTAAGTAGATTTAACAATAAAAAAAGACCTTCATTAATGCTAATGTTCTGATTGATTTTATTTATTATTCCTTATTTATGACATTTCATACTTATCTCTAAACCCAAAAAAAAGTGTATATGCACTTCTCTCTCTCTCTCTCTCTCCACAGCCAGGTTGCTGGCAGAAAGAGAAAAAAAGAAGAAAAAAAAAGTCACAACCACCGGACATATTTGTAGCTACATGTTTAAACCTTGATGAGTGATTTGCAACTAATCCTATAATCACTAAAAAAAAAAGGTCTTGTGGCCGCGTTTTTAAAACGTGGCTATAGGTCAGAAAAACATGGCTATAGCCCGATTTGGCCTATAGTTGCGTTTTTTTCGGCCGCGTTTTTAAATGTGGCCTAAAACCCGTGACTATAGGCCTGAGGGGGTCTATGGCCGCACTTTCTAAACGCGGCCTAAGGACAGGTCCTATGGCCGCGTTTTAAACGCGGCCTAAGGGTGGGATCTATAGCCACGTTTAAAATGCGGCTATAGGATTGGACCTATGGCCGCGTTTAAAACGTGGCTATAGGTGACAACTATAGCCGCATTTTTTAAGTGTGGCTATAGGACATATTTTTAGCCGCGTTTAAAAACGCGGCTATAGCCCTTTTTTCTTTTTTCTTTTTCTTCCCCTAGGCCAGTTGGCTTAAGAAGGACCTCCACACTTGAGTTTAAGTTTAAGAAGGACCTCCACACATAAGAGACTATTATCATTATACAGTTTTAATCTTGCAAAGATAAAATGCAAGAGAGGAGGGCAATTAACTCACAGTGCACTTTAGATAAAATTTGTGGTGAGGACTATAAAATACAATTGCTAATTATGACTTACAATATAATACATATTTTTTTACTAAAAGAAATGCAACAAAAGCGCACACATTATTATTATCATTAGTAAAGAATATTATCTCTCACCAACTTTGGACAAGTGTGTGCCAACCAACAAATTAATTGTTGAAGGAAATCTTAACATCTATCAACTTGTACAAGTCATTAAAAATTCCAAGTGAAAAAACTACCAACATCTATAACTTGCTGGAATCACTTTGACACATGACTGTGGTTACAATAGGCCATAACCTTATTGTTTGATCATGATGGTAGTAATGGTATATAAGCCTTTATTGCTTATAGCTGATTGTGAAAGACTTAAAACAAACACTACTTTATGGTGGCTATGGTTTTTTTGTGGAGGTAGAAGAGGTAGAGGAGAAAGAGAGAGAGGGGGAGAGAAAAGTGCCTATACACTTTTTAGAGTTTAGAGATAAGTATAGAATGTCATAAATAAGGAATAATAAATGAAATCAATTAGAATATGATCATTAATGAGGTTTTTTTTTTAACCGTTGGATCTACTTAAATCCAATGGTTTAGAAAAGGTGTAACTCTAAAGAGTTACACCACTTAATAACTTATTATTGAATTCATATTTTGAAAATCTAACCATTGAATTACATATTCTATATGTTCTTAACATACATGCCAAATTTCATGCTAATTAGATGTAATTTACCATTCGATCTATAAACTAATCTTTTATGTATTATTTCAAATTACAAAAACTTGAATTTAAACAATTGATTGATGACATGACTATTTATCTTTGATCATCTTGAAATTTTGCAAGTATGGAGAATATACGAAAATAATGTAATCTAACGGTGGATTTGTCAAAATTTGCATCCAATTAAAAACTATTGGTTGGTGTAATATTGCTTAAAATTACACCAGGTGTTACTTGAACCCAACCCATATATATAAGTGGCACTATGTGTTTTTGCTCCCAAATTTTCTTTTGGCCTAAGAAACAAATAGTGATGAAACTTATGAATTTCAAAAGAAAATTTAGTTCTTTAAATTGTCCAATCATAAAAACTAAACTTAAGTTAGTAATTTTAAGTGATTCATTTTGTGTATTTATATTTTAATTATTGAATATATTTTTATGGAACAATGGAAGGAATTTTTTTTTTTTAAAATGATCATGAAATGACTTTTGCAAGTGAGATAAAGAGAAAAGATACCTATGGATTTGTTAAAATTTAACTAGAAAAATACTTCTTCAAAAGAAAATAAATTAACAGGTATGACAAGTATTTTATTTTAGATTGTTATATAAATATAGTATTATACATTTAAGAGCAAAATTGCCTAGGGGTTGAGTCAGTAGTGTTCATTCCTAATGTTATATACTACTTTGATTTGAGTTTTCTGTTTAGAACAAAATTTAGCTACAAAATTGATTGTACCTAAATATACAACCTTACACAATAAAATAAATATTACTACAAATTTTAAAAATCTAATCGTTGAATTGCATTTTTTTTACGCTCTTAATTCACATATCAAATTTTGTGTCAATTGAATATTATTTACTATATGATCTACAAGCTTGTATTTTATGCATAATTTTAAACTACAAAAACTTGCAAATTAAAAAATTTATTGATGACATAGCTATAGATTTTTACTTTTCTAGAAATTTTGCAAGCATGAAGGATATAAGAAGAAGATGTAATTAAAAGGTGGATTTGACAAAATTTACCTCCAATAAAAAGATATTAAGTAAGGTTGTAGCCTTAGACTACAACTAATTTTGTAACTAAATTTTGTCATTCTGTTTATTTAACATTAAAAATAAAAAAATAAAAAATCAATAAGCTGCACTACCATATAATCATGGAACTTGATCCTTGACCACTATGAGAGCCTTCGACACTAGATCTATTTGGGACAAATTAGGTGTACCTAGTGCTTATATATCTCCTCCTTTGGCTTTCCTCATTATGAGTCGTTACATGCTAAATGTAACTCAATACTGACATTCTATAAACATCAAAGGAAAATGTTTCTCTCCAAGAAACTCATCAAACTTCACCAATATTTTTTTATTATATGTAAATTTTGAAAATATAATTATTGGATTGCATGTTCTTATTATATCCTCTATGCTTGCAAAATTTTAAGAAGATCAAAGATTAGTACCTATGCCATCAATTAAATGTTTAAATTTTAAGTATTTATGATTTAAAATTACCCATAAAAAATAGGTTTTTTTGATCGAATAGTAAATAACATCCGATTTGAATGAAATTTGATATACATGTTAAGAAAATAAAGTACATGAAATCCAACGGTTAGATTTTCAAAATTCACATCCAATAAAAAAATATAGAAAAAGTTTAAAAGATTTCTCTCTAAACTAGTTTGGAGAAAAACTTTATCCAATATCAATTGCCTATGGAACATTTTAATATTTTATTAACTTTTGAACTTTGATCTCTTTGGATAGAAAGGAACAAAGGAAGATCCAAAAGTTTAAATCGTCTATGTCATGTTTCAATCTCGTGGAGGATTCCTTTAATTGGGTTCTTTGAATTCTACTTGATGTTGGTGTTCTCAGCAAAAAAAACAAAGAAAAAAGAAAAAACTTGATATTGGCGTTCCTAAAGCCCTATTTGTTGAAACCCACCTTGGTTAAGTTGCAAGCCCCAAGATCAGAATTGGGTTAAAACCTGAATACCGATGGTTCCTTCCTTTTCAGGGAACCCGGGGCAAACTATAGTAGTGGGTTAATTTTAGATCATTTCAACTTGTGTTAACTGGAAGCGAGTATATGTGTTGATGATTGGCTACTTTGGGGACAACATAAGCCAAGAACTTTATTTTGTTTAGAGACTCTCTTTGTTTCTACTTTAATTTATTTATTATTATTTTTTTTTAATAAAAAAAAGACGTTCCATCATGTTATTATTGCTACTTAAGTTTATATATTATTTCCTTAAATACCAAAAAAAAAAAAAAATCCATTAGAATTAGGAGAATTCTGTTATTGTGGTGGCATGGAATCTTGTGAAAAGTACTTGGATTAAAGTGTTGGTGTGTTCTACTAATAATATACAAAAATACAAAATCTAACAAACATATGATAATTGATTTTGGTTACAAACATGTGCTAATAATGTGGCCTAACTGCCTAGGGTCCTTTTTGTACCATGCTTATTACTTTTTCGCGGGCCTAGATTAGATCTAGTGCCCACTGACATTGGATTCAAACTGCCCATTTCTTTCACAAAATTTTGATTGGTCACTAATAGTATTTTTTTTTCTTCATAAAATCTATATATATATATATATATTAATAACCAAAATTGAAAGAAAATCCAATTAGATTTTAATCAGATTCTCAATTTTGCACCGTATTTCATTTAATTTTTAATTTTGTGCCAAATGAATTATTGAGTATAAAAATCGAAGAATTCAAATCCAATTAGATTCTAAATTGGATTTCAGTTGAAGTCCAATATTTCACTACATGTTCATCCAAGTTTTTAATTTTTGTGACAAGTGAATTATTGAAACATGACTTAAAATTATATAAATAGTGTGTAGTCCTAAGCATATATTATATAAATAATGTTACGTTATATTATATAATTATAATTATTTTATATAATAAACATAACACTTGTTCAATTATTCTAACTCTTTTTTTATCAAAAAAAAAAAAAAAAAACTTGGTAAAGTAGTTGTTCGGATGACAGACGTGCGCAGTACAACCAGCATCTGTATCACACAGTCATTTTATTCATTATTCTTCGTGGGGGCCTCCATCTTTTAGACTTTCTCCTCCTCCTAATCCTTCCCGCGCGGTCATCTAATCTTCTTAATTATTTTATTAAAAATATTGAAACTCTATTATTATAAAAATAAATAAATAAATGCACAAATGTTCACGACTTTTTAGTTTTTAGCATATAAAAATATATATCTTGGTATTATATCTGATGAGGAATGGAATCTTGAGGGTTTGATAAACTAACTAATAAGGGGACATGAGTTATAGCGTTGTTTTTTAACAAAATAAACCAAAATAATAAATCAACTTGTTTTTGTTCGTTCCATTAATGATATGCTGCGTCTTTGAAAAAGAAATATCTTCTCAAGAAAAAGAAATTGTCTACAACTCTAACTAAAAGAGTTCGGTTGGATGAGTTTATTTCATTCACTTGTTTTGCTTGGAAAATAAATTGCGTTAAAATACACTTATATCTAGAAAAAATGAGACTTTAAAAATGTGTTGTCATTTCACACACATACAAATATAATAATAATAAAATAATCAGTCATGATATTTGACCATTCACTGAGAGCAGGCGTAATCTTCTGTCTTTCACACACAAGATTATTAAAGGATTAAATCCTTGAAGATGGTTTGTAAATATCGATTGGAATTTTGGATACTAGATGCTAATGGAACTCAAGATCTCCTGGTGAGAATTTTGAGGTCAAGGAACTATTAGACTAGCTAACCCCTTGTTTGGGTTAAGAAATTGATGTACTTGTTCACATGATGGTTCAATCTCAACTTTCCCTTATTCTGTTTGGTCATGACACAAAGTTTAGGCGTGCATTTAGTATTTTTTTTTTTTTTTTGATGAAATAAAAATAAGTTAGATTTGTCTAAGTTCTACTTTAAAAAAGTGAAAATTTCAAAATTATATTTAATAAATAAGGTTATTTAATTCATTAATTAAGCTAGATCAAAGGCACACAAAGTAAATAGTTCAATTAATAATGAATTAGCCTTTTCACACATGTTATATCTGTGTTTAGATGTTCTTCTTTTTTAATTTTAAAAAAATACTCGTAATATTTTCATATTGTAACAAGTAACAACATATAATTATAGTTTAAGAAAAAAAATATGTTTCTTAATTTAAAGGAATTCTCTTCTCAAAAAAAAAAAAAAAAAAAAAAAAAGAGGAATTTAAATTTAAAATTCTCAATTCATCTCTAAAATCTAAATTTATCATATTTAAAATATATTGAATTAAATTATTGGGTTTTTTTTATTATAAAAATGATAAGGTTATTTTTAAAAGTAGATAAAAATTGAAACTAAAAGAATAATTCAATTTCAATTTTATATATAGATAAATACATATGTTCCTTTCCCTCTTTAAATTATTCTAATCTATTTTTGCTGGTTTTGAAAAAACGAAAACAACGCAATTAAAAATGGAAACTGCATCCATCTCAAACAAGAAAATTGAAGAAAGAGAAAATGTGAAAATGTGTTTGAGTTGTGATGCAAGTCAACATTCAACAGTCAACCTCTTGGAAAAGATGGGCAGGGGGGAGTTCCTAGTCAATTACACACACCTTGGCTTGTTATTTTGGCTCATTTCTGATTTCTCCTAACGAAACCCAATCCCCCACGCATTTCACAAAAAAAGTCAAATACACACACCACACAGAAAGCTCAACACAACACGACTTTCTCATCACAACCCCAATTCATTAACTTCTTCGATCCTTATAATCCCATAACCCCCCCAATCTCAGCTCACCAACGAAAAAAAAAAAGAAACAAACATGTCCGGCCCCGGTGACCCTGCAGATTTCTTTGGTGATCATGACAATGATGGAATGCACTCACACTTTCGAAAAAACAACAACGAGAGTGATTTAAATAGCAAGATCATGCTCACAGCTATTGTATCATTATCTGTGGTGATTGTGCTTGTTGTTGCGTTACACATATATGCAAGGTGTGTTCTAAGGCGACAAGCTCGTCAGCGGTTTGCTTTGCGTCAACTAGGCTTAACCGTGGCTCATGTTCGCTCTAACGAGCCACCCAAGACGGGTCTTGATCCTTTGGTCATTCAGTCATTGCCCATGTTTGTGTTCAAGCAAAGGGATGCTGAGGATGGTGCTGCCTCGACTATAATAGAGTGCGCGGTCTGTTTAAGCGTGTTAGAGAAGGAAGAGATTGCGAGGTTGCTTCCTAATTGTAAGCACATTTTCCATGCGGAGTGCATAGACAAGTGGTTGAGTTCACACTCCACGTGTCCTATTTGTCGAACCGAGGCTGAGCCGCGGGTTCTTCCCGTGCCCCGTGAGGGTCCGGCGGGTCTAGCAGCTGCTGCTGCTGGTGGTGCACCCAATGCTCCACCTATGGATCGTGTCAATTCGGGTTTGTCATGCATGGAAGGGACCTCATATGGTGTTACCAACTCTTCGGAAAAGGTCAGTGGTTCAAGCTCAAGATTAAATTCATTCAAAAGGATGCTTAGTAGGGAAAAATCATTGAAAAGGATTCATTCTTGTGGTGAAGACGATGATACAGAAGATTTAGAGAGACAGTGATTACACTATAGGTAAAATCTAATGCAAGATTTTACTCTTTTGGAATAAAGCGTAATTATTCTACATTTCGATTATAGCTTTATGATTGAGTACATAAATATACATGAGAGAGAGAAATTTACATAAACTTGGTTCTAGTGATGAATAGACCAAGACAAAATGGTTGTCAGATTTTTAGAATTTCTATATATTTTTGTAAAGTTTGACAATTTTGTACTTATTACATTGTTTACTAGTAAATTTTACTTGGTCTAAAGGGACTTGGTGTTTGGTAACCTAAAAGAAATGATAATAACTAAAGCCACTAATATAATAGGGGCATATCCTATCAAAAAAAAAAAAAAAAAAAAAAAAAAATATATATATATATATATATATATAAAATAGGGGCATAGTAGATGCTCCCCATGTGAACTAAGCTATCACAAATTGATCGGCTGAATAAGTTATTTTTTGGGAAGTCAAGATGTTGATCCTTGGGATTCGTATTGATTTTCTGAAATTAATTTTTAAAGAATGAAGGGGAATAAAATCGATTTAAAAAAAAAAAAATCTATTGTGAGGGAATAATCGGTGGCAGGGTGTACACAAGGATTTTTAGTTGTTTAACGTGTGCTAGAGTTTATTTGATGTTTTTAATATAATTTTTTTATATTTTAACAATAGAATTTTGTTTTATTTATCGAGACCTATCCTAGTCCTAGCACAGGGGATAACCAGGGAAGGTTTTCAAATCTAAAGTCATGAAATCGATACCGAGTCGCAAAATTAACCCTCTGGCAAGATCAGGGAGGGCCAGGCGGCCAGCTGCAATGTGGGCCGGTCTATCTGTTTGTGTAAAATGTAAATTGCATAAACAAGATTAATTTATGAATAGGAAACTGGGGTAATTAGGTGTTATCCCAATCAAGTCGGGTTTTTAAGCTGCTGCTGCCTGTGGTATGCTAGTTGTGATCGTTTCCATAAACTTAAATCAGCAGTTAGATCGATTGAATCTAGAAGTCGTCTCGAGATGTTGATGAATTTTGGATGGTGTCTTGATGAGAGAGCTGGTGATTTGGATGGCATTTTCATGAGACGATGAAAATCTCAAGTTCTTTGCCAAATATGGTGGAAATCTAGAGATCCTTTTGTCAGGATTTGGTGGAAATTAGAGACGCCTGTTGGATTTGGTGGACATCCTAAGTTCTCTGTTAAAACTTAGGCAAAGATCGAGTTGAAGAGGAATGACAACACGCGAAGTGAAGATGAGGAGAGGAATAATGGCATGATGTTGATTAGGGAGGGTAAGGCTTGGCTCCAGTGCACTAGAACTGACACTATTCAGACACGTGACAAAAATCGAACACTTGTTTGCATCGTGTCAGCTCCAATGCACTAGAGTTAAGTTGAGCCCAATTAGGGAAGCATGATACTGGACAGAGCTAACACTATTTAGACACGTGACAAAAATCGAACACGTGTTTGCATTGTGTCAGCTCCAGTGCACTAGAGTTAAGTTGAGCCTAATTAGGGAAGCATGATACTGGACAAAGCTCTTTAAATGGGTCGGGTTGTTGAATTTCCAAATCCAATGCTCAATCCAATTTGACCAAGTTTTGTGGATACCAACCTGCCGTTGACAAAACTAACTCTTGAAATCGACATATTTCGAATAGGGTGGCTTTGGGTCGGATGGTTCTTGCTGGGTGTGGGTTTAATTGATCAGCTATAAGTCTATAACGGTGAGAATAACCTCAAGGGCGAAAAGTATATTTTTCAAAACATTTTTCACATTTTTAAATATTGAAATACTTTTTAAAACAGTACCATATGTTAGAACTAGTTAGATACATCATATATCAGAGTTCACAATTACAATTAAAATCATATCAAGATTTGATAGGATTTACCAAATGTATAACCCTAAACTGTATTTTTGACTCAAACATGGAAAGTTTTTATTGAACTTTGACAAAAGGAGCCTAACCTAATCCAAGCCCATTATTTTTGACCATTTCATTTTACATTCACAAGAACGGCTCTACTTTCAACTTTTATTTAATATTTGTTTCCCATTCTATTATGCAAATTTGATCCAAAAATAAGGTCAATGATACTTGCAAGTTGTTCAGATTTGTTGGAAATTAGAGCATAGCAGAAATTGACTTCCGTCTCATTGAACCATAATTAGGCTGCTCATGTAAAGAATTTATGAAAAAGTGATATAAGTGAAATGACATTGTCTATGTATAGTCTTAAATAATATTCTTACTCGATGCTGTTATATATACATGGGTGATTTGTAGAGCCGGGGAGGTGGCCCCTCCTCCTAAAGGGCAATCCTCCCTAGTCCCTCCTCAAATATATATGAAGACCCATTTTTTTTTTTTTTAAGTCTTTTTTGGTTAAAAGTATATCAAGACTCAAAACTAACTTGTTTTAATTCTCCATATTTAATCAAGAAAAAAAATTCTTCTATATGTACTCTTAAAATTATAAAACGATATATTACCACAATACCCATAACTAATGAGTACCAAATTTATTTTGTTATTATTATTTTAATTCTTTTACAATGCTATAACAATTCTTCTTCTTCTTCTTCCTTCAATAAACTCATCTTTTTTTCATCAATAAATAAATAAATAAACCCATCTTTTGAATGGTTGGAAATTCAAGCTAAGGTAGACAACTAAAATATTAAATATTGTACAACCTCTTTAAAAAAACATAGGAATTGTATTTTTTTTTTTTTTGAACTATATTATAATATAAAAGTAGTTTTTTTTTTTTTTTTTTCACTTTACTCTTATATTTTGATTATTTTTTAACTTCGTGTCTTAGTGACATATAGTGATTATTTTTATTTATAACTTTTACTTGTTTGAAATATCTACTTATATAAGTTATAACTACTTTAGATTATGGAGGGCCTAAGAGCATTAGTATTTGTGGTGTTAAAAAGCTAAATTGCTATTTTTAGCACCACAAACTATAAAATTGGGGTTGTATTAGTGAAGCTAAAGCAAAAAATTTTTGCTTCTCAGCTACAGTGCACAACTATCTTTGATTGTGCACTGTAGCTCAAATGTTAAAAAAAACATTATATTGTTTTGTGTTCACACTGGTAGATTATTTAAATAATTTCTTTTCTTTTCTTTTTTCTTTTCTCTTCCTTTCTCATTTCTTCTTGTTGCTCCTCTCTCCTCACACTCTTCACTTCTCCCACTCTTCCCTTAGATTTTTCTCTCGTCCTCCACCTCGCCAATCTCGTCTACCCAACTACTGACAAACCCATCTCGCTGTTAGGATTAGTGCCCTAAAATCCTATTGTATGCTATGTATAACATTATGTATGACATTATATTACATGTAATAAAGTTGTTTTATTATTATCTAAAATAATGGTAATATGAATATTTGGACATTATCATATAGTCCTTGAGATGCATAGTATGTAAATTAGTCACAGAAGATATAAATCATAAGTTCTTTGTAAACTCAAAATCTTAGTTCGTAGTCGGTGATGAAATTGGACATTTCATCTAAGAAGACTATAACATATCAATTAAGATTATTTGTCTTGATCATAGAAGTGAAGACTTCTAATTGATATGTTAATATGCTTTAAGTGTATAAGACATATTGAATTGGACCACTGTGAGATTTATTATTCTATTAACAACTGTTAAATGAATAATAAATATCACGACTTTTATTTCCATAAACTCTTAATCTTGAGAGAATAATGAACCCAATCATGAAATGTAGGTTGGTTTAATATATCAAGAGTGAAATCCCAACATACGGTCAAAACTTCAGTATGTTGGGTAACCACACGTAATCTTAAAGGAACACATATTCTCAAGATGGAATTCATAGTCTCTTTATAGAGATATGAAATATTTCCTTGAGATAAGTTTAATGAGTTTGATTATTCAAAGTATTAGGCCTAACCACTTTAGTAAAGAGTTACTAAAGTTTATATTTTATGAAATTAAATTTTATAAAATATATATGAATAACTTAAAGGATTAAACCAGGTACTCAAGGATCAAGATATAGTAATTTTCAAAGTGACAGTTATATATTATGACTTTATATTACTACAAATATTTTCATGAAGGGGTTAAATGTTTAATAAAATCTTGGGATATAATTTATTAATATAACCTAGAGTGCAATTATATTTATATAGTAGTATTAAATATAATTAATAATAACTTTGGGCTTGTCAAGAGTTGACAGATAAGTCCAAAGCCCATTGGAACTAGAGCTTAATTTGTCTATTTTGATCCCACTTCAAGCTATACACTAAAGCCCAATTGGGCTGACTCAAAAGGCTAACCCAATTAGATAATCAGTTATTTATTTAATAAGAGTTATTAAATAAAGTAACGGCCAAGTACAGAAAAATACGTATGATTAAAAAGAGAAAGATTTAGAGTCTTTTCTCGAGAGACACTTGGTTATTTCTCTTGAACTAATACATATAGAACTGATTGAGAGACCATACATCTTGGGCACATTGTGGAATTGGAGTGAAGATTGAAAGTCTTCCCAAGTTCAATCTTCATTTGTTTTGAATTTTTGCTGCACCAAAGTACGCCTTCTTATTCTTTGTTTCTAAAATTCAAATGTTGCATGTTATCTCACATAAATGAAGTAGACCCGTTTATATTCCGCTACGTGTTTTTGTATGAGATACAAAATTGTATTTTTCCATGTGTTTATCCAACACTCGCCTGCCCAACTCTGATCTACCCCTTCCATCGAGCCATCTGGCCAACCCAAGCCACCGATACTCTTCTCCTTTTCATTTTTTTTTCTTTCTTCCTCCATTCCTCACTGGCCCAACTCCCTTGCCCAAACGCCGACCCATATTTCTTCCTCCACTCGCTGCTGACCCAAGCCCGAAGTCCTAAATCGATTTCCTGGTGAGGTAGTGTGGAAGCACCGTGGGTTTCGGGTTTGGCTAGGTTCGGGTTTAATGGTTTGCAGGTTTGATGGTGGTGGATTTTGGCTGCGGTAGTGGGTTTGTGGTAGTAGATTTTGGTTAGGTTTGGTTGGGTTTCTTGTTGGCGGTTTGTCTAGGTTTCGTGGTGGCTGTGTTGGTGATGATTTGTGTAGTGATTTTGGGCTAATTTGGGTTTTTGGCAATGGTTGTAGGTGGTTGTTCTTGGCTTGCTAGTTGTTGTTAGGTGGTTGTGGGTGGTTGTTCCTAGTTGGTAGTGGTTGTGGTTTGTGTCATTTATTGGTTTGTGTGGTGTTTTTTGGCAGTGGGTTGTACATGGTGGCAATCGGTGGCGGTTGGGTGTGATTGGGTTTTGGGTGCGGTAGTTGTTGGTAGTTTGTGTCATCACAGTAGTTTAGATTATTTATTGTAGTGGTTGTTGTTTATTGTAGTAGATATACTATTTTATTATAATTAATATATTATTTTATTACGTTGTTTATATTATTTTATTGTGTGATAGCTAAAATAAAACTACTGTTGTTGAGTTTTTTGTGAAGTGAGGTGGTAAAATAGATAAAGTAGTTTTTTGTGGTGCAAAATTGCTAAATTTATGGTTTCATCAATGTAGATTTTTTTTAAAATTTTTTATAGAAGATAGAAATTCTACTCTAGTCTAATTTATATGTATATATGTGTGAGTCTCCCTTCTAGAGATTTGAACTCCGACTCTTGTTCCATACACCTCACAAGCACTTATACTTATGGAGTGACTATCGCACTAATGGTGTGCGGTGGTCAACGACTATACTGACAAGTAACAATTCTAACTATAGGTATGTAAAATATGAAGCACTCTCTACATTCACATTATATTTTATATGCCAATTGAATTTTTGACTATCTATTTACTACTTATATTAATTAGTTTGAAATTAATGTTGTAATCAAACTTTTATTTTAATTTATCTACCTGAACAAAAATCTTGTCCCTAGTTATCTATGCGATGCATAGCAAAACTTGGATATGAATTCATTCAAACAAATACACAGAATGACTGGTTGATTGATGAGATTTTCCTCCTCCATGAAGCAAAATTGATCAAACGAATACCATTGAGTGGGTCCAGAAGTGCATATAGGTTAGTTTGGCGTGGAACCAAAACTGGAGATTACACGGTAGTGCTTACTATCTGTTAATGGAGAATATATAGATGGTGGTGTGGTAAGTGCTCGAGATCTGTGGCAGGATTTGGGGAGCTGGGTCCCTAGGAGCATTCACAGCAATGTAGGTACATTGCTATATAGCAATAATTTAGCTCCTCAAACCCCCAAAATCAGCACACAGCAGTGGAGCTAAATCTATTTTTTTTAGCTCCACTGCTATAGTGCACATCTATCTTTAGATGTGCATTGTTCATGAGAGCAAAAAAACAAAAAAAAAAATTATTTTATTAAATTTCTCTCTCCTCTTACATTAAAAAAAAAATTCTCTTTCTTTCTTTTCTCTCTCTCTCTCTCTCTCTCTCTCTCTCTCTCTCTTCGGCTTCTCTTCTTTCTTCTTTCTTCCTCAATTTTTTTTTTCTCTCTAGCTCGCTAGTGCTCCCTCATCTCCCTCATCCCTCAACTCGCCGGCCAACTCCCTCATCGCCGATCTGTTCCGCCGACCCAGCTTGCCGACCCACCCCAAGCCCTATCGTCCACATTGATTCCGATGACGATTCCGACGAGGAAGCCCCCGAAGCCGCAAACGCTGAAACTCCGATTAAGACGACTCCTCCATTCGCACCTTCACCACAACTCGCCTCGACGCCACCAACGCGAGTGGAGGCTCCGGTTCGGCTCGGCTCGAAACACGAAGATCAAGACGGAGAATCTGAGCTCCTCCGCCATGGTTAAGATCGAGAATAGAAATGATTGATTATGGCAAGCTGATCTGTGCCTGTAATCGTTGTTTAGAAGTGATTGATTCAATGAACTGAGAATAGAAATGGTGTTTGTGGAATTTGTGATTGTGGTTGTGGATTTTTTTTTTTTTTTTTTCTCTATGTTGTGTTGTGGTTGCCAAAGTAGAGTGGTGGTTGTGGCCGGTGGTAGTTGTGGGTGTGGCTGATGGTAGAGGTGGTTGTGGTTGGTTTTGTGGATGTTTTTGGGTAGTGAGATATATTATTTTATTGTAGGGGATATATTATTTTATTGTGATGTTTATATTATTTTATTGTGTTGAAAGTTAAAATAGATCCACTACTGTAGCATGTATGTAGATAAAATAGATAAAATAACTTTTATTGATACTAAATAGCTAAAATTATAGATGCACTGCTGTGAATGCTCTATCAGTACAAAGCTTTTCTTTTGGAGGACTTGCAACAGAATCTTACTAAAAAGGGTTACCCTGTTCAAGAGGAAGGTAATTAATTTATTCATATATATGTGCGATTTTCGAGGAGAGGGCATTGAATTTGAAGCTATATCCCATGCTTTTTGTGAAAATGCCCCTATGCTCACAAGCTATGGAATGCCAACAAGTTAGCTTTTGATCATACCCAACATCGAAATACTGAATTTTTTGTGAGCATCTGTGGTTTCCATGGAAGAATCAAAACGAGGTGCGTTTAGGTGTAGAGGTTCAAAGGCCTGTGAGTTTTTAATTTGAAGAGTAGAGGATTGTGTTGGAGTTCGTGGTAGCCCAGGGTAGGAATGGTAGCAAGTCGCTGGCAATTACTACAAGAAATTTGGCGTTTTGCGACCAAATTATTTATGACAACTAAAAAGTCCTCGTTATTACAGCAATAGCATTGGAGGTAAACTTAAAAAATTCACAACCTATGATATATATAATAATAAGGTTGCATAATTTAAAAAAATTTGCTACCTATAAACAGTAAGATTGCATTCATGCAACCTTATTATTCATAGGTTGTAAAAAAAATTATTATTTTAATCTTATTGTTGTGCGAAGAGAAAAAGTGAGTGAGAGGAAAAAGAGAGAGAATAGTTTTTTATATTATTTTATTATGTAGTTTATATTATTTTATTGGATTGTATGTAAAAATAAAAATTAGAATGTAGGGTGAGTTGTAAGATGAGTTGGTAAAATAGATAAAGTAGTATTTGAGGATGCAAAATAGGTTTTTTTTTTTGCATCTCCAGATGCTAATGCTCTTAAGGTGCTCATTAGCAACAGTAATTTATGGTCGCTGCTAATAAGTACATAAAAGTGACGACATTTAATGTTGTTTATAATAGGTTGTTCCTAATACTATGGATGGAATTTTTTTCACTTTTGGAAAATAGTGGGAAATGTTTAGGGACAACATTGCGTCAGTAAAATAAGATTTACATTAATGATGACAAATAGTGCCAAGTGTGCATGTTGTTGGTGTAGCAAAGACACTTGAGTTAGTGTATTTTTAATTTCACAATAAAATTAGAGTTCTACAGACACAATAAAATTTCATAACATTTTCATAATATGTAAAAATAGAATTAAAAAAAAAAAGAAAGATAAAAAAGCCACAATTCAAAACAAAATGTTGTGAAAATATTATGAGGTGGCGCAAAATGTGTTATTTATTATGATCCACTTCTAATGCTGAACAAATCAATTTTTCTCATCATACAGTAATAGTTTGACTCTTGCAAGTGAATGCATGATATAAAATCAAATTTGAATAATATTAATAGTCCCCCTTGAATAACACCTTTTGGTAAACAGCCATTTTAGAGCCTTAAGAGGACAGCCTTGTACACAAGCTGTGACCACATGTGGGTGTGGGTCTCACACAAAGGAGCAGCAAGATCAATTGAAGATTGTTTGAGAAGTTTGAGTTCACATTTTGTGTTGGGGGGCCCAATACGCATATTATTATCCTAAGCCTACTGCCGGAGTTTGAGTTTTTGGACGCAATAAATTATCACAATATTTTCACAACAGCTGGCTTTATTGGTCAAAATAAAATAATTATCACCATTTTATTGAAATCAAAGAAATGCAAACAACTCCACTAATCTCGCTTAATTAAAAGTGCCCATATTGTATTGGGGTGCTTCATGGCAAAGGAGAGAGAGGGCCCCATATTGTTTGTTTCTTTACCAAAGTGGCGTGGTATATGCACCCCTTTTGCAGCTGGATTTGTTTGTTGCAAATGCAACCAAATTTTCACTCACAGATTTCTGGTGTGTGCCGAAAGTGATGAAAATGAGATATTCAAAGTTCAAACTACTGATATTCTGCAAAAGTCTCCACAAGAACTTGGAAATGTCCACAATAAAAATGCATATACCTGCTATTCTTTTGTGGTCACACAAAGATAAAATGAGATTTCGGTGTATAATTGGATGCCCAGTGTCTCAGACATCTCTCTAGTTCTGAGTTTGCTAGAAAGAGCACACAAAGCAAGCCTTGAAAATTACACTCAGATGAAGGCACAAGAATTTGAATCTGCTTGATTTAGTTAACACATTACCAAATCTCAAACAGCTAAGAAAAGATAATAATTCGCTAACCTACTCCACTATATCCCGTGGATTGATATTTGAATCCTACATTAAGCGTGTGTATCTCGCCACCCAAAAAAGCCTTTCCCTTTTTGATTTCACAGACAGGTTAATCGCAAAGGAAAAAGAGATAACCGAGTTCTACCGTTCTAAAATAATCCGTGAAAGCACCACAAACATATGACCTGTAATTAGTGGCCAAAACCAATGCAGAGCAATCTGAGTGCAGCCGCTTATATCTTCACTTGGTCCCATTCCTACTGCTGTTGTTGAACCAGAAAAGCTTCCATTGCTCACTGACAAACTGCATCACAAAAATCCATATTTATTACACAATCAAGGAAACCAAATCACTTTCTGTCTCCATATTCCAATGGAACTTGGAAAATATGGCTATTATCCCTAATATCTAATGAACAAATGTGTTTCACGAGAATAAATTTACTCAAGCTGTTGTGATTCTGCAATTAATTTCATGGTATAACATTCACACATCAACCGGGATTCACATAATTAAATTTGTAAGAATAAATTGTGGCCACTTTGTGATATCTTTACTTTCTTCTTGACAACTTATTCATCTAGATAGCTATTGCTCATTAACTAGGAAACTACATCATGTTTCATAAAGAAAAAAGAAGATATTAAAGACAGAAGTTTAAAGTGATCTCTTTTAATCACTGTAAGTTTAAACTTTAAAGTGATTTCTTGAAGTCCTAGAAGTTTAAAGTGATTGCCACTGACACATCATGACTCTATAGGAACTAAAAGCAACCACTCTCAATTAAAAATTAAAAAAAAAAATTGTATGACACATTCATAACATTACATTCCAAACATTAAAATTTCCCAATAACGAAACAGAGCCTATCTTAACACATTTAGAGCCAACTAAATGAAAATGAATTCTGAACAATTACCTGGATGGAAACTTGCATTTATCATGACCTGCAATAAAGAAAAAAATTGAAAATTTAGAAACAAATAAGCATTATAGAAAAAAAAAAAAAAACCATCAAATCCTATAATCATATCTCAATAAGGGTTGGGGCATTTTCAGATCCACAAAAACCCCAACTCAATTTCCACAAAGAGATTCATAATCAATAAAGTTAACAGGAAAAAGAAAAAAGACAGAGGTTTTGCAAAAATCAGATCTAATAACCTTCCAAAGATTCTAAATCCCAATTAGGAACGAAGGAAAAGAAAAGAAGAAGAGTTTTTGGGACTGACTGGGGTTCAAAGAAGTGAGGGCAGCAGTGTTATCGAAGGAGCAACTGTCGGTGCTCAAGCCGTGCTTCAAGTAATAGTCGTTGAAACGCATACGACGCCGTAACCACTATGTCGCTCGCGTCGTAGCAGGGCCCACCTTGCTGTATTGGGCTGCAGTCGGCGGCGCCGGGCCCACAGGCCCAGTTCAGCGCCGTCTGCAACGCCGCGTCCTCCGCGTTGTTCTTCGCCACGCACCACAGCTCCGTGCCCACGACGCCGGCCTGGGCCTTGGTAACCGACGCGCCGGCGGCGAGGAGTGGGAGCGTGAGGATGAAGAAGAAAAAGATCTTAAATCTTCTTTCCATTGGGTGATCTGAGAGAGAAGGGAAATGTAGGAGTTTGGAGTGTGAGAGGGAGTGTGGGGGGTTTATGGGGGAAGATGGAATGAAAAGTAACCGTTACAGTGAGTTGGGGATGGGGAAAGTGGGGGAATTAAAGATAGGAAAAAACAAATAAAGAAGAGTGTTTGAAGACGAGACGAGTGGGAGTGTTGATTGAATCAAGACTTCAAAAGTGTGCAAGTAACGGGTAATGACTCAGACTGACTTCTGGGATCTGTGTCTGTGATTTGTCTTCTACGGGTTATTTCTCTCTTAATTAACCGACTTTCCTTACTATGACTGTAGGATTTTTTTTTTTTTTTTTTTGAATGGGAAAATCTATCAAATGCTAGGTACTGGTTTTGTAATTATTTTTTAAAATTTTTTATTGGAAAATAAAAAAAGGAAAATAATTTTTTATATTTCCGGGATATTAAAATTTCTTAAGAATTATCTATTAACAAATTTCACAAGAATATTCGTTAATCTGGACATTTTTTAAGTAATTTATTATAAAAAACATTTTTTTTATTTTTATAATTCTATAATTACAATCATTGATAATAATTTTTAATTTTATTTTTAAAAAATAGAAATGAATTTGAAAAGTCTTTCATGAAAAAAGATTATAAGGTGGCAACTGCCAATTAAACTATGATACTTAATTTTTTTTTCTCATAATTTTTTTAAAAAAAAAAATTTCATAAATCAATGACTTTAGAGTAGTCATTAACTTTTCTTATAATATTTGAGAATTGAGAAATGTCTCATACAAATTTGTTGGGCCATTATATTATTATTATTATACCCTTCTTTTCCTTTATTTATTTATTTTGTTTTTTAAAATTTTAAAATTTTCTTTTGTTGTTACTCTGGCTCTAATTTTACTCACAAGTCACGTTTAATAGTTAAAAGTATCCCTTGAAGATAAGCAATGTCAAAAAGTAACACACTTTTTTGTAATCAATAAATCAAGCTGATGTAAACTTTGTCTCTTACTTACAAACATGTGGTTTTTGTAATCAATAAATCAAACTGAGGTATTCAGAAAAAAAAAAAAAAAAATCAGGCTGAGGTTATATTTTTTACAATTTCTTTCTCGTTTTTTAAAATGATATGTTGTGAAAAATGTATAATAGTCAAAATGTGTTTTTTGAAAAGGATAATAAACAAAATGTTAGTGGCATAAGAGGAAAATGATTAAGTATTTCGGGAGTATACAATAATTTCCCAACGTAAGAAAATGATGTTATACCAATTAAAACTTAATATGTAAAGTTGTGAATGCTCTAAGATAATGATGTTATATCAGTCAAATTAAATTTGGTATGATTGCGTCTTTGTCTGTAACATGCATTAAATAAAGGATCACATGATTTGTTTTTGTATTGATTTTACTTTCTATGACAGTTTCGTAGCAATTGCACCCAACATGCATTTTTTTTAAAAATAAATGTTTTAACTCTGTCCTGTCTTCTACCAAGCCAATGAAGGTCTTGGCGTCTTGCCTATTCTAAACTTAATTAGTTTACTTGTACCAAAGGAAATCAACGGAAATAAGAAAGTATGAAGTATGAACTGCAAACCTTTTTTTATTTTATATTTTTGTTCAAATGTTCACATAAATTACGTCTAATAGTGCTAGTTAATAAGATTTACATGAAGGATGAAAAGGAAAACAAGGTAAAGTCTTTGTTCCATCTTAGAGTGATAAGAGTATAATGCACAATTCTGAAATCCTCGCTCTGCTGCCATACAAGGAATCTTGGACTTCTTATTGATACGCACTATGCCATGCCAATAATTTTGTAGAGATAATTCCAATCCAAATTTCCTACGAAAATTGTTAGATGTTGGTTTGTATCACCACGATGATAAGGTTTTTCGTTATCAATATCTCCGTTCTGCCTGCTTAATCCTTTGTGGGATATATAATTCATGCTATTAGGCAAATCTTTCATATTTGATTGAGAAATGCAATAGATCCCTCATGCAAAAGTAGTTACTTGTGATTATAAAATATCATAAAGGCCTTTATTTCTTTTGTATATATCTTTGCTTTTGTTTTTCAAATTCATGATATCACAAGTAGGTACAAGCTAATGAAGAAACTCAAGGCATCCAGCCCTCAAAAATTGCCGGTTTGGTAATGTTGTTTTAGTACCGTTGTTTAAGTATTGTAAAAATACGTGAAGGTAAAAAAGTGTGTGAAAATACATGTTATAGTGTTTCAACAACAGATTTTGAAGTAGGCAGAAAGGAAAACTACAATCTTTAATGTAGAAGCTTTGGAAAGCTTGAATGATACATGGCATCATAAAATCCAATTGCTTTCCTATTACAGATTCCGCTAATATTTCAATAGCAGAATAGCACATATTAAAAGGTTGTCCTTGCTGGAAAGGCAATGAGAAATGAAGAGAGTGGAACATCTTTAGAATCAAAATGAATTTAAAGATCACAAAAGCTTGTGCTTGAGTATCTACAAGTACCAAGAAGGGCATTGTCATTGTTGGATGAGGCTTGTATCATTTACATGTGATGTTGGTATGTTATATTACTGTAGCACATGCATATTGAATTATTGAGCACAGAGCCTGCCAAGTGCCAAACGAAAAGGGAAAAGTAGATTTTCCAATCTCCCTTCATTTTGATATTATTATAGATTTTTGCATCATATCATACTACTGCTTCTTTAGAATGAAATAGATTATTCAATTGATTCCCAAAAGCAAAACAGAACTTACAGGAATCAAAAATGGAGGAATGAGGATGATAGAAAATGTCAAGAATGTATCATTGAAATCCTTGAACAGCAAAAGGGAAAAGTAAAAGCCTTCTATAAAACAATCTTCTAGATGTACCTTTTCCTACTACAAAACATAGCATTAGTGGACCTGCTCATTGTGCAGAACCTTTTTAGACCGAAATCCTTTTTATTTTGAATAACTGATTTAATGATTTTTCCAACAATAAAAATGTGCATGGAACTTGTGACACCAAGAGGAGTAGAACCTAAAGTTTGGCTGTTAATTGACATAACCAAAAGCAGTGTGGCATAGATGCTTCCATTTGCTACCTTGTAGAGTAGAAAGAGTCTATGACCATCCAACAACGTAGTTAAGAATATACACCAGCAACAAGGAAAGTGGATAAAGCGCATAGGCCACCAGTGATATCCAAAGAGGGAAGGTGGTGCGGAAACTGGCAATGAGACCCATCACTATGCAAACAATTATTATAACTAGCACCTCAGATGAGAAGTCCCATGTCAAGTCGCGGAAGTAAACAAGACCCAAGAAGACTGCGAGTGAAAGGATGTTACTCATGGTCACTGAACCATATATCTGCACCACAAAAACCACATAGATTATAGGCCCTTTTGGCTGCAAGTTCTTAAATCAAAACATGACGCAGAAGATGAGCCACCAAAATGGCCAGAAGCCTAAGAACTGAGATAGAGCTACAGGCCATCTTGTTCTGTAATTCAAGAAAGCCATAAGATGAGAAAATTTGTAGATTTGAGGGTATCTATGTGTGCCTAGCTAAATCACTCAGACATGATGTGATTAAGAACAATTGTGTCAAGACTAAAAGTGGCAAAGTTATATAATTTAGTCAACCGCAGTAACTGCTATTTGATTCTTTTTACATCTCTACTCTAGCCATGTTCTTGTGCATGATACTGGATTTCCTTATGGTTTTTAAATTATCTAGTGTGTTGAAACTCTTTCAGACCCTACCTTGAGCCAAGGACTATCCTCGGGACATTCACATGGAGGAAAAGGAAACTGCCTGATAATTGGGAATGACATGTCTATTCTAAGGTTTCTTAAATGCAAGTTTCCAAAGACAACTGAGAAGGTTATGGCTTGCAACTGCTGGAAACAGAGTTGCGAAAATAGAACTGCATTTGGTGTACACAAAAGTGGGAAGGTGAAGCATACCTCTGAATACATCAAGGATGCCATTCTTGACTTCTTCTTGCTTGCAAAAATAAGAGTTGATACTACCTCACTGGAGCTAGCAAAAGGTAGAATGACAAATGAGACGAAGAAGGAAGGAATGCTTGTTGCAGTTGAGAAGTTCTCAACAGCATCCACTAGGGGATCGGCAGTAACCGCAGCAATTATGGTTCCCAAAAGCAACATGAAAACTGCTTTGTAGGCATGCCACTTTGCATTTTCAATTGTCTCCACAACCTCATCGTTACAGATCTTGTTCTTTCTTTGTTTGCTACACATGCATTTATAGATGTCATTATGCAAACATTCAGGATTAGAGGAATTGCATGAAATAACATACCTGTTGAAAATTGTTAAGAAGTCTTATCGATAGGTCATCTTGGCCTTTGCCACTTCTTGCAAAGTGCCTGGCCCGGTTAAGCCATCTTGAAATTCCGGTGACAAATTCATCCACATCAACTTGTGAATCACGAGAATTATCAAAATCTTCCATCACTTGTGCAACTGCATCTTCAATATCTAAATCTATCTCCTCAAACTGAATTCCTACTACCAGAGCTCTCAACTCCGCTGCTGATAGCTTTCCGTCTGAATTCTGATCAATTGTTCTAAACAACCTGGCATTGTGGTGCAGTGAATATTAAAATTAGATCATATATATTGAATATCAATGGAAGTTTTTCAGTTTAGGAAATTAAATTGATAGGTTATCTGTGTATTCATCCTACAGACTATGGTGTCTATTGTACTCAGAATTACAGCCTAGTTGGTTAAGATGATTGGATATCTTAATCTAGTTGAATGGAAAGAAGATGTTTATTTTCTCCTTGTTAAAAAAGGTATATGTAGCCCTGGATATCTCTTTCAGGTACATAACCACAATGTAAGGTAAAGGAAGTTGTAAGAGCAGCATTTAAATGTTTAATGGGATTCTTTGGTTTATTTGAAATGAAGATTCTCTAAAAGGAAAGTTTCCCTCATTTTGTTCTTATGAATTGTAGGATCTAGGTTGCTTGGAATGCAATGAGTTATGAGGTGCATATTTTATTGGAATGGCAATGAAAAATTCAAATAAACAATTGGAAAGATTTGAGAGGTTAGCAAAGACGAACCTTTCTATGACATCTGTATTTGGTTTACCATCTTCTTTAAAAAGTTTTCCTAGTGTAAGCATTTTTAGATTTCTCAGAATTCCTGATATTACATGCTTATGCTTTGCATAGGCAAGTCTTCTCTTCTGAATCCAAGGCTGAAAAATCTGCATTTATATTTTAAAGAAAGATGCTGCAATCAGTATTGAAAATGGAAACAAACATAACGAGACGGAAAAGTGGGCTACCTGATATCAAGGTTTGATCACTGAGGATCCATTCTTAAAAACAGCAAGCAAATAAGACTATACGAATCGTTAAGAAGATTTTATGAATCATTAAGTACCTGATAAAGGCTGTAAGCAAGCAATAAACAAATGGAGACAATAAGCGAAATCATAATGGCTAAGCGACTGTGAGAAGTTGCTTGAAAAACTTCTGGTATTTGAACTATTATGAATGGGATAAGAGATATAATCATGATTCTAGCAGCATAGCTAGTCCAGATATCAGTGCTCACCCCAGATCCTGCAAAAATAAAATCTACCATGTTCAACAAACACAACACCCACACCATGAACATTTTTATTCAAAAATGTATATTTTCTCAGTATCATATTCCTATCAGAAGGCTAAAAGAACTGAATTTCTATAAATGTTGCTGTTACATTGAACATAAGTTTTATAATCTTAAGACTAAATCAGACTTCGGAAATTTGCAAAGCAACTTAAAGTCGCATAAGCAAAATAGGTAAACATGTAATCTATTTTTTAACAAGCTGCACGATCCAAGCAATCATAATTAGTAATCAAAATATTTTGCATTCCAAAGTGTCATAAACTCACAGACAGCATATGCTGATATAGAGCTTAAGCAAGTAGGACTTTTCTTTTCTTTTGAGAATCATTGAATTTTTAAAGGAAACACTAGCACAAAAAAAAAAAAAACCCTTAGTAGAAGTATAGGAAATCACCAGTTAAGCTAAATACTTTTGTATCTTTCTGATCTACTGCAACTGAATTCTCAAGGTCACACTTGCCCACTACTAGACAGGTGCTCCACAAAATTGTCAAAAGCATTACAGTCGATCCAGCTAGCAAGCCCATTCCAACCGAGACCTGACTTTGAGCAGTTGCTGCGCTCCCAGATAGTCCAGATGCTGTTGAAGAGCCAGAGAAATGTCAATATAAGTTTATCCAGTAAAGCAAAGAATGCATTGACAAGAAACTAATATAATAGAGTGAATCAAAAGTTATAGAATCAAGTCAGATCACATGACACTTTCATATGAACAGAAAAAATTAGGCTTCTCAGTTAACAAACTATAAACGACCTGCACTAGGTTATCCTATGCATAAAAAGATGAATCAATTCTTTCTCACTAGAGAAACAACACTGCAGTAAGAATTCGAAAAGTAAAAAATAAAGCCAAAAGTTCAATTCCCATCGATAGTTTTGTTTTTAAATTAGTCTAGACTACCAACCTATTTGAGATTTCAGTGAAGTTAATTGACATAGCGTAATATTCACAAGAACTTAAAAAATCCTTTTTCACTGTATAGTCTTACTAAAATTCAAACACTTTTTATAGTAGCCCATAATCTAAAATTGCATTGATGGCAAAAGATTTGAACTTTCAATTGCACTTTCCACGAGAAGCCTCACTTTTATTTTTCTTGACAAAGAAATCTTTTGTTGCATTCTTTCATATTCTTCCATCTCTAGTATATTCTTTCTGTACATGATTGATTGATTGATACCCAAAATGTGCTACTAGATTGACCTTAATAAATTAATTCTACATAAATTTTGGCCATCATTTTTCAACTTACAGAAAAAAAAAAAAATCCTAACTAAAATTTTGGGCTTCGAAATTGAACCAAAGTTTCAATTAGCTCCTTTA
This sequence comes from Quercus aquifolioides, assembly GCA_019022515.1. Taxonomy (NCBI): domain Eukaryota; kingdom Viridiplantae; phylum Streptophyta; class Magnoliopsida; order Fagales; family Fagaceae; genus Quercus; species Quercus aquifolioides. The sequence goes on from CM032329.1 coordinate 27,400,380, forward strand.
GAATCTAATAGTTTCAATTCATCATTTTTCGTGTGTGTTCTAATAGGTATTACTGTTTACTAAAAAAAAATTCATCATTTTTAATTTTTAATTTTTTAGTGTATCACTCTTTTTTATATAAAGGCCACAGACTTCCATGGCATGTCGAAGGCCACAGCGGTCACTTATGTCCAGTGGTAAGGTGCTACTTCAAACGTCATATCGTTGATGGCATGCAAGTGCAGCAAGCAACGACTGTCGTCTATTTCCAGTAGCAAATTCCATCAACAAAACCGCTAGTCTTTTCATCAACGAGATGTCGTTGACTCAAAGCGTTCATAATCATGCAGGGAAAAAACTTAGATAGGGGGTGGGACCTACCATACCCATAGGGTCCACCCCCTTTAATTTGTGCAAGCTTGGAGCAGTGCTCCAGGACTATGTAAGAATTGCCTATCATGCATAGTGAATTTTATATTTATTTTTTTTGATAATATAGTGAATTAAGTTGAAATCATGGTTACAATACATTGGCAAAATGTGAAAATCTATTTTATCCTTTGGTCATGCTAATTGCTAAAGACACAGAGATGACTCTGCGAGTGAGCAACCAAGGCTTATAAACTAATAACAACTTGCCACTTAGAATTTGTTGTAAAAATATAGTGAAAATGTTGTGAACATATCATTTCTCATCTATACAATATCATGTTCATCGGCTTGTAAGTTGTATCAGTTCTATGGCTACCTGCCTCCTATCCTATGGGGCCATAATATAACCAATTTAACCTTTATTTTGTTTGTTTGTTTTATTTTTAATTTTAAGGAAAATAAAATTAAGGATCTCTCTTTGGCTCTTAGCAGACTATTTGGAATATGCCATACAGATAGATATAGAAGAAAATTGTTTTATGCAATCACATTCACATTCACTACGTCTTGGTCAAACTTTCCCATGTGCAAACGTGAGACCGACGCTACATATATAGATTATATGGGACCACTATGACTATAATAGCAAAACTCCTAGGAAAAAAAAAAAACTAGGGCAATTCAATTTTTCAGAAGAGATTAACATGAGATAAGATTACATGTGAATGTCTAATGTCAAAACATGCCCATAAAAAAAAAAAAAATAAAAATTTGACAGATTTTGCTTACTTTTGCTAGCTTATCTTAAAGCTGGTCAGTTAACTGACCTTCTAGCATGTTTGAATCTTGTAAATGGAAAGAATTTGTTTTCTAGGATTTGTACACGGCTATTACCAAACAGTGTGATACTTTTACCGATCATTTAACTTTATTATTTACCAAAACAATGGTAAATGCGATGCACCTCTGCTCCATTTCACACATTAGGACTAACAGGTTTCGACATATATATACTTAAGCATTTGTATTTATTTAAAGTTCTTTGTGCATTAATTGGAAGGAAAAGATAATTGTTAAATTTGAGCAAGGACCTAGGGGTAATTCTTTATAACACCAAGCTAGGTGGCATCCTTGTCCATGTTTTATGTAGTATCTTCAATGATTAAGTTAGCTTAATCACTTCTTTTTAAATTTAATAAAATCTTTTTAAAAAAACACCTAGCTTAATCAGGGTTTTTATAAAAATAAAAAAAGATAAAAAAGAAGAAGATAAAAGTTAGCTTAATCACGTATTTAGTAAATCTTAATGTCAGAATCGTAGCCTACATAAGCTTGATTACGTCTAAAGTGAAATAGCATGAAAAAGATTGTTGCTGTGGTTATTTTTTTAAGCAAAGACCAATTTTTTTTTTTATCTTGATTTCACTTCACGTTCCTGGAAACTTAGTCTTATTCTATTACAAGTGGTGTATGCAAAAGATATAGAAAACCTGCCCAATTACTAAAAGTCTAAAACGTATAAAAACGAGTTATTAGCACATGTATACTGAAAGTCAAATGCTTAAAATAATAGTGCCTATCTAGGCCTGTTTGTTTAAAACAATTTCACAAATCTATCTCCTATTCCTCCTTACACGTATCAGAAGGAAGGGAAATTCCTACATGCTAATTAAATTTCTAATCTTTTTTTTTTTTTTTTAAATAGGCAAACAAATTTGGATTTCCTAACTTTTTCTTTTGATAAGCTGGCCTTCCTAACATACACGCCATACTTATGGAGATATCTACGTACGTGAAGCAATTTCTATCTTTAAATTAGGTGATAGTCTTTCATAACTTGACTTATAGGAGAATAAGCCAATCAAATGACTGAAGAGAAGTTTTAAATGTACAAGAAAGATGAGAAATAAACAAAATATAAAAAGGACGGCAACGTCGTCATGTGTCATAAATTAGTTTTGTATATCAAGTTTTATAATTCGAGTGAATGTTAGGTGTGGACCATGAGAGAAATTTGTGATCCCCAGAAAAATTGACTGGAAATATATTAGCTAAGCACCTAAGAAAATTGGCTTGACCTTAAAATTTGAACAACTAATCCATTTAATTTCATATAATCTGAATGGTCTCTTGCTATGCAAGCTGAGAAGTTGATCAATAGTGAAATGGACTAACTAAGACATGTGAGTTTGTTTGCTTCATAATAAAGCTTACCAAGGATAATTGTTGCATCAGGAAGAGAGCTCAGAACAGGCAAGAAGAGCCCACCAATGATCCCAGGTCCAAGAATTTCAAGCAAAATCTCACTTCCATCTGACAACAACTTGGCCCCCAAGAACATGAAGTAACTATAGACAAGAATGAGAAAAACATTTCCTAGAACAGTGGTGGTGCATGGCAGAAATCCATACGTTTCCGTGCACGTATCCGATGAAAACAAGCGGTTGAGATGAAGTAGATTCGGTTGCTGAAGAGTTTGGACTCCATCGGAGACCAAATTGAAGGTAGAGTTGCTTGTAATAGGTCGACCCTGGCTGGACCTAGCTAGTGTAAGAAAGAAGATGGCTAGGAAAAAACATACAAGTTTCTTTTCCATGTTTCTTCTATATAGACCTTCCTTGGGTATGTTCAAAGATAGAATGAGGTCTAAAACGCTTTGGTTAATAAGTATGAATGCTTATATTTTGTAATTGTAAGTGATAGGGAGGTAGATGAGAAGAAAACATTGGAGATCGACTTTGGAAGCATTAATAGTCAATTAGAAAGGGATAAGTAAATGAGTACAGAGCACGCATATGATTATGACGAATGGGAGCATAATGGAAAGATATAAAATAACAAAGTACATAGGTTTTGTACAAGCATGTGTTGATGGAGAGGTTGGCTTTAATATATTGATAATAATAATATATTAATATGATAACCCTACTAATTCACGCCTTATTTAGTATTAGTACAAGATTAGTTGGAAATTTGCATAAGGAAGCGTAAGGACAAAGGTGATTACGCTTAACAATCGAACTTGTGTCTTACTTTATTGTAAGATTTTATCATATTATATAGTGCAAAACACTGAAGTTTGAGATTTTTTGAATTTTACACTCTAAAGTTTTAAAATTTGGATTTTGTTCCCTAAAGTTATATTCCATTTGCATTAGTAGCCTTTTTGTCCATATTTTCTGTTATGGGCCACATAAGCTTGTCATGCATGTTTAGTTCGTCCAATAAAATGATGTCACGTCATTTTCGTTATGCTATGTCATTTTATAATGATGACTAGACATTATTTTTACTGGATGAACTAAGTGTCTGTTTGAGAACAGCTATTTAGTTTTTTGCTGAAAGTGTGCTAAAATATACTTATACCTTGAAAAAATTTGAAAAAGTGAGAAAATGCTGGAAAAGTGAGGTTTTAAAAAGAAAAAATGTACATAAAAGTTAAAAATTGAACTTATAAGCTGATGACAAACTCACCCTAAATATGCACAACAAACTTATGTGGCTCTTAATAGAAAATATAGATGAATGAGCTATTATTGCAAATAAAATATAATTTTAGGGTGTAAAATTCAAATTTTAAAATTTTAGGATATAAAATCCAAAGACCTCAAACTTTAGTGGTGTAGTTTGTACTTTAACTTGTTATATATTAAAATATCATTGTAGTTGTAACACAATTTTTTTTCCCGAGAAGAAGTTGTAACACACTTGGTTCTGTTTACTTTCCATGAGATATATACAATAAAGTTTCTAATTAAATGTTCACCAAAATTGACCTAACAATAAATAAATAATCTCTGGCTTTAGCTTAATAGCATGCCCAAACAATGTTGTAGTTAAAAATCTCGAGTTATACCACCGTGCACCCTTTGTGTAATGGTCATTCCACAAGTAGGGGTGGCAATTTGTGTTTGTGTGTCGAGTTCGTGTCATGTTAACTCATAAGTATTCGACTATATGGGTCAACCCTAACCCGACATGTTTATTAAACGAGTAAGGATTCCTCAACCCTAACACAACCCATTTATTAAACGGGTCAGTCGTGTCGACTTATTTATCAGATTTTATCAAAAGGAAAAAAAAAAAACTAATTTTATTATTAACCAAATTGATATGAATTATGAAAAACCAAACAAATAAATATTTTTAATATAAAATTCAAAACTACCGAGTAACTGTATTACAAATAATAATTCAAAACTAAGCATATCTCAATATCACAAATAATTAATCATAATATGTCAATGAAAATAAACCACAACAACTAATAAGTTTATATACCTAGGGTTTGAAGGGTATATTGGTAAAATGTTATTTAATTAAACAGGTCAGACAAGTCAAACAGGTTCCATGTGATGGACACTAACCCAACCCATTTATTAAATCAGTCGTGTCAACCCGAATATGACACGAACCCATTAAGTCTCAACTCATAATTTACTAATTTCATGTCGTGTTGTGTCAGTTCGTGGGTAGTGTCCAATTTTGCCACCCCTATCCACAAGTATAAGTTCTTGTGAGATGGAGGTCAAGGGGTAAAAACAGGGTTCAAGTCCTTAAGAAGAAGTTTCACACATATATACACTTAAATTATGTTAGAATAGAATTTTTAGCTTAGATTAAAATAAATAAATAAATAAATCTCAAGTTATTATTATTTTCTTCTTAAAAAATATTATTATTGATGTTATTGTTATTTGTTTTCTAACCAAATTTCCAACAAGTTGCAGATAATAAAAAATTATCAAAGTATATCCAGTGGTCAAACTTTTTTAATTAGATAAGCAAGGAAGATTCTGAGTATATAATTGTAGAGAGGGAAAATTCTCGACCTATCACAAGCTGACACGTCACACTACCAAGACTACAAAATACAACCAATTACAAAGCTCCACGTATTGCCGCTAGGTTTTGCTATCATTACTCAGAAACCAACAGAAATTTGCCAAGTGTCATTCAAAAAACCAATCACGCATCAACGCGTGTCAGCAATGACGTAAGCAACCTCGCACATGTAAGCGATGACATAATCAGCCTCGCACGTGTAAGCGATGACATAAGCAGACCAATCAGGCTGTGACGTGTGTCACCAATCAGACTTTGCCACTTGTCGCTCATCCACCCCCAAACTCCTATAAATAGAAGCCTTCCTAAGTCATTTAGGAGGGCACCAAGCCATCTGAAGCACAAGTAGCATCAGAGAAGATTCAGAAGCACTCAGAAGTACAGAAGCTCTGCAGGAATCAAGCCCTGAAGCCTCCAGCAACTTCAAGAACTTCAACCCTCAAATACGAAGAACATTCGAAGCAGAATCATCCAAACTACCTGCCTAGATCTCAAAGTTCACTGGATCAAGCTTAAAAGCCTCCAGAAACCTTAATAAACACAAATCAGTGAAGCTCTACGGATTCAAGCCTCCAAAGCCCTGAAGAACTTCCACCACAAACCTTTAAATACGAAGAACATTCAAAGAGGAATCATCCAAATCATATTCCTAGATCTCAAAGTTCACTCGAATCAAGCTCAAAAGCCTCCAGAAACCTCATAAACCATAAATCAGTGAAGCTCTGCGGATTCGAGCCTCTAAAGCCCCAAAGAACTTCCACCACAAATCTTTAAGACAAAGAACACACGAAGAACGTGAAGAACGTGAAGAACAAAGAATTTCTAACAAGCTCATAGCCAGAGATTCATTGTAATTCTGTTTCAAAGATCTTTGATCCATTCCTTAGCCAAATTGAAGTATATTTGGTGTTCAAGTCAAAATCACATTACCACAAATCCCATCAATAATTCTTGCAAGGAGATCGAATCAGAGGATCACTCTTTTGTAATCACAGAGAATTGTACCACACAATCATCAATACAAATTCGCATTTGTGAAACTATTTTACTTGTTTGATTTATTTCAAACTGAGAAATTTAGTCGTCTACATATTCTGGCACGCCCGGTGGGACCTCTCTACCTCTCATCTCATTCTCCTTCAAAGGAAGAAATCAACATCACCTATGGCCTCTAGCAAGAATATTCAAGCTTCAACAATAGCTACTTCAACTAAACTTGGTACGGCTACTACCAACAACTGCATTGGTGTAATCAATTGTAGCCAACCCAAAGCAAACAATCAACTTCAATCTCAATCAACCAAGGAAGCCAAGGTCCAGACAATCATCTCCTTAGACCCTCTTACAAGAAACAAGGTCATCTCCACCTTGGAACACCTTAAGTATGGGGACAAATCCCCTTCTTTCTTCACAAGAAGTTGGTCGCACGATTTCTCTCCTATCAAAGGGAACCCAAAAGATGAGATTTCACGTGCTCACTTCAAATCACTTTCTTCTCCATCATCTTGGGAAGTTGTGTCAGTCATGATGACTAACACCTCTACCATGGAAGAAAAGATGGCTGAAATGGAACAAAAGGTCATCCTTCTCACCAAAGCACTTGAAGAAAAGGACGTCAAAATTGCAACCCTAATGAACAAGCTGGAGGCACAAGATTCGGGTGAATCAAGTCTTGGCCCTGAGCACCCACCTGGCTTTACCTTGAAAGGAGAAAACGCTAGGGTTGATAAAGGACAAGGAGGTGAAGGCACTTCTAACACAGACATTCCACCTCAACGACCTCGATATCTGTCCAACAATTGCAAGACATGATAACAAACACCATTCGAGCACAATATGGAGGTTCTTCTACAAGTTCTCTCATATATTCGAAGCCTTATACAAAGCGCATCGATAATATGAGGATGCCAAATGGGTATCAACCCCCCAAGTTCTTACAATTTGATGGCAAAGGAAACCCTAAGCAACACGTGGCTCACTTTGTAGAAACATGTGAGAATGCAGGGACTCAAGGAGGCCTCTTTGTAAAGCAGTTCGTCCGTTCACTAAAAGGGAATGCCTTTGATTGGTATACAGACTTAGAACCCGAGTCAATCGATAGTTGGGAACAACTTGAAAGGGAGTTCCTCAACCGATTCTACAGCACACGATGCACGGTAGGCATGATGGAGCTTACCAATACCAAACAATGGAAGGATGAGCCCGTCGTTGATTATATCAATCAGTGACGTTCTTTGAGTCTAGATTGCAAGGATAGACTTTTTGAAATTTCTGCTGTAGAGATGTGCATCCAAGGCATGCATTGGGGACTTCTTTACATCCTTTAAGGGATAAAGCCTCGAATATTTGAAGAGTTAGCAACTCGTGCGCATGACATGGAGCTGAGCATTGCTAGCCGTGGAAATACAAAACGTCCTATACCTGAGGAAAGCGTAAAGGAAGTAAGGAAGAATGATAGGAATGCAAAAGTCAGCCTCAAAGATCCAATGGTTGTTAACACTGCCGAAGTCAAGGTTCTAAGAAGAGAAGCGAAGGCAAATGAAAAACAGCTTGAAGGATGGCAAGGGAACGAAGTGCATCGCCTGACTTTTAAAGAACGTGAGCAAAAAGCATATCCGTTCCTTGATGAAGATGTGCCAAACATCTTAGAACAACTATTGCAATTAAAGCTGATTAAATTTCCAGAATGCAAGCAACCGGAAGACATGGGGAAAGTTGATGACCCTAACTACTGCAAATATCATCGTATCATTGGCCACCCAATCCAAAAATGTTTCATCTTCAAAGAACAAATCATGAAGCTTGCCAAAGAAAACAAGATTGATCTAGACTTTGATGAAGTTGTTGGGTCAAACCATGTGACCGTTGCTTGTGATGTACTTCCAACTCTCAGGCAGGGGGCAAACACCATTGGAGCTTACAAATTAATCGACAATGATGATGCAAGGATCTCCCCCATCAATGGGAAGTTCCTTAAGCGCTTCTATGCATGAAAATCGAGGATTGCTCCTTGGTAAGAGTTTAAATTGCCCACTGTAATGCTGTAAAAGTACATGATGTTTTCCCATTACCTCCGAAAGCGTACTAATAAGGAGAAATTAATCCCACTCTATGTCACCAATTGCTAGTGTGGCGTAGTGGTTGGATGCCCAAGTCACCCTTGAGAGGTCTCGGGTTCGATTAGTGGTGATACCCACTATTACACATTGAGCCCTCCTTTTTGCAAAAAAAAAAAAAAAAAAAAAAAACAACAACAACAACAAAAATTGTTATATATATATATATATTTTGAACTACATGATGACTTGATCCCTCTCAAGGGTACGTAGGCAACTTAGTATCTTTTGCTAAGTTCAGTCACGCACTAAAAAAAAAAAGTTATCAAATTATGGAAAAAAAATAAAACAAAGAAATCATCCAAAAAAAAAATATCAAAAAAAAAAAAAATCATCAAAAAAAATATATCAAAAAAAAAAAAAAATCTGTTGAACTACGTGATGACTTGATCCCTCTTTGGGGTACGTAGGCAGCTTAGTATTTGTCATTAAGTCCAGTCACATGAAGAGAAGAAGGATTGCTAGTCTAGCTTGAAGAGTTTTCTGACGGTCATCAATATGCTTTTAAGGTTCCTTTGGTCAGTAAGGCATTGCTTAAAGACAGTTAACTGCTCAATAGGATGATCGAAGAGCGTTGTAGTTAAAGATGAAGACTGTAAGGAGTTGACGTTGCTTAGCCTTCCTTGAAATGATGATAAACATAAGTTGATTTTTGGTTGTGGAGCAAAATAAAATCTTCAACTTCTTTTGCAAGAAATGAAGTCTGCATGGCATTGCACATCTTCTATGGACATTCTCCCACGTTTCTGAAGTATGCTTTGCATCATTTATCTCCTGGGGGCATCTTCTTATACATTGCAAGTCTAAGCTGCATCCCCTCTCTTCTAGGTTGTGTCACTTCATATCTCTGAAATTTGAACACATCATCTCCCTTCTGAGTGGTGTCGTTTCACGTCATGTCTCTGAAATCTAGACGACGTCAACTTCCTCCAGAATGATGATATATATCCAAAGTCGGTGTCGCATCATCTCTCCCTTATGGGCATGTTCATGCAATGTTAAAATTCTTGGCAGCATGCTCTAGCATCTTCAAAGTATTGGCGTCATTTTTTCCCGCATCTTCAAGGTTTTGTTGGCATTTCCTTGCATCTTCAAAGTCTTGATAGGGACTCCTTGCAACTTCAACGTCTTGTTGGCATCTCTGAAATCTTGATGTTTGGCTACAGTGCTATCCACCATCGATGTCTGAGCTATGTTGCCTCTGAAAATTTGTGTTGTTGTAGCTTTATTATAAAGGTCAATATTGGTGCAACTTCAATGCGGGTGCAAGTGCTAATGTGGAGTGTTGTCGTGGCTTCATGACAAAGATGAACGTTGGCACGACTTCGATGCGAATGAAGTGTTGACGTGGTTTCATGGCAAGGACGAGTGTTGGCATGGCTTCAGTGCGAATGAAGTGTTGACGTAGCTTCATGGCAAAGATGGATGTCGACACGACTTCAATGCAAATAAAGTGTTGACGTGGCTTCATGGCAAAGATGGATGTCAACACGACTTCAATGCGAATGAAGTGTTGACATGGCTTCATGGCAAAGATGAACGTTGGCACGACTTCGGTGCGAATGAAGTGTTGACGTGGTTTCATGACAAAAATGAATATTGGCATGGCTTCAATGCAAATAAAATGTCGAGGCAGCTTTATGGCAAAAGAAGAGTGCTAGTGCAGCTTCATTACAAAGGCAAATGATGATTCGACTTCATAGCAGATGCAAGTGTTGGCACGGCTTCATGACAAAGATAAGTGGTGACACGATTTCGATATAGAAAAAAATATGGATGCAGCTTCATTGTGAAGGCAGGTGTTAATATGGCTTCAGTACAAGGACAAATGCTGGCACCGCTTCATGGTAAAGACTCTTGATGTGGCCATGTTGCAAAGATTCTTGATATGACTGCGTTGAAAAGACAAGTGTTGGTGCAGCTTAATTGCCAAGACAAAGGCCAGTACAACTTCAAGGTCAAGTACTAGTAATAGCATCATTGAATCATGAACACCTTTGATAACATTGTTGCCTAGATGACTGTCACTATAAGAACGTTGTGTTCAATGGCATGTAAAGCCGCCAAATAAAGATGGATGTCAGACTAAGAATGTTGGTGTAAAGCTTGACGTTAAAGCCCAAAGAATAAAGGAAAGTCTACTGCATAACAAAAACAAGCAAAAACAAAGAATTTGTTAGAAGAAAATCTCACGACACGTCTAAAAAAAAAAAGAAAAAAGAGAGAGCTTCAATTGTAATCTAAAAAAGGAACTCTACACAGTATTACGATACCCACTGAAATAAAGAGGCAGAGTTTCTCTATACAGTATCAAGATGCCCACTGAAGACAAAGCTTATGCAAACTTAGTGCATGCTCCGGATGGCTTTATATAGGAATCCTTAGAAGCTAATAGACAAAAAAAGAAAGAGGAAAAATGCTGCCACCAATGTTTAAGGTCAGATTTTGCAACTCAAATGCACTCAAAATCAAAGAAAACTGCACCAAACCTTGAAAAAGGAAGAAGAAGCAGGTAAGTGCCCATAAACGCATCACACTGTCAGAAGAAACTATGGCACTAGACCTCAGAAAAATGCATATAGGCCTGCAAAAAAATACACATGTGAAGAAACTACTGGGATGAAGTTCTAAATGGTAAGAGACGCTTACTAGGATTTCAAACACTGGCAGAACCACAACGTAGACTAAAATGGCAACAAATCCAACAATGCCTGCCGTCTCCTCTTCCGGATTTCTAAAACTTCTGACAAAATTTCACAAAAGTCAATCCATAGAAATCTTCTAAGGGCTTCAAGCTACAAAGACCCAGAGAAAATCAAGCTCAGTAGACTATCCACGTGCTCCTATGCACGGCCATGAACTCACAGTGACCAACGGAATAGTCTTTCAAAATCTGCGCAAATTCGGCCTTCATTTCACAAAACTAATACCAAAGGATCTTAAACTGACTTCGATCTACAAAACCTGAAAATTTCAGGCCCAAACGATCAGACACGCGCTGCCACAATCTCTCAATGAACCGCGGCCTAGCCCTTCGAATCTGTGCAAATATGCCCATAATTTTAGAAAACTAACAATATAATGGTATTCTACGGCCTTAGGTGGACAAAACCCAAAAATTTCGAGACCAAAACTGATGCCATGTGCCTCCACGCGCCGCCAGAAAATCTGGTGGTCAACAGCCCTAGTTTCACGCACTCCCAAGCGCCTCCATCAGTTCTCATGTGCTCACATGCGCCGGCGCTTCTCCCCCACGCGTCACGCGCTGTCACGCATTTCACCCTGAGACGCCCTCAGTTGCATGACGTCATGGATGACGTCATCCGACCCAGTTTGACCGACCTGGAAATATGACCCAGATCCGAACCGCCTGACAAAAAAAAAGGAAAAAGAAAAGAGAGAGAGAGAGAGAGAAAATGCCTTGACTAAGTTGGACCTTTGACCTTGACCAAAAAGTCAAAATTTTCAAAACGGACCTGTCCCACTCAGTTTTTTGAGTACATTCTGATTTTGGGATCCGTTTCTTCATTCGAAGCTCGGAAATTCCGCAAACGTCCAATTTCCAGAAAGTTGACTTTTGCGTAAATGTTGACCAAAAGTCAAAATTTTTAAGATGGACCTATCTTGCTCAATTTTTCGCGTACATTCCAATTTTGGAGTCCGTTCCATCATTTGAGACTCGGAAATTGCACAAATAACTCAATTCCAAGATAGTTGTCTTTTGTGTTGAAATCAACCCAAAGTCAAGATTTTCGAGCCAGACTTGTCTTGCATAGTTTTTCATGACTTGGAAATCACCAATCTAACTCACGTCTCCGAAGTACTGACAATGTCCAAAACTAAAGCTCTCAATATCAAAATTTGAGATTCATCCATTTAGTTTGGATCCCCTCAGGGTTATTCTCCAGACTTCATCAAGGCTTCCCTTTCAAAGTACAGATGAACTCTCACAAGTGTGTCTTGAACTTGAAATCACATCGGGTCACCCGTCCAACCTACCATTCCCCTTTCGGTGCCAAACATTCCCACCTACCATTCGGTGCTTACCAGTCGAAAATCTACCATTCTCACCAAAAATTCTCATCCGCCATTCTCAACTACCCATCTACCATTCTTCATCTCTCCACTATAAATAGAAGGGCCGGGTCCGTTGAAAACTCATCAAGAAAAACACACTGAGTCATAAATGAAGATTTGCTTCTTTCAAATTTTCAAGTCCTTCTCACAACCATTTTTTACTATGGCCTCATCATTCTCAACACTTAGCAACCAATATTGCTTCATAATCCATCTGAAATCAACCCTCTCATGGTTCGGTAGAAACCCTCTTCACAACATCATTGTAGTTTTGAGATCCAAACAAATTTTGTTTCTCCCCTTAACGACCACAGTTGTCCATAAAATTACTCATAACAAGGTCTGCATTGTGGTGCCATGCTTCTTCGGATTTGGTTGGCCAGGAAATCCAAGTCCAGCAGAGACTGTTCCTAACCTTAGGGCTCCTGTAGACTCTCTCCCATTGCTTGGCCTTCCAACAGAAGCAGCGGTTCGGAACAAACAGCAACTTGACTGGTTGCTAAGACCATAATCACAAGTTGGCTCCATCTTCATTTTTCTGTGCTTTTCCAACAAGTAGCAGTAAGTGAAGATGGTAAAAAGTGTTGGGGTATCCTACAAATTGTCTTCCATCCAACACTTAAAACAACCTCCAAGGTACCAACTCATCAAAATTCAGCCTTTAGTGCCGGTAAATGGTCACCAAAGCCTTATTCCATGTCTCCACCACTGTGGGACCCAAAGGTCATCATTGCTGGTACCTCAAAACACACTTTCTGGAATTACTCCAACTTAAAATTAGCTTGAAGAATTTCAGGGAATACTCTTCTGAAATTACTTCAACTTAACGTCTGTCGGCATAGTCCCATCACGCATGCACATTCTACGACTTGCTGTCAGACCCCATGCAACATACAGTCAGTCCCATATTCAAAGGTGTACTTCATAGAAACATCTACACCAGAGGGTCCCCGACATACAAGGCCAGTACCATGGTGGCGTATGTTTCACCCATTCGCTTTGCTTCATCCCCGTCTTCTTCACCACCAACATCAGCATCCCCAGAATCCATAAGCTTCTGAAATTACCTCAACTTAACCTGAGTGAAACGATGACGCATGCGCATTCAACCACTTTCCCACATGTCCTCGCCATAATCCAAAGCATATTCTTCTGATATAACTTCACCAGAAGTTCTCAAAAACACGAGGCTGGCCCATGACTCTGCATGCTATACCCAACCAACATCTTCATCTCTTCCCCATCTTCTACACCCTGTGATCGCCGCCAACGGTCCAAAATACTCTTCTGAAATTACTTCAACTTAACCTCTGTTGAGAAGGCTCGGTCACGTAAGTACATTTAAATACTCGCAGACCTCTTTTTCAGTCTCATCAAAGCCTTTTATATGGGTGGGTCTACTCTTCGAAAATTATCTCATCTTGCTAAAAGCTCCACCACCTTCAACTACTTCACTTAAAGAGTCAAGTGCAAAAAAATCTGTTTTCGAAACTCATTCCCACATCACATTCTGAAACTGTGTGCGTGAACGAGTCTCGAGGGGGCATTTGTAGAGAGAGAAAATTCCCGGCCTATCACAAGCTGACACATCACACTACCAAGTCTACAAAATACAACCAATTACAAAGCTCCACGTATTGCTGCTAGGTTTTGCTATCACTACTCAGAAACCAACAGAAATTTGCCAAGTGTCATTCAAAAAACCAATCACGCATCAGCGCGTGTCAGCGATGACGTAAGCAGCCTCGCAAGTGTAAGCGATGACATAATCAGCCTCGCACGTGTAAGCGATGACATAAGCAGACCAATCAGGCTGTGACATGTGTCACCAATCAGACTCCGCCACGTGTCGCTCATCCACTCCCAAACTCCTATAAATAGAAGCCTTCCTAAGTCATTTAGAAGGGCACCAAGCCATCTGAAGCACAAGCAGCATCAGAGAAGATTCAGAAGCACTCAGAAGTACAAAAGCTCTGCAGGAATCAAGCCCTGAAGCCTCCAACAACTTCAAGAACTTCAACCCTCAAATACGAAGAACATTCGAAGCAGAATCATCCAAACTACCTGCCTAGATCTCAAAGTTCACTGGAATCAAGCTTAAAAGCCTCTAGAAACCTCAATAAACACAAATCAGTGAAGCTCTACGGATTCAAGCCTCCAAAGCCCCGAAGAACTTCCACCACAAACCTTCAAATACGAAGAACATTCGAAGAGGAATCATCCAAATCATATTCCTAGATCTCAAAGTTCACTGGAATCAAGCTCAAAAGCCTCTAAAAACCTCACAAACCACAAATCAGTGAAGCTCTATGGATTCAAGCCTCTAAAGCACCGAGGAATTTCCACCACAAATCTTTAAAGACAAAGAACACAAGAAGGATGCGAAGAACGTGAAGAACAAAGGATTTCTAACAAGCTCATAGCCAGAGATTCATTGTAATTTTGTTTCAAAGATCTTCGATCCATTCTTCAGCCAAATTGAAGTATATTTGGTGTTCAAATCAAAATCACATTACCACAATTCCAATCAATAAATCTTTAAAGGAGATCGAATCAGAGGATCACTCTTTGTAATCACAAAGAATTGTACCACACATTCATCAATACAAATTCGCATTTGTGAAACTATTTTACTTGTTTGACTTATTTCGAATCGAGAAATTTAGTCGTCCACAATAATCTTGACCTTTATTCAGCCAAAAAAAAAAAATCTTAACCTTTATATATACTCAAACCAGAACGTCTTCGGCCACCCAAAGGAAAGTAAAGTAATTCTTTGGCCACCCAGCAACCCCTAATTTATAAGGTTTAAAAAAAAAAAAAATTAAGGGGGCAGTGAAGATGTATGTATTTTTTTTTTTGGTAGTTTTAATTAATGTACCAAGTTATATTTCGTTTGTTTTTAGAAAAAATTATTTGATATTTACAAAGGGATTGAGAATTGCAAATGATAGACGTGTGTATGTATCAACCTCTCTTTTTTTTTTTTTTGAGAGAAAGACAGACACAAACAAACACACACACACACAGGGGAGTGGAACCAAGGTTTAATATCACACAACTCACAACATACAAAAGCCGGTAACTCTTAAATGTTGTGGTAACTCTTGAATGTTGTATATGTATCAACCTAGTTGAGATGTAAATGTCAATTTGTATTGATGCAACTATTCTAAAAAAGTTATGAATAACAAATACATTAATATACTTATTTATTCTAAAAAATTACATTTTCCATCCTAAACTATATCCTTAATTACACTTTGTACCATAAATTTTTTGAATGCACATTTTGCACCTTAAATTATGATCTTATTACACTTTGCACCTCGACATCAATTTTACAGTTATCTTGGACGGAAAAATATGGCAACACGTGAAAAGACTTAATTGCCCCTCTTCTTAATAATTTATAAACAAAAGATAAATTACACTTTACCTCCCTAAACTATACTCTTGATTACATTTTACACCATAAATTTTGAATTTCCATCCAAGTTAACAACAAACTTAATGTCAAGGTGCAAAATGTAACAAATGTCATAGTTTAGGGTGCAAAACGTGCATTTGAATTAAAGTTTAGGGTGCAAAATATAATATGAGAAATAGTTTAAAGTGGTAAAGTGTAATTTGCCTTATTTATTCCAATAAATAAAAGTCAATCAATGGCTTTAAGTATGTTTAATTCTTCAATATAACAATTTGTATTTCTATATATAAAAAGTGTCAATGCTCAAAGCTACAGTAGTTTTGGTTTATTCAATTCAAATTGTTTCTTTGACTTTCTTTTTTTGAAAATATAGCCTATTGAACATGCTTTTTATTTTTATTTTATTTTTTTTATCTACATATAGCTGTTACCCTAAATATATATAATATTATCATAACAAATTGCTACAATATTTTCACAATTATTGAGGTGTTAATTCTTTATAAGCTAAAATAAAATATAAAAAATATCACATTGGAACTAACCACAACTAAAAATAAAGGTATTGTGAAAAAAAAGTGCGACATCCACAACATTTTTTACAACAAATCATAGGTGGTAAATTATTATTGGTTCTAATTAAAACTTACCAATAAAATTATCTTTTTGCCCACCAATAACAACCCTTAACAACCTACTACTTTATGATTTGTTGTAAAAATATTGTGAAATAGTATTTCTCTTGTGAAAATATTAAGACATTTTTGTTGTCGTCATGATATTTTACAACTATTAAAGTGTCAATTCTTTACGAGTCAAAATAAAATATAACAAAATTGTAAAGGTATTACGAAAATTTTGTACCATTATGTTGTGTTTCTAGAAATGTTTTTTTTTTAGTTTAGTCAACCCAAAATTCACTATTTCACATACAGTTTTCTTGGGTTGACTTTTTGCATTTATTGTATTTTTATCTTTACGCACCATTTTAAGTAAAAACACATAGTTTTACACACACAAAAAATAAAAACTTAGGATAAAAACACATTTCATCTTTTAAGTTTGGGATAGTTCACAATTTCTCCTTAAACTTTAAAATCAAGCAATTTTCCCTTAATATTTTGGAAAAGAGCAAATATGTCATATTGTTATTCTCTCAATTAAACCCTAATGAAAACTTATAATTCTTTACATTGTGTAATGTCTAAAATACTCCTACTAAATTTTAACATTCCAAAAATTTTCTTCACATATTTTGAGTTTTAGATGGTAGTAATGCTTAGGAAGTTAGAATGGTGATATAAAATGTTTTATTTATTACCTAAAGAACATTGATTTTCTAGGTTTAAATCTTCGAAACTTATAATTTATCTAATGAGAAATTCAATGACACATGCCCTTTTTCTTTTTCTTTTTTTCTTTTTTTTGAGGGTGTAAAATAGGTGTTCATTAAAAACTAAGTAAGCCAAACATTGCACCTAGACTCATTTAGAATGATAAAGACAAAAGTATGAATGAAAAAAAAAAAAAAAATTGTGTATGGTTGAAGGTATTTGATGAAAAACTTCAATTGTAGCATATGACATCATTTATTACGAAAATTTAAATATTGTGACAATGTCTTAGTATAAGTAAGTTGCTTATTGTTGGATGATGATGATATTCGTTATCATTCTTAAAAGTTTTTAGTTAGTGGATATTGCCTTTAACAAATAAGTACTAAAAAATTATTATATTAAAATAGATATTTATATGTTAAATAGCTATCATAACTTTGTGTGTGATTAACAATTAAAATTCTTATATGAATAAATTAACTTTGTATGACATACATTTTTTATATATATAGTTTCATACTTCTTCAAATATAAATTTTATTTTAATTTTCTCACTTAAAAGGTAACACATGTCTTTCACGTGCCACCCTAATATGATTATAATTTTTATTAAATTTCATAAGCCCATTAAATGGCTTGTTAAAATCCCCATTAAAAGGCCATATGTAGCCCATTAGGTTTGGCCCACTTGCCCTGTCGGCTAAATGCCTAATGGGCATTGTTCATGGGCTAGGGTTGCTCTTCAAAACCTGCTTGACCTGGCCCGTTGATTGGTCAACAGGCCTCCAAGCTCAACCCGCATAGCCCTTGGGCCGAATAAAAGCAGGCAGGTCGGCCTAGCCCATGCCCATTGCCAACCCTTATGACTAAGCTTGATTTTTCAAGTTGAACAGACACCTCCTAAATGAAATTTAAGGTCCCATTTGACTTAAGTCCTGTTTAATTATAGCTAGCTAAAGTTATATTAGATTTAATTTAATAATCCCAATAGCTTGTAATAGATTAAAGAAAAAGTTGCCGTGATCTTGGAGTTAAGAGATATTTTCTTGTGTGATGATAATGTAAATGTGAGATCAAAAATATTTTTATTTCGATGATATTATGCTTGCTTGGCTTAAGTTCCGAGAATCATGGTGACAAATTTTGGGATGAGAGATTTTTGTTTTGTTTTGTTTTTTTTTAAATACTAAGTATTTTTAACACACACATGGGGAGAAGGAAGAATATTTTTTTTAAAGAAACTTACAGTGGTGTATATCCAAAAAGGCGTAACTCTTGGATATATATACAGCTCATGCTTTAAACCTCTTAAACTCACACTCATTTTTCAATATGAGAGTAACCATTTTTTTTTTCTTTTGAGAATACTAAGTATTTTTAACACATACACGGGAAGAGATTTTTGTGAATGAGTTGGTTATGTGCACTTATATATAAATATATATATATATATTTTATGGGAAAAATGTTTGGTGCCACAAGGAAGCTTTTCTCTGGAAATATTATGGTTTCTTCTTTTCCTTCCTTATACATGCGCTTTAAAATATTATATTTTCGCAAATTATCTAGAACTCATAGCCTTGTTACTTATTGCCTCTCACTTGTATCTGTAGGTTTCTATTTGTTTGTATATGCCTTGAGATGTTCCTTTTATTTCACTTCAATGAAATTTATAACATATCGCTTGTATTTGGCCTTAAATATTCTTATATCATGCGTGATAATTGTATATATATGTCATGGTCCTTCTTGAGTATATTTAATCCTATATGTAGTTTATAGCCCACGGATTATACTACTACCACCCGCCCATGGGGTCAATACATGGGCCGTGATCCATATTACATTATTCTTACATGTTGTGTCCTGCTTGCAGTGGTGGTGATTATGGAATTTTTATGTGGCCCTCTCCCATTGGGCCAATACAATGGACATTACTCCTAAGAAGACAAATATACAGGACACAATACTATGAATTAGATACAGAATATAATTCTTATTATGATTTGTTGTGTTGATATGTAAACTCTACTTAATCTTGAATCAATTTTTTATAAGTCGACTTGAGATTCAATTTATAGATGGTTAAACATTTCGACACCACAAGAAAAACGGGCTATTGCGGCGGGCCAGAAGCGCTGCTAAAGCCCAAAAAAGCGCCGCTAAAGGTACACTTGACCTATAGCGGCGGGTGCTATTGCGGCGGGCCGTCCCGCCAGTGTTGCAGTGCCGCCATAGGTCTATTGCGGCGGTCTAGAAAAGCGCCGCAATAGATCTGCCATTTAGCGGCGCTCTTTGGTCTATTGCGGCGGCTTAAAAACCGCCGCCATATGAGGTTGCCATCGGGTCAAGTGGCCTTTTAGCGGCGTGTCAGGAACGCCGCTATAGGTTGTTATCTATAGCGGCGGTCAATAAGCGCCGCTATAGGGCTTCATGTACACCATACCCTATATACCTTTTAGCGGCGGGCGCCCGCCGCTATATGTTTGAAGTTTTAGCAGCGGGCAATAAACGCCACTATAGGTCTTCAATTATTTCATAATTTTAGTCCTTCAGCGGTGGTTTTTGCCCGCCGCTATAGGTTAATTTTTTTTCTTTTTTTCCTTCTGGCTCCTAAGACCACATTTCTATTACAAATAGCCCCACTAAGACATTACCACAACACCACAAATGTCTCCAAACTAACATTATATTAACATAGAAATATATTATGATACGTGCTACCCTAGGCAAACCAAATACTAAAAATAATAACTTGGAAACTCAAGGTGTTAAAACACCTCCTACCCAGAAAAATCTAATCCAATCACTGCTCCTAGAAGCCGCAAGCTCTCTAGAGTCTTGGCTTATTTGCATAATATCCCAATTGGGAATGGTAGAAGGATTTTAAAGGACAGGTAAATATCCCAAACTTTTTCCAAGTTACAAGTTCCTAAAACTTATTCCTAAATAAAATTTCCAAATTTGTTTTCCTAACTAAGCTCAGCTCCAAGCAAAAATAAGTTGTAAACAACTCAGGTTAGGTGATGAAATGAACCTAGGAGCACAACAATGAACAAAATGCAACATAATACAGCAAAAAATAAATAAATAAATTTGATACATATGGTCCTACATGTATGATTAATTGGTTATCTATAATGATTTGTTTGCAATAATATGCAAATTGCATTTCACATTATCTATTCAAAATGTTTTTATTTCTTATTTTAATAAGTGGAACTCACAAAAATTTTGAGAGTTCTGCACATTATTTCTAAGTTATTCTATGATCATCATTTTTGTCTTATTCTTTCTAGCAATTATATACAGATTGTTGTAACTTCCAAATTGATCTACTTTTTTTTTCCACTACTCGCAAACCAATGAGATTCAAACACAGGAAAAAAAAAGTGCATGCAATTAGCTCCCTATTTCAAAAAAAAGTGCATTCAAACACACAAAGTGCAACATACAAAGTGTCTGTCAGAATGACCCCAACAGCTCCCTATTTCAAAAGATCGACAATCAGCTTCAACATAAAGCAAGCCACCCTCCTGATATTTTCATTCCAACAACAACAACAACAACAACAACTAAGCCTTACTTTTTTGGGGTCAATTACAGATTCGCAATAGATTAGTTAGGGTCAGTCGCATCATATGTAAGAAAAATAAATATTTCCTTCTGCCTATACATCAACTCAGAGTAACTTCCGTTGGAAAACACATTACTTTAGTAGTTATAGCTCAAACTAATTATAGTTTCTGACTGCAATTCAATTCCAACACCTAGTTCAATTCAATAGCAAAGTACTAATAGTGAAATCAAGTTCACTCACTACAAATAATTTTACCATATCGAGTGAACTTGATTTCACTATTAGTTTTTGACTGCATATCTTACCTTGCTGATTGGATATGCAACAAGAAAGCAGATAAAGACAGAGAACACGGACAACTAGAGCAACTACTGCCCCGATTGCCAAACCATATCGAGAACAAACAGATTGCAGTATTATCTGCTTCCACAAATAAAAAGAAAATACTGTACTCAGACACACTTCACTACTAGCATGAAACATACATGTGAATGGGGTAAATTAAAATAACCAGCCAAAACATAAATTCATGTCTTTTAAGTACTTCTTTTGAAGGAAAATCATATGGATGAAAATTTTCAGCTGTCCTGCATATGTGGTATGTGGGGCTGGGATCAACCATTCAATAGATCCCTCTCAATAAAATGGCCACTTTTCTTAATTGGTCAAGCCTAAAAAAGGCCATCTCAGAAAAAAATTATCCATATGTGCAAGCAATACATACCAAATTAGACAGACCAACATAAGCCATCTATCCTGAATTAGCTTTCTTAAAAATACAGAAATAAAGTCAGATAAATACCTCACCTCACTGAACAGAAGAATCAATGTCACTGAAATCAAAATAGCACCCCAAGCTGTAACCAGATGATCAAGAAAAATGGAAAGTGTCTGAAAAAAGGAAAAATGATACCAGAGCCAATAATTAGTCAAACGATCACTGAAACAAGCAAGATCCAAATTGACAAATCAATATGAAGATTATATATATACGTATATATATAATTGTATATATATATATATGGACGTCTCCATTAGAAACACCAGTAAGTGCCAGTTGAGCTACAACGCTCTTGGCAACAAATCAATAAGAAGATAGTTAAGTCTTTAGAATCAAACCCCAAATACCACTTTAACGCATATAGCATTTAAGAAATATTTATAATAGGTCATTATGCATCAATAATTGTACCAAATGCAATAAATGAATTCAGCAATCCACCCAAAAATTGTAAAAAATAAGATAATTAAAGTCAAACTAATTATAATCATATATTATATTTGAAAGCTAACATCAGGGCAAAATATAATACTATAAAACTAACATCACCAAATATGATAATTATAAAATTTATAACAAAAGAAGATGAAGAAACTGAGTTGAAATATACATTAAAAAAAGAATCCAACAAAGAGAAGGAATCACTTATTCATATTAGACTGAATTACTCTTGAAGCACCGTAGTAGTTGACTATGATCTAACAATTTTACCTATATAAATTTACAAATAATTTTTGTACAATCACAACACATATAACAAGCATTTATTTGTTAAATTTTGACATAATCACCAATAAGGCTTAATCCATAAAATTCAGGTGCAAATTTTTTTTCATCATTTACGATGCCATTGTTCAAGGTAAACAGCCTTTAAAGGCATTAGTTTGACATGCTTCCAAGTATCCTATTCTCACAAAACATGACAGCACACACAAATGCAGACACAAGGTTCTGGCCAATAAAGTCATTGGAAGAAAAATTAAAAAAATCTTATATAAAAGACCATGTGTCATGTTTAAGGATATTTGTCATGGTTTTTACACCATGTCAAAGCAACCCTCACTAGCTGGACCACAGTGAATTTAACACTGAAGGAGCATATAGAGAATCAGCAAATTTATATAAATCTACACATTTCACAAATTGCTACATGAACATAAACCAGAAATGCAGCAAACGGTCAAATTGTTTCCTAAATTTCAACTAGTAGTGCACGTATTGCGCACTAAAAGTCAATACAAAATGATAGCTCTATCTTAGAAAACTATATAAATATATCAGCTCACTCACTTACATTTACAATAGCTATGCATCAATTATTTACATGAATTACCAAGGTTATGGAATTAGAACACTAACCAAGAATCTCCACGTGATCATACCCAAGGGAACATATACCACACACAATAGGTGCCTGAACCTGAAATGTTAGAGCATTAATACTCAGGTTATTCCTGGGCATCAGCTTTATAGAAAACTAATACTAAGCCCAATACAAAGGGTTAATAAAAAATTAGATGTCCTAAATAAAATCTTTCAATAATCTAATAGAAATTGAACAATGTAATAAATATCAATAATAAAAAGAACAATAAGTACTTTAGGTTATATAGCGAAAGCATCTCATGTAATACCAAGTTGTTATCAAAACCAAAAATTAAAATTATAAAATAATTAATGGGTTTTTCACATTTCAACATTTGGACATGCAAGTATAAAAAAATATATGATTGTCAACATAAATGAATACTGTCAAACCCAAATGCATAAACTCATTTAAATGCTAAGAAAACCTAAATACAATAACATTCTTGACGTGATTTCATATCTTCAGCTCAACACAACAAACTTCATTTTCCACAATTCTAATCAAAAGGACTAAAAAGACAATTACAGTATTAAAGACTACAATCTCCACTATGAGTCAAATTGTTTCAACAAAATTTCCCTTTAAGAAAAACCCATAAATAAATAAATAAAAACGAAAGTAGATGAGTTTCATCCCAATCAAAGACACCACTCTTTATCAGATCCATTGAAATTGTTCAGTAAAGTAAAAATTAAAATTAATCAGAACAAACCTAAGAGATCAAACAAAAATGAATGTGGTAGGTTGATTTCATTTTCAAATCCAATAATGTTAGAATAAGAAACAAACAGCCGAGTTGGAAAGAAATCAAAGGAAAAGATTTTCAAAACCAAAAGAGAGAATTTAGAATGGACAAAGAGAGATTAGAGAGACCTGTGATCTTGTCGAGGACAACGAGGAGTCTTCGTATTCCTGCGTATCTTTGTAATAAAAAAAAAAAGTGAGAGCACCTAGAATTTCAGATTATAACAATAACATTTGGCCATCAATGCTTCAAAAAAAAAATTCCATATAGCTTGCACACACAAATTCAACATGTTCACAAGCTATTTTGCCAAAAAGAATTAACAAAATTAAAATCCAAATCGCCAATTTTCACATATAACCATGTCCTCCTAAGACCTACACACTAGATCACGGCAACAGTCAACATAATCTACCTCAATAAAACACATTGAATAAAAAATGCTTCCAATAGATCTATAAAAAAGTCCAAACACCTCGAAATTCAAATTATAACATTTCGCAAAAATGCTTGAGAAAACAATTAGATAGAGCTTTTGCATACAAAAAATGGACATGTTCACAGGCTAATTTCCCCCCAAAAAAAAATAACAATTAACAAAAACTAAAATCCAATCAAAATTTAACACATTGAACCAAAAAAAGACGCTTCTAATTCTTCGAATCATATAGGATTGGTATCGGAATCGAGCTTACATGAAGAAAGAGGCGGTGACGACGAGTCTGATCGCGAGCATGAAGACCGATAGGGTTGGGTACCACGCGTCTGGGATGGGACTCGCAATCACTTTCGGAGCCTACAAAAAAAAAAAAAAAAAAAAAAACAAACAAACAGAAATGGATCTTAGAGAAAATCGCAAACAAAGAAATCGGTTTCGAAATGAAAGCGTGCAAGAATCAAGCGGTTTTGTACTTACCATGGCGCAGAGGAAGAAGAAGAAGAAGAAAGAATGATATTATTATTCTCTCTGCTTGGGATCGAGGACGGTGAACTTGGGGAATAAAAAATAAATAAATCTTGTGTGTGTGAGGAAGAGAAAAGAATTTGGGGAAGGGGACGGGAGAAAAGATAAGATATATTTATATGATGCTATGCTAGGGTTTTAAAAACTGAAATAAGAGTTTTAAAACTTTAAATAAGTTATAAGCAAAGCCAAGTCTCGAACTTGAGACCATTTGGGCAAAACACGCGCTGCACACCACTAAGCTAGTGATGCGAGTGATGTAATAAAATTACATAAATAAATATATATATTAATTATATATAATAAATATATTTTATTACTATTTAAATAAATATAATTTAAAATATATAATTACTATTTAAATAAATATAATTTAAAATATATAATTATTATTATAATAAATATATATTATAATAATTTATATAAATTATATATATATATTTTTTTTATACGAAATTATATATTTTTTTAATATATATAAATTATTATAATAAATATATATAATAATAATTTATATAAATTTTATATATATATATATTTTTTTTTATACGAAATTATATATATTTTTAATATATATAAATTATTATAATAAATATATATTATAATAATTTATATAAATTATATTTTTTTTTATACGAAATTATATATTTTTTAATATATATAAATTATTATATTAAATAAATTACCATTTTTGATAGGCAATTACCATTTTCTCATGCATTTTGTAATTGTACATGAGTCAAACACATCTATATATTTAAGTGAGTTAATGAGTGTAAAATATTCAAAATCTAATATTAATGAGATATGAAATAAAATTTAAAAACAAAAAACAATCACATTTACTCAATAAAAATCACCACACAACTTTCTCAAAAACAAAAAAATACCACACAACAAAAATTATCACACGTTCTATCTTATTAAAAATTAAAAAAAAAAATTATCATAGCTATTATATATTAAATTTATATAATAATTTTAATATGTGACTAAATACGTTTACTTTTCCCATCAAAAAAAAAAAAAACTACGTTTACTTTAAAAAAAATAATATGACTAATTGGATGGTCAGATTGAGAGAATATATATAGTCATATAAGTACACAGCACATGTCCATCACGTGCCATTCTTGGATTTAAAATCTAACCGTTGGATTTGAAGAGTGTAATGAAAGGTTCATTCTTGTAAGCATGAAAAATATATGAAGACACTTGATGTAACTCTAAAAATCTAACGGGAGATATGTCGAAATTCACATCAAATTAAGAAATATAGGGTTAGGTTCAAGTTACACTTGATGTAACTCTAAAAAAGTGTTACACCAACCAATAACTTATTGCTGAATTCATATTTTAAAAATCCAACCGTTGGATCACATTTTCTATATGTTCTTAACATACATGCCAATTTTCAAGCCAATCGGGTGTAATTTACCATTTGATCTTTAAACTTATCTTTTATGCGTTATTTTAAATTACAAAAACTTGAATTTAAACAATTGATTGATGACATGACTATTAATCTTTGATTACCTTGAAATTTTGTATGCATGAAAAATATATGAGGATAATGTAATCAAACGGTAGATTTGTCAAAATTCACATCGAATTAAGAAATATAGGGTTGAGTTTAAGTTACACTTGATGTAACTCTAAAAAATGTTACACCAACTAATAACTTATTGTTGAATTCATATTTTGAAAATCCAACCGTTGGATCACATTTTCTATTTGTTCTTAACATGCATACCAATTTTCATGCCAATCGGATGTAATTTACCACTTGATCTTTAAACTCATTTTTTATGCGTTATTTTAAACTACAAAAACTTGAATTTAAACAATTGATTGATGACATGACTATTAATTTTTTATCACCATGAAATTTTGTAAGCATGAAAAATATATGAATATAATGTAATCTAACGATAGATTTGTCAAAATTCACATCGAATTAAGAAATATAAGGCAGAGTTCAATTTACACTTGATGTAACTCTAAAAAATGTTACACCAACCAATAACTTATTGTTGAATTCATATTTTGAAAATCCAACCGTTGGATCACATTTTCTATATGTTCTTAACATTCATGCCAATTTTCATGCCAATCGGGTCTAATTTACCATTTGATATTTAAATTCATCTTTTATGCGTTATTTTAAACTACAAAAACTTGAATTTAAACAATTGATTGATGACATAGTTATTAATCTTTGATCACCTTGAAATTTTGTAAGCATGAAAAATATATGAAAATAATGTAATCTAACGGAAGATTTGTCAAAATTCACATCGAATTAAGAAATATAAGGTTGGGTTCAAGTTACACTTGATGTAACTCTAAAAAATGTTACACCAACCAATAACTTATTGTTGAATTCATATTTTAAAAACCCAACAGTCGGATCACATGTTCTATATGTTCTTAACCTGCATGACAATTTTCATGCCAATCGCATGTAATTTACCATTTGATCTTTACACTCGTCTTTTATGCGTTATTTTAAACTACAAAAACTTGAATTTAAACAATTGATTGATGACATGGCTATTAATCTTTGATCACCTTGAAATTTTGTAAGCTTAAAAAATATATGAAGATAATGTAATCTAATGGCAAATTTGTCAAAATTCACATCGAATTAAGAAATATAAGATTGGGTTCAAGTTACACTTAATGTAACTTTAAAAAATGTTACACCAACCAATAACTTATTGTTGAATTCATATTTTGAAAATCCAACCGTTAGATCACATTTTCTATATGTTCTTAACATGCATGCCAATTTTCATGCCAATCGGGTCTAATTTACCATTTGATCTTTAAATTCATCTTTTATGCGTTATTTTAAACTACAAAAACTTGAATTTAAACAATTGATTGATGACATGGTTATTAATCTTTGATCACCTTGAAATTTTGTAAGCATGAAAAATATATGAAAATAATGTAATCTAACGGTAGATTTGTCAAAATTCACATCGAATTAAGAAATATAAGGTTGGGTTCAAGTTACACTTGATGAAACTCTAAAAAATGTTACACCAACCAATAACTTATTATTGAATTCATATTTTAAAAACCCAACCGTCGGATCACATGTTCTATATTTTCTTAACCTGCATGACAATTTTCATGCCAATTGCATGTAATTTACCATTTGATCTTTAAACTCATCTTTTATGCGTTATTTTAAACTACAAAAACTTGAATTTAAACAATTGATTGATGACATGGCTATTAATTTTTGATCACTTTGAAATTTTGTAAGCATGAAAAATATATGAAGATAATGTAATCTAACGGTAAATTTGTCAAAATTCACATCGAATTAAGAAATATAAGATTGGGTTCAAGTTACACTTGATGTAACTTTAAAAAATGTTACACCAACCAATAACTTATTTTTGAATTCATATTTTGGAAGTCCAACCGTTGGATCACATGTTCTATATGTTCTTAACATGCATGCCAATTTTCATACCAATCGGATGAAATTTACCATTTGATCTTTAAACTCATTTTTTATGCGTTATTTTAAACTACAAAAACTTGAATTTAAACAATTGATTAATGACATGACTATTAATCTTTGATCACCTTGAAATTTTGTAATCATGAAAAATATATGAAGATAATGTAATCTAACGGTAGATTTGTCAAAATTCATATCGAATTAAGAAATATAGGTTTGGGTTCAAGTTACACTTGATGTAACTCTAAAAAATGTTACAATAACCAATAACTTATTACTGAATTCATATTTTGAAAATCCAACCGTTGGATCACATTTTCTATATGTTCTTAACGTGCATGCCAATTTTCATGCCAATCGGGTGTGATTTACCATTTGATCTTTAAACTAAACTTTTATGCGTTATTTTAAACTACAAAAACTTGAATTTAAACAATTGATTGATGACATGACTATTAATCTTTGATCACCTTGAAATTTTGTAAGCATGATGAATATATGAAGATAATGTAATCTAACGGTAGATTTGTCAAAATTCACATCGAATTAAAAAATATTGGGTTGGGTTCAAGTTACACTTGATGTAACTCTAAAAAATGTTACACCAACCAATAACTTATTATTGAATTCATATTTTGAAGATCCAACCGTTGGATCAAATTTTCTCCATGTTCTTAATGTGCATGCCAATTTTCATGCCAATCGGGTCTAATTTACCAGTTGAACTTTAAACTCATCTTTTATGTGTTATTTTAAACTACAAACACTTGAATTTGAACAATTAATTGATGACATGACTATTAATCTTTGATCACCTTGAAATTTTGTAAGCATGAAAAATATATGAATATAATGTAATCTAACGGTAGATTTGTCAAAATTCACATTGAATCAAGAAATATAGGGTTGGGTTCAAGTTACACTTGATGTAACTCTAAAAAATGTTACACCAACCAATAACTTATTGTTGAATTCATATTTTGAAAATCCAACCGTTGGATCACATTTTCTATATGTTCTTAACATGCATGCCGATTTTCATGCCAATCGGGTCTAATTTACCATTTGATCTTTAAGTGGGAATGCGAAAAAAACATAGGGAAATTTAAAGGTCTATTGCGGCGGTCCAACCCGCCGCTATAACTAAGAAAAGGCGCCGCAAAAAGGATCCCTATTGCGGCGGGGTTTTGGAGCGCCGCTATATCTTAGTTACCGCCGCTAAAACAGGTCTATTGCGGCGGTTTTATGACCCGCCGCTGTAGGACGCCGCAAAAAACCATACCTATAGCGGCGGTCACAAAAAACGCCGCAATAGATCTATTGTACAGCGGCGGGCCAAAAATGCGCCGCAATAGGCCCACCGCAATTGCCCGTTTTTCTTGTAGTGCGATGAATTGGGATTTAAAATTTTTGTGGTGGTCTCAACTGTATGGATGATTATCAGAAAAGATTCTTAACATATCATAAGATTTCTTTCTTGAAAATTCGCACTTTTCCAAACTCAAAAAAAAAAAAAAAAAAAAAAGAAATTTTCTGCCTTGGGGCAAATAATTATTGGGTAATGAAAAATATGATACACTGCAGAAATTCATGGTCCTCGCTGATGCCAAGATTAGAAATTGTCATATGGACAGTGAAGAATATGATAAACAGCAGAAATTCATTTGTGTATAAAACGACTTACAGATTATAAGAAACACCGTACTATACGACTTGTAGTTCTGCAAATAGGTGCTGTGTAACCATTGGTTAGAGTAGTTAGTTTATTAATATTGTATAACGGCTACATTTATATTTTGTTGAGATTAGTTTGTGCTCTTCTTTGCTATACAAGCAATAGACATCTATTTTCTAATTTATCCATATTAATCCAGCTGTATGCGTACGCATGCAAGCAGCATACGCATGCATACACGCCCTAAAGAACCCTAACCCATAAACTACTGAACAGAAACACAAAAATAAAGAAACTAACAACCTAACATGCTCATAAATAAACACAAAGAAAACCTAAGCTTAAACAAACATAAACAAAACAAGAAAAACAAGGAAAACAAGAATCAAAACAGAAAAAGAAAAGAGACTAGAACTTATACCTCAAAGCAACAAAGCTCCTTAGCTTGATTTTGACCGTTCCCCTCAATCAATCTTTTCACAATAAAAAACAAAAGTGATTAGTAAACTTGAAACTCGAACATCAAGGCCAGAAAAGGCCTCATCAGAAAAATATTGACTTGAAGATGTTTTGTGAAAAACTCCCTCTTTGATTCATTATTTCTAGTGAATCTTGTGTTTTTCCTTAGGATTTTCTATGTTTTTTGAAAAGGTACCATGTATGGCTTTATATAATGAGAAAATGGGGGTTTGGAACGGCTCCCAGACGATGTGGGATTCATTCCAAAACATATCTTTAATGCAGAATAACTTTTCTTTCATAGTTTCTAGAACTCTAACATGCATACACATGCCCGTGTATGTGTACGCATGCATAAAGCATGCGTGCGCAGGTCTAGAGCATGCATGCGCATACGAGTGTATGCGTACGCATGCCCTAGGGTTTCTTGACCTTAATTTTCCAAAAATAGATTTATTTAGTTCATGAAAAAGTTATATTTTCTGAAAACACTTTCCTCAAGTTAATTTCAATCTGATTGAGCCTTAAACCAACCTTGGGCTTTAGAATTCCAACATCATTGGGGAATGGGGGCTCGAGTGTAAGGGTACAAAATGCGGTGTCTAAAGGTGCCAATTGTGGTGGTGCATTCCCAACAACCTTAGGTTGATTGGGCCCAAACCCCCAATTAATTTGTATTCTAGTTAGGTTTAGCCCACAATGGGAGGTCCCAGAAGTGGTTTGTATTGTAATGGGCAATGTCTTAGTAGTACTTTGGTACTAGGCTGCTTAAGACTCAACCTAGTTGAGGAGGCTTTCGAACAGCCGAGTTCCATTTCTGAAGTCTGAGAAGGACTTCCCTTTCCCCAACATTGTGTTCTCATTGTTCTCTCGTGTGTCTCTCCCCTATTTTTTTTGTTCCAACCCCTTTTCTAATTTCCCTTCCCTTTTTTATACCCTCCTCTTATTGGAGCCCTCATGATTGTGGAATATTCCACATGTGTGTGGGCCCCTCCACCCTTAGGACCTAAGTGGATCCTTGAATCTATGCTATTGTTCCTACCTGTCAAATCATTTACCAAAGGTGGGGTCCGAAACTCTGCTATTGAAAATATCACCTAGTAACTTGTGTCTGAAGCCAAATCTTATGCTTAGCAGGCAGGTTCTCCCAGATATCAACCCATATCTTCGGCGGAGGCAGGTTCTCATTGGCGGGCTCTTCTGAGGTGATGTATCCCTAATCACGCCTCACTTGGTTAAAGTGGATTGCAATTGGACCGGCTTGATCTAGGGATAGGTCTCCCTTTTTACCCCACTGTAGTTCACATTAACTTATTTTTACTATTATCTCATCAATCTATCATTAATTGCCTAAGCTCATACCACACATTTCTCTCTTCTTCATATCTTTTAGTATACCCACCATTTTAGTATTAAAAACAAAAGAAAAGTAATAATAATTAAGGACTAATAGTAATAACTAAGTACATAAGGCCCTGGGAAAAGATAGAGAGACACAAAAATATTGTGGATTGTTAAATGAAATGCACTATTTTAATATTACCAAAATAGAAGACCCGAGATTAAGATTGTGGTGGGCCTTTCTGAGATTGTGGGCTGGGCTGCCTCTTGCCACATTATGGCCCAAAGGTTCTAGGTAGAAGAGTTACGACCGATCCAATAGCAACTCACCTCAGACCAGCTTGTGCGCAAACTAAAGCCCCTTTATTGAAACTTTGGTCACATGCACATGGCAGATGAGACTGTTACGAAAGAGTTATAGCAGACAAATACAATGTGACAACAATAAAGAAATATACTTGCTGTTAGACAGAATAAGTAAAGGATTCTTAATCAAAACAAAGACAGAGGACGTTGCAACACTAAGAAATACATTATAAATGAAATGGCAAAGGCAAAAGATAAATAACATTGGTATTGAATCAATAAAAGCAAAGAAGGAATGGCTAATATGCCGTGTCCTGTTGCGCTACGGGACTAAGACCAAGGAGGGAACCACTTCCTTAATGAGAATAACCTCTCAGGAAGATCCTGCTATAGAAATTACCCACTTTGAGAGAACGGACCTAAATGGCTTATGCTCAGAAAAATCCTTAATCCTTAACAGAGAGTAGGCTTTTAGAGGGAGAGAAGGGGTTAGCCTATTGGTGCATGGCTGCCATTTTATTCTCTATCTGTTTTTTCTCCCTCACATTCTCTCTCTCTTTTTTTTTGCTTTTCCACCACTCTTTTCTTTCTATCTATTACTCGTGTGTTATAGTGGTGATTGTTGTTGTTGTTATGAATCTTTCGTTACGATTGTTGCTGTGTTGATCCCCCTTACTGTGCACGGCGGAGGTTCCTTATATACTGCTTGCCGTGACTGGTTTTTACCATTTTACCCCTTAACCACTTTTGTCTAGGTGTGGATGTCCTTCTAGACCACTCACTGGTTTGTTAGCTACCCAGCCACCACCACTTACCTGTGCTGGCTATGCCATTCCCCATTACCAGACAAAGAAATCTATTTTGTTTGCTTATTCACAGTGGCATTCCTATCCGCAACAGTGTAGGCATTCTCTCTTACTATCCCTCATGGCATGCACCTAGTGGTTCCAACTCATCATTCCCTCTTTTGGGTGGTATGTCATCCCAGCAAGACATTTCCCCCAAAAAAGTTTGAGCGGGAATTCCAGAATAGGCTCCCCCCTTTTCTCCACTGCCAGACCGTACCCTCTCTTACCTCTAACCCATGGCCTACCACTTCTGTATTGGCTAGGAACAGGTTGGTGGTGCTTGAGCCTTGTGCATACTCCCCTTCTGTGTGTGTGTTCAAAGCTTGTCTGTTGCTCATGTGTTTGCCATGGCCTAGAGGCTTGCCTGTGTGTTCTGCTGCTCATTCTTGACTTCTTGTGGTGTGAACTGGTTTCTTAATCCTTCATTCTTTATGGCTTGCTTCCTTTGAGGGCTTGACCTTGCTCGATTGTGGGCTTTCCTTTCTTTAACCCACTATTTGCTCCTTCCATTGGCTTGCTAGCATTCCTGCCATGCCATCCTGCTATTCCTGCTATGGTGTTATTTGATCCATGCTTGCTGGGCCTGCTGTATGCTTTTCTTTACTTGATTACAGTGACCCAACATTGTCATTGGGTCTACATTCATGCTACTTGGGTTTCCTTGACCCATTCCATTGCTTACGGGCTTCCTTGGCCCATTTCTTCCTCCTTGGGCATCCTCGGCCCACTTTCTTTCCTTGGGCATCCTTGGCCCATTCCGACTCTGCATTCCCATGGGCTTTTGCTAACTCTTTTGGGCTTCCCTGGCCCAATTACCATATCCTTTACCTTTGGGGTTCATGGGCTTTCCATCAACCCCTTACTCACTTACTTCATCACTTTGGGCCTGCCTCGGCCCATTCTTGCTTTCATACTGCCCATGGGTTTACTACTTCTTTCTCTGGGCTCCTTTAGGCCCGCTTGCTTCCTTCGAGGCCTATTTATCATTTTATGGGCCTTTGATCCATCATTCCTGTCATTCGGGCTTAATGGTTTTTCTCTCAATTTACTAACTCTTTTCTGCCCATATTGTTGGGCTTCTTCCTGCTATTGGGCTCTTCCAAAATGAGCATCAATAAGGATTAACAAAGCATTTGTAAGAGAGAGAAAGAGGAATCTTAGCATCCTCCATCATACTGGCCTCCCATCACAATTGTTAGGACATATGTGTTTCACTTGTTAAGAACATATGTCATTCATTTATGTAAATTAGCTAATCCTTTGACAAAACGCACTCTACTTGTAATTGGGTAGTTCTAGGTGTTTTTAATACTTCAAGAAACCTTGTTTCAAGTTCAAGTGTTAAAGCCACGCAAGTCTGTCCAAGAATCAAGTGAGAAAGTGCTGAATTTTAAAGTTAGACAGATAGCTCGACACCTATGGACAGATAGCCCGACACCTTCTCGATACCTGGCTATCTGTCGAGATCTTCAGCTGATGCTTATCGCAATCTCGATAGCTGGTCGATCGATCGAGAAAGCTCCTGTCCCCTCGATTGCTTCTCGACACCTCCTCGACACCTAGCTATCTATCGAGGTTTAAAGCTCGACACCTCCCGATCGATCGAGGTTACGGGAAATCAGAATTTTCAGATCTGATTTTTGGGCCAGGCTTTTGTATTTGTGTAGGGTTTCTTTTCTCACAACCCTAGACCTATATAAGGCTTATTTTAGAGGCCGTCACATAAGAGAATACAAGGAGAACATATGCAAAAGGTGACCGATGCCTTATTCTCTCTGAAAGAAGCTACTGCGTCTTTGCGCCTTAGGGTTTTGTAACCAAGTGCTTCTTGATCTTCATTGTTGATGAAGTGAAGAACTTTGCAGCCAACATTCTTCTTCCTCAAGTTGGTGAGTGAGTCACGTACTAGGATTCGTGCAAAGGAGTTAGTCACGTACTGGGATTCGTGCAACAAAAAGGGTGGCGTTCATATATTGAAGAGTTCAGAGGTTTTGAAGCAGTAGAAGGTTTCTGCTGTGAGTTCATCTACGAGGATTGTAGAGTTTAGGGACAAAGGTTTTGTACTAGATCTGAAACTTTTCTTTACTATAGTGGATTGCTTTTCGGGAAGGTTTCCCCCCAGGTTTTTTACTGTGAAACTGGTTGGTTTCATTGGTTTTCCTGGGTCATCATATCTTGTCTTATTTATTTTTCCGCTGCATGATTTTGACATGATATTGATGTTTGTTTGTTTTAACAAGTTTTATTCATAATAAATCTAATTAACAACTTGGGTTTAAAACTTGTTAATTCTATCAACCGGGGTCTAAATTTCCCAACAAGTGGTATCAGAGCGGGTTCACTCTGATTGGATTAATTTCCTGAGTGTGATCCATCGACCCCTGTTGTCATGGATAGAGGACAATCTTTATTTATACCTCCTTTATTTGATGGAACTAATTATGCGTACTGGAAAGTTCGTATGAAAGTTTTTTTGCAGGCTCTAGGTGAACAGGTATGGCAAGCTGTTGAAGTTGGCTGGATTAAGCCAAAGGAAGCACCTGTGGATTGGAATGATGCAACAATTGTAGCTGCAAATTTCAATAGTAAGGCCTTGAATGCTTTATTTTGTGGGGTTACCAATGAGGAATTCAAGAAAATATCATCCACTGAAGTTGCCAAGGAAGCATGGACCATTCTTGAGACCACCTATGAAGGTACCAAGGCAGTAAAGACTGTGAAGCTTCAAAGACTCACTAGTAGTTTTGAAGAAATAAGGATGGAGGAGGATGAGACCTTTGATGAGTTTTATGCTAAACTCATGGATATTGTGAATTCTGCTTTTAACCTTGGAGAATTTATAGTAGAATCCAAAATTGTTAGAAAAATCCTTAGGTCCTTACCTGAAAGATTTCATGCCAAGATCACTGCCATTGAAGAAGCAAAGGACATTGATCAAATTCCTTTGACTGAGCTTGTAGGGAACCTTCAAACCTATGAGATGGGATTAGGCTCAATGGGAAAAGGTGGAAAGAGTAAAAACTTGGCTCTTAAGGGTATAGAGGAAGAGATTGAGGACTCTGAAGATGAAGATGAAAGTGAAGATGATGATAAGGATGAGGATCTAACGTTCATAACTGATGAGATTATCAAGCTTCTTCAATTTAGGAAAAAGGATAAGGGCAAACCTCCTAAGAAATCTAAATCCTCTAGGAAGGGCAAGAATGAGAAACCCCTCATCCAATGCCATGAGTGCAAAGGTTTTGGTCATATGAGGATAGAGTGCCCAAACTACCTCATGAAGGAAAAGACCAAGGAGTCAAAAGATAAAGGGTTGGTTGCTACTTGAAGTGATACTGAGGATGACTCTTCTGATGAGTTTGTGGATGAATGTCGTCACGTTATGGCCTTTGCTGCCTCAACCGATAAGGTGATTGTGGAGAGTGCTAGTGACAGTGAGGATTCTTCTGATGATGAAGTACCTAAGAAGATGACCCTTCAAGAAGCCTATGATAAGCTATGCACTGAATTCATAAAATCTGAAAAGACTTCTCATCTTTGTAGAAAAGAGCTTAATGAGGTAAAAACTGAAAAAGTTGATCTGTTAGTTAAACTAGATGAGACTACAAGGTTAGTTGAGACTCTTATTGTGGAGAACACCTCATTAGAAGAGAAGATCAAGAATCTTAAGGTTGAGCTTAGTCAAGCTAGAACTCAAATAGAGAGGATGTCTAGTGCAAAGCTTGATGAGGTATTGAGTGCTCAAAAGCCTAGTTCTGATAAGACTGGCTTAGGATATGCTGTTTCCTCCAGCCCCTCCTCGTCCACGGCTTCTGGATCAAGGACTATCTTTGTGCCACAATCTGAGAAAGGTAATAAAGGTATGAAATCTAAAACTGATTTGGCTAATTCTAAATCATTCGTTAAACCTCATGTTTGTCATCATTGTGGTGTTGCTGGACATATTCGTCCTAATTGCTTTAAGTTGTATCCTCATAAGCAATTGTCCAAACGGTCACAGGTTTCCTCTCAAGGACCTACACTTTTGTTTGGAGAGTTATTAAAAGTCTTGAGCTTTTTAACTCAATTTCAGGAGAATTTTAATTCTTCTATGTCCTTTAGTAGACATACTAGGACACGTGCCTTTTCATCTTCACGGCCAAAGACTCGTGCTGTGTGGGTGAGAAAGGAGCCTAAGACTTAATTGTCTTTTTTGTTTGTCCTCTGCTTTAATTCTTTCTATCTAAAGTAGGACTTTTTGCTTGATTTCTTATCTGCTTTTGGAATCATGCTTTCATGCATCTGCATATTTCTATCATGTTTTCATGCATATGCATTTTTCTTTCATGCATTCATGTTGTTTATCTGTTTTTGTTTGGTTGTTTAGTTTTTATTTTGTTTTGTTTTCAAAAAAAAAAAAAAAAAAAAAAAAATCAGAAAAATACAAAAACAGTGTGTTTGTGTACATTGGTACTTGTGTACCTTGGATGGCCATTGAAACAAAGTTTTCTAAATTTTGTATCTTTTGTAGCTTAGATGAGCATCTCTATGCACAACTAAGCAAGTGAGCTTTGTGGCTCTTGTTTGTGATGAGTAAGATTAAGTTATCTCTTAAACTTAACACTCATATCACTCTTTTTGACGGGTAGGACTAGAAAATCCTAAGAGAAAGGCATAAATAACCATCTCACCACTGTTGCCTGCCAATCATAATATGACACCTGTATGCTTCGGCATAGCAAAAGTGCAGTGTCATAGACACCTGTATGCTTCGGCATAGCAAAAGTGCAGTGTCAAAGACATTCGTATGCTTTGGCATAGCAAAAGTGCAATGTCTATGCTTAACATGTTGGGTATTTCTTTTCTCTCTTTTTATGCCCATGCATGATATGCTCAAAAGAAAATATGCAAAGAAAATATAAAGCAAAAAGATTAAAATGCTTTAAATATGATTTCAAGCGTGTTTTCTAGGAGATGTGGGAGTTATAGGATGTACCTCAAAGGTGATAGTCTCCATCAAACAGTTATGATTGTGTGTGAGTTAAAGTTATTTTCTCATATCTTAGATCGTCATAACATGTATACACATGCAATCTTGCGATGTTTTTCACACACAACATGCAATATTCTTTGCTACTATTGATACATGTGCAGGTACAATGTGATTTGGCCATCACAAGTGTTTACATGTGTTAATGTATGCTCACTAAACTGTCTTGACTTGTTTTGAAATATAAAATTGGTTAGACTTGTTTAGTGTGTGTGTGTGTTTTGGGATCTATGTGCTTAACATTTTTCTTGTTTTTCAC
Source organism: Quercus aquifolioides (assembly GCA_019022515.1). Lineage (NCBI taxonomy): Eukaryota > Viridiplantae > Streptophyta > Magnoliopsida > Fagales > Fagaceae > Quercus > Quercus aquifolioides. The sequence continues at coordinate 27,438,373 of CM032329.1, forward strand.
ATGTTTTGCATCCTTCTATTATCTTGTCATCCATAGCATCTTGTTTCATTACATTCATGCATTTATATGGATTCCTTGTGCCCCCTTGATCATCCTTGATCATCTTTATGTTTCTCGAGTGAAGCTTTCTAGCTTCTTGTACCCTTTGTCAATCATGACAAAAAGGGAGAGAAATTGTGGAGATTCTGTGGTTTCTTTCTTTAAGATTCTACATGTTAGGGGGAGAAATACATTCCTTTGTAAGGGGGAGATGTGTTTCATCTTGTTAAGCGGAGTGCTTACTTCCTTCTTCTTGTATCTTGGGTCTTGTGACCATGTTTACATACATTGTACTTATATTCATTATATGTGGATGTATGTTTCTTTCACCTTTCTCTATATGTGTTGTTTCTTTTCTATCTTTATACACATGATTCTTATACTTGTATGCAATCTATTTATTTCTGTTTCACACAAGATGCCTTGATGAGTTTTGTTTAAAGTGTTTCAGAAATACAGGTTGTCAAAGTCTACTTGCCATAAACTCTTTTCTTGCAAAGTTTTTCAAGGGTTTGTGTTAGGATAGATTTTATTGTATTCAACAAGTGAATATGAGTTGAGTGATTTATGACTTCTCTCATATGTTCATTTGTTTGTTGTGATTTTGTCACGGATTGCCAAAGGGGGAGATTGTTAGGACATATGTGTTTCACTTGTTAAGAACATATGTCATTCATTTATGTAAATTGGCTAATCCTTTGACAAAACGCACTCTACTTGTAATTGGGTAGTTCTAGGTGTTTTTAATACTTCAAGAAACCTTGTTTCAAGTTCAAGTGTTAAAGCCATGCAAGTCTGTCCAAGAATCAAGTGAGAAAGTGCTGAATTTTAAAGCTAGACAGATAGCTCGACACCTGTGGACAGATAGCCCGACACCTTCTCGACACCTCCTCGACACCTGGCTATCTGTCGAGCTCTTCAGCTGATTCTTATTGCAATATCGACAGCTGGTTGATCGATCGAGAAAGCTCCTGTCCCCTCGACACCTTTTCGATAGCTTTTCGACACCTAGCTATCTATCGAGGTTTAAAGCTCGACACCTCCTTGACACCTCCTGATCGATCGAGGTTACGGGAAATCAGAATTTTCAGATCTGATTTTTGGGCCAGGCTTTTGTATTTGTGTAGGGTTTCTTTTCTCACAACCCTAGACCTATATAAGGCTTATTTTAGAGGCTGTCACATAAGAGAATACAAGGAAAACATATGCAAAAGGTGACCGATGCCTTATTCTCTCTGAAAGAAGCTACTGCGTCTTTACACCTTAGGGTTTTGTAACCAAGTGCTTCTTAATCTTCATTGTTGATGAAGTGAAGAACTTTGCAGCCAACATTCTTCTTCCTCAAGTTGGTAAGTGAGTCACGTACTGAGATTCGTGCAAATGAGTTAGTCACGTACTGGGATCCGTGCAACAAAAAGGGTGGCGTTCATATATTGAAGAGTTCAGAGGTTCTGAAGCGGTAGAAGGTTTCTGCTGTGAATTCATCTACGAGGATTGTAGAGTCTAGGGACAAAGGTTTTGTACTAGATCTGAAACTTACATAAAATATATGTACAACATTCTAGGGACAAAGGTTTATAATATATGTACAACATTCTCCAAAATCGTCTTACATAAAATATCACAAAATTATCCTTGCATCGCACGAGCAACTTACTAATCTATTCTGTATATTACTAAAAGCTGAAGCGTGACATTTATTGCTATTGAGCTCCTGTTGCGCCACCTTATTGCCACGTCATTCACCACATAATTAATATTTATTATTTATTCCTTTTTTTTTACAATATATATATATATATATATATATATAAATAGATTATTGACTTTACATTTTCAATTTTGTTGGTTTTAACATCTATATATATATATATATATATATATATATATTTCTTTTTTATTTCCAATTTTCCAATTATTTTTTTTTACATTCACTTATTTTTTAAATATTTACACTTTCTTCAACTTTTCTTCTTCCCTTACCTTTTCATCTCCCCACTACCCTCTACTTTAATATTGTTATTCATCTTACTTTATTTGTCTCTTCTTATCCCTTCTCTTTTACTATAAATTTGTCACTCTTTTCCATTCTTTGCATAGTTTTCTCTCACAAAAAGGTTCTCTCTCTCTCTCTCTCTCTCAATGTTTTGGTGGATTTTTATTTTTTATTGCATCTCCGCTTTAGGTTGATAAATTTTTGTGCTTTTAAGAACTCTAATTTAGGTTGATACGATTTAGTTTTGTGTTTTAAGTTATTATTATTATTATTTTGCTCTTTGATTATTAAATTTTATCCGATTACATTATACAAAATTAAAGATAATAGATAAAAATAAAATAGTATTCCATTACATAACATAATTTGGACAATTTAGTGTTTATTGTTATATCTTTTAATTTTTCTTAATTTTTTCTTCTCTTCTATTTTACTCAATATTGAAATTCAACCACATCCTCCTTATCATTAAATTATTTATATTTTCTCTCTCTCTTTTTTTTTAAATAAAAAAAATGTAATATTACTTAAATTCAAATAAAAGAAAATTGTGCTCATCAAATTGTACTCACTTTTTTTTAACATTTACACTTTCTCCAACCTTTCTTATTCTCTTTACCTTTTCATCTCCCCAAACATTCTACCTTAATATCACTCTTCCTCTCTCCTTTTATCTTTCTTTATTTTGTTTCTTTTTATTATCATCCTTTTAGTATAAATCTGTCATTCACTCTTCCATTCTTTACATAATTTGTTCTCACAAAAAAGTGGTTATTTCCCAATTTTTCTCCCTCAATTTTTTGGTGGATTTTTTTATTTTATTTTTCTTGCATCTCTATTTTAGCTTGATAAAGTTTTGTATTCTTTAGAACTCTATTTTGGTTGATGGAATTTAGTTTTGTGTTTTAAGTTTTTTTATTTTATTTTATTTTATTTATGACTTTGATTGTTAAATATTATCATATTGCGTTATAAATAATTAAAAATAGTATATAAGAATGTACTATTATTATATTACATAGAATTATTTGGATAAGTTAGTGTTTATTGTTATGTATTTTATTTTTATTTTTTTCTCATATCATTTTATTTAACATTTAAATTTAGCCACATCCCCCATATATATCATTAAATTATTTATATTTCCACTCCTTTTTTATTTTAAAAAATTTTAAATATAATATTTTGCCTAAATTAAATAAATAAAATTGTCCACATTAAGTGGAGTAATGCTAGGGAAACACTCATTCTCACACCCAATGCATCAAAGGAAGAATGAAATACAAAACAAATCAAGTTAGAAACACTAAATTAAAAAAAAAAAAAACTAATAATGCATATTTAATGTCATAGAATCATCATCAAATTTTGGAAAACGATAGGTTGCCAATGGAGAGAGAGAGAGAGAGAGAGAGAGAGAGAGAGAGAGAGAGAGAGAGAGAGAGAGAGAGAGAGAGAGAGAGATGGTATGGAAAAAAACCAATATAAGTAATAAAGAGTAGATAAAGAAAAAAAACCAAACGTCAATTAGTAATCGTTGATTGGAAAACAAAGAGGTTGTAAGGAGAAGTAAAAAATAAAATAGAGATTACCGTGTGGAGAACATTAAAAACTTTACAGTGTAGTAACATAAACCGTTAAATTCACTTAAAAAATTAAATCAACAATCAACAATTAAATAAAATTAAACTAAATTTAAATACAATTAAAAACAATTAAATACAATCATAGTACTAAATTAAAATTTAAAACTAATCAAACTCTAACTATGGAAACCATATTAATCATAACTAAAAAAGAGATGATCTCTCTCTTTTTTTTTCTTTTTTTTTTTTGAGAAAGAAAAAGAGATGATCTCTAATAGTAATAGAAATTATATAAAAAATAAAGTTAGAAAATTTAAAGATCCATTTTTTGACATTTCATTTAACCTTATTTATAATATATATATATATATATAATTTTCATACACTATTACTTTCGAAAATCTAATGAACAATGCTACCTCTCATTTATCGTCTTTGTTATGCAAATTATCAGTTAGTAAATATATGATAATGGTAAGAAGTGTTACAAATGAGATCACTAAAAAATATATATATAAAATTAATTAGCCACTATCATTATGGAGTTGTAGTCTATAATTTTACGCATCCAAAAAATGCAATATATAAAGTTTTCTTAAAGGTATGTGTAAAGATTCACTATATATATGTGTGTGTGTGTATAAAGGTTAAAAAAAGGTATATTTAAGATTTTTATTAACTTAAAAACTAATGACAAACCAATGGTTAATAACTAAAATTATAGTATTAATAAAATATTTAATGAGACCATCTTAAAAAAATTATTACGCGCAACGCGCGAGTATGCGACTAGTATATTATAAAAGTTGGATCCCACAAGTAATGGATGTACACAATGATGACAAGTTTTTTTTTTTTTTTTGAGGATCACACAACGATGACAAGTGGTGCAACATTTTATCTATTTAGAATGAAGTGGACAAATAAAGTCACATGGCAAGTAGCAATTTGTCCATAATACAACACATCTGCAATATTCCAATTCATTTAATTACAAAATTAACTCATTTATTTGAATTAATCCTAAATTAATGGTAAGTTATAAAATTTTTTGTATTTAAGACTCTAAGGGTGATGGTGCATGTATATATTTACTACCAAAGAAAAATGTTAAGTTTAAATTTTATATCTAGGTGTGTAATTACTCCTCATTTACCTCTTTAATTTCTTTGAGTAATAACCTTAATTAGTAATGTCTTCTAAACAAAAAACTTAATTAGTACTGATTTGGAAAGGAGTATACCATACATACAATCTAATATATATCTATACGTAAAGCAGAAACTGCACTTTTTTCCTCTAACCAAACAGCCTCCAAGAGTCTATATTTAGTATTTATAGACTTTTCAGCTTAAGACAATGATTTCCTGTCTTTTGGTTTGGAAGATACAAAATGAGTAATTTGCGTTGTTCAACATTAAAAAGCTCAATGGCTTCATTTCCTTAAAAAAAAAAGAAAAAAAAAAGGCTTGTGGGGTGTGGGATGCAAGGGTCAGGGTTCAAGTCTCAAGGAGGAGTTTTACACATATATACACTTAGATTAAACTAAAGTAGTTCGCTCTTTCTTCTCTCACACATTTTACCTTCCACCTTCCCCCTCTTTGTCACTATAAAAATTTAGAGATGGCCGCATAGAAGTACAAAATAGCATCGCTATTGATGATGATATATATTAGTTGTACATCTGGTTTCTACAATTTCATTTTATTCTATTTAATTTGTTTTGTATTGTTAAGTTCATGATTGGTTTTCCACAACAAATAATTTTGGTTCAGTATTGATTGTTATCCATAAAGTTACAACTATGCTTCAATATATTCACCATTTTGAGAAGACATGGATCGTGTTTTTCATAGATATTCGAAGTTAAGTCAGCATAGGATGATCTAATCTTTTTTTTTAGATTCTTACGTTCAGAATTTTTAAGGTGTTTCAGTCGTTTTCTTTCTTGAATTTTCCAATGTTAATGACTTTTGTTATTGTTAATTGACTTTTTATTGTCATAGCTGTTTTATTTGGCCATCATTGTTGTTGAATTTCCGACCTAGAATTATATATGTATGTATGTCTTTTTTTTTTTTGTGCTTTTCTTTTTAATTTGAACAAATGGTGTATTCATAAGAGGTGTATTGGTATCAGAGTAGTCTCAAAATCTTTATTGTTGCAACTTGCAATTTTATGATTGTTGCATCTCAATCTCAAAATCCTCCTTCAGATTTCTTTCTTATCTTAGCTTTCTTGGTAAGCTTTTAAATACTTTCTTTGCTTAGCTGATCATCTTTGGGAATAGGCCATTAAAAGAACAAGGGAAATATAATACACTCTGTAGCATCAGTATCCCGTTTTGGATTATTTATTGCTAGCAAAAAATTATACAATTGTTCAAGGAATGTGTCAGTAAAATTATACAATTGTTCAACAAATATAATATACTCTGTAGCATCAGTATCTCTTCTACTCATAAAGTTTGATTTTGTTAGTTTCAATTTGATCTTTCATGTTCCAAAGCTCGGTTGTGATGAAGAATAAGTCACCATGAATCCCTTATTGTATATAAGCCTTTGTACCCTATAAAAAGATACCTCTAGGTTATGCAATTGCGTTTTGGATGGATTCTTTAACAGGAAGCTAGATTCCTTTGTTGTTTGGCCATATATTTTCTAGGTTTGCCTCCCTACACAAGCTTTGAAGGGTTTTAATCACTAAAAAAAAAGTAGTGAGCTTCAGTGCTGTTGCTTAAATGTTTTCATATCTGAGTATATTATAATACTCTTTGGTATTATTTGGAGTGTTGTATGTCTTTTATGGACTGTATTCTTAGGAACCTGAACCAAAAAAAAAAAAAAGAAAAAAAAAATTCAACTTATTATTTTGGCTGTAAAATCTACTATTTAAATGTCAATTTGGTATTATAAATATTGGAATTATTTTATATTCTTTGGGGTGTATGAGACAGATGCAATCCATGTGATTATGTATGCAATATTGGAATATAAATCTTCGGTCTAAATTTTTTTGTTTCACTTTATATCCCATCAATCACAACTTGACATGTATTCATTTAATTTTCCTCCTTATAAAATAGACAAAATTATATTTGTAATATTGAATATTATATTATGTAACATTTGAATGTATATATTTTAAACTTAAAAGTTTTTTTGTGCATCGCACAAGTTAACCACTAGTTTCTTGTAAAGACAATTCTTGGGCTTGCTAGAATAGAGTTTCTAGAGGTTTAGCCTTTTAGGAGGTAGGATTACTTTCATTTTTTAGTAAATACTAGTACGGGTTGCATGTGTAAAGCCCATGCTGCCCCTTGACTGAGATAATTTGAGATAAATTTTTTTTTTTTTTTTGGTATGAAATCATGTACTTAGATTTAGAATAGTTATTTAATATATGACTATTTATTTACTATAATAATTTTTTAGAACTTATTTATTAAACACGGTATCTACTCACGAAAAAATTCTACTAAGAATGATAACAAACGTTGTTATCTTCCAACAATAAACAACTAAGTTTTGATAAGACACTGTCACAATATTTAAATTTTCACAATAAATGATGACATATGCTACAATTGAAAATTTTCATCAAATTAAATACCTACAACCATTTGCAATGAATATTTTGTTATTCATACTTCCTTCTTTATCATCTTATTTTATGAGCCTAACTATGATGTTTAGTTTACTTAATTTTTAATGAACACCTTTTTAAGAAAGAAAGCAAATAAAAAAAGAACAAGATAACAAAAGACATATTTCATTGAAGTTTCTATTAGATAAAATTGTAAATCAAGAAAATTTAATCCTCTAATAAATTAGTGTTCTCTAGGTAACAAATAGAATACCATACATCACAATTTTTTACTTTCTAAGTATGACTAACACATAAACTCAAAATACACGAAGATATTTTTTGGGACATTAAAATTTAGTGAGATATTTTAGATATTGCACAATGAAATATTCTAGGAACCATAAGATTTTGTTAGAGTTTAAATAAGAGAGTAATTGTGGAGACTATATGCTTGTGAAACTACCCCAAACATAAAAGGGAAAAACACTTTTTTTCCTTCTTTTTTTTGTTGGTAAAACTTTATTTTTATTATTATTATTATTATTTTTTACTTTCAATGTGTTTAAAAAAAAAAAAAGTCAACCCAAAAAAACTGTTCGTAAAATTATGAATTTTGGCTCAACAAATTAGCTAAACCAAAAAAAAAAAAGAAAAAAAAAAGTCAGGAATACAATAAATGTCACGATATTTTCTCAATGCCTTTTATTTTAGCTATGGTGGGCCTTGTTATGATATTTTATTATTTTATTTTTTAGTAATTCTATGTCTACAACATTTTCACAACAAATCTTGGGTGGTAAATTATTATTGGTTTTTAATTGGGTTTGGGACAACCACTTTAAACTATGCATTAAAAATCTTCTAAAAAAAAATAACTATGCATTAAAAAAAATAACAAACAAAAAACCAACAGAAGAAAATTGTGTGTGAAACAGTGAATTTTGGCTCATCAAATTTGTCTAAACCAAAAAAGAAGTTTAAGAACCCAACAAAATTTCACAATACCTTTATTTTTAGGCATGGTAAGTTTCAGTCAAATATTTTATTATTTATTTTATAAAAATACTATCTCTATAATATTTTCATAACAAATTCTAGTTAGCAAGTTGTTATTGATTTTAAATAAATCCACGACTGATATCACTTTTTTGTCCATTAATAATAACTTACCACCTATGATTTATTGTGAAATTAATGTGAAAATGTTGTAGACTTAGCCTTTTTTTATTGGATCTATAAGAAACTGAGACTTCAACAATTGTGAAAATATTTTGATAACAGCAAGTGTTACAAAATTTTTGCAAAAACATTTATTTGCAGTTGTAGTTAGTCACATTTTCATATTTTATTATTTTATTTTAATCTATAAGAAATTGATACCTAAATAATTATGAAAATATTGTAAAATTTTTTGTGTCAATATAACAATATATATGACAACTCATATAAATATTTTTTTAAAAAAGAGCACAACCTGAAATGGCTAGACTGAAAAAAAAAAAAAAAAAAAAAAAAAAAAAAAAAAAAAAAAAAAAAAAAAAAAAAAAAAAAAAAAAAAAACTGTGAGTTTTGCTCTCTAATTGACTAAGTGAAGTTTACTGTAGAAAGAGACATTTTTTTTTTTTTTTTTGGCAGTTACAATCAAAGGAGTCAAACCGGTGAGCAAACCGGTACAAGTGACCCCCTATTTCGTATCGCTTTTTTTTTGCTAGGTTGTTTTGGGAAGTTTCGATCATTCCGGCCGAAATATTGATTTTGGTGCAAAATTAGTTTACAAGACAATTGCCTCTTTGAAACTGATTTTTGCTAGAAGAAACCAATAGATTTGTGACATTGAGACAGTGACGAAGTTCCGGCGAAGTCCACCACTGCATCATGGTCTCATTCTGTTAATCTGCGTCTCTTGTTCTTACTAGTTTGTCTTCTCCTCTTCTTCGCCCAACACAAACTTCTCATCCTAGTCGTTAAGCTTCTCAATGCATTTTCAAATCATGTGGCTATGATGTTGTGTTTATTATTTTTTGAAAGTAATGTGTGGCTTTAGTAAAAGTTAAAACTAATGTTAGGCATTGAATTCTATTCAAATTTCACGTGTTAGAGCATTCGTATCAGTCCGTATAAAGTTTTCCATCTATTTTTGTATAAGAATCCACTTTTTCTATTTTACACAGACACTTTACAAAAACATCCACATCAGTTTATCTATTATACACAGTCTTTTATTTAAATAATATTTTTCCTCACTTTTTTTATTATTTCCCACCTAGCCCCACCTAACACTCTTTCTCTCTTTTTTCTCTGAACACAGACTCCCTTTCTTCTTCATTTCCTTATCTCTATTTTCCCTAAATGTGCCTCTCTTTCTTCTCCTTCTCCTTCTTCTTCTTCTTCTTCTTCTTCTTCTTCTTCTTCTTCTTTTGCAATTTGGGTTTTATTATAAATGATGATTTTGGGTTTGCAATTTAGTTTTGATTATGGGTAGTGATTTTGGGCAGATAAAGCAAAGATTTTGGGCGAAGAAAATGGTGATTTTGGGTGGATTTGCAGTTGTTGTTTCTTCTTTGGCATCTTCTTTCTTTCTTTCTTTCTTCTTCTTCTCCTTCTTCTTTTTTCAATTTGGGTTTGATTATTTATATGAATTTTTATATGGGTTTGATGAATTTGGATCTAGATTTAGAACGATTTTGATGATTTGTATAGATTTGCTGTTACTGGATTGAAGAGAAGGTAAAGGAGGAAGAGGGTAGAGGAAGAGAAAGCATCAGATGAGAGAGAAAATAAAATAAAATAATCATTTAGAAAGCTACAGTAACCGTGCATATTTGCACTATTACTGTAGCAATATTGGATATAAACAGTAATATAGATGGACTGATGTGGCTAGATTTTGAGTAAAAATGTGTAAAATTATGCACTTTTTCTATTTTACACCTACTGGTGCAAGTGCTCTTAGGTGGAGTCTATGACTAATTGACCCTTTTACACTTGTTCCAAGTTTTATTTTTTTAAAATATAATGATTAGACAATTTAGATTTATGCCATAAAAGAAATGACTCCCTTAAAAGCCCCTGGACCGGATGGTATGCCTCCACTCTTTTATCAAACTTATTGGTCAGATGTGGGGATGGATATTACTCAAGCTGTGTTATCTTGTCTTAATTCTGGTTCCATCTTAAAGTCAATTAATCATACTTTTATTACTTTGATTCCAAAAGTAAAAAATCCTGAAAGAGTGTCAGAGTTTAGACCCATAAGTTTGTGCAATGTAATTTACAAAATTGTCAGTAAAGTTATTGCAAATAGGTTAAAACCTATGCTCAATAACATCATCTCTGAAACTCAAAGTGCATTCATTGCTGAGAGGCTGATTACTGATAATATTTTGATTGCTTATGAATCATTGCATCATATGAAGACAAGTTGTACAGGAAAAACAAGTTTCATGACTCTAAAGCTTGACATGAGCAAAGCGTATGACAGGGTGGAATGGGCTTTCTTGGAGAAAATTTTGTTGAAGATGGGTTTTCATAGATCTTGGGTGTCGCTAATTATGGAGTGCATCTCTACTGTATCCTATTCCATCTTGGTGAATGGGGAGCCACATGGAATGATTTCACCAACTCGAGGAATTAGACAAGGGGACCCTCTGTCTCCTTATCTATTTTTGTTCTGTGCAGAAGGTTTAAACTCTTTATTAAGAAGAGCAGCAGATAATGGGGAGATTCATGGTTTCTCAATTTGCAGAAGGGGACCGAAGCTAACCCATCTCTTTTTTGCAGATGATTGCCTTTTATTTTGTAGGTCCACCTTGGAGGAATGTGAGAAAATAAAAGAACTCCTAGCCACCTATGAAGCAGCATCGGGTCAAGTAGTGAATAAGGAAAAGACTACTCTTTTCTTCAGCAAAAATACAGGTGATGCTATCCAAGAAGCAATTAAGGAATCTCTGGGCCTTCCAGCACTTCAGCACTACGAGAAGTATTTGGGATTACCTTCTTTTGTAGGAAGGAATAAGAAGGAATGCTTTACACAAATAAAAGAGCGCATTTGGTCAAAAATGCAAGGGTGGAAAGAAAAGTTGCTCTCACAAGCCGGTAGGGAGATTATGATAAAGGCCGTCATCCAATCAATTCCGGCATACTCAATGAGTGTTTTTAAGCTTCCAATAAGCCTATGTAAGGACATAGAGACAATGATCCGGAAGTTTTGGTGGGGGCAAGGGGAGACAAAGAAGATTCATTGGGTGAAATGGAGTACATTGTGTGCCTCCAAATCTGTTGGTGGTATGGGTTTTCGAGATATCCAGAATTTTAACAAGGCAATGCTTGCAAAGCAGGTTTGGCGATTGCACCACAAAAGGGATACTTTGTTATACAAAGTCCTAAGTGCTAGATACTTTCCGGAAGGTAGCATTTTGGAGGCACCTATCCCTTCGAATGGGTCCTATGCGTGGAAAGGTATATTACAATCTAGAGAGGTGATTCTAAAAGGTGCTGTGTGGAGGGTTGGAGATGGGCGCTCTATCAATGTATGGGAGCATAAATGGCTTCCTGACCCTGGAAGAGGCAAGATAGTTTCACCAAGGTTGGATACAAATGTAGAGAAAGTTTTTGATCTTTTCTATCCCAATACCACAGAGTGGAATATTGAGCTGCTGGAGAACTCCTTCTATCCGTGGGAAGTGGAGACAATAAGGAGGATTTATGTGAGCAAGTTGCATCAAGTGGATTGCCTTGTGTGGCCTCTGTCACCTGATGGAAGCTACACGGTAAAAACAGCTTACCACATGCTTACATCCGAGGTGCTTAACTCTTCTCCTTCTTCCTCCGGTGGCATGGCTGAGAGTGTGTGGAAAAGAATTTGGAAGATCAAAACCCCCCAAAAAATCAAGCACTTTATCTGGAGAGCGGCAAGGGATTCACTACCAACAAAGCAAAATTTGGTACGTCGAAAAATCCCAGTGGAGGAGACATGTTCACTTTGTGAAGACCATCCGGAATCAACTCTACACGTACTATGGCTATGTGACCATGCGAAGGCGGTGTGGAAATCGAATTTCTGCTTCGCCAAACTGTATCAAAAGGCTTTTCTATCTTTCCTGGATCTCTTTGAGGCTATTTTGGAGTGTGGGTCTGTCTTCAATGTTGCTGTCTTCGCCACTACTGCATGGAGTCTATGGCAGCGTCGGAATAGACTTCGCGAGAAACAGCCAACTTGGCCCCTTTACGAGATCAACAAACGAGCAAAGGAGTTGGTGATGGAGTTTTTTGACGTCCAAAAACAGGTCCCTAGTCCAGTTTCACGGTCAACCTGGGTTGGATGGTCCCCACCACCTGTGGGTGTTTACAAAGCAAATTTTGACGCGGGTTTGTTTGAGCATTGCAACTGTGCTGGACTTGGAGTGGTGATAAGAGACTGTAACGGTGCTGTGATTGGAGCTTTGAGCCAAAGAATTCCGCTGCCACAATCAGTAGAACATGCTGAAGCTATAGCAGCAAGCCGAGCCGTTAGACTAGCTAAGGAGTTGTGTCTGTCTCAGATGGTGTTTGAAGGAGATTGCCAAAAGGTAATTGCAGCTGTAAACTTGACAGGAGCATGCCATACTCTGTTCGGCCATATTATAGAAGAGATTCGGTGCCTCAGTTCTACTTTAGTTAATAGTTCTTTTGTACACACTTATAGGGAGGGGAATAAAATAGCCCATGCCCTAGCTAGAAGAGCAGTTCTAACTGCAGATACTGATGTTTGGGTAGAAGAGCTACCCAGTGATGTGGAGGATGTACTCCATTCTGAAATTATCCAATAAAATTCACTTACTTCTTTCTCAAAAAAAAAAGACAATTTAGATTTATATGTAGTGGACTGGGCTATTATAGAAGAATAAAATTGATGATGAATTGGGCCTAATATACTCAAAGACATAGGGTTTACCACCGCGCACGCTTGGCACGTTGGTCACTCCACAAGTATAAGTACTTGTGGGGTGTGAGGGGGTAAGGGCCAAAATTCAAGTCTCTAAGAAAGAGCTTCACACACATATACACTTAAAATATGCTAGAACAGAATTTCTATCTTGTATAAAAAAAAATTATTGTGGGAAAAAAAAAAAGAAAAAAAAGAAAATATATATATATATATATAGTGGAAACTCTGAAATGGTATACCGATATTAACTAGTATTGAAATATATCGTTCTTTTGGCTAAACCAAAACGGCTTCCACTACAAAATTTAGTCCCTTGTTACAATCATCAACCTTAAAATTCCCAGTTCAATGCTTTATCCACTAGTAACTAGTATGATTCTTGAATTAAACTTAGTAGAATTGAAACTAAGCCGAATTGAAACTTTACATTCATATAGGTGCTACCCATTTAGAAAAATCAAGCTTAAATGCAAAAGCCCTTATATTCTCTTTTGGTTACTACCCAAAAATTTAATTAATAAAAAAAAGTTAATCACCACATCTATGTAAATGTCCAAACCTATAAGCAGGTACTTTAAATTTCATGTATGAACTTTTAATTTAACATTAAAGCGCTTTTTTTTACTTGGTCATAATCAAATCAAATTGGTAGTTCAAACTTTTACTTTAGAAACCTTAATTTCTTTCTTAAGCATTCAATCCAATGGTTTGACTTCCATAACACGAAACCACCAATTTGTAAACCCTATCCCTATTACATGTTTTAATAACAAATTTTAAGATTTTATAATCATAATATAACCCCCCACCCCACCCCACTCCCCCAAATATGCCTAAAACCTAACCTTAAGGGTCCGTTTGGTTGGGAGGATGGAAAAATGGGAGGATAGAAAATGGAGAGAGAATGAAAAAGTGGGAGGATAGAAAATATTTTAATTTCTCTCATTTTTGTTTAGTTGGGAGTGGAAAAATGGAAGGATGTAAAAAGTAAGTTTGTATAAATTTACTCATATACCCTTATTAAAAAATGATAGCCAATTAAAACAAAAAAGTGACAACAACCAAAAAAAAAAACCAAGAAAGACAATCACCCAAATTGTTAAAAAAAAAAAAAAATCATGTCTAGTTAAAACAAAGAAAAAAAAAAGAAGGAAAAAAAGAAGAAGAATAATAAGAAGAAGGAAACTCCTAGGAAATCCAAAAAAAAAAAAAAAAAAAGGAAAAAGAAGAAGCCAAAGTCCAGCCCCAAAAAAAAAAAAAAGGAAAAAGAGGGAGGCAACGTCCCACGGCCAAAAAAAAAAAAAAAAAAAAAAAGAAGAAGAAGAAGAAGAAGAAGGAATTGGACGAATTCCCATGTGCTTTTGCATATGGGCATTTTTGTCCATTAAATAGCCTCATTTTCTCCTTTCAGTTTTCTCTCAAATTTGGAGAGAAAATTTTCTCGTGGGTTAAGGGAGAAAACACCTGCGCTTCACCATTTATTTTCTCTCCTTCCCACCCGCCCACGTTTCCTTCTCAAAAAAAAAAAAAAAAAAAAAATGTTTTCCTTCCCATTTTCTCTCCAAAATTTTCTATCCACCTTGTTTCACCTCCAAATAAAGGCCAAAATGGCCAAATACCACAATGTTTTGAAATTTTTAGCAAAAAACCACTGTTTCGGAAATAAATGGCAATCTACCACTTTTTCTAGTACTCGACTTTGGTGAACTCGAGTACCCTATTTTGTAGTTCCACCGTGGTTGCTGAGCTGGAAATTGGCAATTAAAAAAAATAAAGTGGTACTCGAGCTTGGTAAACTCGAGTACCATGCAACACAATACTCAAGTATACTAGGCTCGAGTACCTTTTATAAAAAAAATACATAAATTTTTTCTCTCTACAGTACTCGAGTTTACCAAACTCGAGTACTGTGTATTTTTTTTTTTTTTTTTTTTTTTTGCTTTCTTGAGGATAATTGACAAATAAACATAAAGATAAAAATAAATAGCTTTTCTATGTTTTTATTTATTTAAATAGAAGCATTGTAAGATATAGAGATTTTAATTTCAAAATATGAATTTAATTTCTACATTGATTAAAATTGTTCACTATTTTCTTTATAAACTATTTCTACGATTTTACATAAAATTATTTTCTGTTCGGCATTATTTAAAAAATTGTTCACTCTCTTTTCTGCGTAAATTATTTTTTGTTCACTATTTAAAAAAATTGTTCACTGTTTTCTAATAAAACACCTCGTGAAATCATGTTTTCTAAATTTAAAAGTCAAATCTGAATGCTTTTTCATGTTTAAATTTCACAATAATTGAAAATCCAAATCTGTATGTTTTTTCATGTTCGAATTTCACAATAATCGAATCTATTTTTCTGCATTGATAAAATCTATTTTGATACACACTTTGTCAAAATTATCCAACAATGATAGATTGTGATTGGTTGTTTATCACTTTCTAATAAACTCACTATTTTTTCTACTTCACCTACAGTCTACCATGTAGAAGTATAGAACAAGTGCGACAAATGAGTAGAAATTAGAGATGATTTGAATACAATGAATCGTAATGTATTGAAAATTTCCCCTTATTACATTTTTTTTATATTATTATTGTTACTCCTTATTTAGTTTATCTAAAAAGTTAAACATTTTTGGGTTTATCCAAAATTCTATGCCACGAAATACATTGCGGGAAATCTAGACCAAAGAACTGCCAAAATAAAAAATTGAGCGGCCTTGTTGCTGTACTTAAATAAGTTGTCATAAGCAGCATAAATTACCAACCAACCAAAAAAAAAAAAAAAAAACAGAAACTACATCCACTTGATCAAATAAAGGTGGTAGGTTGGGTTTTTAGTTTTCACATACAACTTCGAAGCAGGTTCTTGACCAAATATTTTGTTTCTTTAAAGCCTTTCAATATTAGATTTGTTATATACTTTCCCTCTGTCTAGGGACTGAGAGAGAATAGAATCTATATGTCTGGAAAAAAAAAATGTTTGTAATAGAATCTATGTTGGTTTAATGGCTGCAATCGTGCCTGAAAAATAAAATAAAATGTAGCTCAATAATCAATTTTCTATTATGACTTTTACCTCAAAGCATGTTTTGAGTGTCCATTTATGTGTGTGATTTTGAACTTGTTTCTATGTTTTTTTTTTTGTGTTTGAAAGTAGTTGTGCCTGTTAAAAGTACTGAATGCTGATGTTATGATCCATAACACTCAAAAACTATTTGTAAGATGGATTTTGGCTCAAGTAGGACATGATATACTGTTCACTAATTTCTGCATAAACTATTTCTAGTATTCCGCAAAAAATTATTTTCTATTCAGCATTATTTAAAAAATTGTTCACTCTCTTTTCTGCGTAAATTATTCTCTGTTCACTGTTTAAAAAATTGTTTGCTGTTTTCTCATAAAACACCTAGTGAAATCATGTTTTCTAAATTTAAACGCCAAATCTAAATGCGTTTTCATTTTTGAATTTCACAATAATCGAATCTATTTTTCTGCATTGATAAAATCTGTTTCTACATTAATAAAATTTGCTCTCTACACATCATGTTTATTGTATATTCGAATCTGCTTACTGCATTCATAAAATCTGTTTTTTGCATTAAGTAAAACTGTTCACTGTTTTCTCGTAAAAATTGTTCACTGTTTTCTGCATAAACTGTTTTTAGCATTGGCGCAGTTATTGCACTTAAATGGTTTTTGTGTTTTTTTAAATATGTAACCATATGAATAATGGACAAACTCCATGAAAGAAAAATGAATGATTCGTATAAATCACCTAATGGTAAATCCCTCAAAAAATTCGAATTTGTAAAAAAGTTTGAATTAGTTGAATGTAGAAATTCGACTAATTCGAACTATTTTACAAATTCGAATTTTTCGAGGGATTTACCCTTAAGTGATTTATACGAATCATTCATTTTTCTTTCATGGAGTTTGTCCATTGTTCATATGGTTACATATTTAAAAAAACACAAAAACCATTTAAGTGCAATAACTGCGCCAATGCTAAAAACAGTTTATGCAGAAAACAGTGAACAATTTTTACGAGAAAACAGTGAACAGTTTTACTTAATGCAAAAAACAGATTTTATGAATGCAGTAAAGCAGATTCGAATATACAATAAATATGGTGTGTAGAGAGCAAATTTTATTAATGTAGAAACATATTTTATCAATGCAGAAAAATAGATTTGATTATTGTGAAATTCAAAAATGAAAAAGCATTTAGATTTGGCATTTAAATTTAGAAAACATGATTTTGATAGAAATTTAGACCCCTTAAACCAACCAGATTAACCTAGTTAATTAGCCAAGTGATTAACTTAGTCAAATTATGCAATTCTAGGTTATCACAAACATACAATCATATCAAAAATATAAAGCAGCGGAAATATAAATAACACAATGATATGATCACCCAGGAAACCACACGACAAAAACCTGAGAAGGATTTGACCTATCTATCCTCAAGGTAAACCTGAATCCACTATGCGAATGAATCGAAGTTCATACAAAAGGACTTACAAGCTCCCCGCTTGACTTCCTAATGCTACCCACCAGTAGAACTTACTGACACGACCACATGCAAGCTTCGAATCCACGGACTCTTTCTTTCTTGGATTCTCCACAAAATAATTTATGCAAAAAAGAGAGCGAACAATTTTTTAAATAATGTTGAACAGAAAATAATTTTATGTAAAATCGTAGAAATAGTTTATACAGAAAATAGTGAACAATTTTAATCAATGTCGAAATTAAATTCATATTTCAAAATTAAAATCTCTATATCTTACAATGGTTCTATTTAAATAAATAAAAACATAGAAAAGCTACTTATTTTTATCTTTATGTTTATTTGTCAATTATCCTCAAGCAAAAAAAAAAAAAAAAAAAAAAAAAAAAAAAAAAAATTACGTAGTACTCGAGTTTACTAAACTCGAGTACTGTAGAAAAAAAAATTTCTGTATTTTTCTTTATAAAAGGTACTCGAGTCTGGTATACTCGAGTATTGTGTTGCATGGTACTCGAGTTTACCAAGATCGAGTACCGGTTTATTTTTTTTAATTGCCAATTTCCAGCTCAGCAGCGACGGTGGAACTATAAAATAGGGTTTTTTTGCTAAAAATTTCAAAAAATTGTGGTATTTGGCCATTTTGGCCTCCAAATAAATACACCCTAAACGTTGAAATATCTCAAATTCCTCAGAAGGAGTGAGGATTAAGTAAAAGTGACATCAAACCTTGAAAGCACGGGTTAGATTACATACTGGGAGATTTTAGTTAAAAAGACATTGAAAATGCCAAAACCAAAAATCCCTAACTTTTTTTATTATATGATTTGATAGATTTCTGATGGAAGAATATTGTCCCAAGACTTGACAACAATGGTTTTAGGCTGAAAGGGCAAAATACCTGCTGATTACCTCGAATAAATTAACTAGGCTTGATTTAAAGTGACTTTGAATATTTTTGGGTGTGTTTCAATGAGTTTTTTGCTTCTTTTTTTTTTTTTTAATAAAAAAAATTTATTTATAAATACAATATAATTTCATGCTATGACATCT
Organism: Quercus aquifolioides; assembly: GCA_019022515.1. Classification (NCBI taxonomy): domain Eukaryota; kingdom Viridiplantae; phylum Streptophyta; class Magnoliopsida; order Fagales; family Fagaceae; genus Quercus; species Quercus aquifolioides. The sequence continues at coordinate 27,457,085 of CM032329.1, forward strand.
TTTATATATATATATATATATATATATATATATATATATATATATATATATCCAATTGGGTAAATTAGTAAAGGAAACATTACATAGGGGTTTGTAGGGACCGGTTTCGAGCGCTCTCCCCGGATTGAGAGAGTGGACCCAAGCCCAGCTAACCCTCCAATAAATTTATAGAGTATGGGCTCAAGAGCTAGGCCCTAGTAAAGAATGCAACGGCCATGCATGGTTGTTCGTGGATTGTGCTAAGCTAAACGTGGGTCGGAATGCCTAATAAGGCTCATCGGACGGGTTTAAAGAGGTTGAAGTTGTTCTTATTTCTTTCAAGTGAGGTTACAATGGTTGAGAGAAAATACTCTGCTACAGTATTCCTTTTTTCTCTGGTTTTTCGTCCGTCCCCCTCACAAGAGGGACTTTTTACATTATATACTTCTCTTTTAGTTGATCCTAGCCCTACATTTGTTGATCAACCCGGCTTCCACTTGAGAGCCTGTCCCATCAGCCGCATTCCCATCCCTCCTGTAGGTTGCAGCGCCCAAGACGGCACTGTTCAGAGGTCCTATCTTCATTAATGCGGCCAGGGCGTTAGTTGAGGGCATTTAATGTGGAGGTGACAGTTCACCTGGGACTTGCTCCTCCACCATACCTCAATGTCCGGTGCTTGGTTCTTGCTATTTGCTCCTTGGATGCTTAGGGAGACTCCCCTTAAAGGTATGCTGTTTGCCCACTTTCTGACCTCGGTCTCCCGAGGATGTAACCATCCTCGGCAATGCTCCTTGGGCCCTGGGCTCTAAACTTTCGTCCTCGGACCTCGGACCTTCAAGGCTTCCTCGGCGTGGGCCTCTGGGCCCGGTTTGGGATGGGCCGGGGTTGCTGACTTATTCTGGCCCCACAATAGCCCCTCAAAATCTTGCTGTCCGCATCCTCGGGCGGAAATGAGGATTTTGATATCCTCGGACCTGCTTCATGTCCAATCGAGTCTTGTCCCTTGTTAGCACTGGAGCCTTTTCAACTGCCCAAGGTGCGTTACTGGCGCTTCGGTGCGCGTAACGTGTCCTACATTAAATTGGGGCGGCTTTATGCTCCCCACGTTCAACGGGCAGATGACAATCTAACGGTGGGGATGCGTCTGGCATTTATGGGCGGGAAAACTCGCGCGGCTCTTCCATCTAGGGTATAAATACCCATTTGAACCGCTCCTTCCTTCTTCATTTACAATCAAGAGCTCTTGCGCCTCCATTCAGAGTCCAGCCAAATCTCCACCTCCATCTCCAGCATAAAAAGCCAGTCCGAGGAGCTCCTCCTTGTTTCCGTAAGTCGCTCTATCCCTCTCTAAGCTTTTTTTTCCTCTCCATTCGTCCTTCTCTTTCATTCGTTCTTCTTTTAGTTCTCTTAGGCGTCATTTGGGATGGGTAGACTTAAGAAGTATGTTGGCTCTGAGGAGGCGATGGAGAAATTCATCGCCGATTACAAGATACCGGCCAACGTTGGCTTAAGGTATTGTGAAAAGGGGGAGTGGCACCTCCGGAAGCAGGTGGGCGAGGTGGTGATTCCCGTCATCGCTTTCCTTGAAGGGGGGATGAGGATCCCCATGGGGCCGGTGATGAGGGGTTACCTCACCTACTTTCGGTTAACCCCCACCCAATGCGCCTCCAACATGTTCAGAATTCTGGGCAGTGTGGACGCCCTTAATGAAAAGATGGGTCTGAGGCTGACCTATCATGATGTCAACTACTGTTACAATCTTCAACATTTGAAGAACAAGTCCTACTACATGAGGACGAGGGACGACAGGGTCCGGCTTATCCAGTGCCTCCCTGAGTCCAACAAGGGGATGAATGAGGATTTCCTCATCGTGTCTGGAGCGTGGCACGATGGCCTTCATTGCCCGACGACAAATGGAACACCAGGTGGGACAGTGGGAATAGGAGGGGATTCACAGATTCTGACTTCTTTTCTGCATTATTTCTTTTTGCACTGTTTGGTTTCTAACCGTGGGTGTGTTTTCTTTCTGCAGATCCGCACTTTCTCGCGCACCACTTCAGCTTGGTCAACAGGGAAGACTTGCAGAAGGTGCTCAGGTCTGCGGAATTTGAGAACGAAGCAGACCACCAAGTCAGAGCTGCGCACAAGATTTTGGGGTACACTCCACTCCAAAAGTCATTCGCGGCCCCAAAGCACGTGATCAAAGCTAAGGATCCTCGGCTGTCGAAAATAAAAGTGACCGAGGACGGTTTTGAGTTTCCCGAGGACACCTCCACTTCAGAAGAAGTCACAGTAGCAGTCCCCTCGTCTTCCCACACATTCCCAGAGGCCGCGGAAGAGGACTTAGAGAGGGAAGGGGACGCTGTAGATTGTGGTCCTGCCGAGGACGATTTCAGCGTTTTCGAGCAACTCCATCAGTCCGAGGACCCTTCTGGAGACTTGGGTGATCCTCGTCTAACCGAGGCAGACTTTATAGCGTCGGACAAATCTTCTCGGCTTGAGATGGGCTACAAGAAGAAAGCCCAACCCTCCCTACTCGACCTAATCGAAGGTTAGCAGGGGAAGTCCAAACCGAAGCTTCCTCCCCCTCCTCCAAAGGCTCGTCCTGCTCAGACCAGGTCGGCCTCAACACAGCCCAAGCTTCCTCCTCCTCCGCCTCAGGCGAGCCCGCCGTCTAGGCACGAGCCTGCTGACCCTAAGCAGAAGAAAGATAAGGGCAAGAGGACCCTTGAGGACAAATCTGGGCCCACGTGGGAGGGCGATGGCACTCGGCGGCCATTGAAGCAACTGAGGATAGGCTCCTCAACGCAGGATAAACAGGTCGCTCCCCCGCCCGAGGTCCAGGCCTGGCTCCCCGCCCCAATGCTCCGTGGGGCACCTCTGAGGGATGACTCCTCCCTCAGGGACTTTAAGGATGGCGAAGGCGCGTATGTGGCCGACGCTGTGGAGAGATGCTTGCTCCTTCCCGCGGACATGGCGGAGCTGGGGACCATGAGGAGTAGGGACGTCTTCCTCTGCCTCAAGCGATACTTGGGGATGGTAAGACCCTTAACACTTGTGCTTTTTCTTGCTTCAGTTTTTTCTGCTTTCCTTTCTTTTTTGAGCTCGGCTAATTATGACTTATATGTTTCGTTTGGCAGGCTGTACAGGCCACTTTCAGGCTGGAAGAGGCGGCCAATGAGCATGGGAAGGCCATGGATGAGGAGCGCGAGAAGCGCTTGGTGGCCACTCGGACCCTCAAGACATCCGAGGAGGACCTTGCCAAGGCCAGGGAGGAGCTGAAGGCAATGACTCAAGCTAGGGCCAGTGCAATGTCAGGCCTTGAGGGTGCCCAAAGGCAGGCTGAGACTCAGACGAAACGTCTGGGTGAGGCAGAGAAGCTGCTGAAGCTTGCCGAGGAGCAGATAGCAGGCTTGACGAAGAAAGTGGCCGATGCTGAGGAGGCCAAGAGGGTGGCTGAATGGGCCAAAGGGGAGGCTGAGAGGGCCAAGTTTGAGGCAAAGCAGGGCAGGGAGGAAGCCTGGGCCACCAAGCAGGAAGCCGAGGAGGCAGCCTACACTGCCGGGGCAACTGAGACAGCAGCTGCCTACAAATCCCAAGTCCCTGGAGTATGTAGGCGCTACTGCTCCGAGACCTGGAGTGAAGCCCTCAGACAGGCTGGGGTAGAGGCCTTTTCTGATTTTTGGAAGGAGGAGAACGTGTACTACCCTCATGTTATCCACGAGGCTGCCCCAGATGGCTCTGAGGCCGAGGAGGCTGCTGCGGAGACTGCTGCCACTCCGGGCGAGGGGGCCTCGGATGCTGGGGCCACTGATGAGCCAGTCCAAGGGAGTAATCCCTCCTCGGTGATTGAATTGAGTGATGGCTCCAACGAGGATGCGCCTCAGCAGGCTGCAAAGCCTTCCCTCGATGCCCAGGTTTCTTCTGCCGAGGGGGCAGCTATTCCTGCCGTGCCTCTGCAGGCCATCCCCCTTAGCCAGGGCTCAGAGGACCCTGAGGCAGCTACGGGCCAGCCACCCACCGAAGCGGGCAACTAGGCTCCTTGGCGCTTCTGCCTGCTGCACTTCATTTTTGCATCTTTTTCTTCCTTTTTGCTTTACTTGTAATGGGACTCCCTTGGTGTAATTTCCATCAATTTAATGAAACGAGAGCTTTATTTCCTTTTCTGTTTGTTGTGGCTGTTTGTTTATTTGCACATCATCTTCTTTTTCTTTACTTGCACGATTTTAGCTTCAATTGCGTCTCGGCCAGTCGTGGCATCAGTTATTACAACAAGAGGGCATGTATGCTCTGATGCACTTTTCGTTTCCTAAGGACCAGATAGAATTTCTTCGAGTAGATACTTAGTGTTTCTTCAATGTAGTTAACTTCCCCATAGGCCTGAGTCCGAGGACCATGCAGAGCCTTGGTCCTGCTTGATACTTAGCTTCTTGAGGTAAATAGTGTTCCCACAGGCCTGAGTCCGAGGACAATACAAAGCCTTGGTCCTGCTTGACGCTTGAGTTTGGCTGTAAGTAACTAGTTTCCCCATAGGTTTGAGTCCTTGGACCATGCAAAACCTAGGTTCTGTCTAGCACCCAGATGTAAGTGGTTAGCTTCCCATAGGCTTGAGTCCTTGGACTATGCAAGACCTAGGTACAGTTGCTACCTTCAAGATAAGTGGCTAGCTCCCCATAGGCTTGGGTCCTTGGACCATGCAAGACCTAGGTACAGTTGCTGCCTTCAAGATAAGTGGCTAGCTCCCCATAGGCTTGAGTCCTTGGACCATGCAAGACCCAGGTACAGTTGCTGCCTTCAAGATAAATGGCTAGCTCCCCATAGGCTTGAGTCCGAGGACCATGCAAGACCCAGGTACAGTTGCTGCCTTCAAGATAAGTGGCTAGCTCCCCATAGGCTTGAGTCCGAGGACTATGCAAGACCCAGGTACAATTGCTGCCTTCAAGATAAGTGGCTAGCTCCCCATAGGCTTGAGTCCAAGGACCATGCAAGACCCAGGTATAGTTGCTACCTTCAAGATAAGTGGCTAGCTCCCCATAGGCTTGAGTCCTTGGACCATGCAAGACCCAGGTACAGTTGCTGCCTTCAAGATAAGTGGCTAGCTCCCCATAGGCTTGAGTCCGAGGACCATGCAAGACCCAGGTACAGTTGCTGCCTTCAAGATAAGTGGCTAGCTCCCCATAGGCTTGGGTCCGGGGACCATGGAAGACCCAGGTACAGTTGCTGCCTTCAAGATAAGTGGCTAGCTCCCCATAGGCTTGGGTCCGAGGACCATGCAAGACCCAGGTACAGTTGCTGCCTTCAAGATAAGTGGCTAGCTCCCCATAGGCTTGGGTCCTTGGACCATGCAAGACCCAGGTACAGTTGCTGCCTTCAAGATAAGTGGCTAGCTCCCCATAGGCTTGGGTCCGAGGACCATGCAAGACCCAGGTACAGTTGCTGCCTTCAATGGGCTGTAAGTAACTAGTTTCCCCATAGGCTTGAGTCCTTGGACCATGCAAGACCTAGGTTCTGTCTAGCACCCAGATGTAAGTGGCGTTGGGACGCGAGACGTGTGATAATGACAGGCAGAACATCTGAATCAAAAAGGACCTCTTTATTAATAGTAATACCTTTTCAGGTTATTTACATTCCATGGACGAGGTACAGGTTTATCATCTAAATCTTCTAAATAGTATGCTCCTATCCCTGCCACTGAGGTGATTTGGTAGGGGCCCTCCCAGTTGGGTCCGAGCTTTCCCCAAGAAGGGTTCTTGGCAGCTCCCACGACTTTTCTCAGCACCAGGTCTCCCGGTGCTAGTGGTCTGAGCTTTACATTGGTGTCATATCCCTGCTTGAGCTTTTGTTGGTAGTGGGCCAGCTGGATCATTGCTTGTTCTCTTCGTTCGTCTACCATGTCCAGGCTCCGCCCCAGCAGTTCATCATTGCTGCCTGGAGTGAAGGAGCTCGTCCTTAGCGTTGGGAAGTTGGTTTCTAGGGGGATTACTGCCTCCGCACCATAAGTCATGGCAAAAGGTGTTTCTCCCGTTGAGCGCCGGGGCGTAGTCCGGTACGTCTAGAGGACGTGGGGCAGCTCTTCTACCCATCTCCCCTTGGCATCATCCAGCCTCTTTTTAAGCCCGTTGACGATGACCTTGTTGACAGTCTCGGCCTGTCCGTTCCCCTGAGGGTAGGCCGGCGTTGAGTACCTGTTTGTGATCCCAAGTTCACAACAGTACCTCCTGAAGGCTTTGCTATCGAACTGGAGCCCATTATCCGAGATGAGGGTATGAGGGACCCCGAACCGTGTAACTATGTTCCTCCAAAGGAATTTTTTCACGTCTACATCCCTGATGTTGGCTAGTGGTTCGGCCTCGACCCACTTGGTGAAGTAGTCCGTGGCCACCAACAGATACCTTTTGTTCCCTGGTGCCTTGGGGAAAGGTCCCACAATGTCCAAGCCCCATTGGGCGAATGGCCATGGACTGGATAATGGATTGAGGACCCCTCCTGGCTGGTGGATGTTTGGGGCGAACCTTTGGCATTGGTCACACTTCTTGACATACTCCAGGGCCTCTTGCTGCATTCCCGGCCACCAGTATCCTTGAGTGACGGCTCGGTGAGCCAGGGATCTCCCCCCTGTATGGCTCCCACAAATTCCTTCGTGCAGCTCTTCGAGCAAGGATTCTGCCGTTTCGGGGTGGACACATAGAAGGTATGGCCCAGAGTAGGACCGCCTGTATAGCTTGTGATCCTCGGACAACCAGAACCGAGGAGCTTTCCTTCGTATCTTTTCTGCCTCTGACCTCTCCTCAGGCAGGACGTCATCTTTGAGGAATCTCACTATGGGGTCCATCCAGCTGGAACCCATCACAATTTGATGGACGGGGATTACTCCCTTTGGCAGTTCACTTGCCCTCTCCAGGTACTCCACAAGTATGATCCGAGGCAGAGCCCCTGCCGAGGAGGTTGCGAGTGTGGCAAGTGAATCGGCATGATTGTTCCCACTCCTAGGAATATGGGACAAGCTGAAGGGGAGAAACTCTGACTGCAAGTGCTTGACTTGGCTAAGGTATTCCTGCATTCTCGAATCCCTGGCTTCCATCTCCCCCTTCACTTGCCCTACCACCAATCTGGAGTTTGAGAACATCTCTATCGACTTTCCTCCCATCTTTTGCACCATGATCATCCCTTGTAGTAATGCCTCATACTCGGCCTCGTTGTTTGTGGCCGTGAATCCGAGCCTCAGGGACTTCTCAATGACATGGTCTTCAGGGGATACTAGGACCAGCCCCACTCCGGACCCCCTTTGGTTTGCCGCGCCATCCACATATACTTTCCAACATGGTGACTTTGGGATGGAGATTGCCCCAACTGATTTCTCATCACGACTCTTATCCTCGGCTGTCACTTCTACGACTGGTTCAGCGAACTCAGCCGTCAAATCCGCCAAAACCTGGCCTTTTATGGAAGTCCGGGGCATGTACTTGACGTCAAAAGCCCCCAGAATTGTGTTACACTTCGCGACTCGACCTGTGTAATCAACGGCCCGGAGTACAACCTTCAAGGGCAATTGGGTCAGGACAACCACTGTGTGAGCTTGGAAGTAATGGGGGAGCTTTCTCGTGGCGTGGACCATCGCCAGTATGGCTTTCTCCAAGGGTAGGTATCTGATCTTTGCTTCGTGCAGCGACTTGCTGACGTAGTAAACTGGCTTTTGGATGCCATTGTCTTCCCGTATCAGAACTAAGCTCACTGCGTGGGGTGCCACCGCCAGGTAGGCGTATAGGACCTCGTCGGGCTCAGGATTGGACATGATAGGCGGCCGGGATAGATACTCCTTGAGTTGCTGGAAAGCCACGGCACAATCCTCGGACCACTCAAATCCCTTCCATTTATTGATCAGGAGATAAAAGGGTTTGCACCTGTCGGCCGACCTGGAAATGAACCGGTTCAGCGCCGCGATCATCCCAATAAGCTTTTGGATCTCTTTGGGATTCTGCGGAGGCTTCATATTGTGAATGGCCTTGATCTGGTCAGGGTTGACTTCGATCCCACGGTGGGTGATCATATACCCCAGAAACTTGCCAGAGCTTACGCCAAACGAGCATTTTGAGGCATTAAGGCGGAGCTTGTGCTCTCTCAGGACGCCAAATGTGCGGCCGAGGTCCTCCAAGTGCTCGGACACCAGCTTGCTCTTCACCACCATATCGTCAACATAGACCTCGATGCTCTTGCCCAACATCGGCTCAAACATTCTCGTCATCATCCTCTGGTAGGTGGATCCGGCGTTTTTCAGACCAAACGGCATAACCTTGTAGTGGTAGTTCGCAATGGGTGTCACAAATGCCGTCTTCTCTTGGTCCTCCAAGGCTAGTGGGATTTGGTGATAACTCTGAAAGGCATCTAGGAAGCTCATCCGAGGATGGCCTGCAGTCGCATCTACTAGCTGGTCTATTCGTGGCATTGGGAAAGGGTCTTTTGGGCATGCTTTGTTCAGGTCTGTGAAGTCTACACAAACCCTCCACTTCCCACGTTTCTTCTTGACCACCGCAGTGTTGGCCAACCACGTGGGGTAAAAGATCTCCTTGATAGCCCCCGCGTGCTTAAGCTTATCGACCTCTTCCCTGATCGCATCGGCGTGCTCCTTCGACGGGCGCCGGGGTGGCTGCTGCTTGGGGATCGCAGATGGGTTGATGTTAAGGTGGTGACAGATGAAAGATGGATCAATCCCAGGGGCATCGCAGGGGTCCCATGCGAACACGTCAAGGTTCCTCTTGAGGAACTCGAGTAACTCCCCCTTCTCCTGTGGAGGCAGCTGGGTTCCGACCTGGAAGAACTTCTTCGGATCATCGTCAATTACCACATTCTCCAGGTTTTCGCATTTAGGATCCTCGGCAGGTGCATCCGTAGGTGCTACCTGGGTCCTTGATTGCTATGAACCTTCCTCGGCTAGGGCCGAGGACTGTGCATCAATCCGATAAGATATGGCAGCCACCGTGCACTGCCTAGCTGTGGATTGGCAACCTCGGATCTCCAGAACCTGGTCCCCTGACAGGAATTTCACCTTCTGGTGCAAGGTGGAGGCTACGCCATCCAAGGCGTGTAGCCAGGGCCTCCCTACAATGGCTGTGTAGGGGGAGTATGTGTCCACCACTATGAAGTTTGCCTCCACCACCACCGGGCCTGTCTGTACGGGCAGTCTGATCATGCCCTTTGGGATGACGAGCTTCCCGTCGAAGCTCATTAGGGGGGAGCTATAAGGTGTGAGGTCTTCTTGTTTTAGCCCCAGCCCCTTGTAGAGGTCTGGACACATGACCTCGGCTGCGCTGCCACCGCCCACCATCACCCTTTTCACGTCGTAGCCCCCGATTATGAGGGTGACGATTAGGGCGTCCTCGTGTGGTTGGATGGTCCCAATCTTGTCCTCCTCCGAGAAACTCAGGGCTGGGGGAGGATTCCTCCTGGACCTCTTTGGCCCCGTCCGAAGGTCCTCGGCGGGCAGTTGGGCCACAGACAACACTCGCAAAGGGGGTGTGCCTGTTCTTCCTGGCGCGGCTAGGATTATATTGATCGTCCCGGCGGGCTGCCCCATGGCGGCGTCCCTCCGAGGCTCGTGGTAGGCTCGGCCCCGCTGGTCGCTGGAATGGTGCAGAAGGTGCTTCAGCCTTCCATCCTGGACTAGTTGGTCCAGGTGGTCCCAGAGGTTCCTGCAATCCTCCTTGGCATGTCCGTGGTCCTGGTGGTATTGGCAGTAACGATCCTGGTTGCGCCTACCAGGCTCCCCCATCATCTTAGCCGGCCATCTGAAGTATGGCTCGTTCTTTATCTTTTCTAGAACCTTGTGCACGGGTTCTCGGAATACTGCGCCGATAGTCTGGGCATTGGTCACCCCGGATTGCCCACCGAAATCCCCCCTCGGACAGGCGTTGTTATACCTGTCCGACCTGAAATCCCTCCTCTCTTGAGGGATAACCTTCTCCTTGCCTTTACCTTACAGCATGTCCTCTTCCACCCGCTTGTACGTGTCGATCCGATCCATCAGCTGCCGCACGCTGGTGACGGGCATTCCGGTCAGGGACTTCCTCAGGTCGTGCCCCATTAGTAGCCCATTCTGGAATGTACTGATGGCGACGGCGTCATACTTGCCGTCCAGCTCGTTGTAGATCTCTTAGTACTTGTCCGAATAAGCCTTGAGGGTCTCCCCGTCATGCATAGATAGGGACAGCAATGCATTCATGGGCCGAGGAGGCCTGCTATTCGTGACAAAGTGGGAACCAAAGGCCTGGGTCAGTTGTCTGTATGAGACTATGGAATTCGTCCTTAGACCGTTGAACCACCTCATCGCCACAGGTCCCAAGCTGGATGGGAAGACTTTGCACATCAGCACCTCATTCTTGGAGTGGACAGCCATCCTCTGGTTGAACTGGCTTACGTGCTCCACGGGGTCCGTCTTGCCATTGTAAGCAATGAAGGTTAGCTGCTGGAACCGCCGAGGAAGCTCTGCCTCTTCTATACGACGCGTGAAGGGCGACCTGGAGAGGGTTGGCACGCCTACGCCTATGGTAGTGTTCCTCATCGTGGGAGAAAGTCTCGCTGGGGGGCGTTCTTGACCTCTGCCTGTATTCGTCATCGCTCTCATCGTCGGAGGGCAAGTCAGGGCTGAGTTCGGACTGTCTCTGCTGCGCACGGTGTAGCTTCCTCTTCAGATTGTCTATCTCGCGCTGCATGGCCACCTTATCATCCTTTCTCTGGGAGGCGTGGCTATGGGCCTCTTGCGACCGCGTGGCCTGGCCATCGTCGCGCTTCTGGGGAATGTGCCCGTCCCCCTGGCTTTCACTCGCCGTTGAAGTACGCACGCTTCTTTCTCGAAATCGTCTGTTGTCGTTCTGACCGCCCCTGGGGTCGCCATAGTGACCCTGAGGTCGTGACTTCGCTGGTTCAGGTCGATTGGGAGTTCTTTGATGAGGGCCTGATCCTACCATGTTCGACTGTTGTCCTTACTAACGCACAAGCTCTCCCCACAGACGGCGCCAATTGTAGGGACCGGATTCGAGCGCTCTCCCCGGATTGAGAGAGTGGACCCAAGCCCAGCTAACCCTCCAATAAATTTATAGTGTATGGGCTCAAGAGCTAGGCCCTAGTGAAGAATACAACGGCCATGCATGGTTGTTCGTGGATTGTGCTAAGCTAAACGTGGGTCGGAAAGCCTAATAAGGCTCCTCGGACGGGTTTATAGAGGTTGAAGTTGTTCTTATTTCTTTCAAGTGAGGTTACAATGGTTGAGAGAAATACTCTGCTACAGTATTCCTTTTTTTCTCTGGTTTTCCGTCCGTCCCCCTCTCAAGAGGGACTTTTTACATTATATACTTCTCTTTCAGTTGATCCTAGCCCTACATTTGTTGATCAACCCGGCTTCCACTTGAGAGCCTGTCCCATCAGCCGCATTCCCATCCCTCCTGTAGGTTGCAGTGCCCAAGATGGCACTGTTCAGAGGTCCTATCTTCATTAATGCGGCCAGGGCGTTAGTTGAGGGCATTTAATGTGGAGGTGACAGTTCACCTGGGACTTGCTCCTCCACCATGCCTCAATGTCCGGTGCTTGGTTCTTGCTATTTGCTCCTTTGATGCTTAGGGAGACTCCCCTTAAAGGTATGCTGTTTGCCCACTTTCTGACATCGGTCTCCCGAGGATGTAACCATCCTCGGCAATGCTCCTTGGGCCCTGGGCTCTAAACTTTCATCCTCGGACCTCGGATCTTGGAGGCGTCCTCGGCTTGGGCCTCTGGGCCTGGTTTGGAGTGGGCCGGGGTTGCTGACTTATTCTGGCCCCACAGGGTTAATAATATATTTTCTAATTTATAATGGCTTTCTTAAAGAAAAAAAACAAGCTTAATAACCCTAATAGTTTTTTTACTCTTCAAAAGTGATGTTCACACTTCCTCAAGGATTACAAAGAGAAGAAGAGTGAATATGGACTTAGGTTGTGTTTGGCATTGGCTAAAAAAATCAGCTTTTTTTAATATTTAGCTTATTTTTGCTACTGATTCACAAAAAAAAAGCTTATTTTTGCTACTATTCAGCTTATTTTTGTTATTATTCATGGATCATATTGCACTTTTTGGCACTATTCATGAGTCCCACTATATTATTTCATTTAGCTTTTAGCTTTATTTACAGTATTTTCAGCAAAATTTTTTCAGTTTCAGCTAAATAAACTGTTCCCAAACACACTTATTGTGCCAAAATCGATCAAATCCATCCTTAGGAAAGAAATCTTTCCAAACATCTCTAAACTTTTCAACAATATAGGCTAGGTTTTGAAAAATTGGAGATTTTGCGTGATTTGGTGATCAAAGCCAATTATTCATTTAAGTAGGAAATATCTCCTTTGTTGGGCTTTGTGGAGCCTAGTTGTGTTTGATCCGGTTGACGACCCGACCCAATCAGAATAATGTTGCGTGGTTTTTAATGGGAGATTTTTTGAAGCTTAGTCCATGGAACGAAGGCTTGGGCCGACAGGCCCAAGCTGTGAATCTGTGCACAGGATATAGAAAACGCAGCTTTGATGATTAGGGTTTTGTTGTTGTAGTTTTTGAGAGATAGAAAAACTGTACTACCGCACTTTGTATTTTTTTTTTTATAATAGTGAAATCTTTGCAACTCCGTGGACATAGGCAAATTGCCGAACCACGTAAATATTGTCTTGTGCATGTGATTTTTTTTTTTTTTTTTGTGTGTTTTTTCTATTTTTTGTTTCTCACAGGTTGAGAATTTCAGGTTAATTCCCTACAACTGGTATCAGAGCCTAGGGTTAGGTTTGAGTGGGAGCAATGGTAGAGGAAGCAGGAAAGACATCTGGAATAGAAAAGTTCGATGGCATAGACTTTGGATTTTAGAGGATGCAAATCCAGGATTATCTTTATGGGAAAAAGTTGCATCTGCCGCTTCTAGGGGAAAAACCTGAGACTGAGACTATGAGGGCTGAGGAATGGGCTCTTCTTGACAGACAGGTATTGGGAGTTATCAGGTTAACTCTATCTAGGTTTGTTGCACACAATGTTGTAAAGGAGAAGACCACAGAAAATCTGATGAAGGCTTTGTCTGGTATGTATGAAAAGCCGTCAGCAAACAACAAGGTGTATAGCACAACATCTAAATGAATTTAACACTATCACAAATCAATTGTCGTCTGTAGAAATTGATTTTGATGATGAGATCCGTGCACTGATCGTTTTGGCTTCTTTGCCAAACAATTGGGCGGCAATGAAGATGGCAGTAAGCAATTCTACAGGAAAAGAAAAGCTAAAGTACAATGACATACAAGATTTAATTCTGGCTGAGGAGATTCATAGAAGAGATGTAAGTGAAACCTCAAGATCTGGTTCTGTCCTAAACCTTGGGACAAGAGGTAGAGGTAATGACAAAAATTCAAATCGGGGCAGATCAAAATCTAAAAATTCTAACCAGAACAGAAGTAAATCTAGATCAGGCCAACAAGTACATTGCTGGAACTGTGGGAAAACATGTCACTTTAAGAGGCAATGCAAAAGTCTTAAGAAGAAGAATGAAGATGATTCTGTTAATGTTGTAACAAAAGAGGTACAGGATGCATTACTTCTTGCAGTAGACAGTCCACTTGATGATTGAGTTTTGGACTCAGGAGCTTCGTTTCATACCACTCCACATAGAGAAATCATACAGAATTATGTTGCAGGTGATTTTGGTAAGGTGTATTTGGCTGATGGTGCAGCCTTGGATGTTGTGGGTATGGGAGACGTCTAGATATTATTGCCCAATGGGTCTATTTGGTTACTGGAGAAAGTTCGACATATTCCTGACCTGAGGAGGAATCTGATTTTTGTTGGACAACTTGATGATGAAGGGCATGCAATACTATTTGTTGGTGGTACTTGGAAGGTTACAAAGGGAGTCAGAGTATTAGCTCGTGGAAAGAAGACTGGTTCTCTATATATGACCTCAAGTCCAAGAGACACAATTGCAGTTGCTGAATCAAGTACTGATACAAGCCTATGGCACCGCAGACTTAGTCACATGAGTGAGAAAGGGATGAAGATGCTGCTGTCAAGAGGAAAACTACCAGAATTGAAGTCCATTGATTTTGACATGTGTGAAAGCTGCACTTAGGAAAGCAGAAAAAAGGTGAGCTTCTTGAAAACTTGTAGGACACCGAAGACTGAAAAATTGGAGTTAATAGACACTAATTTGTGGGGGCCTTCTCCAGTTGCATCCCTTGGAGGTCCAAGGTATTACATCACTTTCATTAATGACTCAAGCAGAAAGGTATGGGTTTATTTTCTGAAAAAATAAATTTGATGTATTTCAAACTTTTAAGAAGTGGAAGGCCATGGTTGAGACAAAAATAGGTTTAAAAGTAAAATGTTTGAGGTCAGATAATGGAGGAGAGTACATAGATGGAGGGTTCAGCGAATATTGTGGTGCATAGGGAATTAGGATGGAAAAGACCATTTCTAGGACACCACAACAAAATAGTGTGGCTGAGCGCATGAACGGAACTCTCAATGAGCATACTAGGAGTATGAGGTTGCATGCTGGACTACCAAAAACTTTCTGAGCTGATGTTGTTAGCACTGTAGTTTACCTGATAAACCGAGGACCATTAGTTCCTATGGAGTTCAGACTTCCTAAGGAGGTTTGGAGCAGTAAAGAGGTAAAGTTTTCACATTTTAAAGTTTTTGGTTGTGTTTCTTATGTTCATATTGATTTTGATGCTCGTAGTAAACTTGATGCAAAGTCTAAAATATATTTTTCATTGGCTATGGTGATGAGAAATTTGGCTATAGGTTTTAGGATGAACAAAACAGGAAAATCATCAGAAGTAGAAATGTGATATTTAATGAACAGGTTATGTACAAGGACAAGTAAACTGTAGTGTCAAATGTTACAGAGATAGATCAAAAGACATCTGAGTTTGTCAACTTAGATGAATTGACTGAAAGTACTGTCCAGAAAAGGGGTGAAAAAGATAAGGAGAATATAGATCAGAGTACACCTGTAGCTAAGGTTCGTAGATTTTCTAGGACCATTAGACCTCCACAGCGTTATTCACCCACTTTAAATTATCTTCTGTTGACTAATGGTGGTGAGTTAGAGTATTATGAAGAAGCCTTGCAGGATGAAAATTCAAGCAAGTGGGAATTGGCCATGAAGGAGGAGATGGATTCCTTGTTAGGAAATCAGATATGAGAATTGACTGAATTGCCAGTAGGAAAGAAGGTTTTGCATAACAAGTAGGTGTACAGAATAAAGAATGAGCATGATGGCAGCAAGTGTTACAAGGTCAGATTAGTTGTCAAAGGGTTCCAACAGAAGAAGGGTATTGACTACTCAGAAATATTTTCTCCAGTTGTGAAGATGTCAACAATCAGACTGGTATTGGGAATGGTGGTTGTAGAAAATTTACCTCTTGAGTTGTTAGATTTGAAGATGACATTCCTTCATGGTGACTTAGAGGAAGACATTTACATGATTCAGCCAGAAGGGTTTATTGTTCAGGGACAAGAGAATCTAGTCTACACACTGAGAAAGAGCTTGTATGGCTTAAAACAAGCTCCAAGACAGTGGTATAAGAAATTTGACAGTTTTATGCATAGAATTGGGTTCAAGAAATGTGAAGCTGATCACTGTTGCTATGTTAAGTTCCTTGACAATTCTTATATCATTTTACTATTGTATGTGGATGATATGCTCTTTGCAAGGTCTATCATTGAGGAAATCAATGATCTAAAGAAGCAATTGTCAAAACATTTTGCAATGAAGGATTTGGGAGCTGCAAAGCAAATTCTTGGTATGAGAATTATTAGAGACAAGGCTAATGGTACATTGAAACTTTCACAGTTAGAGTATGTGAAGAAAGTTCTCAACAGGTTCAACATGAATGAAGCTAAACCAGTGAGCACACCTTTGGGTAGTCATTTCAAACTAAGTAAGGAACAGTCACCGAAGACAAAAGAAGAAAGTGACTATATGAGCAAGGTGCCGTATGCCTCAGCTATTGGCAGCTTGATGTATGCTATGGTGTGTACAAGGCCAGATATTGCACATGTAGTGGGCGTTGTGAGCAGATTCATGAGTAGGCCTGGAAAGAAGCATTGGGAGGCAGTCAAGTGGATTCTGAGATATCTGAGGGGTTCATCAGATACATGTCTTTGCTTCACAGGTGCAAGTTTGAAACTGCAGGGTTATGTAGATGTTGATTTTGTTGGTGATATTGATAGTAGAAAGAGTACTACTGGGTTTGTATTTACTCTGGGTGGTACAACTATATCATGAGCTTCAAATCTACAAAAGATTGTTACTTTGTCTACTACAGAAGCTGAGTATGTTGCAACAACTGAAGCTGGAAAGGAGATGATTTGGCTACATGGCTTCTTAGATGAATTAGGTAAGAAGTAGGAGATGGGCATTCTACACAGTGACAGTCAGAGTGCAATTTTTCTTGCTAAAAATTTGGCTTTTCATTCAAAGTCGAAGCATATACAGACAAAATACCACTTTATCCGTTACCTTGTTGAAGATAAGCTAGTAATACTTGAGAAGATTTGTGGATCTAAGAACCCGACAGACATGTTGACTAAGGGTGTCACTATTGAGAAGCTGAAGTTGTGTGCAGTTTCAGTTGGTCTTCTAGCTTGAGGACAGGAGGATGAGTTGCAGGGATGAGGGATTGTTTTTGGAGGATTGCGGTTGATGTTGGTGATTGAACTAGTCTCCAAGTGGGAGATTTGTTGGGCTTTGTGGAGCCTAGTTGTGTTTGATCCGGTTGACGACTCGACCCGACCTGAATAATGTTGCGTGGTTTTTAATGGGAGATTTTCTGAGGCTTAGTCCATGGAGCGGAGGATATAGAAAATGCAGCTTTGGTGATTAGGGTTTTTGTTGTTGTAGTTTTTAAGATAGAAAAAACTGTATTGCTGCACTTTGTATTTTTCCTTGATAATAGTGAAATCCCTGCAACTCCGTGGACGTAGGCAAATTGCCGAACCATGTAAATATTGTCTTGTGCGTGTGATTATTTTTCTTTGGCGTGTGTTTTCTCTATTTTTTGTTTCTCACAGGTTGGGAATTTCAGGTTAATTCCCTACACCCTTATCAAAAAAACAGTAGGAAATATCTCTTTGATTTGAAATACTTATCTCCTTCGTCTATTAATTTATTTTGCAGGTGGACTAAGGTCTGAGACTTAGAACCATGGCATATGTCCTCACGGAATCCCAGTTGTCCTCATTATTCCCTATCTATTTCCTTATCTCATCTCAGTTTTCACCTTCTAAAATCTGAATCTCTCTGTCTTAAACCTCCTCTCACCTAAGAACTCCTCTGTCTATCTCTCTCAAATGGTTGCAATAGAGACATTTGTCTTTAACATTGCAGAAAAAGTGTTGGAGAAATTAGGGTCCCTAGCTTTCCAAGAAGCTTGGTTGATATAGGGTGTTGAAAGTGATCTGGGAAGACTTGAAAAAACCCTATCCACCGTGAAAGCTGTGTTGTTGGATGCAGAAGAGCAACAGGTTCATAATCAGGAGCTGACCATCTGGCTTGGGCAACTCAAAGAAGTCTTTTATGATGCTCAAGATGTCCTAGATGAATTTGAGTGTAAAGCACTGCAGAGGCAAGTGGTGGAAATACAGGGGAGCACCACCAGGAAGGTACGCCATTTCTTTTCTTCCTTTAATTCACTTGTATTCCGAATCAAGACGGCTCACAAAATCAAAGATATTAAAGCACAGTTAGATGAGTTTGCAACCGACAGGGCTAAGTTTCATCTCTTCGAACGATCAGAAGATAGGCATTTGGTGCATGGGAGGGAGATGAGCTACTCCTTTGTCTAGGCTTCAGATGTGATAGGAAGAGACTAGGATAAAGAAAATATTGTAGAATGTCTAATGCATCCTACTGATGGCCAAAATGTCTCTATTATTCCTATAGTTGGGATTGGTGGTCTTGGCAAGATGGTGATATCTAAATTGGTGCTCAATGATGCAAGAGTGGTTGATCATTTTGAATTGAAATGTTGGGTGTGTATTTCTGATGAATTTGTTTTAAAACAACTATTGGTAAAAATGATCAGATCAATAACTAGTGATGATTGTAAAGATTTGGATGAAGAGCAGTTGCAAATGCGCCTTCGAAATAATTTGGAAGGTAGGAAATTCTTGCTCGTCTTGGATGACGTATGGAACGAGGATAGGGGGAATGGATTGAGTTGAGGAATTTGTTAATGGAGGGTGCCAATGGAAGTAAGATCCTTGTGACTACACGCAGCCCAAAAATTGCCTCCATGATTGGCACCATGTCCCCATACAACTTGGAATGTCTTCCACATAAAGAGTGTTTGTCTTTATTTGTAAAATGGACATTTGATGAGGGAAAATAAAGGCAACACATAAACCTTGTTGAAATTGGGAACAGATTGTGAAGAAATGCAAAGGAGTTCCTTTGGTAGTGAAGTCTTTGGGAATCTTATTATATTCAAAGCTTGATGAGCACAGTTGGCAATTTGTTAAAGATAATGAAATATGGAAATTGAATAGAAAAGAAGGTGATATTTTGTCGACCTTGCAATTAAGTTACAATCAGATGCCATCTTACTCGAAACAATATTTTGCTTATTTTTCACTTTTTCCAAAAGATGATGAATACAATACTTTAGACTTAATTCCATTTTGGATGGTACTTGGGTTGCTTCTATCACCTAATCAAAATCAAGAGCCAGAAGATATTGGCAACCAATATGTAGATGAGCTCTATTCAAGATGTTTCCTTGAAGATTATAGCAATGTTGCTTACTTTTGCGAATTCAAAATACGTGATCTAGCACATGATCTAGCACTATCAATAGCCCAAAGTGAGTGCTTAATTATTAATTGTCAGACCCAAAACATCTCTAAAAATGTTTGGCATATGTCCTATTTGGACAAGACTTGGTAGGATGAAAATATTTTAAAATGTTTACAAAACTCAAAGTGTTTACGAACCATTTTTTCTACGATAGAAGGAATTGGACCCACTACTGAATCCTTTATTGATGTGTGTCTCTCGAGATTTAAATACTTGCAAATTCTAGATTTAAGTGACTCATGTTTTGAGGTGTTAACAAGCTCTATCGGTAACATGAAGCATTTAAGGGGTATTGATTTAAGTTGAAGTCGTAGAATTCAGAAACTCCCAAAATCCATTTGCAAGTTTCAAAATTTGTAGTGTTTAGGACTTGGAGGATGTGAAAAACTGGAAGAAATTCCAAAAAAAATATAAGATACATGATCAGCCTCAAAATGTTGGCAATAACAACCAAACAGAAGTCTCTACCTAGGGCTTGGAATTCTTTGAAACTTTTGGGAATATTTAATTGTGGCAATCTCGAATCTTTGTCTGAAATATTGCAAGGCTGCATAGGCCTCCTTCGGATGTTGGTTATTTGGAGTTGTGGGGGAATGATACCCTTGTTTCCTGCCCTAAAATTCCTTACTAGTCTAGAGATTTTGGTTATTCAAAATTGTGAAAAGCTAGATTTGACAGAAGGGGAAGACAATCGAGAAGGATTCCCAACAAGCCTTCGAACATTATGCTTCATTGAATTACCACAGTTGGTGGTTTTGCCTGAATGGATTAAACGATCTATAAAAACTTTGCAGGTCATGTCAATCGATAACTGTCCCAATTTAATAGCATTTCCAGAGTGGCTGCCAAATCTTGCATTGCTTCAACAATTTGATATTTTGAGTTGCCCCAAATTGTTGTCTCTACCACAAGCAAAGCCTTGTCTCATAGCTCTAAGATCTTTTAGAATTGCAAGGTGTTCTGAACTAAGTAGAAGATGCCAACCGGAGATTGGAGAGGATTGGCACATGATTTCTCATGCCTCAGAAATTTATCTTGATTATGTGCGGATTAAATAAGCTAGTAATTAGGTATGGAGTAATCACTTCCCTCTCTTTTATTTATTCTTCTTCCAAGAGTTTGATATTTATTTTATAAATAATATCGTTTCGTCCATCGTCACAAATTCATATATACTTACAAATATGCATATTAAATACTTTTATGGGCACTTTACATTTGGTTAAATTTGGATTTCTTGTTATGTTAATTGGATGTTGTATTATGTTGATCGAGTTTAACTTTTATGTTTGATCAATTTTTCTACTCAAAATTACTATTACATTGCAAAAATAAATGAATAATTAAAAAAAAATCAAAATAAGATAGCTTGTGTTATATCCCCTACTAAATAAATTTCAAACCACTGATTTATCATTAGATGATAACATCTAAATTAGTATATTGCAAGACAAATATCCAAATTTGTTATATGAGCTTCTAAAACTCAAGCTGAGTGTTTTTTTTTTAAGTAATCAAGTATTACAAAAGAGAAGGGATTTGTACATTCTTCAAGCTGTATGCATAAAAACTTTGGGTAAATTATACTTCGGTTGTTCAAAATTGAAAATTTTAATTTGGTCACTGAAACTTCAAAAAAGGGTCAATTTTGTCCCACCGTCTATGAGGTTGGTATGATTTTGGTCCCTTTATTATAAATATATGATCTGTTTTATTTTGGTGACACAAGAGTGTCCATTGTGAAGCCCGTAGAGTCGCAGACCTAGCCCATAGTGATACGGAGTCTCCACTGTGAAGCCCGCAGACCCAACCCACTATGTCTTGCAAGGCAAGCTGCCCAGTCAACATCACAATAGGATTTCAAGCGCAAATCCGATTTTGTAGAAAGAAACAAGCCTTGTCCTGGTGTCTTTTTCAAATACTTGAGTATTCTATATGCTGCTTGTAGATGAGGCACCTTAGAAGAGCTCATAAATTGACTTAACTTATGCACTGAAGAGCATATGTCAGGTCTTGTCATGGTCAAGTGGAGAAGCTTGCCAATTAACCTTCTATATTGTGAGGGATCTAAAACTGGATCACCAATAGAGCTACTAAACTTTGCAGATTGCTTCATAGGTATACTTGTTGGTTTACTAGCTAGCAAACCTGTATTCGTTAGGATTAGTGCCCTAAAATCCTATTGCATGCCATGTATGACATTATGTATAACATTATGTGTATAACATTATGTTCTATGTAATAAACTTGTTTTATTATTATCTAAAATAATGGTAGCATGAATGTTTGGACATTATCATATAGTCCTTGAGATGCATAGTGTGTAATTTATGTGATTTATTCACAGAAGATATAAATCACAAGTTCTTTGTAAACTCAAAATTTTAGTTCATAGTCGGTGATGAAATTGAGCATTTCATCTGTGAAGACTATAACATATCAATTAAGATGATTTGTCTTGATCATGGAAGTGGAGAATTCTAGTTGATATGTTAATATGTTTTAAGTGTATAAAACATATTGAACTGGCTCGCTGTGAAATTTATTATTCTATCAACAACTGTTAAACAAATAATAAATCTCACGACTTCTCATTTACATAAACTCTCAATCCTGAGGGAATAGTGAATGTTGGGTTAAAATGAATTAACCCCTTGCAAATTAATTAATTACCCAAGTTAATTAATTAAATCAAATTTCATGCAATAGCGTGGCAGCACAAAGAACCACTGTGGTAAAATCCCACCGAGTGAATTTCAGGTCACCACTCTCAAGAACCACTATTATCAATCACAAGCAGTCACAAGTATAAGGAATCTTACCAAACCCTTTGGCCTATCCCAAAATACCAACCTACAGTTGAACCCTTACCCCAATACCCAATTGGACTTGTATTGTAGTGGCAATCTTCCAGTGCAACGCACGAATCCCAGTGCGTGGCTAACCAATGATGCATGGATCCAAGTACGTGACTAACACCAGCAACTTGAAGAATATGTTGGCTGCAAAGCTCTTCAGTTCACCAACGATGAAGATCAGGAAGCTCCTTGGTTACAAAACCCTTGGCATAAAGATGCAGTAGCTTCTTCAGAGAGAATAATGAATTAGGTCACTTTTCGCATATGTTCTCCTTATATGACGACCTTTAAAATAAGCCTTATATATGTCTAGGGTTGTGAGAAAAGAAACCCTACACATACATGTCAGCTAGGACCAAAAATCAGATCTGGAAATTCTGATTTCGTAGATCTCGACAGATTCAGCTTCTATCGAGTTTCGTTCTTAAATCTCGATAGATACTGTTTCTATCGAGCTTTAATGAACAACTCTTTTTCACTTATTTCTTGGTTAGGTCTTCATGACTTTAACACTTGACTTAAACAACATGTTTCTTGAAGTCCTAAACTTATCCTAGATCTACCCAATTACATAAAAATATGTCCCCAATAGTGAACCCAATCATGAAATGTAGGTTGTTTTAATATATCAGAAGTGAGATCTAGACAAACTGTCATGTAAAGTTGTGATTTACAACTATGTGTTTTGTTGGCTTTTATTCCGTGCCAAATTTTATTGTAATTACTATCAATTGTTTATACCCTGTATTTGTTGTGGGAATTGATGTAAGGGTTGTGTGATAGAGAGTGTGTGAAGACTCAAGCAAATTGGAAGCTGATGGAATCTCACGGGTATGTCGCGACTAAGCTTCCCGCGAAGTGAAGCATGTGCCTTGCACATGCTGGAATGGGAAGAGTCAGGATAGATGGAGACAGCTGTCTCTCGCGAGTATCTCGCGGGTAAGGCCTTCCTGCGAGACACCCGCGAGACATGCTGTTCTGCCAGCCTGTACTGGCTGACTGTTATATTTTGCACCTATCCTATATAAACCCCCATTACCCACAAATATTGAGGAATACTTCAGAGAGAAAATCCTAGCCAAACACATTTGCAATTAGAGATTGTCATCCCCACCTTTCTTTATACACTTGCTTGTGGTATCTCCTCAACCCTTCCCTCTCCATTTCCACACCATTGAGAGGTTGATAGCCCAAACACTTACCACACCTTTTGAGAGTGTTGAGTGACATTTTGGTGCTGCTGGGAAGCATTGGAAGAAGCCAAGGATGGCAGATGCAACATGGAGCTTGTTGCGGGATCCGGGGTGCTAGACAAGACTCGGTTCCGAGAAGCCTTGTTGGAGTAGGAGCTTGGAGGGCTTAGGTGCATCGGGTAGATTAGGCTTGGAGGGTCTCTTGCTTACTCATGTATCCCAACTGATTGTCTAGTGGATCGATTTCCGCTTGGAGGGCGGCGGAGAGGTTTTTCGCCGAGTTCTTCGGTTTCCTCTTCGAAAACACGTCTTGGTGTTTTCTGTGTTTGCATCTCTCTTCCCTACTCTTTTATATTCTATTATACTGCTGTGTTGTTTAGTTTATGGATTAGAGTAGTTTATTTGTTCATCCGCTCGCTTTTACACTATTCCGCACTTTGTATAAAAGTTGTATAAAAACTATCGAGCCATAATTTTTTAATCGGGGGTCTAAACAGCTCTTGTGTTTTTCAACACGTTTTCGAGCTTTCAATTGGTATCAGAGCGGATACACTTGCTTGGTTTAAATACCTTAGTGTGATCCTTGACCCTATTTGAGATGGACCGATCTCAATCGCTCAATGTTCCCCCATTTTTTGATGGGAACAATTATGCATTCTGGAAAGTCAGAATGAGAGCATTTCTATGCTTTATAGAAGATACCGTTTGCGATGCGGTAGAGCTCGGCTGGACTAAGCCGGAAGCTCTTAAGGCTAATTGGGATAAGGCGGCTCTTGCAGTAGCCAATGCTAATAGTAAAACTTTAAACACTATATTTTGTGCTGTGTCTCCTGATGAATTCCACAAGATCTCTCACATGACAGTAGCCAAAGAAGCTTGGGAGATTTTGGAGACCACTTATGAGGGTACAAAGAAAGTTAAGGACACAAAGCTTCAGATGCTTACCACCAAAATTGAAGAGCTCAAGATGGGTGATGATGAACCGTTTGATTCATTCTATGGGAAGCTCAATGAAATTGTAATTGCTAAACTCAATCTTGGGGAGAAGATTGAAGATGCTAAGGTGGTGAGAAAAGTATTGAGGTCCTTGCCTGAAAGTTTTAGAGCAAAAGTTACAGCCATAGAGGAAAGCAAGGATTTGGATGAGATTAAAATTCAAGAATTAGTTGGGTTTCTCCAAACATATCAGATGGGACTGCCTTCCCATAAGATGAGTAAATCACTTGCTCTTAAAACCATCACCGAAAGGATGGGTGATTCCTCCGAAGAAGATGGGGTGGAGAAGGAAGTAGCATTTCTTGCGAAAAACTTCCGAAAATTTCTGAAAATGAAGAACAGTGGGAAACCATTCAACAAAGGAAAATTTTCATCTTCAAGAGGTGATAGGAAAGAGTTTCCAAGAAAAGAAGGGAGGGAGTTTCAACCTTCTTCAGAAATTATATGCTATGAGTGCAATGGCCATGGACATCTAAAGAAGGAGTGTCCAAATTTTCTAAGGGGAAAAGGCAAAGCTTATGCCACAACACTCAGTGATTCAGAATCCTCTGATTCTGACTTGGAAGAGAGCTGTGACGGAGAGGGAAACTACTCCGCATTCATGACCATTGCTCATGTGGAGTCATCGGATGACTTGGGTGCTCTTGTGAAGGAGCTTGGTGAGCATTCCGATTCAGAGTCTATTGGGAATGTGGATGAATCAGATGCTGAAGAAGAGGAAGAGAATACAGTTAATCTTCAAGAAAATTACTTTTTACTTCTTGAGAAGTCTGGAGAGTATACCAGAATAGCCAAGGCAGCTGTAAGGAAAATGAAGAAGGCTGAGAAAGATTACCGAAGTCTCATGGTCAGATATAAAGAGGCTAAGTGTGAGATTGAGACACTAAATGGCGAGTTGTCTGAAGCCTATACGAAGGTGAGGTTTCTTGAGCAAGAGGTAGTGCAAGCTCAAGCCAAGATAGAGAGAGTATCCTCCCAGAAGTTAGATGGTGTTATCTCATCTCAAAAACCTTCTTCAGACAAGTCCGGGTTGGGATACACAGGAGGAAGCAGCTCATCAGCCAAAGCTACCAAAGAAGTGAAGTTTGTGAAGGCCGCAGTGCCTATTGTAGAAGAAACCATCCCTGAGAATGTTAAGGTTGAGAAGAAGAATGTGAGTGAGTAACGGATGGTGAATAAGCCCCGAAATCACTCCATGGGAAGACATGAAACCAGAGGAAGATCTCTCCCAAGATCACAACGGAGTCCCAGAACGGACTATGTGTGTCACTACTGCGGAATGCAAGGACATACCAGACCCAACTATCAAAAGCTGAGATCAGACAACAATTCAAGCGCACCTCGGTCACGAGGAAGGAGAAATGACATGAGGTCTTGGGGTGGTGAACAACCGAGAAGTCAGAATCATGATCCTGGCATGATGGACGTGATGAAAATGATTGGTGCCTTCACCACCTGCTTGGAGAGTTTCACTAGAAGGTTTGATAGTCCAAATTCTCGTACCCAATCCGTTAAGGATATCACCCCAAATGCACGTGACGTGTGGGTGAAAAGGGGTACTCATGCATAAGCATTATAACATGTCCACGCATAAATTCTTTCAATGTTTAGGGACATTTGCTGTTGCATCTTTTTCATGCATTGATTTATTTTTATTGATGTTATTTTTGTCCGGTTGATCTGTTCCAGTTATCTTTGTTAATCTTTATTTTCCTGTTCTGTTTTGGGTGTGTTCCAAAAAATTCAAAAAAAATAAAACACATAAAAAATTGAAAGTCCAAAAAGTTTGATCACTTTGTTGAGTTTTGTCTCAAAGCATGTTTTGCCTTGTACCTTTGTACTTATGGCTTTGTGTTTTCCTGTTCTGTTTTGGGTGTGTTCCAAAAAATTCAAAAAAAAAAAAAACACATAAAAAATTGAAAATCCAAAAAGTTTGATCACTTTGTTGAGTTTTGTCTCAAAGCATGTTTTGCCTTGTACCTTTGTACTTATGGCTTTGTGCATTTAACGAGCTTAGCTTGTCTCTCATGCACTCATATCATTGTGGAAGAAATTCTGAAATCTATGTGACTGTTGTAAATAGATCTTCGACCTTGTCATGAATGATTAGTGAATGGTTTTGTTGATCTTGAGACATGCATAGACTCATGCCTATATATCTTCCCACTTTTAATTATTTTTTTGCTTAAAAGAGCTCTCTAATTGTAAATCTCCAAATGAAAAGAGATATAGAGCTGCAAAATCCTGTCGCACAAACTAGTATTCGACTAGGAAAAAGGGAAAGCGACCAAAATAAAATGTATGATGCCCAACAAGCCAAAGGCTAACTCATCAATTGAAATATCAAAAATTTCAGGCATCTTTCTCTAAATGAGATTCTCTTTGCTCAAAAGTTGCAAATGATATGTTAAATATGGAGCCAAATGAAAAGCTTCAATGAATTGTTGTCAAGTACGTGTGGGAGGTCATATATACATGTTTCTATAATTGAGATAGATCACATAATCTAGTGCTAGTTGTGTATGCCTTGATTGAATTGATCATTAAAGCTTCACATTGGACTAAGGACTATCTCATTTTTGATATCCACACACAACACACAAGTCTATGTTCAATGAATGCCTTATTCATTTGTGTGATTGTACTTGATTAAATGTGTTTTCACATGCTCAATCTTTGTTGATCAAACCCAAAAAGATTTTTGAGTGCTTTATTTGTTTTTGAAAGTGTTTTTATACTTTCTTGTCATTTGTTTTTCATTAAAATGCATGTTTTTGTGTTTCTTCAAAAACTGGTTCAGGGGTAGTTTCGTGAGAAGCTCGCGACTTAGAGCTTCCCGCGAAAATGGGTTGAGGGAATTTTTTCTTTTAACATGTCACACAGAAACTTTCGCGACTGTTTCGCGACTGTCTCGCGACCAAAAGCTACTCGCGAAATACTGTTTGGCTAAATTGGATTTTTTTTCAATTTCAGACAGAAGTTACCGCGACTGTCTTGCGACTGTTTCGCGACCTAATGCTTCTCGCGAAAAATTTTATGCTTCAGTGGCTCTTCTCGCGACTGTTTCGCGACTGTGTCGCCACTCTCTAACCCGCGAAAAACGCGTGTTTTCAGTTTTTATATAGCTGATGTGACAGTTTTTCAAAACTATCAAACTTCCCTCGCTCAACCTCTCTCAAAGTTTTTCAACCCAAAATCACTATTCCATTCATCTCCCTTCAAACCAAGCACGTTTTCTGCATTTTCTTCTTCAAGGTATGTTTCTTAACTATTTCTTTTCAAGTTTTTACTCAGATTATGCAGAGTTTTTTAGGGTTTTGATAATTGGGGATTTTCGAAACTTTGGGCTGGTTTTCAAAATTGGGTGAATCTTTTTCATTTTTTTTTTATTGGGCTGTGTTCCTTTAGTTGTTTCTGCACTTATGTTGGCCCCTTGTGGCATTTTATCTTGTATTGAGGGTAGATTTTCACATGTTCATGCATTATTCATGTATTTTTTGCATTTGTGCACACTAAGTGTTTGTCAAAATGTCCGAGTGACATTTTTGTGCTATTTTGAAATCAAGTGATTTCAATCCATGGACTCTCACGTATTTGACCTTATTTTACTTGGTTTGGTCATTGATTTTGTGTTTCAATCACTTTGTTCATGTTGCACATTTTTGGCACACAACTAAGCACACTTAGGCACCCTCATGCATCTCATGCCGCACACACTCATCAGCACATGCACACAGACACATACTCTTGCACTATGTCTTATTTTGTTGCATTATAGTTATGCCTTATAAGTTGAATTCTTTTAGCATGATGTGTATTGTCTACCATGCTCTGTTTTTCAGTTAGTCTATGTCTGATTTGGCAATAACTTGAATCTAATGAAGTTTGTCTTCTGGTTTGTGTTTGTGCATTGTTGTTTCCTTCGTTGCTTTGTGAAATTGTGCAGATGTCTCCCACCAAGCATGCAGCTAGGAAGAAATCGACTTCAAAGAGAGCCCGAACTGATTCTGAACATTTCCGGTCTATAGAGGCTGATATGAAGTACAATGACTGTTACAAGGACAAGACGATCATCATGGAATGGGTAGTCCAGTTAGAGACTCTTGAGGGCACTTGCATCCCTGAAGTGTTCAAGGATAGAACGTGGACCAAGCTGCTCAACCCGACTGGAGTGGTATATTCAGAGATTATCAAGGAGTTCTTCTCTAATGCCATTGTCAATGGAGATCGTATTGAGGGCTGGGTGAGACACAAGGAGTTTCAGATTACTAGAGAGAGCGTCTACGACTTTTTGGAGACTCGTCCTCCATCTCAGCAAATCACAGTTGCTTATGAGGACAGATTGGGTAAGATTGATGATATGATCAAAGTCCTTGGTGGTGTATCGAAGAAATCATCCATGGACACTCTCAAGTTCTCTCCAGAAATGAGGACATTAAGCTATGTGATGATTCACAATCTGTATCCAGTCACAAATCTCACCACTTTATCTGCTCCGAGAACAAGATTCCTGTATGATCTCTATACACATAAGGAGATTGACATTTGTGGTCATATCATGCATGTCTTGAAGAAAAGCATCACAAAGCAGAATTCCCGAACTGTGATGCCGTTCCCTTCTTTGATCATGGGATTGATTGCCAAGACAAAGCTCAAGCTACCCAGTGGTCTCACAGCTGTTCCGAGGGATTACCCCATTGGTGGTCACACACTGACTAGGAGCACTGCACACATTAGAGGCTCCAAGACTGGTGTGCATACCATACCACCACCACGACGGGTCCAGCAGGAGGAAGCTGAAGATACAGAGGAAGAGATTGACAGGTTCACCTCGGCTCCAGAGACCTCTGCACAGCCATCATCTTCTGCTCCACCATCAGGCTTAAGCAAACTTGATCAGTTGCTTGCTAAGATGGACCACATGTCGACAGTGCTTGACTCCCATGTGCAGCACACAGCAGATCAGTTCGCATACCTTCAGGGACAGATCACCGCATTAGCATCGCAAGTTCAGGAGTTGTCCTCCACTCATGGCTCTGATTCGGAGTCCGTACCATTCTAGTCCTTTGGCCATTCCGGTCAAAAAGGGGGAGAAATTTCTGAGGGGGAGCTGGAGAAGAGCTTGCACAGCGATAGGGGGAGCATAGCGTAGAAACATAGTAGCATTGGTTATTGGTGTTAAAGACGGTTTTTTTTTATTCAGTATTTTTAGTGTTTATAACTGTTTTACTGCTTTTGGTTTAAAGCTTTGATACTATGCTTTATTTAAGTATTATTTCAGATGTTTCTTTTGTGTTATTCTCTATGCTTTGTAGCATACTTTGCATGTACCCATGTTGCTTTTGTAAGCTTTAAGGGTTGTTTTGTTTCATTGCATGTTTTGTAGGCTTTTATGGTTTGTGCCATGTATTTGCAATACTTTGCTTATGCAGCCTTTATGCTTGTGCTATTGAAGTTTAATGTCATACATTTACTTCACTACATCACTCTTGTGCCCTAGTAGGATTGTTCCTAGATGCATATACGTTCTATGCATTGGTTGAGTGATGAACACTCTTGTGCCCTAGTAGGATTGTTCCTAGATGCATATACGTTCTATGCATTGGTTGAGTGATGAACACTCTTGTGCCCATGTAGGATTGTTCCTAGATGCAAATACTTTGAGTATTTTGCATTGGTTGAGTGTTGGATTTGCAAATGGTACTCTTCATATGAGCTTATCATCTTGCATATCCGGATGTTCATTCCTTGTGTGAATGAGCATAGTAATTACTTCTGTATAGTGATTACTTGTTTGATCTTGCCATGATCTAGTGTTTTCTATTTCATCTTGCTTGATCATGCTTTTAATGCTCCATATGTTTTTCAAGTTTTCTGCATACAATGATAATATTTTGTTGTTGTGTTTCAGGAGTTACTTGTTCATATGTTTCAAGAGCTTATCAAAATCTAGAATTAAGTGTGAGTGAGTTTTGCCTGTGTTCCCAAACTCACGTTTAAGTCTAGAGTCTGTTTTAGGGTTTTGTCACGGAATAGCCAAAGGGGGAGATTGTAAAGTTGTGATTTACAACTATGTGTTTTGTTGGCTTTTATTCCGTGCCAAATTTGATTGTAATTACTATCAATTGTTTATACCCTGTATTTGTTGTGGGAATTGTTGTAAGGGGTGTGTGATAGAGAGTGTGTGAAGACTCAAGCAAATTGGAAGCTGATGGAATCTCGCGGGTATGTCGCGACTAAGCTTCCCGCGAAGTGAAGCATGTGCCTTGCACATGCTGGAATGCGAAGAGTCAGGACAGATGGAGACAGCTGTCTCTCGCGAGTATCTCGCGGGTAAGGCCTTCCCGCGAGACACCCGCGAGACATGCTGTTCTGCCAGCCTGTACTGACTGACTCACACATTTTGCACCTATCCTATATAAACCCCCATTACCCACAAATGTTGAGGAATGCTTCAGAGAGAAAACCCTAGCCAAACACATTTGCAATTAGAGATTGTCATCCCCACCTTTCTCTATACACTTGCTTGTGGTATCTCCTCAACCCTTCCCTCTCCATTTCCACACCATTGAGAGGTTGATAGCCCAAACACTTACCACACCTTTTGAGAGTGTTGAGTGACGTTTTGGTGCTGCTAGGAAGCATTGGAAGAAGCCAAGGATGGCAGATGCAACATGGAGCTTGTTGCGGGATCCGGAGAACTAGACAAGACACGGTTCCGAGAAGCCTTGTTGGAGTAGGAGCTTGGAGGGCTTAGGTGCATCGGGTAGATTAGGCTTGGAGGGTCTTTTGCTTACTCATGTATCCCAACTGATTGTCTAGTGGATCAATTTCTGCTTGGAGGGCGGCGGAGAGGTTTTTCGCCGAGTTCTTCGGTTTCCTCTTCGAAAACATGTCTTGGTGTTTTCTGTGTTTGCATCTCTCTTCCCTACTCTTTTATATTCCATTATACTGCTGTGTTATTTAGTTTATGGATTAGAGTAGTTTATTTGTTCATCCGCTCGCTTTTACACTATTCTGCACTTTGTATAAAAGTTGTGTAAAAACTATCGAGCCGTAATTTTTAATCAGGGGTCTAAACAGCTCTTGTGTTTTTCAACACGTTTTCGAGCTTTCATGTCAAAACCTCAGTATGTTGGGCAACCACATGTAATGTTGAAGGAACACATATTCTCAAGATGGAATTCATAGTCTCTTTATAGAGATATAAAATATTCCCTTGAGATAAGTTTAATAGGTTTGGTTATTCAAAATGTTAGGCCTAACCACTTTAGTAAAGAGTTACTAGAATTTATATTTTATAAAATTAGATTTCATAAAATATATATGAATAACTTAAAGGATTAAACTGGGTACTCAAAGATCAAGAGGTAGTAATTTACAAAGTGATAGTTACACATTATGACTTTGTATTACTACGAATATTTTATGAAGGGGTTAAGTGTTTAATAAAGTCTTGAGATATAATTTATTAATAAGGCCTAGAGTGCAATTATATTTATATAGTGATATTAAATATAATTAATAGTAACTTTGGGCTTGTCAAGAGTTGACAGATAAGTCCAAAGCCCATTGGAGCTAGAACTTTATTCGTTCCTTTTGGTATCACTCCAAGCCACACACTAAAGCCCCTGGCCTGAAAAGCTAACCCAATTAGATAATCAGTTATTTATTTAATAAGAGTTATTAAATAAATGCAACTGCCAAAGTGCATAAATAGATATGTGATTGAAAAGGAGAAAGAATAAGAGTTCTACTTAAGGGAGACACTTGGTTATTAACTAAAAAGATCACATATATATTTGATTGAGAGATCACACATCTTGGGCACATTGTGGAATTGGAGTGAAGATTAAAAGGCATCTCAAGTCCAATCTTCATTTGTTTTGAATTTCACTGCATCAAGGTACATTCTCTAATTATTTGTTTCCAAAACTCAGATGTTACATGCTATCTCACATGAGTGAAGTAGATCCATTCATATTCCGCTACGTGTTTTTGTATGAGATACAAAACCATATTTTCCGTGTATTTTCCAACAGTATCAGCAAGAAGATCCAAAGTGTATTTTCTTTGACACAAGAACAACCCTTTTGCAGTTCTAGCTACCTCAAGGCCTAGGAAGTATTTTAGAGTTCCAAGGTCCTTAAGCTTGAGCTTGTTGTCAAGAAATTGCTTAAAAGAGTTCATTGCATCCACATCATTGCTTGGAATTAATATATCATCAACATATACTAGAATAATGACGATAGAACCACCTCTAACTCTAGTGAAGATAGAGTAATCTGACTTGGATTGGACAAATCCATGATCCACAATTGTAGAGGATAGCTTGACAAACCACTGCCTGCTAGCCTGTTTAAGGCCATAGAGAGATTTAACAAGTCAGCAAACCTCCCCCTTGCTACGAAATCCAAGAGAAGGAACCATGTAAACTTCTTCATGGAAATCACCATTCAAAAAAGCATTGTTAACATCAAGTTGTGTCAAATGCCAATCATAGACAGCAGCCAAGGCCAACAAGGTTCTAATTGTCACATATTTAACCACAGGAGAAAAAGTCTCATAGAAGTCAATGCCTTCCGTCTAAGTGTACCCCTTAGCCACCAAGCATGCCTTATACCTTTCCACAGAGCTATCAGCCTTCAATTTCACTTTGTAAACCCATTTACACCCTATAGGAACTTTACTAGGAGGAAGCTCACACATAACCCAAGTATTGTTTGCCTAAAGAGCATCAATCTCAACCTTCATGGTATCCTGCCATCTAGGATCTAAGATGGCCTGAGTATAAGATTCAGGTTCTTTAGAAATGGATAAGGCAAGAGCAAAGGCCTTATGACTAGTGGAAAGCTTGTCATAGGACAGTGTAGAAGAAATGGGATAAAGTATACTTGAATCATCAGAAGCTGTGGAATCATGTGACTAAGTAAGGGAAGTTGAGGCTGACACATGAGCAGAAGCAAGGTTACAATGATAATCATGAAGATAAGTGGGAGCTTTATGAGGTCTAATGGATTTTTGAGTGGCTGAGGAACAGGTGGAGGAGCAGGAGGTTGTACAATGGGTTGAACAAGATCAATTGAAGTAAGAGAGGAGTGATCTAGATCAGTTTTATCATGAACAAGGTCTGGAAACTCATTAGGAGGTGTAGCTATATCAGTAGTGAAAGTGGGTGTGAATTCTGCAGAAACAGAAGGTAAACTAGACTCTGGTATGATAGGTTGCATAGGAAACATGGAATGAGAAGAAGAAGAAGGAATTGGAATAGATTTGGAAGACGAATGCTTAAACGGAAAAATGGACTCTTTAAAAACTACATCCCTAGAAACAAAACAGGGTCTAAAAGCCAAGTCATAGAGTTTGTAACCTTTTGTAACAAAACAGCAACCAAGGAAAATGCATGCCTTAGCTCTGGGATCAAGTTTGGACTTGTCTCTAGATAAAGTGGAAGCATAACAGAGGCAACCAAAAGATTTAAGGTGACTGTATAAAGGTGTATGACCTAATAGTTTTTCAAAAGGAGTAATATCATGTAGAAGTGGACTAGGAATTCTATTAATTAGGTATGTGGCAGTAAGAACACAATCACCCCAAAATTTTAAAGGAAGATTTGCCTGGAATCTTAATGCTCTAGCAACAACAAGAAGGCGCTGATGCTTTCTTTCAACAACTGAGTTTTGTTGTGGAGTTTCCACACAACTCAGTTGATGAATTATACCTTTAGAAGCATAAAAGGAATTCCAAGGCAAATTCAGGACCATTGTCTGATCGAAGCACCTTTATAGGAGTTTTGAATTGTGTGAGAATCAGATTGTAAAAGGATTGAATTATGAGTGAAGTATCAGATTTGTTTTTTCATTAAGAAAACCCAAGTATACCGACTGTAATCACTAAAGTGAGAAAATACTTAGAGCTATTGAGAGAAAGAGTAGAATAAGGGCCCCAATTATTAGCATGTATTAAATCAAAACATGAAGCAGAAGAGAAACAGATGTAGAAAAAGGCAACCTTTTTTGTTTGGTAAAAGGAAAAACAGAACAATCAAAGCTTTTGTTATTATTGCAAGTAATAACATCTGGTACAAGAGATTGCAACAAAGTTAGTCTTTGTGGTGAAGGGTGACCTAATTTGCAATGCCATAGGCTGGTCTTATCTACTGCTAAAATACAAGAATTAGACAAAAGGAAGAAAACTTGGAAAGTTCAGAAAGAATGTTAGAAACAGATGGTGGTAGAGAGTTAGCAGAGAAGCTTTGCAATGTGTAGAGTCCTCCTTGCTTCTTACCCAACCCAATCATCTTCCAAAGCTGTAAGTCCTGAATGAGACAATATTGTAAAAGAAAAATACAACAACAAGATGGATTTTGGGTTAGTTTGCTTATAGAAATCAGATTGAAGGAAAAACTAGGAATGCAAAGCACATTTTCTAAAACTAAAGTAGGAGACACTTGAACAGTTCCTATGTGTGTGACCTTAGCCATATCTCCATTAGGTAATCTAACAGAAATTTGAACTATGGAAGTAATGGAAGTAAAGAATTGAATGGAATGGACCATGTGGTCAGTTGCACCACTATCAAGGATCCAATCAGTGGAAGCAATGTGAGTAGTAACAACATTTGAAGAGAAAACAGAATACTCTAAAGAAGGAGTGGACCAAATATCTGAAAACTCATGCCCTTGAAGACCAATGGAAGACTAAGTAATGATGTTGGCAATTTGGTGAGTGTCTGAAGCTACTTCTAGTGGTGCCTGAGTACCAAAGTGACCATAGGAGTTCAGCAAACCAAGCAATTGCTGATATTCTGCATGAGTGAGTTGTCTTTAACAACAACAGCATTGTTAGCAAAAAAATTAGCTTGTTGGACTTGAACTTATAACCAGGGGGGTAACCATGCAATTTATAGCATTTATCAACTACATGACCCAAATTACCACAATGGGCGCATTGGGGGCGCCTATACTTGTTAGTAGCAGAACCCTTTGCAGGATTGTTCTTTACTGTCAAAGTAGCCAAAGCAGCTGAGTCAACTTGTAGCTTGTTTCCAGAACCAATTTTCTTTTGCTTCTCATCTTGAACCAAATGAGAAAACACTTTGGTCAAGGAAGGAATTGGGTCCATGAGAAGTATCTGTCCTCTCATTGCTGCATAAGTGTCATTAAGCCCCATTATGGATGACATGGTGCAATCTTTAACTTGGTGTCCACATGAGCAAGATATGTAATTAGAGTACTCATCCCAAACACTCTTGAACTTAGTGTAATAGGCATTGATAGTTAAGTCTTCTTGAGCCAAAGAACTGACCTCTTCTCTTAGCTTAAAAATTCTAGGGCCATTGCCTCGAGAGTACCTATGTTGTAAATCAAGCCACACATCTCTAGCAGTCTTGAAGTATATAACACTAGATTGTAGATCCTTAGTGAGTGAGTTGAACAACCAAGCCAAGACCATACGTTGCATTTGCACCAAGCAGTATAGTGTGGATCTGTTTCTTGAGGTTTTGGTATAGAACCATCTATGAAACCCAGCTTACTTTTTGAATCCAGAGCTACAAGAATTGACCTACTCCAAGTGTTGTAGTTCTCTTCAATAGTTTTGTACCACAAGAGACAAGCCAAGGTTATCACTATTTGGAAAGTAATGAGGACAAAAAGGAATCTCCCGAAGTTGAGGAGATTGTGTCTGTGTGGTTGAAGTGGAAGCACTATGATAGGCCAAAAACGTGTTGACCCCTTGTGATTAATTAATTGATTAATTAACCAAGTTTATTAATTAATCAAATTAACACGCAAACGCGTGGTAGCACAAACAAATTACCAATTAAACTAAGTGCAACGGAAAATAAATTAACACGGTGATTTGTTTACGAATGGAAGAAACCAACACGGCAAAATCCCACCCGGGTGATTTTAAGGTCACCATTCCCGAGAATTCACTATTATCAAAACAAGCGGTTACAAGTAAAGGAATCTCAGTACCTTATACCAATCTACAGTTGAACCCTTACCCCAATACCCAATTGGACTTGTTCTGTAGTGACAATCTCTCATTTTCAATGCACGGCTCCCAGTACGTGACTAACCAATTGCACGGATCATAGTACGTGACTTCAATCACCAACTAGAGAAGGTTGTTGGCTGCAAAGTTCTTCAGTTCATCTAGCCAATGAAGATCCAGAAGATGCTTGGTTACACAACCCTATGGTGCACAAACACAGCAACTTCTTCACAAGAATGATGAACTCGGGCAAAACTCTGTCTCCAGTCACAATTTGCTTGAACAAACTTTGCTCAATACTTGTGCAACTTGTATCATCTTTGACGGCCCTTAAAATAATCCTTTTATATGTCTAGGGTTGTAAGAAAAGAAAGCCCAAACACATAATCACGGATTAGAGTTAAAACAGAACTGAAAATCTGTTTTTCATAAACCTTGATAGATAGCCATCTGTCGAGTAGCTGTCGAGAAGCTATCGAGCCACGAGGCTGGAACAACTTCTTAAGCTCGATAGATAATAGCTGTCGAGCTTTAATGACAGGAACTTCTTCAGCTTGTTTCTTGGACAGGCTTGCATGACTTCAACACTTGATCTTGAAACAAAGTTTTCTGAAGTATTAAACACATCCTAGATCTACCCAGATACAAGTAAAGTGCGTTTTGTCAAAGGATTAGCCAATTACATAAAATAGTGACATATGTTCCTAACAAGTGAATCACATATATCCTAACAATCTCCCCATTTGGTAATCCGTGACAAAACCACAACAAACAAATGAACATATTAGAGAAGTCATAAATCACTCAACTCATATTCACTTGTTGAATACAATAAAATCTATCCTAACACAAATTCTTGAAAAACTTTGCAAGAAGAGAGTTTATGGCAAGTAGACTTTGACAACATGTATTTTTGAAACACTTTAAACAAAACTCATCAAGGCATCTTTGTGTGAAACAGAAATAATAGATTGCATATACGTAATAAGAAGCATGTGCATAAAAAGAGAAAAGAAACAACACATGTAAGGGTAGGTGAAAGAAACATACATTAACATATAAAGAAGATAAGTCCAATGTATGTCAATAATGGTCACAAGACCTAAGGTACAAGAATAAATGTATCAAAAGTGAAAAGAAAAAGATACAAGTAATCTTCACTACATCCCTCAAATATCAACACTCTCCCTAACAAAATGGTCCTATACTAACTCTCCCCCTAAGTATGACTACTCTCATACACCAAAACTACTTCCCCTTTTTGTCACGAGTGACAAAGGGTAAGTGTGTCAAGTAGACATCTCATCAGTACCAGAAGAGCTAGCATCTCCATCATCGTCATCCTCGGAAGCATCATCATCATCACCATCCTCAGCATCAGAAGCCTCTGGAGTAGATGGAGAAGAAGAGACGAAGTCACCCACGATCGCCTGCCATCGTGCTATACGACCCACACGGGTGTTCACCTGACACAACTCATCACTGAGAATGTTGAGGTGAGCATCCATACGCTGTAGTTGCGCTATGATGTCCGCAAGAGTCACATCGCTTGTAGAAGAGGAAGGAGCAGATGTGGATGGAGTAGAATGGGAGGGAAGAGTTGCTGACCCAGACTGCCTCGACCTAAACTGCGCCTCGCTATGTTTAACGGTAGCGGCGTCTATGGCACAAATATGAGTAAAGTGGTCGGACACTGGAAAGGGAATAGAAAAATGGCATAAGATCCTCGTGATAGCGGAAGGAAAGATGAGCTTATCACGGGACGCCGTATCCTTATAGACATCTAAAATAGAAAGAATAAAATGAGAAGGAAAATCTATAGTAAGATGCTCGAGAAGGGATAACAAAAAGTGAGCACGAGGCTCTATGATAGAGTTATAATGAGAGAGAGGGTGAAGAACAAAAGTCATAGCCATGTTAAAAAACCGAGGACCTTTTGCAAAGTTCGAACAATAAGTGAACTAATGTTCACCCCAAACAGAAGGGCGCTCACAGAAAGCAGACTTGAGCTCGTCTTTAGACACAGTCTTAAGACGCCCACAACCAAGGTAGTTAGGAAACTCTACCCTAGGAACATGAAGCACATCTGTAACAAGCTGCGGTGTGACAACAATGCGTGTATCTCGAACGCGAGTATGAAAGACAGGTATTGAAAAATAAAATCCACGCATGTTAGAGTAAAACTCCTGTATCAGCACGGATGGACGTGTGACCAGGACGTCACATAGTGACTCCCAACCCCGACTGTGAATGTCATCGGGTAGGTCAGTGTCGCCGAAGTCCGCCGGAATGACTTGATGTTCAAAATGAATGTCTCGTTGAGAAAAGTTCTCCGAGAAGGCCTTTCAGGCATCCTCATCACAGAACCGAATAGATGAAGGAGTAGGATCAGAAGAAGTGGATGCCGATGCCCCGGAACGAAGAGGGTTCCGAAACGGAGCAGACTTACGTTTAGGTGCCATAGACACGACTAACGTAAACTGAAAATAGAGGGAGAGAGAGAGAGACAATCAGAAAAGTCCCAAAAACAATTCAAATATATCAAGATATATTGAAGAGCGAGAACGTATGCATGGGAATGCATGAACATGTGACATGCAATATAAAAAGCATCATGGGCTCAGCCCAATCCAATCCTACCAGCACACAATCAATTGCACACATCTAAAATGCATGATAATACTATTATAATGCAAATGTGATGCAATGTATGAGATTTTAAACTCATTTAAGCAAAAAAACATCCCAAATTTTTTTAAAAACCCCAAAACCTAGGTTTCAAAACATGAAATGCATGAAAATGCGAGAAAAGAAACTTACCAAGTGAAGAGAAAAACTTGAAAAAGCTTGAAAATCGCTTGGAAAGAGGTTTGGAGTAAGAGAGAGTGTTTAGGGAGGTGAAATGACAGATCTATCGAGAGAGAGATTGAGAAAAGTGAGAGACGGATCATGCTGAACCTTTATATAGATGGTCAGTAAATCTCGACAGATAGAGGTATCGAGAGGTGTCGAGCCAGGTGTCGAG
Source organism: Quercus aquifolioides (assembly GCA_019022515.1). Taxonomy (NCBI): domain Eukaryota; kingdom Viridiplantae; phylum Streptophyta; class Magnoliopsida; order Fagales; family Fagaceae; genus Quercus; species Quercus aquifolioides. The sequence continues at coordinate 27,495,991 of CM032329.1, forward strand.
AAAGTGTCAAGCAAAATAAACGTCTACAGATGCAGCTGTCGAGGATCTGTTGAGGGATAAATCAACAGAAGAGATAAAGAAGCTCGATCGATCCACCAGCTATCAAGAAGCTATCGAGGGTCCAGAAGTTTTCTTGATCGATCCATCTAGCTGTCGAGAAGCTATCGAGATTGCGATAAGAAGAAGTTGAAAAACTCGATATATAGCCAGGTGTCGAGGAGGTGTCGAGAAGCTATCGAGATTGCTTAAAAATAGTTTTTCAAGAAGAGAAAAACACATATTTGAATGCAATCAAGCATGCAACTCAACCAATGATCCAATCAACATTTTAAGCTCTCAAAATCATCTCTCAACAACAATTTTTAAGCACATGAATCCCAAAACACACACACTAAACAAGTCTGACCAATTTTATATTTCAAAAACAAGTTAAGACAGTTTAGTGAGCACACACTAACACATGTAAACCTTGTGATGACCAAATCACATTGTACCTGCACATGTATCGAGAATAGCAAAGAATATTGCGTGTTGTGTGTGGAAAAGCAATCCAAGATTGCATAAGTGTTAACTAGTTATGACGATTTGAGATATGAGAAAATCACTTTAACTCACACACAATCATAACTGTTTGATGGGGACTATCACCTTCAAGGTACATCCTATAACTTCCACATCTCCTAGTATACATGCTTACAATCATATATAAAGCATTTTGATCTTTTTGTTTTATTTTTCTTTGCATATATATATATATATATATATATATATATATAGGCAAATCATGCATGGGCATATAAGAGATAGAAAAGAAATACCCAATTATGTTAAGCATTTGACATTCCAATTTTGCTATGCCGAAGCACACAAATGTCATTAACATTGCACTTTTGCTATACCGAAGCACACAGATGTCATATCATGATTGGTGAGCAACAGTGGTGAGATGGTTATTTATGCCTTTTTCTTAAGATTTTCTAGTCTTTCCCGTAAAAAAAAGTGATACGAGTGTTAAGTATAAGAAATTACTTAATCTTACTCATCACAAACAAGAGCCATAAAGCTCACTTGCTTATTTGTGTATAGAGATGCTCATCTAAGTTACAAAAGATATAAAGTTTATAAAACTTTGTTTCAATGGCCATCTAAGGTACACAAGTATCAATATACACAAAACACACACTGTTTTTGTATTTTTCTGATTTTTCATTTTTTTTTTTTATTTTTATGAAAAACAAAATAAACAAAACTAAAAAATAACCAAACAAAAACACGTTAAACAAAGCAAAGCATAAAACTAAACTGACTCAAAAACAATAAAGCAAAACACACAAGTTATGCAAAAATAAAAACAAGAAAGGAGAGAAAAAGTGATAGAATCACTTGGAGCCCTTTTCCTTTCACACCTTGGAAGAACCTTTCCGTCTAGCAAACCCTTGATCTGGCGGTGAGTGAGAAGAATTAAAACCGTTCAAGTTCGAAAGGAACATGAGGGCTTTGAGAAGATCTCCAAGAGGAGTAAGAGAGGATTGAAGCTGATTCTGGCTTCTAGATGCTATCATGCCGTTGCTCTGTTCAGTGGCTAATCACTTATAGCAATTTGGTGGAGTATGACCGGCAACTCCACAGTGATGACAGAGATGCTGCTTCTTCAGTTTAGGCTTTTGAGAATTAGCCTTCTTAGCCTTAGGGTTTTTAACTTCTTTCTTATCCTGTTTAGGGGGTGCTTTTAAGATAGATTTTCCCTTGTCTATGTTCTCACTAGCTAAATCAGTTTTAATATCATTGTTCTCAATTTCAACATTATTACTTGGAGGAACAAATACAGTAGCACTAGTAGAAGCAATACTAGGAGAAGAGAAATCATACCCTAAATCAGTTTGATCTGTAGCAGATTTCTGAGTGCTGAGCATCTTATCAAGCTTCGCACTTGAAGTCCTTTCCAGCTGAGCTCTTACTTGGAACAGTTCTACCTCAAGCTTCTTAATCTTCTCAGCCAAGAAATTGTTCTCAAACCTCAGTGCTCCAATAGTCTGATTAGATTCATCAAACTTTGTGGAAAGCTCTTCACGCTCAAGCTCCACATCACTGAGCTTCTTGGTGGTCAACCTATACAATTTCTCATGCTTTTTTGAGACCTTGTACAACTTTGCATAGGCTATGTGGATGTCATCTTGTTCATCCATCTTCTCAAACTTGGACTCCACCAATTCCTCTTCTTCATCCACATCTTCCACAATTCCCTCAGTAAGATTGATAGTGGTAGTGAAGGCATTCAAGATTCCGTCATCCTCATTGTTGGAATCATCCTCAGGCTCGGTGTCGCTCAAAGTAGCAGCAAGTGCCTTGCTTTTCCCAATACTCTTAAGATATGTAGGACACTCCTGTTTCATGTGACCGAAGCCTTGACATCCAAAGCACTTTGGTCCTACGAGAACAGTGTACTAACCGCCATCCCTAGCATCCTTCTTCCTTTTGTCTTGACTCTTGAACTGAGAAGAACTAGATTTCCTACTGTCCTTGTCGAAACCCTTCCCATTGGCATTCTTCATAAACTTCTTGAATTGCCGGGTGATGTAGGACTTCATCTTAGAATCCTCATCATTTGAAGACTCATTAGTGTCACTGCTCTTGGCCTTCAAAGCCATGCTCTTGGTCTTACCTGACTTACCAATCCTCGTTAACCCTAGCTCGTAGGTCTGTAGATTACCACCCAGCTCTGTCAAAGGGATCTTGTCAATGTCCTTTGATTCCTCGATCGCGGTGATCTTTACATGGAATCTCTCGGGTAGAGATCTGAGCACCTTTCTCACAATCTTGGGTTTAGGAATGGTTTCCCCAAGATTGCAAGCTGAGTTCACTATGTCCTTGAGCTTGGCATAGAACTTATCAAACAACTCATCCTCCTCCATCTTAATTTCTTCAAAGCTTGTAGTGAGCCTCTGAAGCTTTAAGTCTTTGACAGCCTTGGTTCCCTCATAGGTTGTCTGGAGAATGGTCCATGCCTCCTTAGCAGTTTCAGTAGAGGATATTTTCTTGAACTCCTCATTAGTGACCGCACTGAATAAAGCATTCAACGCCTGGCTGTTGAAGTTTGCCGCCTTGATCTTAGCTTCATCCCAATCGGTCGGTGCTTCTTTCGGCTTAGTCCAGCCTATCTCAACAGCTTGCCACTCTCATCTAAAGACTGCAAGAAAGCTCTCATGCGTACTTTCCAGTATGCATAGTTAGTGCCATCAAATAAATGAGGTATAATTAATGACTGTCCTCTATCCATGAAAAATAGGAGTCAATGGATCAACATAGCAAAGATTAACCCTAATCAGAGTGTGCCTGCTCTGATATCACTTGATAGGCCAAAGACGTATTGACCCCTTGTGATTAATTAATTGATTAATTTGCCAAGTTTATTAATTAATCAAATTACATGCAAACGCGTGGTAGCACAAACAAACCACCAATTAAACTAAGTGCAGCGAAAAATAAATTAATACGGTGATTTGTTTACAAATGGGGAAAACCAACACTGCAAAAACCCCACCGGGTATTTTAAGGTCATCACTCCCGAGAATCCACTATTATCAAAACAAACGGTTACAAGTAAAGGAATCCCAGTACCTTATACCAACCTACATTTGAACCCTTACCCCAATACCTAATTGGACTTGTTCTGTAGTGACAATCTCTCATTTTCAATGCACGGCTTCCAGTACGTGACTAACCAATTGTGCGAATCCCAGTACGCGACTTCAATCACCAACTAGAGAAGTTTGTTGGCTGTAAAGTTCTTTAGTTCATCTAGATGATGAAGATCAAGAAGATGCTTGGTTACAAAACCCTACGGTGCACTAACATAGCAACTTCTTCACAAGAATGATGAACTCGGGCAAAACTCTGTCTTCGGTCACAATTTGTTTGAACAAACTTTGCTCAATACTTGTGCAACTTGTTTCCTCTTTGACAGCCCTTAAAATAATCCTTTTATATGTCTAGGGTTGTGAGAAAAGAAAGCTCAAACACATAATCACGGATTAGAGTTAAAATAGAACTGAAAATCTATTTTTCATAAACCTCGACAAATAGCCATCTGTCGAGTAGCTGTCGAGCCACGGGGCTGGAACAACTTCTTAAGCTCGATAGATACTGTTTGTTGAGCTAGCAGTCGAGCTAACTGTCGAGCTTTAATGACAGGCACTTCTTCCGCTTGTTTCTTGGACAGACTTGCATGACTTCAACACTTGATCTTGAAACAAAGTTTCTTGAAGTATTAAACACATCCTAGATCTAGCCAAATACAAGTAAAGTGCGTTTTGTCAAAGGATTAACCAATTACATAAAATAGTGACATATGTTTCTAACAAGTGAATCACATATGTCCTAACACACTAGTACCAGTACCACAAGAAACTTAATTCTGATGAAAACTAGTGCAAACAATCAAGAAGAGTGACAAATTCTACTTGACAAGAAAGAACAGTAGGAAAACAAAATTGAATTGGAAAATCAAAGAAGGAATGAACCAGGAAATCAGTAAGTACTAGTGAGGAAATTCTGAACTAGTTCAAGCTCTAATACCATGTTGAAATCTTACAATCAAGATCAAGCTCCAACATTAATGGAGGTTGGGAATCACAGAAAGAGAGAGAGAAATTGTATGAATGATTCTCATGTATTAAATATCTAAGCTCTGTCCTTTATATATGAGGAGCAGAGAGGCGAGAAACCAAAACAGAAAATAACTAACTCCTAAGCTAACCAATACAAAGATGACAAGTGTCAAAACAGATTTCTAACTAACTATTTACATACAAAACTACATGTCGTTCATAATCGTTTATTCTAAACTACTTGTAGTTTAAGCAGGCCTTCCTTCATCCTTGATTATCACAGTTTAACAGAATTATTGGTAAAACTCACTTTAAAAAAACAAAAGAAAGAGCTTAAAATTGCTTTTTATTTGATAGCAGATAAATAGAAGATACAAAAAGACAATAGACGTTAGGAAAAAGATACTTTATTCAAACTAATAAAGGAAAAGGCTCAAAAGAGTGCACTAGATTAGGTTAAATATTTAGTTATATACGGTTTAAAGATTTTAATTAATTTGAAATAAATAGAATACATCATCCTTTTTTTTCCAGTGGTACAGAATCTATCGATAGATTGGGAAGGGAAAAAAGAGAGTAATTGAAGCCCAAAAGATAGACACAAGTATCAAAGAGAGACAAAGCCTTTTTCAATTTTTGGAAGAGACTCTGGTAGTAAATGCTTCAAACAAAAAATATGACCATCAAAATTCAATGTATTCATTAAACTAAACCTAACATTTATCTAAATTTTCACTAGAAAAGTATGAATTCACTTTGGTACCACAAAAGAATTGAATAACAAATTTTTAGGATGTATGCCATATTAAATGCACAAAGCTAGAAGAGGATTAACAAATTGAAATGATAGGTTCATAGCTCACGTGGAATTGTAGGGATAGAGTTCCAATTTTGCTTTCAAAGAGCACACTTTACATGGCAGGAAAATGTAGCAACTGCAACTTGCATGTACAATACCATATCTGTACATTGGCTCCCCATACCAAAATACAACACAAAACCTATTTTGATTTATTTCATAAAGAACTTATGATTCTTGAACATCAAAGCAAATGTGAATTTTCATTCACAAGTAGAGAGACAATGCACATATAAAAGGTTAGCATAAATTCAACCAAGATTTGGTATGGAGTATCAAATTTGTCCATAAGTTAAAGTTTCTAAAGGAGTTTCCTTCATAGATACATAAATTTATAAAGAGAAATAATTCTAAGACAATCCAAGAACAGAGTCAAGAACATAAACCAACACAAGGGGGAATGGATAGTGTGTATGCCACCGCACACATCCAAGGGGGGAAGGTGGTTCGAAAACTAGCAAGAAGACCAATCGCAGCGCATACAATCACAATAGTCAGCATTTCAATTGAGAAATACCACTCCAAATTGCGAATGTATATGAGGCTTAAGAAGATCGACAAGCCAATGATGTTACTCACGGTCACTAATCTATAAATCTGCAGCAAAAAATAACTAAAAACCATTAATTACGAAAGCCAAAAGCCAAAATATTTAGTTCACATACCTTGTCTTAAAAGGAGAAAGAGTAAGAGGAGACACTAAAAGATCTCCATATGTGTATATGCATGCATACATTTGCTAAAGTAATGAAAAATAGCATCGGTTATTACTTAAATGCAATTAAAACAAGACTAAATTGTAACTAGACCATAATGTTAAGACTTAAATGCAATTAAAACAAGAATAAATTGTAACTAGACCATAATGTGTTAGTTAAAGTTTTCTGTGGCATTATATGTGCATCTAAGTGTGCCTATGTGTTTCTGAGAGGGAGAGACGAGCTTGTGTTAGATTTAAAATATAGAATGAAGTTTGATCAAATTTTAGATTTTGCTTTCTCTTACTGATTAATCTCATCTTATTGTTTGTTTTTTTTAATAATGACTTTCACAACCAAAAACACATGGTACCATTTCCTATTTTGTTAGTTTCAAGTTAAAAGTTCTTTACAAAAAAACTTCTACAACTAAAACAAAAATATGTATAGCTACACACAAGAATTGCTCTAGAAATGCGAACCTCAGAAAATGTTAATTTTCCAACAATGCTTGGTTTCTTTCTGCTGACAAGAAGTAGAGCTGACACAACATCACTACATCCAGCAAAAGGCAGAATGATGAATGAGATAAAGAAAGAAGGAATTTTTGTGGCAATGGCGAAGTTATCAACGACGTCCACGAGGGGATCAGCAAAAAAAGATGCAACAAGAATTCCAAGAAGCAGCATCAATACTGTTTTACAGACAACCCATTTAGGATTTCCAATGACTTGCATATTCCCATAACTCTGTTGCCCAACAAAGTATGATTTTGTTAGTGTTATAATGTGTGGTTGGTATACATTTTGGTCCACTCAATATGATATGAAGGACAGAAGGAAAATATAAAATGAAATATACCTGAGGAAAGCTATGTTTAAATCTTATTGGGCGGGGGCGATGATGATTGAATTTGGAATTTCCAACGCTCTTCCCAGCTAAATCACTTTGTTCCCCAAGTAAATGTTGATTCTCATTTCTATGCTGCATATAAGAATTTTGAAAATATTGTAATTCTTAAAACAAGACACGTTACTATATATACTCAACTGGGAGAGAAGGGGGAAAAACATACTGGATGCAATTTGTGTTTAAACCTTATTGGCTTGGGACGATGATGAGTGAGATAAACATTCTGTAGACCATGATGATTTTCATGAATAGCTAAAGGCTTTAGTCTCGTCCAACCATTTTGGAAAATGTATGACAAACTTATCCATGCTAATACGAGATTCTCCAGATGTATCAAAATCTCTCAAAATATTTTCCACAGCAGCATCAATATCAAGATGTCGTTTAAGATTTATTCCTAAAAGAAGTACTTTCAACTCCATTGGTGAGAGGTATCCATCATCATTAGTATCAATCTTCTTAAATAACCTATAATTAAATACAAAACAATGTATTCACTATTGTTTCAATGTATCCAAGAGTTTGTTGCATGTTTAAGTTTGGGTGTTGGCTCACTTAGGAAAGTAAATTATCTTTACTTCTATCACTCCTTTGGGTATGATTTATTCTAATTGCATGTTGAAAAAGAATTTAGTATGGAGTCAGATGATTGTTTATGCTAGATAAAGAAGCTTATTTGTTCTTTTGAAATACCATGTACTAGGAGCATACCTTATTTAGTTGTACCTTATTTAGGTAAACAAGAGAGTAAATATAGTAGCAATGTCTTGTAAAGATGAGTATATTTGTTTAAGTAAAAAATCCTTTGCCTCCACTATGATTTTAGAAGGTAAATTTTGCCTAACTCCCTCTTGATTTATGCTCAATTTCTTTGTGCTTTTGGTATGCTACTATATATGTAAAGTTCATGAAAACTCATTAACATATCTCAAGGTGCTAGATAAATAAGGTGATCACCACAAAAAAATAAAAATAAAAATAAAGAGATTTAAGAGTAGAGGAAAGAACAAACTTTATAACGGCAGCTGTGTCTGGTTCACCATTTTCTTTATAAAATATTCGTGTTGTGTTGCTTTTTGAATGTTTATTTGACAATTCATGCTTTTGATTTGCGTAGTCCAATTTTCTCTTCTGAATCCAAGGCTGAAAAATCTGCATCAATGTTTCCAAATGGAGATGCTGGCATTAGCATAGAAAAGGAGCAGGAAAAGTTTACGTCATATTCTACAATGGATGAAAAAGTTTGGCAATTGATTAATAAAAGATACTTCAATATCTAGCAAATAAGAACCACTGGTAAATTCAAGTAATTAAACTACCTGATAGACTCCATAGGAAACCAATAAAGAAAATGAGACAATGACTGAAATCAATAAAGTGTAGCGACTCTGAGATGTTTTTTTAAACGCTTGTGGTAGTAAGACTACCATAATTGGGATAACAGATATAACCATGATCCTTGCAGCATAGGTGGTTTGGATATCAGTCTTGACAACTGACCCTACAAAATTGAAGAAACATGCATTATATTGTGAAACATATCATCCATACCACAAGCATACTCATTGACAAAAAATTTGTTTCTAATATTTAGTATATATAGTTGCATTAAAGTGAAGAAATGAAAGTTGACTTTTTTAGTGTAAACTTTAGTTCTAAATCGCATTAAAGGACCAAGTTAAGCCAAATGTACATATTTATCTTCACCAATTCCGTGCCATATCTGTATGACATGTTCAAAATTTTCCTAGATTGGGAATATTTTATTCCTAACAATAGATTTTTATATCATATATAATAGTAGAAGGTAGTTGCTTTGTTCATGTATCATACAAATAACAAACTAGTGAACATGACGTAGGACAACCAGAACAAAACTGAAACAACAATAAAATAAAGGGATAGGACCTAGGAGTCAGCACCTAGGCCTTGCTTGGAGTTAGCACCAAGCAGGGAAACCACTAGGAGTTAGCACCTAGGGTGAACCTAGAGTCAGCACCAGACCAAAAGAGACCAAACAACCATTTTTTCATTCATCAAAATATCAACTATCTCCTCAAGGAGTACAATAGGTTGCTTATAAAGGATTGCTAAACCCTAGTTCTAGTTGGCTAGAAAATCCTAATTGCCTTATTACAAAAATAAACTTACTTCCAAATTAAAATACTAATAGTCTAATAAACTACTAGGACCTAAAACTTAAAAATACAATTGACTTGCAAACATAAATAATACTAAATAATAATTTTCTTATGCCTCTCGCATCATTCTTCTTTGGTTGGAGAAAACTCGACCTCGAGTTCTAAAGCATTGAAGGATTAGGATGCCGACAAGTAACACTTGCTTTAAGTCTGGAATCACTTTAGGGAGCACAGAGAAAAGAAAAACCTTGAATTCCACCATGTCAAACTCTTCTGGAATAACAAAATTAATGTGTGGAATCAACACAATCTTATCTTGAACCATTGGAAGCACTATGTTGTCCATTTTCTCCACTTTAGCAAACTGTTTGTGTCTTCATGCACTAGGGAAGGCTGATCAAAAGCAGATTCATTAGCTTCCAATATCACATCATGTGCACCCTCTAACATAATATTCTCTTTAGAAACCATCTCTTCACCTTGCTGCTCTTCAATAGATTTGTTTCCTTGCACGCATGTTAAAGCAACACTTGCCGAGGCATGTACAACTTTGTCGACATTAGACTTTGGTGTCACTTGAGGTTTCTCCATTACTAGCAGATCATCATCAATGTTGTCCTCTATAGGGGCAGCAATAATTTCATTGTGATCAATTATCCTTGGTTTTCCTATTGAATCAGTTTGAGTCTTCATTTGCTTCATTTAAGCAATCATGTCTTAAACATCTTTCATGAGCTTTTTAGATAATTCATTTAATTCCTTGGTAGATTGTACAAAAGTGCACTGAGGGCATGAAATGGGATGAGGATTCATCCTATTTGCTTCAACTTGAAAAGTACCACACTGAGATTGTGGTAGATACTTAGCTTGAAAGTATGGTGACAAATACTTATCACAAAGCTTTTCTTTCATATCTTCCCACACACTAATGGCAAGTTCATACTTTAGATAGCAGAAATATTCAAGATCATCCCAAAACATTTGTACTCCACCTCTTAACTTCAACTTTGCATGCCTAACTTTTTTGTTATTTGCAAAATTTGCTTGCTCAAAGAATTGCTCCATCCTATTCATCCAGTTGACAAAATCCTGTGGATTAGTTTTACAAGCATCAAAATAAGGTGCTTCTGATATTACCATGATTCTCTAAAATAGTGCTTCAACAAATAGTTGGAAGTTGGAACAAGACCCTGGGTTGCTGTGATGTTCTCTGGACAGATCGTTGGAATAGGTTTCTAAGACTATTCTTTCAAATAGTTACTGGGACTGGGCTAGTTGACAGGTTTGGATTTCGTAGGCTGTTTTTTTTTTTTTTTTTTTTAAAGAAAATTAGTATTGTAAAAATATGGGCTTTGGGCTTGTTAACAAATGGGTCGGGCAAGGGTTTGTTTCTAAAATGGGTTGGTTAGTTTTTTTTTTTTTTGGCTAAAGAAAGTGGATAACGCAGAGGGGGGTTGTACTGGGTTACCTTTGAGATCGGGTCGATGGGGTACTTGCAGTGGAATGGCAGTGAACAAGTGAAGGTCATGGCAGCGCAAGGCCGGGATGGAAGGTGCTCATGGTGGGTCGCTGCAACTGGGGCTGGCGAGTGTGCATAGCGGTAGTCACGGTGGCAAGCAGGAACCGATGGAGGTGGATCGCCGTTGCGAGGAAGGGAAAAAAATTGACGATCCGGGTCGGCGGCAACAGGACTTCTTCTCTGTCTTCGTGGTTCCAAAGGGTTGGTGATTTGAGTGTGAAATTAGGATCTGGCAGTGGGGTTGGGGTCTTGGAGTGGCTGGGTTGTTTATGTTAATGGTGGCGATATGGCTTGAGGAAGGAGGGATTGGTGATTCACGGTGGGTCTGGGAATTTGGTAGATTCTGTGTTTGGGTTGAAATCTGGGTTACTGTAGTGTGGTGTGGTGGTGTTCTGATGGGTGGAAAATAATGCCAACAAAGGATTTTTTTTTTAAATTTTCTGGTTCGTGACTGCGGTGATGCTTCAAATAGATCGGTGTTTGCTCTGATACCAAAACTGACGCAGGACAATTAGAACAAAACTAAAACAACAATAAAAATAAAGGGATATGATCTAGTAGTTAGCACCTAGCCTTTGCTTTAAGTCAGCACCTAGGGTAGACTTGGAGTCAGCACCAGACCAAAAGAGACCAAATGGCCATTTTTTCATTCATCAAAATATCAGCTATCTCCTCAAGGAGTATAATAGGTTGCTTATAAAGGATTGCTAAACCCTAGTTCTAGTTGGCTAGAAAACCCTAATTGCCTTATTACAAAAATAACCTTGTTTCCAAATTAAAATACTAATAGCCTAATAAACTACTCGAACCTAAAACATAAAAATACAATTGACTTGCAAACATAAATAATACTAAATAATAATTTTCTTGCGTCTCCCGCATCAGAACATGAGAGAATTCATAGATAAACTCAGTATTTAGATTTGTTATTTGTATGTAAATATTTATCATACTTATGGATAACTTTAAACATATTTCTCATTCTATTCTTTTTGGTAACTACTGATTACATTGAAAAGATGAAACAAGAAAACTCATGGGGTATAGGAAAATTGTGGTAACTACTGATAACAAAACAGTGTCTGTAAATTACTCTTGGGGTAGAGGAAAATTGTGGTAGGGAGTTTAATTAACATCATATGGGTATTGGAAAGAACATTGCTTTAGCATGATAAATAGCACTCTTAAGACAAAGGACCTATGATTATCATTATGAATTTTTTTCCCTTCATGATTATGCTCTATATATTAATGCCAAGGTTTCACCACTTTCCCGTAATGATTGGCCGTGTTAAGCAAGGTGTGATGATTTACTTCAAACAGATGTTTTACTAGCTTTGTACATATACTGATTCTAGAGATGTTCTTTCAGTAGAGCAGTGTTCTGTTTTGCCTAAAATTTAGGGAGCAATAAAGCTAGATTACCAACTTTGCTGGAACCTAATTAGATTTTTCAGAGTTTAAGAACCAGGAAAAAAAAAAAAAACCCTGGGGTTTTAATCACGTAGTATCAATTTTGTATTATGGACACCTAAGATTTAAGAATTGTCCAAATTGACCACATCTCAATTTCGATATCTATAAATGTCATAAAATGGTCATGTGTTCTGCAAAAATCATATATATATATATATATATATATAGAGAGAGAGAGAGAGAGAGAGAGAGAGAGAGTAAAGTGGTTACGTGCACACCACGTGACCAATTTCTATTAGTTATGGTCAATGGAGGTGGAGAGGTTAATTTAGACCATTCTAACACTTCTAGGTTAATAATACAAAATTGATAGCACATGGGTTAGTTTGAAACTGACCCAAACCCTAAGATGTTTTTTTTTTTTTTTTTTTTTTGCACGGGGGGGGGGGGGGGGGGGGGGGTGGGTTGGTGGGGTGGTTGGTGGGGTTGAGGGGAATTTAATGTGGTTTGGTCAATTACATGCCTACTTCCATGTTTTAAACACCATCCAAAATCCACTATAAAGTGGAATTGATTACAATCAAGTAACTAATTCTTACAAACTAAATCAATAGATTCTCACAAATAACACTCACATCCTTTGGCAAACATAAATATACTCAAAACTCTTAAAAACACAAATGAACTCAAATCACATTACACCCAAACAAACCCTCAATATGTTTGCAAAATTTAAAAAATTATTTTGTTATTTTGAGGTGTCAATTGGTAGCCAAGTTTACATGATAGTGATCTTCTTTGGGTTATCAATGGAAGGAAACACAGAACCTTTGGTTTTAGTCTACTGAGGCCAAAAGAGTGCTTGTGTGGCTCTGACTCATGAGGTGTAAAACAAACTAGAGAATTCATGCAAGTACAAGTAGAGAGGTAGAGAGACTATAATATTATAGATAGAGGATTGGGTTTAAGTTATTTTTGGTGTAACTCTAAACAATATTACACCACCCAATAACTTGTTATTGAATTCATATTTTGAAAATCTCACCGTTGGATTACATGTTCTATATGTTCTTAACATTCATGTCAATTTTCATGCCAATTGGATGTTATTTACAATTCGATCCATAAACTCATCTTTTATACATTATTTATCCAATTGTGTAAATTAGTAAAGAACACATTACATTGGGGGTTAATAATATATTTTCTTATTTATAATGGCTCTCTTAAAGAAAAAAGAAAAAAGAAAAAAAAAAAAAAAAAAAACTAGGTTAATAACCTCCTATTAATATTTTGACCCATTAAAAGTGATGTTCACACTTCCTCAAGGATCGCAAAGAGAAGAAGAGTGAATATATATATATATATATATTGAGGAACAGAAGAAGAGTGAATATGGATTTATTGATTGGTGCCAAAATTGATCAAATCCACCCTTACGTAAGAAGTCTTTCCAAACATCTCTAAACTTCTCAACAATATAGACTAGGTTTTGAAAATTTGGAGATGTTGCGTGATTGGGATGATCTAAGCCAATTATATCCGTAAAACTTCATTAAAAAAAAAAAATTAAAGGAAAATTCTGTAAGTAGGATTTGATTTAGATATTAAATATGGTCACTAATTTGGAATAACTGTTCAATTGTTTGGTTGTATTTTTGTTACGGTGAATATATATTTTTTAGTAAAAGATCCGTAATAGTTATTTCCCTAAATGAGGAATAACAATGTCTTATTAAGGTCTGTAAGAGCTCTTTTTAACATATTTAATATCCAAGAAGACAAAAGACATAGTGTTATGAATTAGATCTAGAATATAATTTGTTGGGTTATAGATTGACCACAGTTAATTAATTCAATTATCCAAGTTAATAAATCAAATTACATGCAAATCAAGTAGAGGCACAATCAAATCACTAAACTAAAAAGAATGCAACTGAAATTAATTTTGACATGGCAATTTGATCACGATAGGAAAAATCTTTGCAGACAAAAACCCCATGGGTAAATTCCAAGTCATCACTCCCGAATAATCCACTAATCAAGAATCAAGCGGTTACAAGAATAAGGAATCTTACCCCAACCGAACTATCCCAAAATAACTACCTACAATAGAACCTACTGACCTATACTAGTATCAACTCCAATAACCAATTGGACTTGTTCTTGTAAAGACTTCTCCTTTACACAAATCTTAGGATGTGACTAATGGCACAACAACAGTGGGTTGTTATTGTTTGATAGAGTTCTTCAATTCATGCTTGAAAATCTAAAACAACTTGGTACAAAACCCTAAGGCGCAAAAAAAGTCACAACAACTCCTGCAAAACGTATATCTATGTATGTCTTTTTGTGTGCATGATGACGGTTGTAAAATATAGTGTAAAGTTGTGATTTACAACTATGTGTTTTGTTGGCTTTTATTCCGTGCCAAATTTGATTGTAATTACTATCAATTGTTTATACCCTGTATTTGTTGTGGGAATTGATGTAAGGGGTGTGTGATAGAGAGTGTGTGAAGACTTAAGCAATTTGGAAGCTGATGGAATCTCGCGGGTATTTCGCGACTAAGCTTCCCGCGAAGTGAAGCATGTGCCCTGCACATGCTGGAATGCGAAGAGTCAGGACAGATGGAGACAGCTGTCTCTCGCGAGTATCTCGCGGGTAAGGCCTTCCCGCGAGACACCCGCGAGACATGCTGTTCTGCCAGCCTATACTGACTGACTTACACATTTTGCACCTATCCTATATAAACCCCCATTACCCACAAATGTTGAGGAATGCTTCAGAGAGAAAACCCTAGCCAAACACATTTGCAATCAGAGATTGTCATCCCCACCTTTCTCTATACACTTGCTTGTGGTATCTCCTCAACCCTTCCCTCTCCATTTCCACACCATTTAGAGGTTGACAACCCAAACACTTACCACACCTTTTGAGAGTGTTGAGTGACGTTTTGGTGCTGCTGGGAAGCATTGGAAGAAGCCTGGAATGGCAGATGCAACATGGAGCTTGTTGCGGGATCCGGGGTGCTAGACAAGACACGGTTCCGAGAAGCCTTGTTGGAGTAGGAGCTTGGAGGGCTTAGGTACATCGAGTAGATTAGGCTTGGAGGGTCTCTTGCTTACTCATGTATCCCAACTGATTGTCTAGTGGATTGATTTCCGCTTGGAGGGCGGCGGAGAGGTTTTTCGCCGAGTTCTTCGGTTTCCTCTTCGAGAACACGTCTCGGTGTTTTCTGTGTTTGCATCCTTCTTCCCTACTCTTGTTTAATTTCATTATTACTGCTGTGTTGCTTTAATTATGGATTATAGTAGTTACTTGTTTATACGCTTGTGTTTACACTATTCCGCACTTGTATTAAGTTAGTGTAAAATCAACCAAGCCGTAATTTTAATTAGGGGGTCTAAACAGCTCTTGTGTTTTCAACACACTTTCGAGCTTTCAATTGCTATCAGAGCGGGTTCACTTGCTGTGGTTTTAATACCTAAGTGTGATCCTAGACCCCTTGGTGTGTTTTGAAAAGTGTTCTTGTTAAAACCACCATGAAGGATTTGAAAAGTGTTTGTGAAAATGACTCAATGAGCATATTTGAAGATTGTTCCAGCAATGCAGTCTTAGAGTTATTTAAATCCAAGAAACATGCTAGAATTTTTTGTCATATGCTGAAATCATTAGTTCATAGGAACCATGATATACACAACAGCCTATGTGAGTCAAAGTTTTTAAACTATGAATATGAGAGAAGAAATAGACAGTTAAGTGATAAACTTGGTCGTTTAAAACGGAAACTTCACTCATCCTTGAATGAAATAAAGAAAAATGAGTCTTGTTTTGATGGTCAAGAATGTCTCTCTCATGCATGTCTTTTTGTTCATACCGCATTGAAAGTGTTTAACTCATGTTTGTGGTACCTTGACAGCGGGTGTTCTAGGCATATGACTGGAAAAAAATCTCTGTTCAAAACTCTTAAAGAGAAGGAAGATGGATTTGTGACATTTGGGGATGGTAGTCATTCACAAGTTCTTGGAAAGGGAACAGTGGATATTCCGGGTCTACCTTTGATGACTGATGTGCTATATATTAAGGGTTTAAAAGTGAACTTGTTAAGTATCACTCAGATTTGTGATGAAGATTTCCTGGTCCAATTTTCAAAGAAAAGATGTCTAATCTTGAATGAAGAAGGTGTTCAATTTCTAAAGGGACTAAGGACCACTGATAACTGCTATGGGATCATTCCAAAACCCAGCATAGCATGTCGAAGTGCTCGGGTAAACCTCTTGGAGCTGTGGCATCAACGGCTTGGTCATGCAAATTACAAACAAGTGGCGAAAGTCTCGAAGCTTGAGGCTGTGGTTGGTTTACCTAAGTTTGGGAAGATAGAGAAGAATGTTTGTGGTCCATGTCAATTGGGAAAACAAACAAAGTCAAGCCATCCTAAAGTGAATGTGATTGCAACTTCTCGTCCGTTAGAATTACTGCATGTGGATTTGATGGGTCCTACAAGAACAGAGAGCATGGGTGGAAAGCGGTACATCATGGTGATAGTTGACGATTTCTCAAGGTATTCTTGGGTAGACTTCCTTACAGAGAAATCGGAAGCATGTGATAAGATGGAAAAATTGTGCAAGAGATTGATGAATGAAAAGGGAGTACCTATCATCAAAATCAGGAGTGATCATGGGAAAGAGTTTGAAAATGCAAAGTTTGAAGCATTTTGCAATGAACACGGTATCAAGAAGGAATTCTCAGCCCCAAAGACTCCACAACAGAATGGAGTAGTTGAAAGGAAGAACCGGGTGATTCAAGAAATGGTTCGAGTAATGTTACTCAACAAAAATCTTCCACAGAAGTTTTGGGCTGAAGCTGTGAACACGTCTTGTCACATTGGGAATAGGATTTACTTCCGAGCAGGAACGAAGAAGACATCGTATGAAATTTGGAGAGAAAAGAAGCCGAAGGTGAAATATTTCCGAATCTTTGGGAGCAAATGTTATATTCTCAATGACAGAGAGAATCCCGAAAAATTTGATGCTAAAAGTGATGAAGGGATATTTCTAGGTTATTCATTAAATAGCCGAGCATATAGGGTGTTCAATAAACGCACCAAGACGGTAATGGAGTCAATAAATGTGGTCATTGATGATACCATATCTGAAAGGGAAAGGGATGACGGTGAAGGATCGAACTTGAAGAAGGGGGAAGTTGAGGACAACATGTCTCAAGATGATGAGATCGAGAAAGAATCACCAGAAAAAGAGTCTACACCCCCTATACCAAGAAGGGAGACCAGATCGATGCAAGGGCCCTCTAGCCCTCTCACCCCTCCGGAAGTTCAACCTCTAATCTCTCGAGATGAAGAACCTTCCACCTCCAAGAGACCATCATCAAGGGTAACCCTCAATCATCCACCAAGTAATATCATTGGTGACGTAAATGAGGGACTTCGGTTGAGAAAAGGACCAAAATACAGTGCGAATCATGTGACGTACAATTGTTATCTTGCTCAATTCGAACCCAAGAAGGTAGAGGAAGCCTTTAGAGACAAAAATTGGATCGAGTCTATGCATCAGGAGTTACATCAGTTTGTCAGAAATGATGTATGGGAGTTGGTTCCAAGACCCAAAGATACCCATGTCATTGGCACCAAGTGGATCTTCAAGAACAAAACTGACGAAGACGGTGAGGTAGTTCGAAACAAGTCTAGTTTGGTAGCTCAAGGATATACTCAAGTGGAAGGCATAGATTTTGATGATTCGTTTGCACCAGTAGCAAGGTTAGAGTCAATTCGAATTCTACTGTCCATTGCATGTGTTATGGATTTTAAATTGTACCAAATGGATGTAAAAAGTGCATTTCTGAATGGTTTCCTAAATGAAGAAGTATTTGTTGAGCAACCAAAAGGATTTCAAGATCCTCATTTTCCGGATCATGTGCTAAGGTTGAAGAAAGCACTGTATGGTTTGAAGCAAGCACCAAGAGCATGGTATGATCGTCTCACAACATACTTGTTGGATCGCGGATTCAAAAGAGGCCAAGCTGATCGAACCTTGTTTGTAAAGAGAGATGAGAAGTCTCTCCTAGTTGCTCAGGTGTATGTGGATGATATTGTTTTCGGTTCCACAATTGACCATTTGGCTCATGAATTCTCCGAAGAAATGAAAAGGGAGTTTGAGATGAGTATGGTGGGAGAGCTTAACTATTTCCTTGGGCTTCAAGTGAAACAGCGGAAAGATGGGATATTCATATCTCAAGAGAAATATGCCAAAAATCTTGTTAAAAGATTTGGTCTAGACTCTAAGAAACATACTTCCACTCCAATGAGCTCCTCATCAAAGCTGAGTCGGGATGCAGCAGGTATAGAAGTGGATCCAACGCTTTATCGAAGCATGATAGGCAGTCTCTTATACCTCACTGCTAGCAGACCAGACATTGCCTTCAGTGTAGGCGTGTGTGCTCGATTTCAGGCAGCCCCCAAAGAGTCACATTTAACAGCTGTCAAAAGAATTATCCGTTACATAAATGGCACCTCTAACTATGGGATTTGGTACTCAAGAGATTCAAATGAATGCTTAGCCGGATATTCTGATGCTGATTGGGCTGGTTGCATTGATGATAGAAAAAGTACTTCCGGTGGATGCTTTTATCTTGGAAATAACTTGGTGTCATGGATGAGCAAAAAGCAGAATTCAGTCTCTTTATCAACAGCCGAAGCTGAATACATTGCTGCTGCAAGTTGCTGTGCTCAATTACTATGGATGAAGAAGCTTCTTCATGATTATGGAATCACTCAAGACACGATGTGTGTATATTGTGATAATACAAGTGCCATAAACTTGTCCAAGAATCCAGTTCAACATTCGAAGTCAAAACATATCGAAATTCGGTATCATTTCATTCGAGATTTGGTGGAGGAAAGGACCGTGTACTTAGAGTTCATCAACACTGAGAATCAGAAGGCAGACATATTCACTAAACCTCTAGATGGCCCAAAGTTTGAATCTTTGCGTAAGACCATCGGTGTCGGTATCATTCCCTGAACTCTATCTCTTGTGTGAACCTATACTACTCTGTGTTGCATACCTGTTGTTTTGGTTCCACATGTTTAATGTCTAACAGTTTTGCTTTTATCTGTTTTGGTTTGCACCTGCCACTTTTGTTGATCGTTCTCTTCTTGTTCTGCTTTGGGTGTGTTCAAAAATTCAAAAACACATAAAAAAAATAGAAAATCCAAAAAGTTTGATCACTTTGTTGAGTTTTGTCTCAAAGCATGTTTTGCCTTGTACCTTTGTACTTATGGCTTTGTGCATTTAACGAGCTTAGCTTGTCTCTCATGCACTCATATCATTGTGGAAGAAATTCTGAAATCTATGTGACTGTTGTAAATAGATCTTCAACCTTGTCATGAATGATTAGTGAATGGTTTTGTTGATCTTGAGACATGCATAGACTCATGCCTATATATCTTCCCACTTTTATTTATTTTTTTTGCTTAAAAGAGCTCTCTAAATGTAAATCTCCAAATGAAAAGAGATATAGAGTTGCAAAAGCCTGTCGCACAAACTAGTATTCGACTAGGAAAAAGGGAAAGCGACCAAAATAAAATGTATGATGCCCAAAAAGCCAAAGGCTAACTCATCTATTGAAATATCAAAAATTTCAGGCATCTTTCTCTCAATGAGATTCTCTTTGCTCAAAAATTGCAAATGATATGTTAAATATGGAGCCAAATGAAAAGCTTCAATGAACTGTTATCAAGTACATGTGGGAGGTCATATATGCATGTTTCTATAATTGAGATAGGTCACATAATCTAGTGCTAGTTGTGTATGCCTTGATTGAATTGATCATTGAAGCTTCACATTGGACTAAGGACTATCTCATTTTTGATATCCACACACAACACACAAGTCTATGTTCAATGAATGTCATAATCATTTGTGTGATTGTACTTGATTAAATGTGTTTTTCACATGCTCAATCTTTGTTGATCAAACCCAAAAATATTTTTGAGTGTTTTATTTGTTTTTGAAAGTGTTTTTAGACTTTCTTGTCATTTGTTTTTGATTAAAATGCATGTTTTTGTGTTTCTTCAAAAACTGGTTCAGGGGTTGTTTCGCGAGAAGCTCGCGACTTAGAGCTTCCCGCGAAAAGGAGTTGAGGGAAATATTTTTTTCTTCCTGTCACACAGAAACTTTCGCGACTGTCTCGCGACTGTATCGCGACCAACAACTTCTCGCGAAATGTTGTTTAGCCAAAAATTGGATTTTTCAGAATTCAGACAGAAGTTACCGCGACTGTTTCGCGACCTAATGCTTCTCGCGAAATTTTTGTGCTTCAGTGGCTCTTCTCGCGACTGTCTCGCGACTCCCTAACCCGCGAAAAATGCGTGTTTTCTGTCTTTATCTTGCTGATGTGACAGTGTTTCAAAAACACAAAAACTTCCCTCGCTCAACCTTTGTCGAACCTTTTTCAACCCAAGGTCATTTTTTTTCAAAACCCTTCATTTTCAAGCATCCTTTCTGCATTGTCATCTTCAAGGTATGTCTTCTAAAGCATTCCCCTTCAAGTTTTGTCCTATTTTTGCAGATTTTTCGTTAGGGTTTCAAAAATTTGGGGTTTTTCAAAAATTTGGATATTTTTTCAAAATTGGGTGAATTTTTGTCAAATCTTTTGCTTGGGCTGTGTCCCATTGGTTGTTTCTGCATCTGTGTTGGCCCCTTGTGGAATTTTATCTTGTATTGAGGGTAGATTTTCCCATGTTCATGCATTGCTCATGTCATATTTGAAGTTGTGCATGCTAGGTGTTTGTCAAAATGTCCGAGTGACATTTTTGTGCTAATTCGGAATCAAGTGATTTCAATCCATGGACTTTCACATGTTTGACCTTATTTCACTCAATTTGGTCATTGATAGTGTGTCTCATGCACCTTGCACTTGCTCATACACACACATGCACATTTGCTTAGTTCCATGCATTGTGTCTATGCATTCAGCAGTGTTACTTCTGTTTTGACCTAACTTGAATCTAATCAAGTTCTGTGTTCTGTGGTCTGTGGGTTGTGCTCTTGTCTCCTGTTTGTTTTGTGTGCTATGTTGCACAGATGTCTCCATTCAAGACTTCAGCTGTGAAAGGAGGCCGCGACAAAGGGAAAGAGCCGATCATTGATGTTGATGCTGATTCACCTAGACCAAAGCGAACTCGTGGCTCAACAGGAACTTTTGATCCTCACTTGTTCAAGTCTTATGCTGCTTTTGAATCCTTCAAGAACCACTTTCAGGGTGCTCCTTTGATAGTTGAAAGGGGGGTTGACCAGCCATCACTCAAAGACACACAAATACCTATTTGGTTTGCCACGAAAGATTGGAACTATCTGCTGTCAACTTTCGAGGATACATACGAGAACATGGTTAAGGAATTCTATGCCAATGCCAGTGTCGTCGGCGATGAGATTAAATGTTGGGTTCGAGGAAAGAGCTTTTTTGTCACACCAATGTACTTGGCGGAAATTCTACACATTAACCGGCCAATACTCCCCATACCGCCGGTATATGATGAGCTGAACCCAAATGAAGAATATCTCAGACAGTCTTTAGGAGCTGATTTGGAATTCTCATCCACTAAGAAGTCAATCAATGTGGCATCCCTCTCTTCCGAGCTACGACGTCTCTCAATGATCATGTGTAGCAATCTCTATCCCTTGTCCAGCACCGGATATATGAACCTTGGTCGAGCTTTGTTTTTGAATGATCTGATCACGGATGTAGAGATTGATGTGTGCTCTCATATCTTTCACATTTTGGCAAAAACAGTTGACCGGACTGCTTCAAGGAATTGTCTTCCTTTCTCTCGCCTTATTTCAAAGATTTTGCAGCTCAAAGGTGTCCGTCCATTGGATGATGAATGTCCATATCCAAGGCCAAGTCCAATCAACATTCCGTCTCTCCATGCTAGTATGAGCCACACCAAGAAGAACACCAAGCAAGAAACTCATGCACCATCGGGTTCCTCGAGTTCTGCAACTCGTACCAATGATGAACAGCTCAACAATATCTTCACTGCTCTTCAAGAGATGAGTACAAAGATGTCCGAACTGGCGACTATCATGTACACTCACCACCGCCGTCTTGATTCACAGTTCACATCTCTCTAAACTCAGATGGACGAAATTCAACGGAAGCTAGAAGGGGATGACTAGCTATTCCATGACAAAAAGGGGGAGATGATGTCATTGATAGGGGGAGAAGAAGTCAACAGTTCCTTTGTTTACTTGTTTTGCGTTTAAAGCTTTGATACTATGTTTTATTTAAGTATTATTTCAGATGTTTCTTTTATGATATTCTCTATGCTTTGTAGCATACTTTGCATGTACCCATGTTGCTTTTGTAAGCTTTAAGGGTTTGTTTCATTGCATGTGGTTTGTAGGCTTTTATGGTTTGTGCCATGTATTTGCAATACTTTGCTTATGCAGCCTTTATGCTTGTGATATTGAAGTTTAATGTCATACATTTACTTCACTACATCACTCTTGTGCCCGTGTAGGATTGTTCCTAGATGCATATACGTTCTATGCATTGGTTGAGTGATGAACACTCTTGTGCCCTAGTAGGATTGTTCCTAGATGCAAATACTTCAAGTATTTTGCATTGGTTGAGTGTTGGATTTGCAAATGGTACTCTTCATATGAGCTTATCATCTTGCATATCCGGATGTTCATTC
Organism: Quercus aquifolioides; assembly: GCA_019022515.1. Lineage (NCBI taxonomy): Eukaryota > Viridiplantae > Streptophyta > Magnoliopsida > Fagales > Fagaceae > Quercus > Quercus aquifolioides. The sequence goes on from CM032329.1 coordinate 27,518,863, forward strand.
CTTGTGTGAATGAGCATAGTAATTGCTTGTGTATAGTGATTACTTGTTTGATCTTGCCATGATCTAATGTTTTCTATTTCATCTTGCTTGATCATGCTATTATTGCTCCATATGCTTTTCAAGTTTTCTGCATACAATGATAATATTTTGTTGTTGTGTTTCAGGAGTTACTTGTTCATATGTTTCAAGAGCTTATCAGAATCTAGAATTAGGTGTGAGTGAGTTTTGCCTGTGTTCCCAAACTCACGTTTAAGTCTAGAGTCTGTTTTAGGGTTTTGTCACGGAATAGCCAAAGGGGGAGATTGTAAAGTTGTTATTTACAACTATGTGTTTTGTTGACTTTTATTCCGTGCCAAATTTGATTGTAATTACTATCAATTGTTTATACCCTGTATTTGTTGTGGGAATTGATGTAAGGGGTGTGTGATAGAGAGTGTGTGAAGACTCAAGCAATTTGGAAGCTGATGGAATCTCGCGGGTATGTCGCAACTAAGCTTCCCGCGAAGTGAAGCATGTGCCCTGCACATGCTGGAATGCGAAGAGTCAGGACAGATGGAGACAGCTGTCTCTCGCGAGTATCTCGCGGGTAAGGCCTTCCCGCGAGACACCCGCGAGACATGCTGTTCTGCCAGCCTGTACTGACTGACTCACACATTTTGCACCTATCCTGTATAAACCCCCATTACCCACAAATGTTGAGGAATGCTTCAGAGAGAAAACCCTAGCCAAACACATTTGTAATTAGAGATTGTCATCCCCACCTTTCTCTATACACTTGCTTGTGGTATCTCCTCAACCCTTCCCTCTCCATTTCCACACCATTGAGAGGTAGATAGCCCAAACACTTACCACACCTTTTGAGAGTGTTGAGTGATGTTTTGGTGCTGCTGAGAAGCATTGGAAAAAGCCAAGGATGGCAGATGCAACATGGAGCTTGTTGCGGGATCCGGGGTGCTAGACAAGACACGGTTCCGAGAAGCCTTGTTGAAGTAGGAGCTTGGAGGGCTTAGGTAAATCGGGTAGATTAGGCTTGGAGGGTCTCTTGCTTACTCATGTATCCCAACTGATTGTCTAGTGGATCGATTTCCGCTTGGAGGGCGGCGGAGAGGTTTTTCACCGAGTTCTTCGGTTTCCTCTTCGAGAACACGTCTCGGTGTTTTCTGTGTTTGCATCCTTCTTCCCTACTCTTTTTTAATTTCATTATTATCGCTGTGTTGCTTTAATTATGAATTAGAGTAGCTTCTTGTTTATACGCTTGTGTTTACACTATTCCGCACTTGTATTAAGTTAGTGTAAAATCAACCAAGCTGTAATTTTTATTTGGGGGTCTAAACAGCTCTTGTGTTTTTCAACACGTTTTCGAGCTTTCATATAGCTTTTATATGTTGTGAAACTCTAGTGCACGACCTAGGAAAGCCTTGTCATTATGAGCCGAAAATGGATCTTGGATTTTAAATTTCCCATGTCTCGATAAGCTAGGTATTGAAATTCAATAAATATTGATAAATTGACAAGTATTGAGTAGGTGTTGAGATCTACAGTTCTAACTTTTCTTGTACTATTTCTTGAGTATTCTTTATGTCTCCAATAATACCACTTATTAAACACTAAATAATTTTCTTGAATGCATTAGAACCTAAGATTCTATTACAAGTAAAGTGCGTTTTGTCTCGAGATATGCCAATTACAAATATGACACTCACATAATTCTTATTATGTTTTATTGTGTTGATATGTAAACTCTACACGAACTTGAATCACTTGATAAGTTATTCTTTTATTTTATACTCATTTGAGATATGCTTACCTCATAGTTTATTGATTGCATTACTATCATTTATCATTTTTTTTTTTTTTTGATACTTGATATAAATTCTACTCTTTCCTTGCAATTTGATTATTTCTACAAAATTTTATTGACTTACCTAGTTACCTTCTTTGTCTTGTTCAATGGTGTGTGACTTTCTACTTACTAGGTTGTGTAACTCACTGTATTATTTCAAAAAATTTCAGATTAGTTGCTTGAGGTCGATCGTAGTCATAACAAATTATTAGGATGCGATCGTTCTTGCTTTCATGTGAGCTAATATTCAGATTTCAAGCAAACATTTATGTTTGGAGAATTTCATGTATTATAGGTTGTAATACTATCTTGGGATTAGTTCTATCAAGACTTATTTAAGGTTTTTGGTTATGCTTAATCTTCGAGTTTAGATGACTTGGTTATTTGACATCGATTTATTATGTCATTTAGAGATGGTTGAACATTTCGATGAATAGGGATTAACAATTTTGGGGGTGGTACATTAGGTCTCAGCTCATAAATAGTACATCTAAGTTCTTGGTGAATGGAGTCTAAGACTCAGGTTACTTTGCAGAACTTTTGGCAGAAGCCATGGAACTAGGTCATTTTAGAAAAGTTTGTTGAGAAGCTTGAAAATAGACACTAACAAGATTATATATCAGGTTACTATAATCAATTTAGTTAACTGCCAGGTATTGAAAGCATGCTTGAACATTTTCCCTCAATTCATTGAAAAAAAGCTGGCATATCTTCAAAGAAAACTTGCACGCACACCCACACCCATATTCATACACAGCCTTGCTATGTGAAGTATGAGAAAATACTAGTAAAGCTAAAGCGTTTTGTATTTGTTGAATCTGCAGACTCTGTATTTGTTGAATCTGCAGACTCTTCAAGGTCATGCCTGCTCGACAATTGCTTGATAGATAACCTATCTATCGAGATTTACGAAAATCAATTTTTTAGATCTGATTTTACACATATCCGTGTATACTTGTTTAGGCTTTCTTTTCTCACAACCCTAAACATATATAAGGATTATTTTAAGGGCCATCACACTCGATGAAACTTGATGCAAAGGTTTTGTTCAAGCAAATTGTGACCGGAGACAAATTTGTCCTAGTTCATCTTTCTCTTGAAGTAGCTACTGCGTTTGTACGTCGTAGGGTTTTGTAACCAAGGAACTTCATGATCTTCATCATGTTGATAAACTGAAGAACTTTGCAGCTAACATCCTTCTCAAGTTGGTGGTTAGTCACATACTTAGATCCGTGTATCAATTGGTTGGTCATGTACTGGGAGCCGTGCATTGAAAAGAAGAGATTGTCACTACAAAATAAGTCCACTTATGTATTGGGGTAAGGGTTCAACTATAGGTTAGTTTAAGGTATTGGGATTCCTTTACTTATAACCACTTGGTGTGATAATAGTGGATTCTCGAGAGTGATGACCTTAAAATCACCCGGTAGAGATTTTTTTTGCCTTAAAGGTTTTCCCCATTCGAAAACAAATCACCGTGTCAACTTTATTTTCCGCTGCATTTAACTTAGTTGGTGATTTGTTTGTGCTACCACACATATTGCATGTTAATTAACTTAATTAATTCACTTGGCTAATTAATTGATTAATTTATCACAAGGGGTCAATACATTCTTGGCCTATCATGGGTGACGAGTCAAATGCATCTTCTAGGTGTTTTCAAAAAAGAAGTCAATATTTTTTATAAAATATGTCAAGCCCAGATAGTGTTTTAGTTGATAATCAACAACATGGCAATTAGCATTATTAATAATGAGAGATTCTGTTAGGTTTAGGCTTGAGTATTTTGGCCAGATTGGCTTTAATTCAGGTTTGATTTTAGATTTGGGTTTATATATTAAGGTATTTGGTTTAGAATTGGTTTGGTTTTGCATATTTGTGTTAGATTTGATGTTGTTTTGAGTATTTAGGTAATCGAAGTTAAAGAGGAATTGAAAGAAATACACAGTGGAAATACAATAATCAATACTAAATTTCTCTGCAATTTCTTAACTTTATGTGCTGTTTAAAAAGATTATATTTTTGAAATTTATCCCACGGTTTTTTTCCCAAATAAATAACAATTTCATTTCAATAGAAACAGGAAATTAGGTGTTGATTTTGCATAAATATTGATGTGTATATATTTTGTCATAATAAGCAATAAGATTTGTTTATCTAGAATAGGTGATTGCTAAGGAGGCTTACATGCAGATAATTCACTGTAAAATTTACAAATTTTGTTTTCAAAGCTATGTAATTGTTCCTATCGTTTGTTTTAAAGCTTTCTCATGATTTGTTCATTTTGTTAAGGGTAACTGGAAGTCTCTCATATGTCATCTTGATCTCTTAACACACTAGAAATTTGGACATGGTAATAGTTTCCTATCCACAATGGGAAGGTTGAGATGTGTACTCTCTTTAGTCTGATGCTTAGTTCCATGCTTTGCCTTCCAACTCTCTTTTTTGTTTTAAAGAAAGACTAGATAGATGTTAGTAGATTGAGCACAAGATTCTTTCTTCAATATCTGTGCTTAATTTTGGTAGAATCTTACTTTTGCCACTTATAGTAAAGAATTAAGAAATCATTTTTGTAACTAAACTTGCATTTGAATAGAAACTAAAAGTGTTCATATATAATTTCTCAACAAAATCTCAAAATTAGCATTTTCTTTGTCCATTAACATACAGCTAATAATTTGGTTTATAAACAATATGTTTTGTGTAGTTTTTTGGTTGGTATGTATGTCATGTGTTAAGAAAATGGATATATGTTTATACTTCAATAGGATTTTTCTTTTTTCTTTTTTAGTTAGTATGGTTTAGTAGGAGTTGTGAAATTGAATTTACCATCTATTGAATGGATAGAGTATGGAGAATATGTATCTTAAATTAATAAGGTTGAGAAAATTTGTATCCTAAGGTAGCTTAAACAAAACATAGTTTCTTATCAAACTTTGTGGTCTATATGCATATATGATTTTTTTTTTTTTTTTTTTTAGTTTCTTATCAAGCTTCTAAGATACATTTACTTTGTGCAGTATATAAATGTTGGGGTTGAACGAAATCTACAAAGGTCTATATTCATTCCTCACAAAAGGGACATGATAGGCAAAAAAAAAAAAAAAAAAATAAGAAGGGGAAAAATTTTTGGCTGATTGGAAGGTAGCAAGAACAAATCTCACATAATTCAAATTCTTCGTTTCTATCTGTCTCTCACTTTCGGTCTCAAAAGGGGGATATTTATTCATCTACCTTAAAAGAACAACTAAGACATGAAATAAGCAGATAGCTACACAAAAAGCAATGTAGAGACACATTGGAATTTAGAAGAAAAAAAAAGTTAGCTGATGCTAAATCAGCATCTTCAAGTGCACTTGGTTGGATTGTTTTAGATTTAGATATTTGAGTTAGATTTGGTTTTAATTATGGTACTAGTCGCGGACCCGCGCGTTGCGCGTGATTATTTTTTAAGGGTGGTCTCATTATTATTATTATTTTGTAATTTGAACTAATTTAATGAAAAGTAATGCATTTCATAGTCATATATATCGCAAAATAATTTTTTATTATTGTAGAATTGTTTTATTTAAATTTTGAAACCTTAATTCTACCATAGTCGGTTGACTAATTTTTACATCTCTAAGTCAATTAAAACGTTTTGCATGCTACATGTAAATCTTCTTTTCCATAAGGGTTGAAATAATGTGGATAATATTTTTTTCTATGGAAGTTAAAAAAATTAAAATTCTAATACCTTGTCTTGATGTTTCCTAAAAATTAAATTTGGCTATTCTCTTTCAATAATTATGAAAATTCCAAGCAATAATTCAGAAGGTAATTCATGTTATATGTTCATGCTTTGATTATGTAATTGTATGATTGATGTGGGTTTAATTTATAAGTTGTTTAGGATATTAAATATAGTGTTGTGTGTGATTTATAGAGTAGCAATAGTTGTAGTTATTAACAATTGGTTTTTTATTGTCTTTTAAGTTAATAAAAATCTTACATATACTTTTTTTTTTCAAAAAAACCTTGGCATATATTTTTAACATGAATCTTTACATATACCTTAATAAGTAAACTCTGTACATTTCATTTTCTTAGATGAATAAAAAAAGACATATATTCCATAATAATAGTGGCTAATTAGTTTTTTCATGATCTCATTTATAACGTTTCTTACTATTATTATTGTAGGGACCGGTTTCGAGCGCTCTCCCCGGATTGAGAGAGTGGACCCAAGCCCAGCTAACCCTCCAATAAATTTATAGAGTATGGGCTCAAGAGCTAGGCCCTAGTAAAGAATGCAACGGCCATGCATGGTTGTTCGTGGATTGTGCTAAGCTAAACGTGGGTCGGAATGCCTAATAAGGCTCCTCGGACGGGTTTATAGAGGTTGAAGTTGTTCTTATTTCTTTCAAGTGAGGTTACAATGGTTGAGAGAAAATACTCTGCTACAGTATTCCTTTTTTCTCTGGTTTTCCGTCCGTCCCCTTCACAAGGGGGACTTTTTACATTATATACTTCTCTTTCAGTTGATCCTAGCCCTACATTTGTTGATCAACCCGGCTTCCACTTGAGAGCCTGTCCCATCAGCCGCATTCCCATCCCTCCTGTGGGTTGCAGCACCCAAGACGGCACTGTTTAGAGGTCCTATCTTCATTAATGCGGTCAGGGCGTTAGTTGAGGGCATTTAATGTGGAGGTGACAGTTCACCTGGGACTTGCTCCTCCACCATGCCTCAATGTCCGGTGCTTGGTTCTTGCTATTTGCTCCTTGGATGCTTAGGGAGACTCCCCTTAAAGGTATGCTGTTTGCCCACTTTCTGACCTCGGTCTCCCGAGGATGTAACCATCCTCGGCAATGCTCCTTGGGCCCTGGGCTCTAAACTTTCGTCCTCGGACCTCGGACCTTGGAGGCGTCCTCAGCGTGGGCCTCTGGGCCTGGTTTGGAGTGGGCTGGGGTTGCTGACTTATTCTGGCCCCACAATAGCCCCTCAAAATCATGCTGTCCGCATCCTCGGGCGGAAAGGAGGATTTTGATATCCTCAGACCTGCTTCGTGTCCAATCGAGTCTTGTCCCTCGTCAGCATTGGAGCCCTTTCACCTGCCCAAGATGCGTTACTGGCGCTTCGGTGCGCGTAACGTGTCCTGCATTAAATTCGGGCGGCTTTATGCTCCCTACGTTCAACGGGCAGATGACAATCTAACGGTGGGGATGCGTCTGGCATTTATGGGCTGGAAAACTCGCGGGGCTCTTCTATCTAGGGTATAAATACCCATTTGAACCGCTCCTTCCTTCTTCATTTACAATCAAGAGCTCTTGCGCCTCCATTCAGAGTCCAGCCAAATCTCCATCTCCATCTCCAGCACAAAAAGCCAGTCCGAGGAGCTCCTCCTCATTTCTGTAAGTCGCTCTATCCCTCTCTGAGCTTTTTTCCTCTCTACTCGTCCTTCTCTTTCATTTGCTCCTCTTTTAGTTCCCTTAGGCGTCATTTGGGATGGGTAGACTTAAGAAATATGTTGGCTCTGAGGAGGCGATGGAGAAATTCATCGCCGATTACAAGATACCGGCTAACGTTGGCTTAAGGTATTGTGAGGAGGGGGAGTGGCACCTCCGGAAGCAGGTGGGCGAGGTGGTGATTCCCGTCATCGTCTTCCTTGAAGGGGGGATGAGGATCCCCATGGGGCCGGTGATGAGGGGTTACCTCACCTACTTTCGCTTAACCCCCACCCAATGCGCCTCCAACATGTTCAGAATTCTGGGCAGTGTGGACGCCCTTAATGAAAAGATGGGTCTGAGGCTGACCTATCATGATGTCAACTACTGTTACAATCTTCAACATTTGAAGAACAAGTCCTACTACATGAGGACGAGGGACGACAGGGTCCGGCTTATCCAGTGCCTCCCTGAGTCCAACAAGGGGATGAATGAGGATTTCCTCATCGTGTCTGGAGCGTGGCACGATGGCCTTCATTGCCCGACGACAGAGGGAACACCAGGTGGGACAGTGGGAATAGGAGGGGATTCACAGATTCTGACTTCTTTTCTGCATTATTTCTTTTTGCACTGTTTGGTTTCTAACCGTGGGTGTGTTTTCTTTTTGCAGATCCGCACTCTCTCGCGTGCCACTTCAGCTTGGTCAACAGGGAAGACTTGCAGAAGGTGCTCAGGTCTGCGGAATTTGAGAACGAAGCAGACCATCAAGTCAGAGCTGCGCACAAGATTTTGGGGTACATTCCACTCCAAAAGTCATTCGCGGCCCCAAAGCACGTGATCAAAGCTAAGGATCCTCGGCTGTCGAAAATAAAAGTGACCGAGGACGGTTTTGAGTTTCCCGAGGACACCTCCACTTCAGAAGACGTCACAGTAGCAGTCCCCTCGTCTTCCCACACATTCCCAGAGGCCGCGGAAGAGGACTTAGAGAGGGAAGGGGACGCTGCAGATTGTGGTCCTGCCGAGGACGATTTCAGCGTTTTCGAGCAACTCCATCAGTCCGAGGACCCTTCTGGAGACTTGGGTGATCCTCGTCTAACCGAGGCAGACTTTTTAGCGTCGGACAAATCTTCTCGGCTTGAGATGGGCTACAAGAAGAAAGCCCAACCCTCCCTACTCGACCTAATCGAAGGTCAGCCGGGGAAGTCCAAACCGAAGCTTCCTCCCCCTCCTCCAAAGGCTCGTCCTGCTCAGACCAGGTCGGCCTCAACACAGCCCAAGCTTCCTCCTCCTCCGCCTCAGGCGAGCCCGCCGTCTAGGCACGAGCCTGCTGACCCTAAGCAGAAGAAAGATAAGGGCAAGAGGACCCTTGAGGACAAATCTGGGCCCACGCGGGAGGGCGATGGCACTCGGCGGCCATCGAAGCAACTGAGGATAGGCTCCTCAACGCAGGATAAACAGGTCGCTCCCCCGCCCGAGGTCCAGGCCTGGCTCCCCGCCCCAATGCTCCGTGGGGCACCTCTGAGGGATGACTCCTCCCTCAGGGACTTTAAGGATGGCGAAGGCGCGTATGTGGCCGACGCTGTGGAGAGATGCCTGCTCCTTCCCGCGGACATGGCGGAGCTGGGGACCATGAGGAGTAGGGACGTCTTCCTCTGCCTCAAGCGATACTTGGGGATGGTAAGACCCTTAACACTTGTGCTTTTTCTTGGTTCAGTTTTTTTTTTCTGCTTTCCTTTCTTTTTTGAGCTCGGCTAATTATGACTTATCTGTTTCGTTTGGCAGGCTGTACAGGCCACTTTCAGGCTGGAAGAGGCGGCCAATGAACATGGGAAGGCCATGGATGAGGAGCGCGAGAGGCGCTTGGTGGCCACTCGGACCCTCAAGACATCCGAGGAGGACCTTGCCAAGGCGAGGGAGGAGCTGAAGACAATGACTCAGGCTAGGGCCAGTGCAATGGCAGGCCTTGAGGGTGCCCAAAGGCAGGCCGAGACTCAGACAAAGCATCTGGGTGAGGCAGAGAAGCTGCTGAAGCTTGCCGAGGAGCAGATAGCAGGCTTGACGAAGAAAGTGGCCGATGCTGAGGAGGCCAAGAGGGTGGCTGAATGGGCCAAAGGGGAGGCTGAGAGGGCCAAGTTTGAGGCAAAGCAGGGCAGGGAGGAAGCCTGGGCCACCAAGCAGGAAGCCGAGGAGGCAGCCTACACTGCCGGGGCAACTGAGACAGCAGCTGCCTACAAATCCCAAGTCCCTGGGGTATGTAGGCGCTACTGCTCCGAAACTTGGAGTGAAGCCCTTAGACAGGCTGGGGTGGAGGCCTCTTCTGACTTGTGGAAGGAGGAGAACGAGTACTACCCTCCTGTTATCCGCGAGGCTGCCCCAGATGGCTCTGAGGCCGAGGAGGCTGCTGCGGAAACTGCTGCCACTCCGGGCGAGGGGGCCTCGGATGTTGGGACCACTGATGAGCCAGTCCAAGGGAGTAATCCCTCCTTGGTGATTGAATTGAGTGATGGCTCCAACGAGGATGCGCCTCAGCAGGCTGCAAAGCCTTCCCTCGATGCCCAGGTTTCTCCTGCCGAGGGGGCAGCTATTCCTGCCGTGCCTCTGCAGGCCATCCCCCTCGGTCAGGGCTCGGAGGACCCTGAGGCAGCTGCGGGCCAACCACCCACCGAAGCGGGCAACTAGGCTCCTTGGCGCTTCTGCCTGCTGCACTTCATTTTTGCATCTTTTTCTACTTTTTTGCTTTATTTGTAATGTGACTCCCTTGGTGTAATTCCCTTGAACTTAATGAAACGAGAGCTTTATTTCCTTTTCTGTTTGTTGTGGCTGTTTGTTTATTTGCACATTATCTTCTTTTCCTTTACTTGCACGATTTTAGCTTCAATTGCATCTCAGCCAATCGTGGTATCAGTTATTACAACAAGAGGGCATGTATGCTCTGACGCACTTTTCGTTTTCTAAGGACAAGATAGAATTTCTTCGAGTAGACACTTAGTGTTTCTTCGATGTAGTTAACTTCCCCATAGGCCTGAGTCCAAGGACCATGCAGAGCCTTGGTCCTGCTTGATACTTAGCTTCTTGAGGTAAATAGTGTTCCCACAGGCCTGAGTCCGAGGACAATACAGAGCCTTGGTCCTGCTTGACGCTTGAGTTTGGCTGTAAGTAACTAGTTTCCCCATAGGTTTGAGTCCTTGGACCATGCAAAACCTAGGTTCTGTCTAGCACCCAGATGTAAGTGGTTAGCTCCCCATAGGCTTGAGTCCTTGGACCATGCAAGGCCTAGGTACGGTTGTTACCTCCAAGATAAGTGGCTAGCTCCCCATAGGCTTTGGTCCGAGGACCATGCAAGACCTAGGTACAGTTGCTGCCTTCAAGATAAGTGACTAGCTCCCCATAGGCTTGGGTCCGAGGACCATGCAAGACCCACGTACAGTTGCTGCCTTCAAGATAAGTGGCTAGCTCCCCATAGGCTTGGGTCCTTGGACCATGCAAGACCCAGGTACAGTTGCTGCCTTCAAGATAAGTGGCTAGCTCCCCATAGGCTTGGGTCCGAGGACCATGCAAGACCCAGGTATAGTTGCTGCCTTCAAGATAAGTGGCTAGCTCCCCATAGGCTTGAGTCCGAGGACCATGCAAGACCCAGGTACAATTGCTGCCTTCAAGATAAGTGGCTAGCTCCCCATAGGCTTGGGTCCGAGGACCATGCAAGACCCAGGTACAGTTGCTGCCTTCAAGATAAGTGGCTAGCTCCCCATAGGCTTGGGTCCGGGGACCATGCAAGACCCAGGTACAGTTGCTGCCTTCAAGATAAGTGGCTAGCTCCCCATAGGCTTGGGTCCGGGGACCATGCAAGACCCAGGTACAGTTGCTGCCTTCAAGATAAGTGGCTACCTCCCCATAGGCTTGGGTCCGGGGACCATGCAAGACCCAGGTACAGTTGCTGCCTTCAAGATAAGTGGCTAGCTCCCCATAGGCTTGGGTCCGGGGACCATGCAAGACCCAAGTACAGTTGCTGCCTTCAAGATAAGTGGCTAGCTCCACATAGGCTTGGGTCCGGGGACCATGCAAGACCCAGGTACAGTTGCTGCCTTCGAGATAAGTGGCTAGCTCCCTATTGGCTTGGGTTTGGGGACCATGCAAGACCTAGGTACAGTTGCTGCCTTCAAGATAAGTGGCTAGCTCCCCATAGGCTTGAGTCTGAGGACCATGCAAGACCCAGGTACAGTTGCTACCTTCAAGATAAGTGGCTAGCTCCCCATAGGCTTGAGTCCTTGGACCATGCAAGACCCAGGTACAGTTGCTGCCTTCAAGATAAGTGGCTAGCTCCCCATAGGCTTGAGTCCAAGGACCATGCAAGACCCAGGTACAGTTGCTGCCTTCAAGATAAGTGGCTAGCTCCCCATAGGCTTGAGTCCTTGGACCATGCAAGACCCAGGTACAGTTGCTGCCTTCAAGATAAGTGGCTAGCTCCCCATAGGCTTGAGTCATTGGACCATGCAAGACCCAGGTACAGTTGCTGCCTTCAAGATAAGTGGCTAGCTCCCCATAGGCTTGGGTCCGGGGACCATGCAAGACCCAGGTACAGTTGCTGCCTTCAAGATAAGTGGCTAGCTCCCCATAGGCTTGGGTCCGAAAACCATGCAAGACTCAGGTACAGTTGCTGCCTTCAAGATAAGTGGCTAGCTTCCCATAGGCTTGAGTCCTTGGACCATGCAAGACCCAGGTACAGTTGCTGCCTTCAAGATAAGTGGCTAGCTCCCCATAGGCTTGGGTCCAAGGACCATGCAAGACCCAGGTACAGTTGCTGCCTTCAATGGGCTGTAAGTAACTAGTTTCCCCATAGGCTTGAGTCCTTGGACCATGCAAGACCTAGGTTCTGTCTAGCACCCAGATATAGGTGGCGTTGGGACGCGAGACGTGTGATAATGACAGGCAGAACATCTGAATCAAAAAGGACTTCTTTATTAATAGTAATACCTTTTCAGGTTATTTACATTCCATGGATGAGGTACAGGTTTATCATCTAAATCTTCTAAATAGTATGCTTCTATCCCTGCCACTGAGGTGATTCGGTAGGGGCCCTCCCAGTTGGGTCCGAGCTTTCCCCAAGAAGGGTTCTTGGCAGCTCCCACGACTTTTCTCAGCACCAGGTCTTCCGGTGCTAGTCGTCTGAGCTTTACATTGGTGTCATATCCCTGCTTGAGCTTTTGCTGGTAGTGGGCCAGCTGGATCATTGCTTGCTCTCTTCGTTCGTCTACCATGTCCAGGCTCCACCCCAGCAGTTCATCATTGCTGCCTGGAGTGAAGGAGCTCGTCCTTAGCGTTGGGAAGTTGGTTTCCAGGGGGATTACTGCCTCCGCACCATAAGTCATGGCAAAAGGTGTTTCTCCCGTTGAGCGCCGTGGCGTAGTCTGGTACGTCCAGAGGACGTGGGGCAGCTCTTCTACCCATCTCCCCTTGGCATCATCCAGCCTCTTCTTAAGCCCGTTGACGATGACTTTGTTGACAGCCTCGGCCTGTCTGTTCCCCTGAGGCTAGGCCGGCGTTGAGTACCTGTTTGTTATCCCAAGTTCACAACAATACCTCCTGAAGGCTTTGCTATCGAATTGGAGCCCATTATCCGAGATGAGGGTATGATGGACCCCGAACCGTGTAACTATGTTCCTCCAAAGGAATTTTTTCACGTCTACATCCCTAATGTTAGCTAGTGGTTCGGCCTCGACCCACTTGGTGAAGTAGTCCGTGGCCACCAACAGATACCTCTTGTTCCCTGGTGCCTTGGGGAAAGGTCCCACAATGTCCAAGCCCCATTGGGCGAATGGCCATGGACTGGATAATGGATTGAGGACCCCTCCTGGCTGGTGGATGTTTGGGGCGAACCTTTGGCATTGGTCACACTTCTTGACATACTCTAGGGCCTCTTGCTGCATTCCCGGCCACTAGTATCCTTGAGTGACGGCTCGGTGAGCCAGGGATCTCCCCCCTGTATGGCTCCCACAGATTCCTTCGTGCAGCTCTTCGAGCAAGGATTCCGCCGTTTCGGGGTGGACACATAGAAGGTATGGCCCAGAGTAGGACCGCCTGTATAGCTTGTGATCCTCGGACAACCAGAACCGAGGAGCTTTCCTTCGTATCTTTTCTGCCTCTGACCTCTCCTCAGGCAGGACGTCATCTTTGAGGAATCTCACTATGGGGTCCATCCAGCTGGGACCCATCACAATTTGATGGACGGGGATTACTCCCTTTGGCACTTCACTTGCCCTCTCCAGGTGCTCCACAAGTATGATCCGAGGCAGAGCCCCTGCCGAGGAGGTTGCGAGCGTGGCAAGTGAATCAGCATGACTGTTCCCACCCCTAGGAATATGGGACAAGCTGAAGGGGCGAAACTCTGACTGCAAGTGCTTGACTTGGCTAAGGTATTCCTGCATTCTCGAATCCCTGGCTTCCATCTCCCCCTTCACCTGCCCTACCACCAATCTGGAGTCTGAGAACATCTCTATCGACTTTCCTCCCATCTTTTGCACCATGATCATCCCTTGCAGTAATGCCTCATACGCGGCCTCGTTGTTTGTGGCCGTGAATCCGAGCCTCAGGGATTTCTCAATGACATGGTCTTCAGGGGATACTAGGACCAGCCCCACTCCGGAGCCCCTTTGGTTTGCCGCGCCATCCACATATACTTTCCAACATGGTGACTGTGGGATGGAGATTGCCCCAATTGATTTCTCATCACGGCTCTTATCCTCGGCTGTCACTTCTATGACTGGTTCAGCGAACTCAGCCGTCAAATCCGCTAAAACCTGGCCTTTTATGGAAGTCCGGGGCATGTACTTGACGTCAAAAACCCCCAGAATTGTGTTCCATTTCGTGACTCGACCTGTGTAATCAGCGGCCCGGAGTACAGCCTTCAAGGGCAATTGGGTTAGGACAACCACCGTGTGAGCTTGGAAGTAATGGGGGAGCTTTCTCGTGGTGTGGACCACCGCCAGTATGGCTTTCTCCAGGGGTAGGTATCTGATCTCTGCTTCGTGCAGCGACTTGCTGACGTAGTAAACTGGCTTTTGAACGCCATTGTCTTCCCGTATCAGCACTAAGCTTACTGCATGGGGTGCCACCGCCAGGTAGGCGTATAGGACCTCGTCGGGCTCAGGATTGGACATGATAGGCGGCCGGGATAGATACTCCTTGAGTTGCTGGAAAGCTTTGGCACAATCCTCGGACCACTCAAATCCTTTCCATTTGTTGATCAGGAGATAAAAGGGTCTGCATCTGTCGGCCGACCTGGAAATGAATCGGTTCAGCGCCGCGATCATCCCAGTAAGCTTTTGGATCTCCTTGGGGTTCTGCGGAGGCTTCAAATTGTGAATGGCCTTGATCTGGTCAGGGTTGACTTCGATCCCACGATGGGTGATCATGTACCCCAAGAATTTGCCAAAGCTTACACCGAACGAGCATTTTGAGGCATTAAGGCGGAGCTTATGCTCTCTCAGGACGCCAAATGTGCGACCGAGGTCCTCCAAGTGCTCGGACACCAGCTTGCTCTTCACCACCATATCGTCAACATAGACCTCGATGCTCTTGCCCAACATCGGCTCAAACATTCTCGTCATCATCCTCTGGTAGGTGGATCCGGCGTTTTTCAGACCAAAGGGCATAACCTTGTAGTGGTAGTTCCCTATGGGTGTCACAAATGCTGTCTTCTCTTGGTCCTCCAAGGCTAGTGGGATTTGGTGATAACCCTGAAAGGCATCCAGGAAGCTCATCCGAGGATGGCCTGCAGTCGCATCTACTAGTTGGTCTATTCGTGGCATTGGGAAGGGGTCTTTTGGGCATGCTTTGTTCAGGTCCGTGAAGTCTACACAAACCCTCCACTTCCCACTTTTCTTCTTGACCACCATAGTGTTGGCCAACCACGTGGGGTAAAAGATCTCCTTGATAGCCCCCGCGTGCTTAAGCTTATCGACCTTCTCCCTGATCGCATCAGCGTGCTCCTTCGACGGACGCCGGGGTGGCTGCTGCTTGGGGATCGCAGATGGGTTGACGTTAAGGTGGTGACAGATGAAAGATGGATCAATCCCAGGGGCATCGCAAGGGTCCCATGTGAACACGTCAAGGTTCCTTTTGAGGAACTCTAGTAACCCCTCCTTCTCCTGTGGAGGCAGCTGGGTCCCGACCTGGAAGAACTTCTCTGGATCATCGTCAATCACCACCTTCTCCAGGTTTTCGCATTTAGGATCCTCGGCAGGTGCATCCGTAGGCGCTACCTGGGTCCTTGATTGCTATGAATCTTCCTCGGCTGGGGCCGAGGACTGTGCATCAATCCGATAAGATATGGCAGCCACCGTGCACTGCCTAGCTGTGGATTGGCAACCTCGGATCTCCAGAACCTGGTCCCCTGACAGGAATTTCACCTTCTGGTGCAAGGTGGAGGCTACGCCATCCAGGGCGTGTAGCCAGGGCCTTCCTACTATGGCCGTGTAGGGGGAGTATGTGTCCACCACTATGAAGTTCGCCTCCACCACCATCGGGCCTGTCTGTACAGGCAGTCTGATCATGCCCTTTGGGATGACGAGCTTTTCGTCGAAGCTCATTAGGGGGGAGCTATAGGGTGTGAGGTCTTCCTGCTTTAGCCCCAGCCCCTTGTAGAGGTCTGGACACATGACCTCGGCTACGCTGCCATCGTCCACCATCACCCTTTTCACGTCATAGCCCCCTATTCTGAGGGTGACGATTAGGGCGTCCTCGTGTGGTTGGATGGTCCCAATCTTGTCCTCCTCCGAGAAACTCAGGGCTGGAGGAGGATTCCTTCTAGACCTCTTTGGCCTCGTCCGAGGGTCCTCGGCGGGCAGTTGGGCCACAGACAACACTCGCAAAGGAGGTGTGCCTGTCCTTCCTGGCGCGGCCAGGATTATATTGATCGTCCCGGCGGGTTGCCCCATGGCGGCGTCCCTCCGAGGCTCTTGGTAGGCTCGGCCCCGCTGGTCGCTGGAATGGTGCAGAAGGTGCTTCAGCCTTCCATCCTGGACTAGTTGGTCCAGGTGGTCCCAGAGGTTCCTGCAATCCTCCTTGGCATGTCCGTGGTCCTGGTGGTATTGGCAGTAACGATCCTGGTTGCGCCTACCAGGCTCCCCCATCATCTTAGCCGGCCATCTGAAGTATGGCTCGTCCTTTATCCTTTCCAGAACCTTGTGCACGGGTTCTCGGAATACTGCGCCGACAGTCTGGGCATTGGTCGCCCCGGATTGCCCACCGAAATCCCTCCTCGGACGGGCGTTGTTGTACCTGTCCGACCTGAAATCCCTCCTCTCCTGAGGGATAACCTTCTCCTTGCCTTTGCCTTGCAGCATGTCCTCTTCCACCCGCTTGTATGTGTCGATCCGATCATCAGCTGCCGCACGCTGGTGACGGGCGTTCCGGTCAGGGACTTCCTCAGGTCGTGCCCCATTGGTAGCCCATTCTGGAATGTACTGATGGCGACGGCGTCATACTTGCCGTCCAGCTCGTTGTAGATCTCCCAGTACTTGTCCGAATAAGCCTTGAGGGTCTCCCCGTCACACATAGATAGGGACAGCAATGCACTCATGGGCCGAGGAGGCCTGCTGTTCGTGACAAAGCGGGAACCAAAGGCCCGGGTCAGCTGTCTGTATGAGTCTATGGAGTTCGTCCTTAGACCGTTGAACCACCTCATCGCCATAGGTCCCAAGCTGGATGGGAAGACTTTGCACATCAGCGCCTCATTCCTGGAGTGGACAGCCATCCTCTGGTTGAACTGGCTCACGTGCTCCACGGGGTCCGTCTTGCCATTGTAAGCAATGAAGGTTGGCTGCTGGAACCGCCGAGGAAGCTCTGTCTCTTCTATACGACGTGTGAAGGGCGACCTGGAGAGCTGATCCAGCGCCTTGCTCATGGCGTCGCCTCCTAAGCCCCTAGGGGTTGGGTTGGCACGCCTACGCCTCTGGTAGTGCTCCTTCTCGTGGGAGAAAGTCTCGCCGGGGGGCGTTCTTGACCTCTGCCTGTATTCATCATCGCTCTCGTCATCGGAGGGCAAGTCAGGGCTGAGTTCGGACTGTCTCCGCTGCGCACGGCATAGCTTCCTCTTCAGATTGTCTATCTCGCGCTACATGGCCACCTTATCATCCTTTCTCTGGGAGGCGTGGCTATGGGCCTCAGAAGACCGCGTGGCCTGGCCATCGTCGCGCTTCTGGGGAACGTGCCCGTCCCCCTGGCTTTCGCTCGCCGTTGAAGTACGCACGCTTCCTTCTCGAAGTCGTCTGTTGTCGTTCTGACCGCCCCCGGGGTCGCCATAGTGACCCTGAGGCCGTGACCTCGCCGGTTCAGGTCGATTGGGAGTTCTTTGGTGAGGGCCTGATCCTACCATGTTCGACTGTTGTCCTTACTAACGCACAAGCTCTCCCCACAGACGGCGCCAATTGTAGGGACCGGTTTCGAGCGCTCTCTTCAGACTGAGAGAGTGGACCCAAGCCCAGCTAACCCTCCAATAAATTTATAGAGTATGGGCTCAAGAGCTAGGCCCTAGTAAAGAATGCAACGGCCATGCATGGTTGTTCGTGGATTGTGCTAAGCTAAACGTGGGTCGGAATGCCTAATAAGGCTCATCGGACGGGTTTAAAGAGGTTGAAGTTGTTCTTATTTCTTTCAAGTGAGGTTACAATGGTTGAGAGAAAATACTCTGCTACAGTATTCCTTTTTTCTCTGGTTTTCCGTCCGTCCCCCTCACAAGAGGGACTTTTTACATTATATACTTCTCTTTCAGTTGATCCTAGCCCTACATTTGTTGATCAACCCGGCTTCCACTTGAGAGCCTGTCCCATCAGCCGCATTCCCATCCCTCCTGTAGGTTGCAGCGCCCAAGACGGCACTGTTCAGAGGTCCTATCTTCATTAATGCGGCCAGGGCGTTAGTTGAGGGCATTTAATGTGGAGGTGACAGTTCACCTGGGACTTGCTCCTCCACCATGCCTCAATGTCCGGTGCTTGGTTCTTGCTATTTGCTCCTTGGATGCTTAGGGAGACTCCCCTTAAAGGTATGCTGTTTGCCCACTTTCTGACCTCGGTCTCCCGAGGATGTAACCATCCTCGGCAATGCTCCTTGGGCCCTGGGCTCTAAACTTTCGTCCTCGGACCTCGGATCTTGGAGGCGTCCTCGGCGTGGGCCTCTGGGCCTGGTTTGGAGTGGGCCGGGGTTGCTGACTTATTCTGGCCCCACAATTATATTTTACTGTCCGGTGATTTTCATAATAGAGGCATTAAATGAGAGTTAAAATCTTAGAACCTTTCATTAGATTTTTAAAAGTCGTGGTGTGTGACGAATATAAGCATTTAAGGATTTTTTTAATTTTTTATTTATTTATAAATAATGTTAAATGAAATGCCAAAGAAAAGGATTTTTGAAATTTTCCATCTTTATTTCTTATATATTTCTATTATTACTGAAGAACATTTTCCTTTTAGTTTTGATAATAAATATTGTTTTCTAGATTAGAGTTTGATTAGTTTTAAGTTTAAATTTTGTATGATTGTATTTAATTGTTGATTATATGATTTAATTAAGTGAATTTAATGATTTATTTAATTGCATTGTGAAATTTTTAATGACATTCGTAAGATCATCTTTAATTAATTTCTTACTCCTTTAGCTATCAACCTCTTTGTTTCCAATTAACGGTTACTAATTAATTTATTTAATTGACGTTTGATTTCTTTTACTAATCCCTTTCTCTCTCTCTTCTTTAACTTCCTATTGTTTTCCCAAATTTGATTGTTAAGACATATGTGATTTGATGTTAGGAACATATGTCAATTTAGAATTAGCTAATCCTTTGACAAAATGCACTTTACTTGTATTTGGATAGATCTAGGATGTGTTTAATACTTTAAAGAACAAGAGTTCAAGTCTAGTATTGAAACCATGCAAATTTGTCCAATAAACAAGTGAAAAAGGGATGTTCATTAAAGCTGGACAGATTCATGACAGATAGCTATCTATCGAGCTCGACAGCTGCTCGACAGATACTATCTATCGAGAATTACGAAAATCAGTTTTTCAGATCTGATTTTCGGCCCATACTTATGTATTTGTGTAGGGTTTCTTTTTTCACAACCCTAGACATATATAAGGCTTATTTTAAAGGCCGTCACACAAGAGAATACAAGGAGAACACAAGCAAAAAGTGACCGAGTGCCTTATTCTCTTTGAAAGAAGCTACTGCGTCTTTGCGCCTTAGGGTTTTGTAACCAAGTGCTTCTTGATCTTCATTGTTGATGAAGTGAAGAACTTTGCAGCCAACAATCTTCTTCAAGTTGGTGTGTTAGTCACGTACTGGGAGCCGTGCATCTTTGGTTAGTCACGTACTGGGATTCGTGCATCAAAAGGGTGGCGTTCATATATTGAAGAGTTCAGAGGTTCTGAAGCGGTAGAAGGTTTCTATTGTAAGTTCATCTACGGAGATTGTAGAGTCTAGGGATAAAGGTTTTGTACTAGATCTGAAACTTCTCTTTACTATAGTGAATTGCTTTTCGGGAAGGTTTCCCCCCAGGTTTTTTACTGTGAAACTAGTTTGTTTCATTGGTTTTCTTGGGTCATCATATCTTGTCTTATTTACTTTTCCGCTGTGCATGATTTTGACATGATATTGATGTTTGTTTGTTTTAACAAGTTTTATTCATAATAAATCTAATTAACAACTTGGGTTTAAAACTTGTTAATTCTATCAACCGGGGTCTAAATTTCCCAACATTGATGATAATTCTAATGTACTAAATATGCATATTGTAACGTTTATTTTTATTTTTATTTTATTCCATTTTGCTGCCATGAAATTAGTATATCCATAACTATTAGTTTATTTTATGATATGTTTGGTTTGATATTATTATTATTATTATTATTATTATTATTATTATTATTATTATAATAAATTTAATGTTTCTAAAATAGCATGTGTTTTGTATTCTCTTTTTCTATTGATGCATTGTAACGTTTTATTGGAATACTTTATAAGAAAAAATTTTATTCTATTTTTTTTTTTAATTGGGTGTTTCTAAATTGATATTTTTTTTGTATTTCATTTTTCCATTGATGTATTGTAACATTTCATGGGAAGACTTTATAAGAACAATTTTTATTTATTGAATTTTAAAAAATATATTATATGTTTAATTTTTTTTTTAAAACATGAGACAAAATATAAATAATTATGATATGGAGGATGTTGCTAAATTTAAATGTTGAATAAAATAAGATGAGAAGAAAAATAGTAAAAATGAAATGTATAGCAATAAACACCACATTATTTTAGTTATGTTATGTAATAAAATAAAATTATATTTTTTCTATACTATCTTTATAATGCAATAATATAACATTTAACAACCAATGAGAATAAAAATGATAACAACATAAAACATAATACTAAATCGTATCAACCTAAAGGATGTGTGAATTATGATCTGTTTCAATTCTTTGTTATCATGGTTCATAGAGATGCGATCCATTTTTAGCTGAGCTATTTACAATTGGTTCTACACCCTGGCCAGTTCCTATACTTTGCAACTCCATTGTTTCAGCAAATTCATCCCAATCTAGCCAAGTAGCGAATAACTTTTGCATTAATGTATGGGATACATGCCAAAATGTGTCTTTCATGAAGTCTCCCTTTGCCCCTTCACTAAAAGGTCAAGCTAGATTACTAGTCAATTCCAATTTTAGCAAACTGACTGACTTCTAGTAGTCTAAAACTAATTTCTACAATGCATTTGGTGGAGCTTTCAATACTGCATCAATATGTTTTGATGGTCAATCTGTTACACTAAAATATATATATATATATATATATATATATATATACCAAAAACTGAAGAAGAAAAAAAAAAAAAAATATATATATATATATATATATATATATATATATAGAGAGAGAGAGAGAGAGAGAGAGAGAGAGAGAGAGAGAGAGAGAGAGGCTTTTGTGTGTGGAAAAATAGAAATTATGCATGGAATAAAAGAGGGAATGACTACTTTATAGTCTGAGGATAAGAATAAGAAGAGTCAAAAGTAAAGGAAGATAAAAAGATGGAATAATAGTAATATTTAGAGTAGTGGGGATATGAGAAGTTAAAATGGAATTGAAAATTTAATAATAAATAAGAATAGTTAAAATGGAATGAAAAAGGTTGAAGAAAGTTAAGCTAGAAAGTAGTGGGGATATGAAAAGTTAAAATGAAATTGAAAAATTAATAATAAATAAGAATAGTTAAAAATAGGACATATATGATATTTTGATTGTAATATAATAGAGTTTTAATTCACTTTAAATGTTAAAAAATTGTATAAAAAATTGGAAAAAAGTTGATAATGACATGGCTATTGACGTGGCTCAACGTGAGCGTAGCAACATTAAATGCTACGCTTCAGCTTTTAGTAATATATAGATAAAAAGATAGAATAATAGTAATATTTAGAGTAGTGGGGATATGAAAAGTTAAAATGGAATTGAAAATTTAATAATAAATAAGAATATTTAAAATGGAATGAGAAAGGTTGAAGAAAGTTAAGGTAGAAAGTAGTGGGGATATGAAAAGTTAAAATGGAATTGAAAATTTTGTTGGGAAATTTAGACCCTGGTTGATAAAATTAACAAGTTTTAAACCCAAGTTGTTAATTAGATTAATTATGAATAAATCTTATTAAAACAAACAAACATCAATATCAAAATCATGCAGCGAAAAAATAAATAAGACAAGATATGATAACTCAAGAAAACTAATAAAACAAACTAGTTTCACAGTAAAAAACCTGGGGGAAAACCTTCTCGAGAAGCAATCTGCTATAGTAAAGAGAAGTTTAAGATCTAGTACAAAGCCTTGTCCCTAGACTCTACAATCTCCGTAGATGAATTTACAGCAAAAACCTTCTACCACTTCAAAACCTCTGAACTCTTCAATATATGAATGCCACCCTTTTTGCATGGATCCTAGTACGTGACTAACCAAAGATGAACGGCTCCCAATACGTGACTAATACACCAACTTGAAGAAGATTGTTGGCTGCAAAGATCTTCACTTCATCAACAATAAAGATCAAGAAACACTTGGTTACAAAACCCTAAGGCACAAAAGATGCAGTAGCTTCTTTCAGAAAGAATAAGACATCGGTCACTTTTTGCATATGTTCTCATTGTATTCTCTTATGTGACGGCCTCTAAAATAAGTCTTATATATGTCTAAGGTTGTGAGAAAAGAAACCCTACACAAATACATAAGCTGACCCAAAAATCAGATCTGAAAATCTGAATTCTCGTAATCTTGATAGATAGCAGGTGTCGAGATTTAAACCTCGATAGATAGCTAGGTGTCCAGGAGGTGTTGAGAAGCTGTCGAGGAGACAGGAGCTTTCTCGATCGATCCACCAGCTGTCAAGAAGGTGTCGAGATTGCGATAAGAAAACACCTTAAGAGCTCGATAGATAGCCAGCTGTCGAGAGGTGTCGAGAAGCTGTCAAGCTATCTGTCCACAGGTGTCGATCTATTTGTCCAGTTTTAATGAACACCTTTTCTTCACTTGTTTCTTGGTCCAATCTTCATGGCTTTAATACTAGACTTGAACAACATGTTCCATGAAGTATTAAACACATCCTAGATTTACCCAATTACAAGTAAAGTGCGTTTTGTTAAAGCATTAGCCAATTACACAAAATATGTCCTTAACAATCTCCCCCTTTGGCAATCCGTGACAAAACCACAACAAACAAATGAACATATGAGAGAAGTCATAAATCACTCAACTCATATTCACTTGTTGAATACAATAAAATCTATCCTAACACAAACTCTTGAAAAACTTTGCAAGAAGAGAGTTTATGGCAAGTAGACTTTGACAACCTGTATTTCTGAAACACTTTAAACAAAACTCATCAAGGCATCTTGTGTGAAACAGAAATAATAGATTGCATACAAGTAAAGAAACATGTGTATAAAGATAGAAAAGAAACAACACATGTAGAGGTAGGTGAAGAAGACATACATCAACATATAAAGAAGATAAGTTCAATGTATGTAAACATGGTCACAAGACCCAAGGTACAAGAAGAAGGAAGTAAGCACTCCCCCTAACAAGATGAAACACATCTCCCCCTTACAAAGGAAGAAGAAGGAAATAAGCACTCCCCCTAACAAGATGAAACACATCTCCCCCTTACAAAGGAATGTATTTCTCCCCCTAACATGTAGAATCTTAAAAAGAAACCACATATTCTCCACAATTTCTCCCCCTTTTTGTCATGATTGACAAAGGGTACAAGAAGCTAGAAAGCTTCACCCGAGAAACATAAAGATGATCAAGGATGATCAAGGAGGCACAAAGAAATCCATATAAATGCATGAATGTAATGAAACAAGATGCTATGGATGACAAGATAATAGAAGGATGCAAAACATGTGAAAAAAAATAAATCTCTCAACAAGAAAAATGTTAAGCACATAGATCCCAAAACACACACATACTAAACAAGTCTAACCAATTTTATATTTCAAAAACAAGTCAAGACAGTTTAGTGAGTATACATTAACACATGTAAACCTTGTGATGGCCAAATCACGTTGTACTTGCACATGTATCAAGAGTAGCAAAGAATATTGCGTGTTGTGTGTGAAAAACATCGCAAGATTGCATAAGTGTATACATGTTATGACGATTTGAGATATGAGAAAATCACTTTAACTCACACACAATTATAACTGTTTGATGGGGACTATCACCTTTGAGGTACATCCTATAACTCCCACATCTCCTAGAAAACACGCTTGCAATCATATTTAAAGCATTTTAATCTTTTTGCTTTTTATTTTCTTTGCATATTTTCTTTTAAGCATATCATGCATGGGCATATATAAGAGAGAAAAGAAATACCCAACATGTTAAGCATAGACATTGCACTTTTGCTATGCCGAAGCATACGGATGTCTTTGACACTGCACTTTTGCTATGCCGAAGCATACAGGTGTCTATGACACTACACTTTTGCTATGCCGAAGCATACAGGTGTCATATTATGATTGGCAGGCAACAGTGGTGAGATGATTATTTATGCTTTTCTTTTAGGATTTTCTAGTCCTATCCGTCAAAAAGAGTGATACGAGTGTTAAGTTTCAAGAGATAACTTAATCTTACTCATCACAAACAAGAGCCACAAAGCTCACTTGCTTAGTTGTGCATAGAGATGCTCATCTAAGCTACAAAAGATACAAAGTTTAGAAAACTTTGTTTCAATGGCCATCCAAGGTACACAAGTACCAATGTACACAAAACACACACTGTTTTTGTATTTTTTTTTTTTGAAAACAAAACAAAATAAAAACTAAACATCCAAACAAAAATAGACAGACAACATGAAAGCAGAAAGAAAAATGCATATGCATGAAGGCATGATTCCGAAAGCAGATAAGAAATCAAGCAAAGAGAGTCCTACTTTAGATAGAAAGAATTAAAGTAGAGGACAAACAGAAAAGACAATTAAGTCTTAGGATCCTTTATCACCCACACAGCACGAGTCTTTGGCCATGAAGATAAAAAGGCACGTGTCCTAGTATGATTACTAAAGGATATAGAGGAATTAGAATTCCCCTGAAATTGAGTCAAAAAGCTCAAAGCTTTTAATAACTCACCAAGAATAGGTACAGAGCCTTTAGACAAAGGATGAGACCTATTGGACACTCGCTTATGAGGAAACAACTTGAAACAATTAGGACGAGTGTGACCAGAATCACCACAATGGTGACAAACATGAGTAGTTTTAGAGCTACTCGGCTTCCTAGAAGAAGGTCTAACCTTAGAAGTTGACAACTTAGGACAATTTGGCCTAATATTATGACCAACAATATGATAATGATGACAAGTAGGGACAAATTCAGAATTTTTATTCAACCTAGGAGGAGTTTTAGACATAGGTTTAGAAACTTCAGCGTTAACATCAAAAATTTTACCTTTGTCTATCCTAGCAATATTAGCCTTCAACTCTTGATTATTCCTTTTAAATGGAGGAATATAAAAATCATTTTCTTTTGAGTTAGGCTCAACAATAAGTTTGGCACTAGTTAAATTTTCAACTTCAGTTTTAAATTCAACTAGTTGCTCTTCCAAACTCTTAATTTTGTCCACCTGAGATGAAATTTGATTTTTAAAATTCTTATTCAAATTATTGGCTTCATCCAATTTTGCAGTCAAATCATCTTTTCAAGCTTGACCTTTTTAAATTTAGCTTTTAATTTTGTAGAACATTCAAGAGATTTCATACAAAAATTATAAAGCTTGCAATAAGCATCTTGAATATCATCATCATCATCATTCAACATAAGATCATGCAAATTAAAACAATCAAGAGATTCCATGACAACGGGGGTCAATGGATCACACTCAAGAAATTAATCCAATCAGAGTGAACTCGCTCTGATACCACTTGTTGGGAAATTTAGACCCCGGTTGATAGAATTAACAAGTTTTAAACCCAAGTTGTTAATTAGATTTATTATAAATAAAACTTGTTAAAACAAACAAACATCAATATCATGTCAATAAAGAATGCAGCGGAAAAGTAAATAAGACAAGATATGATGACCTAGGAAAACTAATGAAACCAACCAGTTTCACAGTAAAAAACCTGGGGGGAAACCTTCCCGAAAAGCAATCCACTATAGTAAAGAGAAGTTTCAGATCTAGTACAAAACCTTTGTCCCTAGACTCTACAATCTCCGTAGATGAACTCACAGTAGAAACCTTCTACCACTTTAGAAATTCTGAACTCTTCAATATACGAACGCCACATTTTTGATGCACGGATCTTAGTACGTGACTAACCAATTGCGCGGATCCCAGTACGTGACTTAATCACCAACTAGAAGAAGATGTTGGCTGCAAAGTTCTTCACTTCATCAACAATGAAGATCAAGAAGCACTTGGTTACAAAACCCTAAGGCGCAAAAGACGCAGTAACTTCTTTCAGAGAGAATAAGGCATCGGTCACCTTTTGCATATGTTCTCCTTGTATTCTCTTATGTGACGGCCTCTAAAATAAGCCTTATATAGGTCTAGGGTTGTGAGAAAAGAAACCCTACACAAATACAAAAGCCTGGCCCAAAAATCAGATCTAAAAATCTGAATTCCCGTAACCTCGATAGATAGCAGGTGTCGAGGAGGTGTCGAGATTTAAACCTCGATAGATAGCTAGGTGTCGAGGAGGTGTCGAGAAGCTGTCGAGGGGACAGGAGCTTTCTCGATCGATCCACCAGCTGTCGAGAAGGTGTCGAGATTGCGATAAGAAAACACCTTAAGAGCTCGATAGATAGCCAGCTGTCGAGAGGTGTCGAGAAGCTGTCGAGCTATCTGTCCACAGGTGTCGAGCTATCTGTCCAGCTTTATTGAACACCTTTTCTTCACTTGTTTCTTGGTCCAATCTTCATGGCTTTAATACTAGACTTGAACAACATGTTCCTTGAAGTATTAAATACATCTTAGATCTACCCAATTACAAGTAAAGTGCGTTTTGTCAAAGGATTAGCCAATTACATAAAATATGTCCTTAACAAATTTAATAATAAATAAGAATAGTTAAAAATAGGATATATATGATATTTTGATTGTAATATAATAGAGTTTTTAATTCACTTTAATTGTTAAAAAAATTGTATAAAAATTTGGAAAAAAGTTGATAATGACATGGCTGCTAACATGGCTCCACGTGAACGTAGCAACATTAAATGTTGTGCTTCAGCTTTTAGTAATATATAGATTGGGTTTAAAATAAATTTTGTATTGGGTATTTGTATTAGATTTGATTTTGTTTTAAATAATTGGGTTAAATTAGTTTTTGGTATCTGCCTATGGTGTTTGTAATTAGATTTGTAAATGGAGATATGTGTTGGGTGTTTAGTATGTGGTAAAAGCGTATTTAAATATTATTAAAAAAAAATTATTTCTAATAAATGTAAATAAAAAGGTTCTTGCACATAGTGCTGGTTAAAAACTAGTACTATATATAATAGCAAAAGCCTTTTTCCTGCAATTAAAGAGGTGCTGCCATGTAGGAAAAATGCCCATCTAAAATTCTGCCACGTTTAAGTTAAAAAGCGATAAATTATATTGTTTCAACCTTAACACCGTTTGATAGTCTTTGTGTATTTAAAAAAAAAAAAAAAAGGTTAAAATAAAATAGAAAAAGGTTTGCAACTAAAAAAAAATAGAGATACAGAGAAAGGGAAGGAGAAAAAAAAAAGCTTGCAATACAGATGAGACAGAATTTGTACGACCGGTCATCACCATCCCTTGCCAGACTTAGACCACCGTAACCGGCATCGGTAACCTAAAGGTGCATGCAGGAATTGAGATACAAAGATAGAGAGAACTACCACCGGTCAAAATTAAATACGATGAAAGGTCCAAGAGGTATTGAGATACAGAGATAGAGAGAGGCAGATACAGAGAAATAGAGAGACAGACCATCAGATTCGTATCCTCCACCGATTAGTCTATGTTTTTTGGTTCTTTAAATTTGGGTTTAAATATGATTTAGGTCTGGGTATTTCGATTGGATTGGATTGTATTGGATTGCATTTAGGTTTTGACTTAGATTCAGTTTTAAGTAAGGACTTTGGGATAGAATGGTTTTTAATATTAGATATTCGTGTTAGATTTGGTTTTTCTTTTGGATAAGAGAACCATCCAATCAAACTCTCTCTCTTTCTAATTCACTCCCATGACCTTCTTCTTCTCTTCCTCACATAGTTCTTTCTCTTTCTTAGTCTCCCCATCATTTCCCCTAACCCATTTACGAATGGCTTTGTCAAACTATTACCTCTGCGTTTGGTTCTTAGATTGGCAGTTTTTAAGAGTTTTTTTTTTTTTATATAATAAATTTATTAATATTGTAATAGCTCATTAATATAGATCTGCTACGTTGCTCAAACCATGATTTAGTTTTATGGCTAAAACTATTTGGAAAATTAAAAAAAGAATAAATTTTGTTTTTGTTTGTTTGTTTGTTTGTTTGTTTGTTTGTTTTTGTTTTTTGTGTTTTTTGTGTTTTTTGTGTTTTTATGTTTGTTTGATATGTGAGTAATTGCATCTAAATTAGGGGTCGGGTTGGATTGGGTTAAGGGGATTTTTTGACCCAACCCACCATGGTGGGTTCAAAAAGATTCAACCCAACCCAACCCATCACATAAGTCCAACCCAACCCATATGGGTCGGGTTGGGTCGGGTTGAACCCATGGGTTGGACAATTTTTTTTATTACTATTATTATTAAATTGAGCAGAAAAAAAATATATTACACCTGCCACTTGAGTTGATAAACAAAATATATATTAACATATGAACTAATATTCCAACTCAGTTATACATTAATACATGAACTAATATACATTAATATTGGCTTTTATATAGGATAGGAGGAAGAGCTGATTATTTAAAAAAAATTATTAATTATTTAATATATTTTAAATATATATTAAATATATGGGTGGGTCGGGTTGGGTTCGGCGGGTTTGAAATTTTATGACCCGAACCCATTCGGGCCCGCTATAAAAAAAAATAAATAAATAAAAATTAAAAAATTGTAATCCAACCCAACCCACCAAGCCCTAAAAACTGACCTAACTCGGCTGGTTAGGTTGGGTCGAGTCGGTTTTGGTGGGTTGGCAGGTTGGCTACACACCCCTAATTTGAATGATATTTTTGGCCATTGATATGTCAAGCTATTATAATGGGTCCAATGAGATAATTTTTTAAAATACTAATTTTATGATATTTACTTGTTTAGGATTATTGAATAATTTTTGTTGTTCATGTTTGTTAACTATCCTGAAATATTGAAATAGTGGTTGCTGCAAATTTTCTAAGTTTTTCTCTTAAAAGACCATAATTTGTCAATTGGGTTATACAATTTTTGGGTTTTAGGATCAATTAGTTCTAGTTGGTTTCTTTTTATATTTGTATACGGCTCTTATATATGTTTGTATATATTATATTAATACCCTTCTTGCTAGCAAGGTTATGGGATTTTGATTCTATAAGAGCCTATATGTGTTATATACTTATATATGATTTTTTGGATTTTAGGATACTTAATTAAATTGGTTTTTTCCTTCTTCTTCATTTTTTTTCCCCTGTGTATTTGAAGTTTTGAACTCAATTTGATTTTGTGAGTTTTTTTCTCACATATACATTATGATTGTGGTCTCTATAGCATTTATTCTTTTTTGGTGTTTGTGGGTTTTGGTCTTTAGATTTCATGGAAGAAAAACTCCAGTACTCTACTATTTACTGATGTTTAGAATGTTCAAATATTACAGTTTCAAATCACAATTGAACGGTTTTAGACCCCTTAAAACACAATTGGATTAATCTAGTTAATTAGCCAAGTGATTAACTTAGTCAAATTATGCAATTCTAGGTTATCACAAATATACAATCATATCAAAAATATAAAACAGCGGAATAATAAATAACACAAGATATGATCACCCAGGAAACCACACGGTAAAAACCTGGGGAGGATTTGACCTAGCTATCCTCAAGGTAAACTGAATCCACTATACGAAAGAATCGAAGTTCATACAAAAGGACTTACAAGCTCCTCGCTTGACTTCCTAATGCTACCCACCAGTAGAACTTACTGACACGACCACGTGCAAGCTCCGAATCCATGGACTCCTTCTTTCTTGGATTCTCCAATCAGCTACAAGCACCCACGCTTGTTATTCTTTAAGCTCCAATGGCAGTAACTGAGTTGATCATCAAGATGTTGATCTTATCTCTACCTTGAAAACCCTAAGTTTATGTGAAGGAAAGCTCCTCAATGATCTCACAAGAGATTCACACAAACCGCAATGTATGAGCAACAATACAACAAGAGCAACTCCTAAAAACGTGGCTAGGGTTTTGCCTTTTATACCTAGGGCAAAAACATAAAAGCCAAAACGTTTAATGAGGTAGGGCTGAGTTGGAAAATTCTGCAGAAAAACATTCTGGCCGACTTTCGATCGATCGAGTCTAACTTTCGATCGATCGAGCCAGGCCGAAATGCACCAATGCATCTGCAGCCTCTCGATTCCAACTTTACATAAAATATATAACTTTGAGCAAGCCTAAACAAGACTAAACATATTGTTTTGATCATGGTTTGCCAACATTACACATTAGAGTTCTAAATACATAAATTCCTAAATCTTTAGAACCTAACAAACTCCCCCTTTGGCAATCCGTGACAAAACACAAATTAAAAGCTCAAAGTTTACAAGTAAAAGCCCTTTACAAAAAAATAATGCTCATAAACACAAATTCAATCCTAACTACTATCCATCAGTTGCAAGTGTAGACAGCAGCTCAATTGAATCAACTTGTATATTCCTGAAACACTCAACAA
The DNA here is from genome assembly GCA_019022515.1 of Quercus aquifolioides. Taxonomy (NCBI): domain Eukaryota; kingdom Viridiplantae; phylum Streptophyta; class Magnoliopsida; order Fagales; family Fagaceae; genus Quercus; species Quercus aquifolioides. Next base: position 27,549,553 of record CM032329.1, read on the forward strand.
ACGCATAAACGTATGTGTGACAGAAAACAGTAAATAAACAGGTATAACATTCTTGTATGATTCACACAACACATAATAAAGACATATATCAATGAATAACTCATAAATATAAATCAATAAGCAGTGAACACAAGAACAAGAATCATGTATATCAAAAACAATGTTACTCCCCCTAACATGAATAGCCCCAAAGAAAAGATATACAAGGTGAAGCACCTAGATACAATCTAATATCTCCACTAGCTCCACAAAACAAAAAATATACTCCCCCTCACTACAAAAACTCCTCGACAAGTCAAAACTCTACTCCCCCTTTTTGTGACAGAATGCCAAAGGACAATCACACGCCATCATCAAAAGGAGGTGGTGAGGGTGAACGAAGATGTGCTAAGTCGGCTCACAGAGCACGAATCTCATCAAGCAAGTCCACCAAAATCTGACTATGAGCCGCCTGAACGGTCATGATAGTCTCCAAGGTACGACGTACACCAAAGTCGTCCGAAGGAGGTGGAGGAACATCAGCAACAGCAGCATCACCAACAGGATCAATAACATCCTCACTAGCAGGACCTGTAGACGAAGAAGGAGGAGGTGCGCTACCAGAAGGCTCAGACCTAGGGTGTTTAGAGCCAACTCGAAGATGAGCAGCCCTCTGTCTAAGAAAAGACGTACCTATGGGAGCAATAACATGTACGGGCTCAGAAGAAGGGAAACCACCAAGATCAAGATAAAGCAAAATCCTATGAATAAAAATAGGATGAACAAGGGCATGAGAAGAAGATGAACTCCTATAACCATCATTCAAAGAACGAAGGAACAAGTTAGGAAAACTAATAGGAGCATCAGTCACAAGAGCATACAAAAAGACACACCGCTCGAGAGGAATGGTGTGAACATGAGAAATGGGCCATATAGAATGAAATGCTATCCTAAAGAAGAGATAGTGCAACTCAGATAGCTCAGCAGTGGTGATCCTAGGATCAGAACCCCACTGGATAGTAGACCCAGTGATGTATGACATGACATCACTCAAAAGAGGAGACTCATCATAAGGGTAGACAGGGTGCTGGACCAAAGGTACCCCTAGAGCATCAGCCACTACAGTAGGAGTAATGATGTACTCTACGCCTCGTATCCAACTCTTTACCAAAGTGTTGGAATCATAGATGCGGATAGAGATGTTCGAAAAGAACTCTCTAATCAAGGTAGCTGGAGGAGGAGGATCAGAAATATCCAACAAAGGTAACCAGCCCCGACGCTCAAAATTTGCCCTAATGGCAGGATCAATCTCATTTAACACAACCGAACGCTCAGCCCATATCTTTCTCTTAAGGTTCAGCTTATCAAAAATCTCTTGGTTTTTCTCACTAGGAAACTTCTCACGGTCAAAGGAAGGTGGGGGAGGAGAAGGTAAGGGAACATTCCTACGAGCTCTAGTCTTCCTAGGCATGATGCTAAGGAAAGAACAAAGACACAAAGGTAATACCAAAAGAACAAAATAAAACAAAACCAAGGGCAGATTGCAAGTTAGCACAAAAATATAGAATAAAAATCTATATGATGCATGAACAATGTACAATGTCATGATGCATGTACCAATGCAGTAGACAAAGTTCAAATTAAGTTCAATTACACAAAATTGGCTTGAGCATAGAGTTTCTAACAAAAACCCTAAAAATTTGAAAAACCACTTGAATGTTTTGAAACAAATTGATGAATTGATCATCACACAGGGTTGAAAACATATTAGAATGACCAATTTTAACAAAACAACAAGACAATTTTATCAATTGAACCCAATTGAACAAAATCCCCAAATCGGATCAATCTCAAACCTTAGAATTTTCAATTTTTCACAAATCTCAAAATTGATCAAATTAACAAACAAAGATCAATGTAATAACATCATAGGAACAAAACCCAAAGATCAATTTCAGAAAAAATTGCTTGAATCATCAAAAACCCCAAAATGCATAGGTTCGAAATCCCCAAATTAAAATGCATGAAAAATGCATGAAATGTGAAAATAAAAGCAAGAAGAAGGGTAAAATGGACATACCGGCTTAAGGAGAGAGAAACCTTGCTAAAAATTTGGAAGAAACCGATAAAAAAATCGTTGTGGAGCCTTGCCGAGTCGGAGAGAGAAGAAAAAAATTTGAAACTTTTTGAAAAGTAACTTTGAAAAAGTCAGATCAGAGTTTTTAAAAAACTCTATTCACGATATTCGATTGATCGAAAATTACATTCGATCGATCGAATCAATCCGAGATTTCTAAAAGAATTTTAAGTAATTTTTGATCGATCGAAAATCAGATTGGATCAATCGAAACAGGCAGCGGCTCACAACATTTTGAGAAAAAATTACAGTTTTGAAAAACACAAACCACATTTTGGGCACAACTTCTCAAAGCATTAAAATTGATGAACAAAATGCATGAGTATGAGATGGAATGCTTTTTCAAAAACCCAAGTTTTAATCCCAGTTTCTCCAAAGAAAATTTCAACCATTCTCCCTTTAAATTCTCAAGCAAACAAATGTTTTGCATAGTACCCAAGGTATTTTCAAACTTGGTTAGTCAGACCAAAAACACACACAATAACATGTACAGTATTTAGCAAAGAGTAACATGTGTAGTGTGTGCAACTAGCAAAAGCTTGAGATACATGTGAGGTGATATGTGAATAGCAATCAATCACAAAGTCTACAAAATCCATCACATAGAATTCAAAAGAGACGATCACCTAAAGAGTTACATCATATAACTCCCAAATCTCTTAGAACATAAGCTTGCAATCGTGTAAGTTTCTTGAATTTTGCCTCATAATTAGATGAATTTGGCATCAAGTCTAATAGTACACACCAGTTTTAATTATGTGAATTGGCATCAAGCCTAATAGTACACACTAGTTTTCATTATTAAGCAATTAACCGAGGCTACACCTTATGTTCTTTTTGTGCATGTGCTACACTTTCTCGAGCACAAAATCTTATGATATGCACTAAGGTGTTCATGATTGGCTAGTGAACAGTGGTGAGATGGTTATTTATGCCTTTCTCAAAAGGATCAAGTCCGACAGTCAAATAACATGTGACATCAAGATTAAGACAAAGTGATAAACACCATAAACATCTTTCCCACACAACATGCACTACAAAGCTTCAACTAGTAAAGTGCAATAAATAAGCTCATCAAAGCTAAACAAGGTACACAAGACATGTTATGTGTAAATAAATTGACCAACCTTGTTTTCAAAGACCAAGAAAAATAGTGTCAAACACAATTTGTTTTTCTCCTTTTTTTTGTTTTTTTTTTTTAAAAAAGAAAAAACAAATAAATCCTAGAATGAAATGCATGAATGTTATGCAATGCAAGTCCTAGAAACAAAACAACACAAAAACCAAAGAACAATGGTCATAAAAGAGTAGAGCAATGAAGCACAAGGACCATGTCAGAAAGACTCAATTAGATCGAGTCTTTTGCATCCAAAACCTTTTAGATGCACCACGAGCATTGGAGTTCCTATTCACGTTCGAGTGATTTCCAACTCCAGGATTGGAATAAAGGTTCAACGCCTTTACCAATTCACCAATGAGTGTCATAGGATCTTGTGCTTGAGGCATAGGCACTTTTGGTTTGTTTGCTCTCTTTGCAGTTTGAAGCTTGTAACAGTTAGGACGAATGTGTCTAGACTTTCCACAAAAATGACAAACCCAAGCAGGTTTACCATGCATCTTGTCCTTAGAAAGGGTAGACTCCTTAGGTTTAGACTCTCCCAGATCAACCCTAATCTTCCTAGGAGGTGAAACTTCTACGGGTTTGACAACCTTACTCACAGGGGGTTTGACAGTTTTACTCACAACCTTACTCACAGAAGGTTCAGAAGAAGATGAAGGAACAAAGTTTGTGGAATGAGGCTCAGACACAGAGATGCTTTCAACATAACCTAAACCAGATTTGTCAGAAGGATACTTTTGAACATTCAACATTTGATCAAGTTTAGAACTAGCAGATCTAGCAACAGATAAATCATGTTCCAAAGTTTTAACTTTATCAAGCAAGAGCATGTTCTCAGATTTCACATGGTTCAAAAGATCATTAGCATCAAATAATTTAACAAGAAAAATTTTCTTTTCAAGCTCAAGAGAATCAATTTTCTTCAGGCCAAGTTCAACATTCATAGCATCCTTTGCAGCAACTTTGCAAAGTTTATTATAGGCCTCTTGAAGATCTGCATCCTCAGTGAGTTCCCCATCAGAAGGGTTCTCTTCAATAGACACACTTTCATTGACTACAGCAGTAGCAGTGAAAGCAATGAAGTTTCCATCCTCGTCACATCCAGACTCATCATCAGAAACCTCATTATCACTAAGGGTTACAGCCATAGCTTTACCCTTAGACCTCAAGTAAGTAGGACATTCAAATTTAACATGACCATACCCTTGACATCCAAAACACTGAGCACCCAAAGAATTGTTTGAAAATTGACCTACTTTTTCTCTAGGTTTTTCAAAGTTATTAACCTTAGTGGGATCATTCTTCCTAAAATTTCTAGGTTCAACAGTGTTTGTACCTCTTGACTTTCTGTTGTTATTCCTAAGAAAGTTTCTAAAGTTCTTGGCAAGGTACGCAATCTCTGTAGCAGAGAGCTCATCATCAAATCCACCAACCTCAACATCATCAACTGACTTAAGAGCCATTGATTTGGATTTGTTAGCTTTGGGCAGGTCTAACTCATAGGACTGAAGAGATCCTACAAGCTCATCAACAGGGATGGAGTCCACATCCTTGCTCTTAGTAATGGCAGTCACTTTGGGTCTAAAATCCTCAGTCAAGGATCTAAGAATCTTCCTAACAATTTTAGGTTGATCATAGATTTCACCCAAATTAAAAGCAGAATTAACAATATCATTCAGTTTAGCATAGAATTCATCAAAAGATTCATCATCAGACATTCTAATGCTTTCAAATCTAGAAGTTAATTGTTGCAATTTATTTATCTTAATTGCCTTTGTGCCTTCATGCACAGTCTGGAGGATTTTCCAAGCAGTGTGAGCAACCTCAACATTTGAGATTCTCTTAAATTCCTCCATAGAAACAGCATTAAAGATGGCATTCATAGCTTTGCTATTGAACCCAGTTGCTTCTTTTTGAGAAGTTTGCCACTTACTCACAGCAGTAGTGGGCTTTCACATCCGTACTCAACGGAATTCCAAACCCTCTCATCAATAGATTTCAGGAATGCTTTCATCCTTACTTTCCAGTACGCATAGTTATTCCCATCGAAATGAGGAGGAATAACCAGAGAGTGTCCGTGTTCCATGACAACAGGGGTCAAGGATCAGCTCAGAGATCAAAAGATCTACAACAAAAGAGCTGCCCGCTCTGATACCACATGAACGGTTTTAGACCCCTTAAAACACAATTGGATTAACCTAGTTAATAGCCAAGTGATTAACTTAGTCAAATTATGCAATTCTAGGTTATCACAATCACACAATCATATCAAGAATATAAAGCAGCGGAATAATAAATAACACAAGATATGATGACCCAGGAAACCACACGGTAAAAACCTGGGGAGGATTTGACCTAGCTATCCTCAAGGTAAACCTGAATCCACTATGCGAAAGAATCGAAGTTCATACAAAAGGACTTACAAGCTCCCCGCTTGACTTCCTAATGCTACCCACCAGTAGAACTTACTGACACGACCACGTGCAAGCTCCGAATCCACAGACTCTTTCTTTCTTGGATTCTCCAATCAGCTACAAGCACCCACGCTTGTTATTCTTTAAGCTCCAATGGCAGCAACTGAGTTGATCATCAAGATGTTGAATTAATCTCTACCTTGAAAACCCTAAGTTTATGTGAAGGAAAGCTCCTCAAAGATCTCACAAGAGATTCACACAAACAGCAAAGTATGAGCAACAATACAACAAGAGCAACTCTTAAAAACGTGGCTAGGGTTTTGCCTTATATACCTAGGGCAAAAACATAAAACCCTAAAAGTTTAATGAGGTAGGGCTGAGTTGGAAAATTCTGCAGAAAAACATTCTGGCCGACTTTCGATCGATTGAGTCTTTCTTTCGATCGATCGTGCCAGCCCGAAATGCACCAATGCATTTGCAGCCTCTCGATTCCAACTTTACATAAAATATATAACTTTGAGCAAGCCTAAACAAGACTAAACATATTGTTTTGATCATGGTTTGCCAACATTACACATTAGAGTTCTAAATACATAAATTCCTAAATCTTTAGAACCTAACAACAATGGAGTATAAAACTATTAGGACATATGTGATTTGATGTTAGGAACATATGTCAACATTTTATGTGAAAGCTCGAAAATGTGTTAAAAACAAAATAGCTGTTTAGACTGTTAGGTTTTTAGACCCCTTAAAACAACAATTGAATTAACCTAGTTTATTTAGCCAAGTGATTAACTTAGTCAAATTATGCAAATCTAGGTTAACACAATCAAATAATCATATCAAGATATAAAGCAGCGAAAATATAAAGAACACAAAGATATGATCACCCAGGAAAACCAAACCGGTAAAAAACCTGGGGAGGATTTAACCTAGCTATCCTCAAGGTAAACTTGAATCCACTATATGAAAGAATCGAAGTTCATACAAAAGGACTTACAAGCACCCACGCTCGACTTCCTAATGCTACCCACCAGTAGAACTTACTGACACGACCACGTGCAAGCTCCGAATCCACGGACTCCTTCTTTCTTGGATTCTCCAATCAAGTACAAGCACTCCCGCTTGTGTTTCTTTAAGCTCCAATGGCAGCAACTGAGTTGATCATCAAGGTGTTGATAATATCTCTACCTTGAAAACCCTAAGTTTATGTGAAGGAAAGCTCCTCAAGGATCTCACAAGAGATTCACACAAACCGCAAATATGAGCAACAATACAACCAGAGCAACTCTCAAAACGTGGCTAGGGTTTTGCCTTATATACCTAGGGCAAAAACATAAAACCCTAAACGTTTAATGAGATAGGGCTGAGTTGGAAATTCTGCAGAAAAACGTAATCTGGCCGACTTTCGATCGATCGAGCCAGGCCGAAATGCACTAATACATCTGCAGCCTCTCGATTCCAACTTTACATGAATTACACAACTTTGAGCAAGCCTAAACAAGACTAAACATATTGTTTTGATCATGGTTTGCCAACATTACACATTAGAGTTCTAAATACATCAAATCCTAAGTCTTTAGAACCTAACAAACTCCCCATTTGGCAATCCGTGACAAAACACAAATTAAAAGCTCAAAGTTTACAAATAAAAGCCCTTTACAAAAATAATGCTCATAAACACAAATTCAATCCTAACTACTATCCATCAGTTGCAAGTGTAGACAACAGCTCAATTGAATCAACCTGTATATTCCTGAAACACTCAACAAACGCATAAACGCATGTGTGACAGAAAAACAGTAAATCAACAGATATGTAAACTAACTCTCCCCTTAAGTTAGATACAACAAAAATAAAACATTCTTGTATGTTTCACACAACACATAATAAAGACATATATCAATGAATAACTCATAAATATAAATCAATAAGCAGTGAACACAAGAAACAAGAATCATATATCTAAAAAAAATGTATCTCCCCCTAACATGAATAGCCCTAAAAATGATATACAAAGTGAAGCACCTAGATACAATCTACTATCTCCACCAGCTCCACAAAACAAAAGAAATACTCCCCCTAACTACAAAAACTCCTCTACAAGTGTCAAAACACTACTCCCCCTTTTTGTGACGGAATGCCAAAGGACAATCACACGCCATCATAAAAGGAGGTGGTGAGGGTGAACGAAGATGTGCTAAGTCGGCTCGCAAAGCACGTATCTCATCAAGCAAGTCCACCAAAATCTGACCATAAGCCGCCTGAACGGTCATGACAGTCTCCAAGGTACGACGTATATCAAAGTCATCCGAAGGAGGTGAAGGAATATCAGCAGCAGTAGCATCACCAACAGGATCAGGAACATCCTCACCAACAGGACTTGTAGAAGAAGAAGGAGAAGGTGCGGTACCAGAAGGCTCAGACCTAGGGTGTTTAGAGTCAACTCGAAGATGAGCAGCCCTCTGTCTAAGAAAAGACGCACCTATAGGAGCAATAACATGAACGGGCTCAGAAGAAGGGAAACCAACTAGACCAAGATATAACAAAATCCTATGAATAAAAATAGGATGAACAAGAGCATGAAAGGAAGATGAACTCCTATAAACTTTGTTCAAAGAACGAAGAAACAAGTGAGGAAAACTAATAGGAGCATCAGTAACAAGAGCGTACAAAAAGACACACCGCTCGAGAGGAATGGCATGAAGATGAGAAATGGGCCAGATAGAATGACAAGCTATCCTAAAGAAGAGATAATACAACTCAGATAGCTCGGCAGTGGTAATCCTAGGATCAGAACCCCACTGGATAGAAGACCCAGTGATGTATGACATGACATCACTCAAAAGAGGAGACTCATCATAAGGGTAGACAGGGTGCTGGACCAAAGGTACCCTTAGAGCATCAGCCACTACAGTAGGAGTAATGGTGTACTCTACACCTTGTATCCAACTCTTTACCAAAGTGTTGGAATCATAGATGCGGATGGAGATGTTCGAAAAGAACTCTCTAATCAGGGTAGCTGGAGGAGGAGGATCAGAAATATCCAACAGAGGTAACTAGCCCTGACGCTCAAAATTTGCCTTAATGGCAGGATCAAGCTCATCGAACACAACAGAACGCTCAACCCATATCTTTCTCCTAAGGTTCAGTGTCTTAAAAATCTCTTGGTTTTTCTCACTAGGAAACTTCTCACGGTTAAAAGAAGATGAGGGAGGAGAAGGTGGGGGAATAGACCTATAAGCTCTAGTCTTCTTAGGCATGATGCTAAGGAAAGGACAAAGACACAAAAAAGAACCAAAAGAACAAAAACAAAGCACAAACCAAGGGCAGACTGCAAGTTCGCACAAAAAAAATATAGAACAAAAATCTATATGATGCATGAACAATTATAACGTCATGATGCATATTCTAATGCAGTAAAACTAAGTTCAATTTAAATTCAATTTCACAAAATTGGCTTGAGCACAGAGTTTCTAAAAAAAAAACCCAAAATTGAAAACCACTTGTTAAGATTTTGAAAAAATTTGACTAATTGATCATCACACAAGTTAGAATACACAATATAATGATCAATTACATCAATTCAACAAGCCAATTGCATCAATTGAACCCAATTTGAACAAATCCCCAATTCGGATCAATTACAAGCCCTAGAATTTTCAATTTTTCACAAAACACAAAATTGATCAAATTAAACCAACAAAATCAAGTTTATGTCATGTCCCAACAAAAACCCAATGATCAATTCACTTAAAAATGCTTGAATCAACAAAAATCCCAAAAAGAAGGAAGTCCAAAAATTTCAATGAATAATGCATGAAACTTGAAAATAAAAGAGAAAGGAGGGGTATAATGGACATACCGGCCTTAGAGGACAAAAACCTTGCAAAAGATTCAGAGGAAAACGACAAAAAATTGATGATTTAGCCTTGCCGAGTCGGAGAGAGAGAGAGAAAAAGGTTTGAAACTTTTTGAAAAATGATTTGAACAAGTCAAAGTCTAATATTTCAAAAACCTGATTCGCGATATTCGATTGATCGAAAATTACATTCGATCGATCGAATTAACCCGAGACTCTTAAAAGAATTTTAAGCACATTTTCGATCGATCGAAAAACAGAATGGATCGATTGAAACAGGAAGAGGCTCACAAATTTTTGAGAAAAGACACAGTTTTTTGAAAAAAATATAATTTGGCCATAAACTCCTCGAAGCATTAAAATTGATGAACAAAATGCATGAGTATAAGATGAAATGCTTTTTCAAAAACCCAAGTTTGAAGCCCAGTTATATAAAAAAAATTTCTACCATTCTCCCCTTAAATTCTCAAGCAAAAAAAATGTTTTGCATAATACTCAAGGTATTTTCAAACTTGGTTGGTCAGACCAAAAACACACACAATAACATGTACAGTGTTTAGCAAAGAGTAACTTGTGTAGTGTGTGCAACTAGCAAAAACTTGAGATACATGTGAGGTGATATGTGGATAGAAATCAAGCACAAAGTCTACAAAATTCATCACATAGAATTTGAAAGAGACTATCACCTAAAGAGTTACATCATATAACTCTCACATCTCCTAGAACAAAAGCTTTCAATCATGTAAGTTTCTTAATTTTGCCTCATAATATACACACCAATTTTGATTATGTGATTTGACATCAAGCCTAATAGTACACACCAATTTTAAGCATTAAGCATTTAAACCGAGGCTTCACCTCATGTTCTTTTTATGCATGTGCTACACTTTCTTGAGCACAAAATCTTACGATATGCACTAAGGTGTTCATGATTGGCTAGTGAGTAGTGGTGAGATGGTTATTTATGCCTTTCTCAAAAGGATCAAGTCCGACAGTCAAAAAACATATGACTTCAAGATTAAGACAAAGTGATCAAAAACCATAAACATCTTTCCCACACAACATGCACTACAAAGCTTTAACTAGTAAAGTGCAATAAATAAGCTCATCAAAGCTAAACAAGGTACATAAGACATGTTATGTGAAAATAAATTGACCAACCTTGTTTTCAAAAACCAAGAAAAATAATGCCAAACACAATTTGCTTCCCCTTTTTCTTTTTTTTTTTTTTTTTTTTATTTAAAAGAGAAAACAAAAATAAATCCTAGAATGAAATGCATGAATGTTATGCAATGCAAATCCTAGAACAAAAGAAACAAAAACCAAAGAACAATGGTCACAAAAGAATAGAGCAATGAAGCACAAGGACCATGTCAGAAAGACTCAATTAGATCGAGTCTTTTGCATCCAAAACCTTTTAGATGCACCATGAGCATTGGAGTTCCTATTCACGTTCGAGTGATTTCCAACTCCAGGATTGGAATAAAGGTTTAAAGCCTTTACCAATTCACCAATGAGTGCCATGGGATCTTGTGCTTGAGGCACAAGCACTTTTGGTTTGTTTGCTCTCTTAGTAGCTTGCAGCTTGTAACAGTTATGACGAATGTGTCTAGACTTCCCACAAAAATGACAAACCCAAGCAGGTTTACCATGTCCTTAGAAAGGGTAGACTCCTTAGGTTTGGACTCTTTCAGATCAACCCTAATCTTCCTAGATGGTGAAACTTCTATAGGTTTGACAACCTCACTCACAGGGGGTTTGACAGTTTCACTCACAACCTCACTCACAGAAGGTTCAGAAGAAGATGAAGGAACAAAGTTTGTGGAATGTGGTGCAGACAAAGATGCTTTCAACAAAACCTAAACCAGATTTGTCAGAAGGATACTTTTGAACACCCAGCATTTAATCAAGTTTAGAACTAGCAGATCTAGCAACAGATAAATCATGTTCCAAAGTTTTAACTTTACCAAGCAAGAGCATATTCTCAGATTTCACATTGTTCAAAAGATCATTAGCATCAAACAATTTAACAAGCAAATTTTTCTTTTCAAGCTCAAAAGATTCAATTTTCTTCAGGCCAAGTTCAACATTCATAGCATCTTTTGCAGCAACTTTGCAAAGTTTATTATAGGCCTCTTGAAGATCTGCATCCTCAGAGAGTTCCCCATCCGAAGGGTTCTCTTCAACAGACACACTTTCATTGACTACAGCAGTAGCAGTGAAAGTAATGAGGTTTCCATCCTCGTCACATCCAGACTCATCATCAGAAATCTCATTATCACTAAGGGTTACAGCCATAGCTTTACCCGTAGACCTCAAGAATGTAGGACATTCAGATTTAACATGACCATACCCTTGACATCCAAAACATTGAAAACCCAAAGAATTATTGAAAGATTGACCTACTTTTTCTCTAGGTTTTTCAGTGTTGCTAACCTTAATGGGATCATTCTTCCTAAAATTTCTAGGTTCAGCAGTATTTATATTTCTTGCATTTCTGTTACTATTCCTAAGAAAGTTTCTAAAGTTCTTGGCAAGGTAAGCAATCTCTGTAGTAGAGCGCTCATCATCAAATCCACCAACCTCAACATCATAAACTGACTTAAGAGCCATTGACTTGGATTTGCTAGCTTTGGGTAGGTCCAACTCATAGGACTGAAGAGATCCTACAAGTTCATCAACAGGGATGGAGTCCACATCCTTACTCTCAGTAATGGCAGTAACTTTGGGTCTAAAGTCTTCAATTAAGGATCTAAGAATCTTCCTAACAATTTTAGATTGATCATAAATTTCACCCAAATTATATGTAGAATTAACAATATCATTCAGTTTAGCATAGAATTTATCAAAAGTTTCATCATCAGACATCCTAATGCTTTCAAATTTAAAGGTTAATTGCTGCAATTTATTAATCTTAACTGCCTTTGTGCCTTCATGCACAGTCTGGAGGATATTCCAAGCAATATGAACAACCTCAACATTAGAGATTCTCTTAAATTCCTCCATAGAAACAGCATTAAAGATGGCATTCATAGCTTTGCTATTGAACCCAGCTGCTTCTTTTTGAGAAGTTTGCCACTCACTCACAGGAGTTGTGGACTTTTCCCATCCGTACTCAATGGAATTCCAAACCCTCTCATCAATAAATTTCAGGAATGCTTTCATCCTTACTTTCCAATAAGCATAGTTATTCTCATCAAAGTGAGAAGGAATAACAAGAGAGTGTCCGTGTTCCATTACAACAGGGGTCAAGGATCAGCTCAGAGATCAAAAGATCTACAACAAGAGAGCTACCCGCTCTGATACCACTTGTTAGGTTTTAGACCCCTTAAAACAACAATTGGATTAACCTAGTTTATTTAGCCAAGTGATTAACTTAGTCAAATTATGCAAATCTAGGTTAACACAATCAAATAATCATATCAAGATATAAAGCAGCGGAAATATAAAGAACACAAAGATATGATCACCCAGGAAAACCAAACCGGTAAAAAACCTGGGGAGGATTTAACCTAGCTATCCTCAAGGTAAACTTGAATCCACTATATGAAAGAATCGAAGTTCATACAAAAGGACTCACAAGCACCCACGCTCGACTTCCTAATGCTACCCACTAGTAGAACTTACTGACATGACCATGTGCAAGCTCCGAATCCACGGACTCCTTCTTTCTTGGATTCTCCAATCCAGTACAAGCACTCCCGCTTGTATTTCTTTAAGCTCCAACGGCAGCAACTATGTTGATCATCAAGGTGTTGATAATATTTCTACCTTAAAAACCCTAAGTTTATGTGATGGAAAGCTCCTCAAGGATCTTACAAGAGATTCACACAAACCGCAAAATATGAGCAACAATACAACCAGAGCAACTCCCAAAATGTGGCTAGGGTTTTTCCTTATATACCTAGGGCAAAAACATAAAACCCTAAACGTTTAATGAGATAGGACTGAGTTGAAAATTCTGCAGAAAAAACATTCTGGCCGACTTTCGATCGATCGAGTCTATCCTTCGATTGATCGAGCCAGGCCGAAATGTACTAATACATCTGCAGCCTCTCGATTCCAACTTTACATGAATTACACAACTTTGAGCAAGCCTAAACAAGCCTAAACATATTGTTTTGATCATGGTTTGCCAACATTACACATTAGAGTTCTAAATACATCAAATCCTAAGTCTTTAGAACCTAACATAGACCCCCAAATTAAATTTTACGGCTCGATTGATTTTACTTTAACTTAAACTAAGTGTGGAATAGAGTAAATGCGAGCGGATAAACAAATAAACTACTCTAACGCATAATCATTATAACACAACAGTAAAATGAAAGGTAAAATAGTAGGGAAGAAGAATGGAAACACAAGATAACATGCCGATGTGTTATCGAAGAGGAAACCAAAGAACTCGATGAAAAACCTCTCCGCCGCCCTCCAAGCGGTAATCGATCCACTAGACAATCATTTGGGATACACGAATAGCAAAAGACCCTTCATGGCTAGTCTACCAATGCACTTAAGCCCTCCAAGCTCCTACTCCAACAAGGCTTCTCGGAACCGTGTCTTGTTTAGCTCTCTGAATCCCGCAATATGCCCGATTGCATCTGCCAGAGCCTGGCTTCTTCCAATGCTTCACAACAGCACCAAAACCTCACTTAACACTCTAAAAGGGTGTGGTAAGTGTTTGGGCTATCAACCTCTCAATGGTATGGAAATGGAGAGTTAGGAGTTGAGTGAAAAACCACCATGGATTGTGTAGAGAATTATGGGTATAACAATCTCTAACTCTCAAGGTTTGTGGCTAGGGTTTTCTCTCAGAAGCACTTCTCAATATATGTGGGTAATGGGGGTATATATAGTGTGAGTATAGATAGTGTGTATCAGAAATGATAGTTCAGCAAAACAGAATGTTTTGCGGGTATCTCGCGGGAAGGCCTTACCCGCGAGACACTCGCGAAAACCAGCTGTCTCCATCCTATCCTGACTCTTTACATTCCAGTCATGTGCAGGGCACATGCTTCACTTCGCGGGAAGCTTACTCGTGAGCTACCCGCGAAAACAGCTTCAGTCTTCAAATGCCTTGAGTCTTCACACTCTCTCTCTCTCACACACAACCCTTACAATTAAATCCCACATGAAATACAGGGTACATAAGATTGAACAAAATTACAATCAAATTTGGCACGGAATTAAAGCCAACAAAAACATAGTTGTAAATTACAACTTTACAATCTCCCCCTTTGGCTATTCCGTGACAAAACCCCTAAAATAGACTCTAGACTTAAACATGAGTTTGGGAATAGTGGCAAAACTCACTCACACCTAATTTAGAAGCTGTGAAGCACTTGCATGTATATACCTGTAACCTGAAACACTCGCACACAAACAAAGCTTTCATTAAGCTTATGACAAGCTGAATACATGGTACGTATATGAGCAAGTAAAGTGTGATCAAGTTCATAAACACTATATAACATGTAAGCATATCTTGATCAAACAAGGTCAGTCATTAAAGAATGACTACAATGAACATTTAGCTAGTAAATGCTCATCCAAACATGCAAAGCAATAAAGACCAATCACAATGATCAATTGCATGTCCAACACACAACCAATGCAAAATACACGAAGTATTTGCATCTAGGATACAAAATCCTACTAGGGTACAAGTGTGAGGTACTTAAGACATATTAGCAACGTCTTAAAAGTACAAAAAAATGCTACAAAGCAATGAAATAAACACAAGTACTGAATATTAAACTGAAATATAAAAACAGAGTACTTAAGCTTTAAAAGAAAGCAATAAAACTATCAACAAACAGCAACTTCTAGCTTCTCCTCCCCCTATCAATGACACCATCTCCCCCTTTTTGTCATGGAATAGCTAGTTTCCATGTTCTTCCAGCTTCCTTTGAATTTGGTCCAACTGAGTCTGGAGAGATGTGAACTTTGTGTTGAAGAGAATGTGTTGAGAGTACATGATGGTAGCTAGTCCGGATATTTTGGTATTAATCTCTTGGAGAGCAACCATGATGTTGTCTAGTTGTTCATCATAAGCATGGGAGGTAGAGCTTGAACTTCCTGGAGTAGCATGACTTTCTTGCTTGGTACTCTTCTTGGTGTGACTCATACTTGCATGGAGAGTGCAGATGTTAATTGGACTTGGCTGAGGATATGGGTGCTCATCTTCTGAGGGATGCACGCCTTTGAGCTTCAAAATCTTTAAGATAAGGTGGCAGAAAGGAAGACAATTCCTTGAAGCAGTCCGTTCAACCGTTTTTGCCAAGATGTGGAAAATATGAGAACACACATCAATCTCCTCGTCAGTGATCAGATCATGCAAGAATAATTCTCGACCGAGATTCATGTACCCAGTGCTTGACAAAGGATAGAGGTTGCTAAACATGATCATCGTGAGTAGTCTTAATTCGGGAGATAGAGATGCCACAATGACTGACTTCCCATTGGATGAGAACTCCAAATTATCTCCTAAAGCTTCTCGAAGAACCTCCTCATCCGAATTCAGTTCATCATATACCGATGGTTTAGTGAATATTGGCCAGTTGATGTGTAGGATCTCTGCCAAATAAACCGATGTTACTAAGAAACTCTTTCCTCTAACCCAACATTTGATCTCCTCTCCTTCAACAATGGCATTGGCATAGAACTCTTTCACCAAGTTCTCGTATGCATCATCAAGATTGGAGAGAAGAAAGTTGCAATCCTTGGTGGCAAACCATTTGGGAATATTGGTGTCAAGGAGAGATGGTTGGTCAACTGCCCTTTCAACCAACAACGGAGCCTCTCGAAAATAGTTCTCATAATTCTGAAATGCAGCATAGGATCTAAACTTGTCAAGATCAAAAACTCCTATTGTTGATCAAGTCCTCTTTGGCCTTGGTGAGAGATCACCAACATCAATTACAGGATCTTTTCCTTTATTGCTACCTCCTTTCACAGCTGATGACTTGAATGGAGACATCTGCACACATAATTACCAAGCAAGAGAAAAACAAGTGCAATAAAACAAAAACAGAACACAAACTTGATTAGTATCAAGTTAGTCCAAACCATAAGTACAAGGACTTAAAACATAACACAACAGTGTTAAAACAACATGCTTAAAGTGCTAAACTATGAAAAAATAACTAAAATGCAAGAACGTAACAACTGTGTATGTGTGTGTATCTGGTGTGCATGAGGTGTGCCTAGTGGGTGCTTAGTGTGTGCCTAGGTGATGCATGGCAAGGCATGGTGAGGCACAAGATGGGAAAAGTGTGTAAAGCACACACCCAATGATCAAAACATGCCAAGCAAGTTCAATTATGGGTAAACTTAGGAATTGGAACTCATTGGAGTCCAAAACAACTCAAAAATGCCACTTGAGCATTTTGACAAACACATGGTATGCAACACTACACTACACATGTGGGCAATGCATGAACACATGGAAATATGCCTAAATACATGATCAGAATGCCACAAGGGGCCTATATAGACACAATCAAATCAAATGGGACACAACCCAATCAAAATTTTGAAAAAAATTTGCCCAAAACAAAGTTCCCAACCCCTTTTTCGAAAATCCCCAATTCAAGAACCCTAAATCAATTTCTGCATAATCTAAGAAAAAAATGAAAAGAATGTTAAGAAAACATACCTTTGAGATGATAGTGCAGAGATTAAGCTTGAAAAAGATGGGGTTTGAGTGAAAAACAGATTTGGGTTGAGAGAGGTTCGAGTGAGGCAATGAGAGGGAAATAGAGAGTGTTTTAAAAAATTGTCACATCAGCCCTATAAAACTGAAAACATGCATTTTTCGCGGGTTAGATAGTCGTGAAATTACTCATGAAAAACACCACTGAAGCACAAAAACTTCCGAGAGAAGCTTCCAGTTGCGAGACAGTCGCGATAGCTTCTGTATGAAACTTGTGTTTTTGAGTTTTTGCCTAAAAATCTTTTTGAGAGAAGGGATTAGTCGCGAAATAGTTGCAAGACAGTCGCGATACTCTCTATATGAATTTTAAGATTTCCAGTTTTCCCTTAACCTCTTTTCGAGGGAAGTTCTTAGTCGCGAGCTTCTCGCAAAAATGCCTTTAAACAAGTTTTTGAAGAACAACACAAAAATGCATTTTGAACAAAAACTTAGAGCATGAAAGTCCAAAAACACTTTAAAAACATATAAAAAACTCAAAAATCTTTTTGGGTTTGATCGGCAATCAATTAAGCATACACATCACATTTGAACATGTACAATCACACAAATGAGATAAGTATTAATTGAACTAAATCTTGTGTGTTGTGGGTGAGTATCAAATGTGAAATAGTCCTTAGACCAGAGTGAAGCTTCAATGATTAATTCAATCAAGTCATACACAACTGGTGCTAAGTCAAGTGGTTTATCTCAATTATAGAAATGAATATATATAACCTCCCACAAGAAAATGATTACAAAACTTAGAAGCTTTTCATTTGGCTTCTATATAGATCATAACATTTGATCATTTTTGAACATTTTGAGATCGATGCTTGAAATTTTTGATATTTCAATATTGAGAATGAGCCTTTGGCTTTTTGAGCACCATACATTTCAATTAAAAAGTCGCTTTCTCTTTTTTCTAGTCAAATACTAGTATGTGCGACGGCTTTTGCAGTTCATTATCTCTTTTCATTTTGAGATTTACATTTGTTGAGCTCTTTAAGCAAAAACATAAAAATAAAGGTGGGAAGAGATATAGGCACAAGTCTATGCATGTATCAAGACCATCAAGACTATTGACCAATCATTCATGACAAGCTTGAAGATCTATTTACAACAATCACACATAGTTTTCAAGATTTTTCCCACAAAGATATATGTGCATACAAAACAAGCTAAGCTCGTAAATGCACTACGCCATTAGTACGAAGGTACTAGGCCAAACTCACATGTGATATACACAACACAAGCGATCAAACTTTTTGGAGATTTTTCAATTTTTATGGGTTTTTGAATTTTTTTATCACACTAAAAAACAGAACATGAAAATTAAGATCAACAAACATAAGTACAAAACAAAACTTGAAAAAGAAACATGCTATAAACTGGAAGCAATGACACAAGAAGATTATATATGTCAAGATGCACGAACCAATGACCCTAAACATCGGAAGTATTAATGCATGGGCATAGAAAGTGATCATGCATAAGTACCCTTCTTCACCCACACTTTACGAGTGTTTTGGGTGAGAGCCTTAGGTGGTGGGGTACGACCAACATAACTTTCAAACCTCGGAGTGAAGCTAGCAAGGCATAGTGATATGTTTTTCAACATTTCCATAACGTCTCCAATGAGATGTCCCTCACTATCTCCCTTAGCTTGTGCTCCCTTTGGTCTTCTTTTTGAATTTTCTTGGCCACGCATAGAATCAACCCTCTTGAGTGCATGAAGCTTGAAACAATTTGGCCTTGTGTGCCCTTGTACACCACAATGATGACACAAGTGATGGAAATAAAGATAAATGCAGCGGAAAATAAGTTTTTAACGGATCTACTTCATTCGATATTGATAACACGTACTAAGTAAATTTCAGAATTTGAGAACAAGAGATCGTACCTTGAAGCGGTGAGTTTCAAAACTGAAGATTGAAGCACTTGGGAATACTTTTAATCTTTACTCCAATTCCACTAACGCCCAAGATGTGTGGTCTCTCAATTGGTAACAAAGGGATGACTAAAAGAGTGACTTACACTCTCATACACACCACTTTTCAATGATGTTTTTCTCTCTTGTACCTAACCAATTATCTAATTGGGCTGGCCTCTTGGGCCTTTCCAATTGGGCTTAAGTGTGTGGCTTGGAGTGGGACCAAAAGGGACCAATAAGACACTAGCTCCAATGGGCCTTGGGCTTTTCTGTCAACTCTTGACAAGTCCAAAGTTATCATTTACTATATTTAATACCACTATATAAATATAGTTGCACTCTAGGTCTTATTTATAAATTATATCCCAAGACTTTATTATACATGCAACCCCTTCATAAAATATTCGTAGTAATACAAAGTCATTAATATAGACTGCCACTTTGTAAATTACTACATCTTAATCATTGAGTACCCGGTTTAATCCTTTAATGTTATTCATTATATATTTATGAAATCCAATTTCATAAATATATGCTTTAGTCTTACTAAAGTGGTTAGGCCTAACTCTCTGAATAACAAACTCATTAAACTTATCTCAAGGGAATACTTTATATCTCCGTTAAGAGACTATGAATTCCATCTTGAGAATACATGTTCCATCAACACTAAATGTGGCTGCCCAACATACTGAGGTTTTGACCATTACTATAGATCTCACTCCTGATATATCAAAGCATCCTACACCTCATGATCAGGTCCATTATTCTCTCAGGATTAAGAGTTCATGCAAATGTAAGTCGTGAGATTTATTATTCATTTGACAGTCTTTAGGAGAATAATAAATCTCACAGCGGTCCAGTTCAATATGTCTTAACTCTTAAAACATATTAACACATCAACCAGAAGTCTCCACTTCCATGATCAAGACAAATCATCATGGTTGATATGTTATAGTCTTCGCAGATGAAATGCCCAATTTCATCACCGACTACGAACTATAATTCTGAGTTTACAAAGAACTTGTGATTTATATCTTCTGTGACTTTTCACATAAATCACATACTATGCATCTCATGGACTATATGATAATGTCTGAATATTCATGTTACCATTATTTCAGATAATAATAAAACAAATTTATTAAACATAATATTAAGTCATACATAATGTCAAACACAATGTCACACTTAATATCATACATAGCATCTCACAATAGGATTTAAGGGCACCAATCCTAACAATCTCCCACTTGCCCTAAAGACTATTGTGCACTAATCTAACTCCCATTCTTTCCAAATGCGACTCAAACGTCCTTTGAGGCAAGGCTTTAGTAAATGGATCTGCCAGATTGTTTGCACTTTCAATCTTTGCTACCACCACATCTCCACGAGCAACAATATCTCGAATGATATGGTACTTCCTCTCAATGTGCTTTCCTTTCTTGTGATTCCTTGGATCTTTAGATTGTGCAACTGCTCCACTGTTATCACAAGACAATGTGATTGGAACTTGCTCCATTCTCATTACACCAAGGTCAGAAAGGAACTTCTTGAGCCATACAGCTTCCTTTGCTGCTTCACAAGCAGCAACATATTCTGCTTCCATGGTGGAGTCTGCAATACAAGATTGCTTAATACTTATGGCTCCACCTCCCAAGGTGAAAACACATCCTGAAGTGGATTTTCTGAAATCTAGATCCGATTGAAAATCTGAATCTGTATAGCCAATGGGAATCAAATCCTCACAACGGTAAACAAGCATATAGTCTCTCGTTCTCCGTAGATACTTGAGAATATGCTTCACAGCTTGCCAATGTTTTGGTCCTGGATTTGATTGATATCGGCTGACCATGCCAACTGAATAGCAGATATCGGGTCTAGTACAAAGCATGGCATACATGAGACTTCCTACTGCAGAAGCATAAGGAACTTGTCTCATCATTTCTTCTTCCTCTTGAGTCTTAGGCCTTTGGTCATCAGACAGAGGAACTCCATGTCTGAAAGGAAGCAATCCTTTCTTGGAGTTTTGCATGCTAAACCGTTCTAGAACCTTATCTATATATCTAGCTTGTGATAATCCTAACATCTTATTCTTGCGATCTCGTAAAAGCTTGATCCCTAGAATAAAGTTAGCCTCACCTAAGTCCTTCATATCAAATTGACTTGACAACCAAACCTTTACTGATGACATTACCCCTACATCATTTCCAATGAGTAGAATATCATCAACATAAAGCACTAGGAACATTACTACTTTATCTTGTTGTCTTTTGTACACACATGGTTCATCAAGATTTTGTTTAAAACCAAATGACTTGATTGCTTGATCAAATCTGATGTTCCATGACCTAGATGCTTGCTTAAGTCCATAAATGGACCTTTGCAACTTGCATACCATATGCTCTTGGTTCTTTGCTATGAAACCTTCCGGTTGCATCATATAGATTTCCTCTTGAAGATTGCCATTGAGAAATGCAGTCTTGACATACATTTGCCAAATCTCATAATCAAAATGAGCAGCAATGGATAAGAGAATTCTAATAGATTTAAGCATTGCTACTGGAGAAAAGGTTTCATCATAATCAATACCTTCTTTTTGTGTATACCCTTTCGCCACTAGCCTTGCTTTAAAGGTTTCAACCTTTCCATCTATCCCTCTCTTCCTCTTGTAAACCTATTTGCAACCAACAGGTTTAATGCCGTTAGGCGCCTCTACAAGATCCCAAACTTGATTGGAATACATGGAATCTAATTCAGATTTCATAGCTTCGACCCAATGATGTGCATCTATATCATTCATTGCTTCATCATATGTGTAGGGATCCGATTCAACCTCTTCTGAGATAGCTTCATAAGTTTCTCCCAAACCTATGAATCTTATAGGAGGCCGAACAATTCTCCCACTACGACGAGACACCTGAGTACTAGACACGTCATGAGTAGTATCTTGTGGTGTATCTAATACAGCCACATCATCCCTAGTTTCATCTATTGGTTATCCATTTACAGGTTCATTCATTTCAGCCAACACAACTCTACTTCTAGGAGTAAAATTATTCATATAGTCATTTTCCAAGAATTTAGCATTTGTACTAACAAAAACTTTGTTATCTTTACGACTATAGAATAAATAACCCCTAGTTTCTTTTGGATAACCTACAAGCAAACACACTTCAGATTTTGGTTCCAATTTATTAGGCTTCCCTTTTAACACATGTGCAGGACAACCCCAAATGTGGAGATATTTCATACTAGGCTTACGCCCACTCCACAATTCCATGGGTGTTTTGGGAACAGATTTTGATGGGACTAAATTCAAAAGATGTATTGATGTATTTAAGGCATAACCCCAAAAAGAAATCGGTAAAGTTGAATAACTCATCATGGACCTAACCATTTCTAAAAGAGTCCTATTCCTTCTTTTTGCTACACCATTCTGTTGAGGAGTTCCAGGTGCAGCCAATTGGGATAAAATCCCATTTCGAGTTAAGTAATCCTTGAAATCCCCAAGAAGATATTCACCACCACGATCAGATCGAATGGCTTTTATGTGTTTACCCAATTGATTCTCTACTTCAGCCCTAAACTCTTTGAACTTTTAAAAGGCTTCGGACTTCCGTCTCATTAGGTACACATAACCATATCTTGAGTAATCATTGGTAAAAGTGATGAAATACTCATAACCTCCTTTTGCTTGGATTGACATAGGACCACATACATCAGAATGCACTAGCTCTAGCAAATCTTGGGCTCTTCTACCTTTTGCATTAAAAGGTCGTTTGGTTATTTTACCTTCCAAACAAGATTCACAAATTGGAAATTCATCAAAGTCCATGGGCTCTAAGAGTCCATCTTTGATCAGTCTTTGAATCCTATTTGAATTAATATGACCCAAACGCAAGTGCCAAAGATATGCACCACTAGTAGAAGGAAACTTTATCTTTAATGATTTTACATGAGAGTCATTATCTAATTCAGAATTATATAATTTATGCTTATCAGGAGTTAAAATATAAAGACCATCCACAATATTGCCAGAACAGATAAACACTTTATCTTTCTTTATTACAACATTGTCTTTTAGGATAACACAATATCCATGTTTACCTAAGTAAGTAGCAGAAATTAAATTCCTACGAACATTAGGTACATACAAACAGTCTTCTAATATTAGAACTCTAGATTCAAAACATAAATTATAAACACCAACAGCTACAACTGGATCTTGTTCCCATCAGCCAAAGTAAGAAACAACTCCCCTTCTTTAAGCTTTCTGGTCTCCTAGAACCCCTGCAAGGAATTGTAGATATGATTAGTACAACCTGAATCCACACACCAGGAATCCGTGGGATTCTGTACCAAATATATTTCAAGAAGGAATGTATTAATTATACCTTTGTTCTTGGCAGCCTTGAATATTGGACAATTTCTCTTCCAATGCCCTTTCTCACCACAATGGAAACACTTTCCTTTGATCTTCTTTCCTTTATCAGCAACCCCTAAGGCAATTTGTTTACCCTCTTGCTTGGTGAAGTCCTTCTTCTTCTTCTTCTTAC
The DNA here is from genome assembly GCA_019022515.1 of Quercus aquifolioides. Classification (NCBI taxonomy): domain Eukaryota; kingdom Viridiplantae; phylum Streptophyta; class Magnoliopsida; order Fagales; family Fagaceae; genus Quercus; species Quercus aquifolioides. Next base: position 27,573,247 of record CM032329.1, read on the forward strand.
CCTTGCCTTTCGACTTAGGTTGAGAAGTAGAAGCTTCACCAACATTGGCTTCAACATGGGAAGTACCAAGAATGCCTTCTGCCGCTACCAATTCCTTCATTAATTCAGACAAGGTATAAATCTTTTTGTTCATATTATAGTTAAGTTTGAATTCCTTGAATGATTCTGGTAGCGACTGGAGAATCATATCCACTTGGGATTCTCCATCAATATCGGCACCTAAAACTTCCAATGTATTCAGATTAGAGATCATTGTAAGACAATGCTCTCTCACTGAACTTCCTTCAGCCATTCTGGTATTATAAATTTGCCTCATGGTCTCTTGCCTTGCAGAACGGCCTTGCTCACCAAACATCTCCTTCAGACTTTGCATTATGTCTGAAGCTAGTTCTACATCCTACATTTGATGCTGTAGAACATTTGAGATAGATGCTAGGATGTAGCACTTGGCCATCTCATTAGATTTCTGCCAACGATCATATCGTTGTTTTACCTCAGGAGGTGCATCTAATGAAGGAAAGCTAGGACATGGTTTAGTAAGAACATACTTATGCTCTTCAGCAGTAAGAACAATGTCCAGATTTCTTTTCCAGTCAACATAGTTGGATCCAGTCAGTTTGTTTTGATTAAGAATAGTTACAAGTGGGCTAAAAGATGCCATGTTCTAAATCTGAAAACAATAAACATGAATATAATAAGTAAATTGGACATTATCTATTTAGCATATGAACATATAGTATGGAACCTTAATAAAACCATAATATAATGTATGCAACGACAACCCAATCCCGTAATTAATATTCCTCGGAAGCGAGGTCATACCAATCACTATGATCAGGCGAGAATTATTCTCATTATTAATGCTATCATGGTAACTCTTACCAAACAAAAATAATTTGCCGCTATTCCTTTAGCCTCTAAGTAATAATGACATAGCTCCGAAGGGAGGTTAACATCACACTTAGTCTAGTGTACACCATTGCCTAGAATCAATGTGAATCACCAAGTAACTCCACGGAAGCGTGGTCGTTCTCAATGTAAAAACACATTTCATCTATCTTTAAGAAGTTTAACCTGTAGTACCATGAATCAATCACCCTCCGAAGGGAGCAAGGCATATACGCCAAGGCGAGGTGCTTAATCACACTACTTTAAACCGACAATGGAGGTCGTGAGATGCAACCCTTGTATCTCTCTCCCACTAGATGTTTTAAAGAAAAGGTTTTTAATTTCTAAACATGCATAATCTAATTACACATTGTCTTAGTACTTTTACATGAGAAAACACTTAGAAAGAATTCTAATTTTATTTCTTTCGATCGATCGAAAGTGCCCCTCGATCGATTGAAAAAATTAAGAAATTCGAACTTGATCCTCTGACTCCTTCGATTGATACTCGATCGCCACTCGATCGATCGAAAAAACAAATTCGATCGATCGATTAACAATCGAAAATCTATCGTTCTAAAGAGTCTGATCACTGTCTCATTCGATCGATCGAAAATGATTTTCGATCGATCGAAAAACGCGAAACTCAAATTTCCAGAAATTTTCTAAGGCAATTTTCTACGGGTTTTCATGAACAAACAACTTTAATACGAACATGATTGACAGAGATTGATGTCAAAACTGAATTCTATTGATGCTATAGCCTTAAAACTCAATTTAACATACTTAAATTTAAATTTAAACAACATCATAACATCAATTTCAGTTTTCATCAAATCATAGTTTCAACAACATGCAGAAAATTAAAACATAATCTTCTAACAATATGAAACTATCTTCTCCAATTCTAAAACTCACAAAACATGTTAAACAATACGAAATTGAAGACCGCTTTGATACCATTTGATGGAAATAAAGATAAATGCAGCGGAAAATAAGTTTTAAACGGATTTACTTCATTCGATATTGATAACACGTACTAAGTAAATTTCAGAATTTGAGAACAAGAGATCGTACCTTGAAGCGGTGAGTTTCAAAACTGAAGATTGAAGCACTTGAGAATACTTTTAATCTTCACTCCAATTCCACTAACGCCCAAGATGTGTGGTCTCTCAATTGGTAACAAAGGGATGACTAAAAGAGTGACTTACACTCTCATACACACCACTTTTCAATGATGTTTTTCTCTCACAGAAAAATCTAAACGTTTTTCCCTTTTGTACCTAACCAATTATCTAATTGGGCTGGCCTCTTGGGCCTTTCCAATTGGGCTTAAGTGTGTGGCTTGGAGTGGGACCAAAAGGGACCAATAAGACACTAGCTCCAATGGGCCTTGGGCTTTTCTATCAACTCTTGACAAGTCCAAAGTTACCATTAACTATATTTAATACCACTATATAAATATAGTTGCACTCTAGGTCTTATCTATAAATTATATCCCAAGATTTTATTATACATGCAACCCCTTCATAAAATATTCGTAGTAATACAAAGTCATTAATATAGACTGCCGCTTTGTAAATTATTACATCTTGATCCTTGAGTACCTAGTTTAATCTTTTAAGTTATTCATCATATATTTATGAAAACTAATTTCATAAATATATACTTTAGTCTTACTAAAGTGGTTAGGCCTAACTCTCTGAATAACAAACTCATTAAACTTATCTCAAGGGAATACTTTATATCTCAGTTATGAGACTATGAATTCCATCTTGAGAATACATGTTCCATCAACACTAAATGTGGCTGCCCAACATACTGAGGTTTTGACCATTACTATAGATCTCACTCCTGATATATCAAAGCATCCTACACCTCATGATCAGGTCCATTATTCTTTCAGGATTAAGAGTTCATGCAAATGTAAGTCGTGAGATTTATTATTCATTTGACAGTCTTTAGGAGAATAATAAATCTCACAGTGGTCCAGTTCAATATGTCTTAACTCTTAAAACATATTAACACATCAACCAGAAGTCTCCACTTCCATGATCAAGACAAATCATCATGGTTGATATGTTATAGTCTTCGTAGATGAAATGCCCAATTTCATCACCGACTACGAACTATAATTCTGAGTTTACAAAAAACTTGTGATTTATATCTTCTGTGACTTTTCACATAAATCACATACTATGCATCTCATGGACTATATGATAATGTCTGAATATTCATGTTACCATTATTTCAGATAATAATAAAACAAATTTATTAAACATAATATTAAGTCATACATAATGTCAAACACAATGTCACACTTAATATCATACATAGCATCTCACAATAGGATTTAAGGGCACCAATCCTAACAACAAGTGCTTTACTTGAGGCCCCCTTTGATTTTTGGGTAATGACTTCCCTTTTTCCTTTTGTTTTGCACCAATGGTTCTTTTTACAGTAGCGGGGGTCTTAATATCATGCTTCACTTCTTTGAGTTTCTCCTCGTTCTTGGCTAATACAAACCTTACTTCCTTCTTGGGTTCGCTGCTAGAGCTTCCTTCTCCGGTATAGCCTAAACCGGTCTTATCATGTGAAGATTTTTGTGAGGACAGTACATTGTCAAGTTTCTTGGTGGAGATACGCTCAACCTTGACATTAGCTTGGATAATTTCAAGTTCAAGAAACTTGATCTTCGAATAAGCTTCAACTAATTCTCCTTTGAGTCCTTCTACTTCACACCTTGCTTTCTTGAGTTGCACAAGTATACACCTATGCTTTTCTTCAACATTTTTCATCTTTTTCACAGCAAGGTTCGCAACCTTGGCGTATTTTCCACTATCTTCCAGCAGAGAATCATATGCTTCTTGAAGGTTGTTCTCGCCTTCATTTTGGTACATGTCTTCATCTTCCGATTCTTCATCTTCCTCATCCTCGGAAATATCACCAAGTTTATCAACCAAATTACTTAAATCATTCTTTGAATCAACGGAGGCAATTGTCATGAAGGCTCTGTGGTTTCCTTCACTGTCACATTCTCCTTCTGTGTCTGAATTTGAGTTGTCAGAATCTCTAAGGGTAGTGGCAAACACTTTACCCTTCCCTCTCAAATAGTTGGGACACTCCTTCTTGAGATGTCCATGGCCATTGCATTCGTAACATACAATTCCTTGAGGAGATTGAAACTCCTTCCCATCTTTCTTCTTGAACTCCTTCCTATCACCTTTGGAGGATGAAAACTTTCCTTTCCTGAACGGCTTCCCACTGTTTTTCATCTTCAGAAACTTCCAGAAGTTCTTTGCAAGGAATGCTACCTCCTTCTCCACATCATCTTCTTTGGAGGAGTCATCCATTCTCTCGGTGATGGTTTTGAGTGCAAGAGATTTGCTCGACTTGTGAGAAGGCAGTCCCAGCTCATATGTTTGGAGAGATCCAATGAGTTCTTGGATTTTGATCTCATCCAAATCTTTACTTTCCTCTATAGTTGTGACCTTTGGACGGAAGCTCTCCGGTAAAGACCTTAAAATCTTTCTCACCACCTTAGCATCCTCAATCTTCTCTCCGAGATTGAGCTTAGCAATTACAATTTCATTAAGCTTCCCATAGAATGAATCGAAAGACTCATCGTCACCCATCTTGAGCTCTTCAAATCTGGTGGTAAGAATTTGGAGTTTCGTGTCCTTAACTTTCTTGGTACCTTTATAGGTAGTCTCAAGAATCGTCCAAGCTTCCTTGGCTATCTTCACATGCGATATCCTGTGAAATTCACCAGTAGACACACCACAGAATATAGCATTAATAGCCTTACTGTTTGCATTAGCCAAAGCAAGAGCTACCTTGTCCCACTCGAACTTGGCTGTCGTGGGTTTAACATTCCCATTCTTGATGGAGTCCCATACCGACTCATCTATAGCACATAAGAAAGCCCTTATACAGACCTTCCAAAACGCATAGTTGCTCCCAACAAAGAATGGTGGGGCATTGAGTGATTGTGATCGATCCATTACAAAGGGTCAAGGATCACACTCAGGTAATAAAACCACAGCGAGTGTACCCACTCTAATACCAATTGAAAGCTCGAAAATGTGTTAAAAACACAAGAGCTGTTTAGACCCCCAAATTAAAGTTACGGCTCAAATGATTTTACTCTAACTTAAACTAAGTGCAAAATAGAGTAAATGTGAGCAGATAAACAAATAAGCTACTCTAACTCATAATCATTATAACATAGCAGTAAAATGAAAGGTAAAAGAGTAGGGAAGAAGAATGCAAACACAAGATAACACGCCGATGTGTTATCGAAGAGGAAACCGAAGAACTCGGAGAAAAACCTCTTCGCCGCCCTCCAAGCGGTAATCGATCCACTAGACAATCAATTGGGATACACGAATAGCAAAAGACCCTCCAAGCCTAGTCTACCCAATGCACCTAAGCCCTCCAAGCTCCTACTCCAACAAGGCTTCTCGGAACCGTGTCTTGTCTAGCTCTCTAGATCCCGCAATACGCCCGATTGCATCCGCCAAAGCCTGGCTTCTTCCAATGCTTCCCAGCAGCACCAAAACCTCACTTGACACTCTGAAAGGGTGTGGTAAGTGTTTGGGCTATCAACCTCTCAAGGGTATGGAAATAGAGAGGTAGGAGTTGAGGAAAAACCACAATGGATTGTGTAGAGAAATGTGGGTATAACAATCTCTAACTCTCAATGTTTGTGGCTAGGGTTTTCTCTCAGAAGCACTCCTCAACATATGTGGGTAATGGGGGTATATATAGTGTGGGTACAGAAAGTGTGTATCAAATATGATAGTTTAGCAAAATAGAATGTTTTGCGGGTGTCTCGCGGGAAGGCCTTACCCGCGAGACACTCGCGAAAACCAGCTGTCTCCATCTTGTCCTGACTCTTCGCATTCCAGTCATGTGCAGGGCACATGCTTCACTTCGCGGGAAGCTTACTCGCAAGGTACCCGCGAAAACAGCTTTAGTCTTCAATTGCCTTGAGTATTCACACTCTTTCTTTCTCACACACAACCCTTACAAATAAATCCCACATGAAATATAGGATACATAATATTGAACAAAATTACAATCAAATTTGGCACAAAATTAAAGTCAACAAAAACATATTTGTAAATTACAACTTTACATTATGTAATTCGCCAATCCTTTGACAAAACGCACTTTACTTGTAATTGAGTAGATCTAGGATGTGTTTAATGCTTAAAGAAATAAGGTTTCAAGTTCAAGTATTAAAGTCATGCAAGTCTGTCCAAGAATCAAGTAATGAAGTGCTAGATTTTAAAGCTCAACAGCTGGCTCGACAGCTAGCATCTATCGAGGTTTAAAAGTTGCTAAAGCTCGTGGCTCAACAACTAGCTCGATAGATGGCTATCTATTGAGGTTTATGAAATTCATATTTTCTATTCTGTTTTTCATCCAATCCGTGGGTATATGTTTAGGCTTTCTTTTCTCACAACCCTAAACATATATAAGGATTGTTTTAAGGGCTGTAAAAGGTTACACACAGTTGCACAAGAGCACAATTGCATAAGTGTGAAGAAAAGTGTAACCGGAAACCTAGTTTGCCCTAGTTCTTCATTCTTTTCAAGAAGCTGCTGTGTTTTGTACACCATAGGGTTTTGTGACTAAGCAACTTCATGATCTTCATCATGTGATGAACAGAAGAACTTTGCAGCCAACATCCTTCTCAAGTTAGTGATCAAGTTGTGTACTAGGATCCGCGCAATTGGTTAGTCACTATAAGGTTGAATTTAATCAACCATCTTGTTGGCTTTATTCTGTGCCAAATTTGCTTGTAATTCAGCATTTAGAAACCCTATATTTAGGTGGAAATCATGTAAGGGTAGTGTGTGAGAGAGTGTGAAGAAAAGCTCAAGTCTATGCACTCAGCAAGTGGCTCATGACTAGATCTCGCAAGCAAGGCTTGCAAGTCGCCAAAAGTGGCATACGTGTGGAGCATGCAGAGGAGCTGAACAGTCATGCCAGCTAGAGCACTACAGGACAAAAAGTCCAGACTGGCCATTCAGTTAGCTTGCGACTTGAACTCGTGACTCAGTCAAGTCGTGAAGCCAAGTCGCTAGTTCACTCTATTTTGGAAAAACTGACTCTTCACATTCCATTCTCACTCCAATATAAATACCCCCTTATACCCACGAAATGTAGAGAGCCTCTAGAGAGAATTTTGAGAGAGAAACCCTAGAGAAAAACAAGATTGAATCATCCACAATCTTCATCTTTGATTCTCCAAATTCCTCTACTTTCATCCTCTCCATTGTTAAATCCTTGAGAGGTACATTACCCAAATCCTTTTCTCACCTTACCCATATCTGTGAGAAGGTTATTTGGTGCTTGGGAAGCAGTTAGGAAGGGGCCAATTGATATTGGTTGATATTATGGGCTATAGCAGAATCCGGTAAGCTAAAGAAGACAAAGGTTCGACGTAACCTCGTTGGAGCAAGAAGCTTGGAGGGCTTAGGTACACTGGGTAGATTAGGCTTGGTGGGTCTTCTGCTGTTCATGTATCCCAACTTCATTCTTTAGTGGATTATTGACCGCTTAGAGGGCGGCGGAGAGGTTTTACGCCGAGGACTTCGGTTTCCTCTTCGATAACACATCGCTATGTTGTCCTTATATTTGCATCTCTCTTCCCTTAATCTTTGCCATTTAATTTCTACTGTGGTTGTGATTTTATTTGGTTTAGATTATTTATCAATTCTGTTGTAGCTTATTTTCATGTTCCATACATACATTGTTTGATAATAAGCTTGAATTGGTAATTTGTAATTTGGGGGTCTAAACGTTCATAGGTGTTTTACACACTTTTTGAACATTTAGTCACGTACTGGGAGCCGTGCATTGAAATGAGAAATTGTCACTACAGAACAAGTGCAATTGGGTATTCAGGTAAGGGTTCAACTGTAAGTTGGTATAAGATACTGGGATTCCTTTACTTGTGATCGCTTGTTTTGATAATAGTGGATTCTTAGGAGTGGTGACCTTAAAATCACCTGGTAGGGCTTTTGCCGTGTAGATTTTCCCTATTCGTAAACAAATCACTGTGTCAATTTAATTTCCGCTACATACTTTAGTTTATTGGTGATTTTTTTGTGCTACCATGTACAATTGCATGTTAATTTTATTAATTAATAAACTTGGCTAATTAATCAATTAATTCATCACAGGAAGTCAATACATTTTTGGCCTATCAAGTGGTATCAGAGCAGGCACACTCTGATTAGGTTTTAATCTTTGCTGTGTGATCCATTGACCCCTGTATGTCATGGATAGAGGACAATCTCTTATTATACCTCCTTTATTTGATAGAACTAACTATGCTTACTGGAAAGTACGCATGAGAGCTTTCTTGCAGTCTTTAGATGAGAAAGTGTGGCAAGCTGTAGAGATAGGCTGGACCAAGCCTACGGAAGCATCGGCCGACTTGGATGATGCTAAGATCAAGCCGGCAAACTTCAACAGCAGGGCACTGAATGCTCTATTCAGTGCAGTCACTAATGAGGAATTCAAGAAGATATCCTCTACTGAAACTGCGAAGGAAGCATGGACTGTCCTCCAGACAACCTATGAAGGAACCAAGGTTGTCAAGGATTCAAAGTTTTAAAGGCTCACTACAAATTTTGAAGAGATCAAGATGGAGGAGGATGAGTCATTTGATGAGTTCTATGCCAAGCTCAAGGACATAGTGAACTCAGCTTTTAATCTTGGGGAAACCATTCCTGAACCCAAGATTGTGAGAAAGGCGCTCAGATCTCTACTTGAGAGATTCCATGCCAAGATCACTGCCATTGAGGAATCAAAGGACATTGATAAAATTTCTTTGACAGAGTTGATTGGCAATCTGTAGACCTATGAGTTGGGTTTGACAAGGATCGAGAAATCGAGCAAGAGCAAGAGCATGGCATTGAAGGCCAAGAGTAGTGATACTGATGAGTCTTCTGATGATGAAGATTCTAAGATGAAGTCCTACATCACCAGGCAATTCAAGAAGTTTATGAAGAATGCCAATGCAAAGGGCTTCGACAAGGACCGTAGATAGTCGAGTTCTTCTTAGTCTAAAAGCCAAGACAAAAGGAAGAAAGATGCTAGGGAGGGCAGTCAGTACACTGTTCCCTCAAGATCAAAGTGCTTTGGGTGTCAAGGTTTTGATCATATGAAAGAAGAGTGGCCTACTTATCTCAAGACCATCGGGAAAAGCAAGGCACTTGCTGCTACCTTGAGTGACACTGAGCCTGAGAATGACTGGAATAATGAGGATGATGGAATACTAAATGCCTTCATTGCCACCGTAAATACTGAAGGGATTGTTGAAGATGTGGATGAAGAAGAGGAATTGGTAGAGTCCAAGTTTGAAAAGATGGATGAGCAAGATGACATCCACACAGCCTATGAAAAGTTATACAAGGTCTCAGAAAAACATGAGAAGTTGTATAGGTTGGCCACCAAGAAGCTTAGTGATGTGGAGCTTGAGCGAGAAGAAATCTCTACAAAGTTTGATGAAGCTAATCAGACTATTGGAGCACTGAGATTTGAGAATAATTTCTTGGCTGAGAAGACCAAGAAGCTTGAGGCAGAACTGTTCCAAGTCAGAGCTCAGTTGGAAAGGACTTCAAGTGCTAAGCTCGATGAGATGCTCAGTCTTCAGAAATCTGCTTCCGATCGAATTGGTTTAAGGTATGATTTCTCTTCTCCTAGTATTGCTTCTACTAGTGCTATTGTTTTTGTTTTTCTTGCTAATAATATTGAAACTGAAAACAATGATGTTAAAAATGAATTAGCTAATGAAAACATAGACAATGGTAAATCTATCTTAGGAGCACCCCCTAAGCTTGATAAGAAAGAGATTAAAAACCCTAGGGCTAAGAAGGGAAACTCTTAAAAGAAAAAACAAAAAAAGCAGCATTTCTGTCATCACTGTGGCGTAGCTGGACATACTTGACCTAATTGCTATAAGTGGTTAGCCACTCAAAAGAGCAATAACATGATCGCGTTGGGAGATCAGAATTAGCTTTTATCCTCTTTCCCTCCTCTTGGAGATCTTCTCAAAGCCCTCATGTTCCTTTCGAACTTGAATAGTTTTAACTCTTCCCCCTCACCGCTGGATCAAGGGTTTTCTAAATGAAAAGGTTCTTCCAAGATATGGAAGGAAAATGGCTCCAAGCGATTCTGTCACTTTTTCTCTCTCTCCCCTTCTTGTTTTTGTTTTGCATTACTTGTATGTTTTGCTTTACTGTTTTAAGTCAGTCTAGTTTTATGCATTGTTCTGTTTAATTTGTTTTTGTTTGTTTTCTTTTTAGTTTTGGTTTATTTTGTTTTTCATATAAAAATTAAAAAAAATGAAAAAATGAAAAATACAAAAACAATGTGTGTTTGTATACATTGGTACTTATATACCTTGAATGTCCATTGAAACAAAGTTTTCTAAACTTTGCATCTTTTGTAACTTAAATGAGCATCTCTATGCACAACTAAGCAAGTGAGCTTTGTGGCTCGTGTTTGTGATGAGTAAGATTAAGTAATCTCTTGTACTTAACACTCGTATCACTCTTTTTGACGGGAAGGACTAGAAAATCCTAAGAGAAAGGCATAAATAACCATCTCACCACTATTGCCTGCCAATCATGAAATGACATTTGTATGCTTCGGCATAGCAAAAGTGGAATGTCAAATGCTTAACATCATTGGGTATTTCTTTTCTATCTCTTATATGCCCATGAATGGTTTGCTTAAAAGAAAAAGATGCAAAGAAAAATAAAAAGCAAAAAGAATCAAAATGTTTTATATATGATTGCAAGCATGTATTCTAGGAGATGTGGGAGTTATAGGATGTACGTCGAAGGTGATAGTCCACATCAAACAGTTATGATTGTGTGTGAGTTAAAGTGATTTTCTCATATCTCAAATCATCATAACATGTAGACACTTATGCAATCTTGCGATGTTTTTCACACACAACACACAATATTCTTTGCTATTTTTGATACATGTGCAGGTACAATGTGATTTGGCCATCACAAGGAATACATGTGCAAATGTATGCTCACTAAACTGTCTTAACTTGTTTTTGAAATATAAAATTGGTTAGACTTGTTTAGTGTGTGTGCGTGTTTTGGATCTAAATGCCCATCATTTTTATTGTTGAGAGATGTTTTTAAGAGCTTAAAATGTTGTTTGGATCTATGTTTAAGGAGCATGTTTGATTGCATTCATATTTGTGTTTTTCTTTCCTTTGAAAAACTGTTTTTAAGCAATCTCAATAGCTTCTCGATATCTCTCGACAGATAAGCTATCTATCGAGACTCTTCAGCTGATTTTTATCGCAATCTCGATAACTCTCGATAGCTAGTTCGATCAATCGAGAAATTTTCTGTCTCCTCGATAGCTGCTCGATAGCTACCTCAATCCATCGAGCTTCCTTGTGTTGAAAACCTTTTGGTTGATCCTCGATAGCTCCTCGTTAGCTGGTTCAATAGCTAAAACACGCGCTTTAAACTTTGACAGATGCTCGACAACTCTCGATCAATCGAGATTTATGAGATTTCTATATAAGGAGCCGTCGCAATTTCAGATCTCATACCCTCGATCTCTCTCGACAGTTTTCAAGCTTTTAAACTCCACGTGATTTTCGGCCTGTTCTTGCTTCTAATCACTTGGTATGACCTCTCTACCTCTCATTCTTCATGCATTTCATGCATTTAGATCTAGGTTTTGGGTTGTTTGAACAATTTTGGGGTTTTTCAAAATTGATGAAGGTTTTGTGAAATTTTTGGGATGGGTGTTAATTAAATGAGTTTAAAACTTCATGCATTGCATCACATGTGCATTATAACAATGGTTCATGCATTTTAGATGTGTGTTTACTTTGTGCTATGTTGTGTGCTGGTAGGTTTGGATTGAGCTGAGCCCATGATGAATTTATTTTTGCATGTCACATGTTCATGCATTCTCATGCATACGTACCTTCAATTCTATATTTCTTGATATATTAACTGTTGGGTACTTTTCTAATTGTCTCCCTCTCTTTCTTTCTTTCTCTCCTTCTTACGTTAGTTGCGTCATGGCACCTAAGCGTAAGTCTACCTCGTCCTGGAACCCTCTTCATTCTGGGGCATCTTCTTCTTCATCTCCATCTGGCCCCATTCCTTCTCACGTCCAGTTCCGTGATGAGAAGGCCAAATCGGACTTCTTTGAGAACTTTTCACGACGCGGCATTCATTCGGAACGCCAAGTTGTTCTGTCAAACTTTTCTGACACTAACCTACCCACTGTCATCTACAGTAGGGGTTAGGAGTCACTATGTGGTGCCCCGATCACATGCCCTTCCGTGATCATACAAGAGTTCTACTCCAACATGTACGAATTTGACTACTCTATACCTCAGTTTGTCACTCGCATTAAGGGTATACGCATGGTAGTTACCCCGGGTATTGTATCCGAGGTACTACACGTCCCTAAGGTAGCGCATCCTAACTACCCTAGCTCTGAGTGTCTGAGGATAGTGTCCAAAGACGAGCTCGCGTCTCTATTCTGTGAGACACTATCTTCTTAGGGTGACCGCCAAAACACCCCTTGCTCGGCCTTTGCTAAAGGTCCGAGATTCCTAAACAAGGTGATGAGATTCGTTCTCCATCCTCTATCTCACTATAACACCATCATAAAGCCTTGCGCTCAATTTTTGCTATCTCTCATTGAGGGTCTCACTATTACCTTTCCATCACACGTTATCCTTTCCCTCATAGATGTCTTTAGGGACACGACGACTCGTGATAAGCTCATCTTTCCTTCCACTATCATAAGGCTCCTTCGCAACTTTTTTGTCTCCTATCTTGAGTCTCCCCACTTCTCGTTTATGTGTGCCATTGACGCCGCTACCGTTAAACGGAGTTTTGCACAGCTTCGCTCGAGGCAGCCCCAGACGCAAATGGCAGCTCCTCCGGCTTCTACCGCTCCATCCACCTTTGCTCCTTCTTCTTCAATGGGTGGAGTGACACTTGAGGCCTTCATGGCACAACTTGTGCACATGAATGCTCACCTTGACACTCTCAGCGATGAGTTGTGTCAAGTGACACTTATGTCGGTCATATCGCGCTACGACAGGCTGTGATGGGTGGTTACACATTGGCTTCCTCTCCCAAGGCATCTGTGGATGAGAGTGATGGCTCTGGCAGTGCTGATGATGCTGAGGATGATGATGATGGCTTGCTGAGTGGTGATGAGATGTCTACTTGATGTACTTACCCCTTTGTCACTCGTGACAAAAAGGGGGAGTAGTTTTGAGATGAGAGTAGTCATACTCATAGGGGGAGGGTTAGTTTAGGAGATATGGGGAGTGTGCATACTGAGGGATGTATTAAGGATTTTTGTATCTTTTCTTTTCTTTCTATTTCAGATACATTACATCTTGTATATTGGTCTTGTGGCCATTTTGACATACATTGTACTTATATTTGATTTTCATATATATTGATGTATGTTCTTTCACCTATCTCTCCATGTGTTGTTTCTTTTCTTTCTTTATACACATGTTTCTTATTAACTGTATGCAATCTATTATTTCTGTTTCACACTAAGATGCCATGATGAGTTTTGTTTAAAGTGTTTCAGAAATATAGGTTGTCAAAGTCTACTTGCCATAAACTCTCTTCTTGCAAAGTTTTTCAAGAGTTTGTGTTAGGATAGATTTTATTGTATTCAACAAGTGAATATGAGTTGAATGATTTATGACTTCTCTCATATCTCATTTGTTTGTTGTGGTTTTGTAACGGATTGCCAAAGGGGGAGATTGTTAGGACATATGTGATTCAATGTTAGGAACATATGTCAATATTTTATATAATTGGCTAATCTTTTGACAAAATGCACTTTACTTGTAATTGGGTAGATCTAGGATGTGTTTAATGCTTCAAGAAACAATGTTTCAAGTTCAAGTGTTAAAGTCATGCAAGTTTGTCCAAGAATCAAGTAATGAAGTGCCAGATTTTAAAGCTCAACAGCTAGCATATATTGAGATTTAAAAGCTACTGAAGCCCGTGGTTCGACAGCTAGCTTGATAGATGGCTATCTATCGAGGTTTATGAAACTCAGTTTTTCAAATCAGTTTTTCATCAAATCCGTGAATGTATGTTTGGGCTTTCTTTTCTCACAACCCCAAATATATATAAGGATTATTTTAAGGGTCTTAAAAGGTTACACACAGTTGCACAAGAGCACAATTTCATAAGTGAAGAAAAGTGTGATCGGAAACCTAGTTTGCCCTAGTTCTTGCTTTTCAAGAAGCTACTGTGTTTGTACACCGTAGGGTTTTGTGACTAGGCGACTTCATGATCTTCATCGTGTGATGAACTAAAAAACTTTGCATCCAACATCCTTCTCAAGTTGGTGATCAAGTCGCGTACTGGGATCCGCGCAATTGGTTAGTCACGTACTGGGAGCCGCGCATTGAAAATGAGAGATTGTCACTATAGAACAAGTCCTATTAGATATTGAGGTAAGGGTTCAACTATAGGTTGGTATAAGGTACTATGATTCTTTTACTTGTAACCGCTTGTTTTGATAATAGTAGATTTTCGGGAGTGGTGACCTTAAAATCACCCGGTAGGGTTTTTGCCGTATATGTTTTCCCCATTCATAAATAAACCACCGTGTCAATTTATTTTCCGTTGCATACTTTAGATAATTGGTGATTTGTTTGTGCTACCATGTACAATTGCATGTTAATTTGATTAATTAATAAATTTGGCGAATTAATCAATTAATTCATCACAAGGGGCCAATACGTTTTTGGCCTATCAAAAACTTTGAAGCAGATATCAGTGAATGTGGGATGCAATTAACATAGCAAACAACCATGATCTGATCAAATTGCTATGATTTTGGTTGACAAAGAGGTAATATTAAAAAAAATGGAGACATAAATCTAAAAAACATTTTTCATATCTGCTGGAACTTAATATTATAAGCATCAATAGTTGAATATAGAGAAAAAACAAAGGAAAGTAAGAATGAAGTGGGGTAATGTTATTGGGTCATCTCTACTTCTTTCTCTTCTCTTTTCTTTGCCCTGCTTTTTATTCATATCCCCTTTACTTTTGCTCCCATGCCTTGCTGCTTGCTTTGCCGTATATGTTTTTGCTTTTGGTTGCTAAAGAGCTGCCTTTGCTGGGTTTCTTGGTTCAATAAGAAAAATGAGAAAGCTTTATATGTTCCCCTTTACTTTTGCTCCCATGCCTTGCTGCTTGCTTTGCCGTATATGTTTTTGCTTTTGGTTGCTAAAGAGCTGCCTTTGCTGGGTTTCTTGGTTCAATAAGAAAAATGAGAAAGCTTTATATGTTTTTGGTCATGCTTTCTTTAGGTTTCTTTAAGAGGTTGGTCTGACTGCTGTGGAGAGTTATTGGTGGTCTTAGCCCTCTTGGGTTTGTGGGAAAGGAGGGAACTTTCTGTATTTTTGGGCTAGGAAAGGGTTCTATTTATGGAGTTTTGGAGGGCTGGAACAGTGGTACTTTTTGTATTTGTTATGTTACTATTTTTCTTTTCTATCTCATTTGTCTGCATTGAATTGTGCTTTAGAATAGCCAATGCTATTGCCCATTGTACCTAGATAGATAAATCACTTAGTTGTATACTGCAGAATATGAGCAACAAGAGAGACTTACAAAAAATTGCCCCCTTTTTGTAAAATATGTTACTATTTAATTTTATAAAGAACATTTTTCTACCATTGAGTCGGCTTATCGGACTTGGAATATATGTAGTTTGTTTTAAATCTAACCCACATATGTAAAGGGTTTGTGATGTTTCCTTCCTTAGAGGTATAGAGTATGGGTATGTATACTTTACATGAAACTGTAATTTGTGTATACACAAATTTCACTAATAATAGAAATTTTTCTGTTGCGATTGTTTAAATATGAGCTATGAAAACAAGCTTGAGTAAAAAGTGAAGAGCATAGAAGTAATACAATGCTTGAGTGGATTACCTAAAAGATCTCAGATATACAAAGAAGAAGAGTACTAATTTTGAGAAAATTTTAGCATATGATGAGGTGTTTGGCTCAGCTATTGTGGCTGTCATTTACTTATTTGTTCATAGTCAGGATTCTCCAATATATTTTTTAATTTTTTTTTCCGTCGCTAATTTCTCACCTATCAACCTAAACTCAATTGAATTCAATTAAGATGTCTTCTACCATCTTTTATGTAAGATGTTAGTAAATTACCATTTGTTATATTTCTATTTGAACCTAACAAAATTTGTATTGGTTTTTTTTTTTTTTTTTTTCTTTGAGTTGGTTGGTGAAAATATTTTGGGACCGTTTGATTTTGTAACTATGATATTGAAATATTCTATCATGATCTATATGTCTGATTGATTTTCTACTTAAAAGGTATCTAGCAGTGGGTTATAAAACGAGTCAATGGGGTTTCATGATTTCATCCATTAGTATATTAAGGAAGTTGTTTAGAGAATATTGTATGTATAAGTGCAAGAGCACTTAACTCTCTCTTACCATTCCTCTAATAGTAAATAGGCCATTTTGATTTTATTGTGCCTATAAGCTTTTCGGATTTTGTGTAGATAAGCTTATTTTATGAAGAGAACATGATCTCATATGTGATAGATTAGATCAGTTCTGGCAAGTTGAGGTGTCAGTTTTACCAATCTACACTCTGTAGAATAAGTACATTGTTGCTGTTAGGTTCTAAAGATTTAGGAATTTATGTATTTAGAACTCTAATGTGTAATATTGGCAAACCATGATAAAAACAATATGTTTAGTCTTGTTTAGGCTTGCTCAAAGTTGATTAATTATTGTAAAGTTGGAATCGAGAGGCTGCAGATGCATTGGTGCATTTCGGCCTGGCTCGATCGATCAAAGGATAGACTCGATCGATCGAATCTCGGGTCAGATGCGTTTTCTGCAGAATTTCCAACTCAGCCCTAACTCATTAAACGTTTAGGGTTTTATGTTTTTGCCCTAGGTACATAAGGCAAAACCCTAGCCACGTTTTTAGAAGAGCTCCTGTTGTATTGTTGCTCATACTTTGCTATTTGTGTGAATCTCTTGTGAGATCATTGAGGAGCTTTCCTTCACGTAAACTTAGGGTTTTCAAGGTAGAGATTATTTCAATATCTTGATGATCAACAAATTTACTGCCATTGGAGCTTAAAGAATAACAAGCGTGGGTGCTTGTACTTGATTGAAGAGTCCAAGAAAGAAGGAGTCCGTGGATTCGGAGCTTGCACGTGGTCGTGTCAGTAAGTTCTACTGGTGGGTAGCATTAGGAAGTCAAGCGGGGAGCTTGTAAGTCCTTTTGTATGAACTTCGATTCTTTCATAGTGGATTCAGGTTTGCCTTGAGGATCGGTGGGTCAAATCCTCCCCAGGTTTTTACCGTGTGGTTTCCTGGGTGATCATATCACTGTGTTATTTATTATTCCGCTGCTTTATATTTCTGATATGATTGTATGCTTGTGATAACCTAGAATTGCATAATTTGACTAAGTTAATCACTTGGCTTATTAACTAGGTTAATCTGGTTGTTTTAAGGGGTCTAAAACCGTTCAAGTGGTATCAGAGCCAGTAGCTCTTCTGTTTTAGATCTTTTGATCTCTGAGCTGATCCTTGACCCCTGTTGTCATGGAACACGGTCACTCTCTTGTTGTTCCTCCTCACTTCGATGGGAATAACTATGCTTATTGGAAAGTAAGGATGAAAGCATTCCTGAAATCCATTGATGAGAGAGTTTGGAATTCTGTTGAATACGGATTGGAGAAACCCACTACTCCTGTGAATGAGTGGCAAACTTCTCAAAAAGAAGCAGCTGGATTCAATAGCAAAGCTATGAATGCCATCTTTAATGCTGTTTCCATGGAGGAATTTAAGAGAATCTCTAATGTTGAGGTTGCTCATACTGCTTGGAAAATCCTCCAAACTGTGCATGAAAGCACAAAGACAGTTAAGATAAACAAACTGCAGCAATTAACTTCTAGGTTTGAGAGCATTAGGATGTCTGATGAAGAATCCTTTGATGAATTTTATGCCAAACTAAATGACATTGTTAATTCTGCTTTTAATTTGGGTGAAATCTATGATCAACCTAAAATTGTTAGGAAGATTCTTAGATCTTTAACTGAGGACTTTAGACCCAAAGTGACTGCCATTACTGAAAGCAAGGATGTGAACTCCATCCCTGTTGATGAGCTTGTAGGATCTCTTCAGTTCTATGAGTCTGACCTACCCAAAACAAACAAATCCAAATCAATGGCACTTAAGTCTGTTGATGATGTTGAGATTGGTGGATTTGATGATGAGCTCTCTGTTACAGAGATAACTTACCTTGCCAAGAATTTTAGAAACTTTCAGAGGAATACTAACAGAAGGGCAAGAGGTACAAACACTGCTGAACCTAGAAAATTTAGGAAGAATGATCCCACTAAGGTCAATCTTCAAACAATTCTTTGGGTGCTCAGTGTTTTGGTTGTCAAGGGTATGGTCATGTTAAATCTGAATGTCCTACATTCTTGAGGAATAAGGGTAAAGCTATGGCTGTAACCCTTAGTGATAATGAGGTTTCTGATGATGAGTCTGGATGTGACGAGGATGGAAACTTCATTGCTTTCACTGCTACAGCTGTAGTCAATGAAAGCGTGTCTGTTGAGGAGAACCCTTCTGATGGGGAACTCTTTGAGGATGCAGATCTTCAAGAGGCCTATAATAAACTTTGCAAAGTTGCTGCAAAGGATTCTATGAATGTTGAACTTGGCCTGAAGAAAATTGATTCTCTTGAGCTTGAAAAGAAGAATTTGCTTGTTAAACTTTTTGATGCTAATGATCTTTTGAACCATGTGAAATCTGAGAACATGCTTTTGCTTGATAAAGTTAAAACTTTGGAACATGATTTATCTATTGCTAGATCTGCTAGTTCTAAACTTGATCACATGCTGAATGTTCAAAAGTATCCTTCTAATAAATCTGGGTTAGGTTATGTTGAACGCATCTCTGTGTCTGCTCCTAATTCCACAAACTTTGTTCCTTTATCTTCTTCTGAACCTACTGTGAGTGAGGTTGTGAGTGAAACTATCAAACCACCTGTGAATGAAGTTGTCAAACCTGTAGAAGTTTCACCTCCTAGGAAGATTGGGGTTGATCTGAGAGAGACTAAACCTAAGGATTCTACCCTTTCCAAGGACAAGATGATGGTAAACCTGCTTGGGTTTGTCATTATTGTGGAAAGTCTAGACACATTCGTCCTAACTGTTACAAGTTTCAAGCTGCTAAGAGAGCAAATAAACCAAAAGTGTCTGTGCCTCAAGCACAAGATCCTATGGCACTTATTGGTGAATTGGTAAAGGCGTTGAACCTTTATTCCAATCCTAGAGTTGGAAATCACTCGAATATGAACAAGAACTCCAATGCTCGTGGTGCATCTAAAAGGTTTTGGATGCAAAAGACTCGACCTAATTGAGTCTTTCTGACATGATCCTTGTGCTTCATTGCTCATTCCTTTGTGACCATTGTTCTTTGGTTTCTGTGTTTTTTGTTTTGTTTTTAGGATTTCCATTGCATAACATTCATGCATTTCATTCTAGAATTTATTTGTTTTCTCTTTTAAAATTAAAAAAATACTCATTTCATCCTTTGATAAAGGAGAAAAGCAAATTGTGCTTGGCACTATTTTTCTTGGTCTTTGAAAATAAGGTTGGTCAATTTAGTTACACATAACATGTCTTATGTACCTTGTTTAGCTTTGATGAGCTTCTTTATTGCACTTTACTAGTTGAAGCTTTGTAGTGCATGTTGTGTGGGAAAGATGTTTATGGTGTTTATCACTTTGTCTTTATCTTGAAGTCACATGTTATTTGACTGTCGGACTTGATCCTTTTGAGAAAGGCATAAATAACCATCTCACCACTGTTCACTAGCCAATCATGAACACCTTAGTGCATATCATAAGATTTTGTGCTCGAGAAAGTGTAGCACATGCACAAAAAGAACATAAGGTGTAGCCTCTGTTAATTGCTTAATGCTTAAAATTGGTGTGTACTATTAGGCTTGATGCCAATTCACATAATTACAACTGGTGTGTACTATTAGGCTTGATGCCAAATTACATCTAATAATGGGGAAAAATTCAAGAAACTTACATGATTGCAAGCTTATGTTCTAGGAGATGTGGGAGTTATATGATGTAACTCTTTAGGTGATAGTCTCTTTTGAATTCTGTGTGATGGATTTTGTAGACTTTGTGACTGATTGCTATTCACATATCACCTCACATGTATCTCAAACTTTTGCTAGTTGCACACACTACACAAGTTACTCTTTGCTAAACTTTGTACATGTTATTGTGTGTGTTTTTGGTCTGACCAACCAAGTTTGAAAATACTTTGAGAATTATGCAAAACATTGTTTTTGCTTGAGAATTTAAAGGAAGAATGGCTGAAATTTTCTTTGGAGAAACTGGGATTAAAACTTGGGTTTTTGAAAAAGCATTCCATCTCATACTCATGCATTTTGTTTCAATAAGTTTAATGGTTTTAGGAGTTGTTTTTAAAATATGGTTTGTGATTTTCAAAACTGTGATTTTTCTCAAAAATTTTGTGAGCCTCTGCTTGTTTCGATCGATCCATTCTGTTTTTCGATCGATCGAAAATATGCTTCATTTTATTTAAAAATCTCGGATTGATTCGATCGATTGAATGTGATTTTCGATCAATCGAATGTCGCAAATCAGGTTTTTAAAACATTGTTCTTTGACTGATTCAAAACACCTTTTTCAAAAGTTTTTCAAACTTTCTTTCTCTCTCCGACTCGGCAAGGCAAAAGGTAAAAAATTTTGTCGTTTTCCTTGGAATTTTTTGCAAGGTTTCTCTTTCCTCAAGCCGGTAAGACTGTTTTGCCCTTCCTTTTGAGTTTATTTTCATTTTTTCATGCATTTTACACTCAAATTTTCGGACCTTTCATAATTGGGATTTTAGTTGATTCAAGCACTGTTTTGTGAAATTGATCAATGGGTTTTTGTTGGGACATGATATAAACTTGTTCTTGGTGGTTTAATTTGATCAATTTTGGGTTTTGTGAAAAATTGAAATTTCGAGGGCTTGTAATTGATCCGAATTGGGGATTTTTGTTCAATTGAGTTTAATTGATGAAATTGGCTTGTTGTTTTGATGAAATTGGTTATTCTAATCTGTTTTCAACCTTGTGTGATGATCAATTCATCAATTTGTTTCAAAATTATCAAGTGGTTTTTCAAATTTTTTAGGGTTTTTGTTAGAAACTCTATGTTCAAGCCAATTTTGTGTAATTGAACTTAATTTGAACTTTGTTTATTGCATTAGTACATGCATCATGACATTGTTATTGTCCATGCATCATATAGATTTTTGTTCTATATTGTTTTTGTGCTAACTTGCAGTCTGTCCTTAGTTTTGTTTTTATTTTGTTCTTTTGGTTTTCTCTGTGTGTCTTTGTCCTTTCCTTAGCACTATACCTAGGAAGACTAGGGCTTGTAGGACTGTTCTCTCACCTTCTCCACCCCCTCCTTCTTTTGACTGTGAGAAGTTTCCGAGTGAGAAAAACCAAAAGATTTTTGAGAAGCTAAACCTTAGGAGAAAGATTTGGGCTGAGCGTTCTGTTCTCTTAGATGAACTTGATCCTGCCATTAGGGCAAACTTTGAGCATCGGGGCTGGTTACCCTTGGTGGATATTTCTGATCCTCCTCCACCTGCTACCTTGATTAGAGAGTTCTTTTTGAACATCTCTATCTGTATCTATGATTCCAACACTTTGGTAAAGAGTTGGATACGAGGCGAAGAGTACACCATTACTCCTCAAGTAGTGGCTGATGCTCTAGGGGTACCTTTGGTCCAGAATCCTGTCTATCCTTATGATGAGTCTCCCGAGTTGAGTGATGTCTTGTCTTACATCACTGGGTCATCTATCCAGTGGGGTTCTGATCCTAGGATCACCTCTGCTGAGCTTTCTAAGTTGCACTATCTCTTCTTTAGGATAGCCTGTCATTCTATCTGGCCCATATCACATGTTCACACCATCCCTCTCGAGCGGTGTGTATTTTTGTACGCTCTTATTACTGATGCTCCTATCAGTTTTCCTCATCTGTTTCTTCATTCTTTGAACGAAGTTTATAGGAGTTCATCTTCTTCTCATGCCCTTGTTCATCCTATTTTCATTCATAGGATTTTGCTTTATCTTGATCTTGGTAGTTTTCCTTCTTCTGAGCCCGTTCATGTGATTGCTCCCATAGGTGCGTCTTTTCTTAGACAAAGGGCCGCTCATCTTAAAGCTGGCTCTAAACACCCTAGGTCTGAACCTTCTGGTACCGCACCTCCTCCCTCTTCTTCTACAGGTCCTGCTGGTGAGGATGTTACTGATCCTGTTGGTGATGCTGCTGCTGCTGATGTTCCTCCACCTCCTTCGGACGACTTTGATGTACGTCGTACCTTGGAGACTGTCATGACCGTTCAGGCGGCTCATGGTCAGATTTTGGTGGACTTGCTTGATGAGATTTGTGCTCTGCGAGCCAACTTTGCGCATCTTCATTCACCCTCACCACCTCCTTTTGATGATGGCTTGTGATTGCACTTTGGCATTCCGTCACAAAAAGGGGGAGTAGAGTTTTGACTTGTAGAGGGGTTTTTGTAGTTAGGGGGAGTTTTTTTTTTTTGTTTTGTTTTGAGGAGCTAGTGGAGTTTATAGATTGTATCTAGGTGCTTTACTATGTATATCATTTTTGGGGATATTCATGTTAGGGGGAGTAACATTGTTTTTGATATACATGATATATACTTGATTCTTATTGCTTTGTGATTCACTGCTTATTGATTTATATTTATGAGTTGTTCATTGATATATGTCTTTATTCTGTGTTGTGTGAATCTTTCAATAATGTTATACCTGTTGTTTTACTCTTTTTTGTCACACATGCGTTTATGCGTTTGTTGAGTATTTCAGGAATATACAGGTTGATTCAATTGAGCTGCTGTCTACACTTGCAACTAATGGATAGTAGTTAGGATTGAATTTGAGTTTATAAGCATTACTTTTGTAAAGGGCTTTTTACTTGTAAACTTTGAGCTTTTAATTTGTGTTTTGTCTCGGATTGCCAAAGGGGGAGTTTGTTAGGTTCTAAAAGTTTAGAAATTTATGTATTTAGAACTCTAATGTGTAATATTGGCAAACCATGATCAAAACAATATGTTTAGTCTTGTTTAGGCTTGCTCAAAGTTGATTAATTATTGTAAAGTTGGAATCGAGAGGCTGCAGATGCATTGGTGCATTTCGGCCTGGCTCGATCGATCGAAGGATAGACTTGATCGATCGAATCTCGGGTTAGATGCATTTTCTGCAGAATTTCCAACTCAGCCCTAACTCATTAAACGTTTAGGGTTTTATGTTTTTGCCTTAGGTATATAAGGCAAAACCCTAGCCACGTTTTTAGAAAAGCTCCTGTTATATTGTTGCTCATACTTTGCTGTTTGTGTGAATCTCTTGTGAGATCATTGAGGAGCTTTTCTTCACATAAACTTAGGGTTTTCAAGGTAGAGATTATTTCAATATCTTGATGATCAACAAAGTTGCTGCCATTGGAGCTTAAAGAATAACAAGCGTGGGTGCTTGTAATTGATTGGAGAATCCAAGAAAGAAGGAGTCCGTGGATTCGGAGCTTGCATATGGTCGTGTCAGTAAGTTCTACTGGTGGGTAGCATTAGGAAGTCAAGCGGGGAGCTTGTAAGTCCTTTTGTATGAACTTCGATTCTTTCATAGTGGATTCAGGTTTGCCTTGAGGATCGATGGATCAAATCCTCTCCAGGTTTTTACCGTGTGGTTTCTTGGGTGATCATATCATTGTATTGTTTATTATTCCGCTGCTTTATATTTCTGATATGATTGTATGTTTGTGATAACCTAGAATTGCATAAATTGACTAAGTTAATGACTTGGCTAATTAACTAGGTTAATCCCGTTGTTTTAAGGGGTCTAAAACCGTTCAGTTGCCTCTATGCCAGGATTAAGAATTCCTTCATCTATTGACAAACGATCCTTAATTGCCAGCCTGTTACTTACGATTTTTTTAGGAAATTAGTCCAACAGCCACCCATCAATGTGTGGTAGTCTCTCTTTTGTTTTGCTTTTGTCCTTGCAACATGTGAATAATATGCATTTTGGAAAAATCTTGATGGAATTTTGGAGAGTTAAATTATGATGGAATATGGATTGTAGGTAACATTCCACTAAACAATTTAGCAAGAATATAGCATTTAGTTTCAAAAATCCTAATAGACTTTTTACAATTTTTTGTAGGTGACTATCAACTATCATCCACTTTTGTGACAAAGCTCTATGTCAACCTTAACATTCCCGAAGTCACAAAAATTCAAAACAAGTAACTACCGCCATGCTATTTCTTTTTTTCTTTTTTTTCTTTTTTTAATATAATAAAATTAAATATTCAGCAAACTAACAGAAAATCATGTTAAATGTTGATGCATAGATTGAACACCACAATGGACATAAATGTTACACAGATTATGCCAAGGGGACCACATGAAGTAAAGGATGGAGAACTTGCCTTGCATAATGGAAAATCAATAGCTGAAACAAAGGACTTGGAGTGGAACTTAGAGACAAAGGTATCAAAGAGATGGAACCAGAGGTAATTTCAAATAGAAATGTCAATTCTATTTCCGTAGTTTTTCCTCTTACATACATTATCTTTAGTAATATTTCTTCTTATTGTCTCGAACTTCGTCATGTCAGAATTCTATAATTACTAGTTTCAATTTCAAAAAAACCTTGAACCAAATCTGCATTAGTTATAACTTATGAGATTTCAATTGATATTTTCTCTAGATCATGTGTTGATGCCAGGTTGGTCATTCTCTAAACAAGAGTGTATGTTTGTGTTTTTTTTCTTTTCATGGGCTTAAAAGGTGGAATTCTTTCTTTCTTGGTTGTTGCTACTTGACTATAACATCCAAGCAACATACTTCTCCCCAACCTGTCCTTGCACTCGAAAACAAAGCCAGTCAATTTTAATTCTTTTAGAAGAACACCTGCACTTTAGCATCATTATCTAAACTACTAACCATCCACCCCCTTCCATATTTTACTATCACATTAAGTGAAATATACCACCCTTCAAAAACAACTTTGTTCTTCAAAAAGCACACAGAATCCCATGAAAAGCATTAATACAATGTTCTACATGAGATGCATTAATACAATGTTCAAATCTGACCACTAAAAATATGGTAAAGAGTCTTATTTGTAAATTTACAAACGCACACACAATATAAATATACATTATACTAAAAACTTTGCAACTGAAACAGCTATAAGATGCAAATCCAAGTAGAAAATAAGACCGGTTCAACAACATTCATTTTGATTGACAAAAGAGCTAAAAAAATTGTATCTAAGACTGTAAAAGAACTTGCAGAGATGCAAGCAGAGGTAATTTCAAATAGAAATGTCAATTCTATTTCTGTAGCTTTTCCTCTTACATACATTATCTTTATTAATATTCTCTTCTTATTGTCTTGGACTTCGTCATGTTTGAATTCTATAATTATTACTTTCAATTTGGGAACAAAATTATATATTTGGTTTGTGGTCTTTAGCATTTTTAAGTTTTTGTTACGATATTTGTCATTAGAATACTCAAGATATTTGAGAATTTCTAGCTTGCTAGGTAAGTATAGTACTATGAATGCAATAATCTCATAAATAAATAAATAAAAACTAATGGTATAGGTCATGATGTATGTATGTATACTAAATTTATGAGTTCTTAGGTTTTCTTCTTTTCCTATTACTAATTAATCATATTGACAGTTTATGCTTGATGCGTTAGAGTACAATATTGTTGATTAAAATCATAATGGTTGTTGAGGTTGTACTACTCTTTGTAATTCCATGGTTGGTAATGTAGAGGTAACAACCATATAGTTTATATCTACTATATACAATCTTGTTAGGTTCTAAAGATTTAGGAATTTATGTATTTAGAACTCTAATGTGTAATGTTGGCAAACCATGATCAAAACAATATGTTTAGTCTTGTTTAGGCTTGCTCAAAGTTGTGTAATTCATGTAAAGTTGGAATCGAGAGGCTGCAGATGCATTGGTGCATTTCGGCCTGGCTCGATCGATCGAAAGTTAGACTCGATCAATCGAAAGTCGGCCAGAATGCGTTTTCTACAGAATTTCCAACTCAGCCCTAACTCATTAAACGTTTTGGGTTTTATGTTTTTGCCCTAGGTATATAAGGCAAAACCCTAGCCACGTTTTTTAGAGTTGCTCTGGTTGTATTGTTGCTCATACTTTGCGGTTTGTGTGAATCTCTTGTGAGATCCTTGAGGAGCTTTCCTTCACATAAACTTAGGGTTTTCAAGGTAGAGATATTATCAACATCTTGATGATCAACTCAGTTGCTGCCATTGGAGCTTAAAGAAACACAAGCAGGAGTGCTTGTACTTGATTGGAGAATCCAAGAAAGAAGGAGTCCGTGGATTCGGAGCTTGCACGTGGTCGTGTCAGTAAGTTCTACTGGTGGGTAGCATTAGGAAGTCAAGCGGGGAGCTTGTAAGTCCTTTTGTATGAACTTCAATTCTTTCATATAGTGGATTCAAGTTTACCTTGAGGATAGCTAGGTCAAATCCTCCCCAGGTTTTTACCGTGTGGTTTCCTGGGTCATCATATCATTGTGTCATTTATTTTTCCGCTGCTTTATATCTTGATATGATTGTTTGATTGTTTTAACCTAGATTTGCATAATTTGACTAAGTTAATCACTTAGTTAATTAACTAGGCTAATCTGGTTGGGTTAAGGAATCTAAAAACCGTTCAGCAGGTAGCTCTCTTGTTGTAGATCTTTTGATCTTTGAGCTGATCCTTGACCCTTGTTGTCATGGAACACAGATACTCTCTTGTTATTCCTCCTTACTTTGATGGGAATAACTATGCTTATTGGAAAGTAAGGATGAAAGCATTCCTGAAATCTATTGATGTGAGAGTTTGGAATTCCATTGAGTACGGATGGGAGAAGCCCACTACTCTTGTGAGTGAGTGGCAAACTTCTCAAAAAGAAGCAGCTGGTTTCAATAGCAAAGCTATGAATGCCATCTTTAATGCTGTTTCTATGGAGGAATTTAAGAGAATCTCAAATGTTGAGGTTGCTCACACTGCTTGGAGAATCCTCTAGACTGTGTATGAAGGCACAAAGGCAGTTAAGATTAATAAACTACAGCAATTAACTTCTAGATTTGAAAGCATTAGGATGGCTGATGATGAATCTTTTGATGAATTCTATGCTAAATTGAATGATATTGTTAATTCTGCTTTTAATCTGGGTGAAATCTATGATCAACCTAAAATTGTTAGGAAGATTCTTAGATCCTTGACTGAGGACTTTAGACCCAAAGTGATTGCCATTACTGAGAGCAAGGATGTGGACTCCATCCCTATTGATGAACTTGTAGGATCTTTTCAGTCCTATGAGTTAGACCTACCCAAAGCAAACAAATCCAAATCAATGGCTCTTAAGTCAGTTGATGATGTTGAGGTTGGTGGATTTGATGATGAGCTCTCTGCTACAGAGATTGCGTACCTCGCCAAGAACTTTAGAAACTTTCTTAGGAATAACAACAGAAAGGCGAGAGGTACAAACACTGCTGAACCTAGAAATTTTAGGAAGAACGATCCCACTAAGGTTAATAATTTTGAAAAACCTAGAGAAAAAGTTGGTCAATCTTCAAACAATTCTTTGGGTCCTCAGTGTCTTGGATGTCAAGGGTATGGTCATGTTAAATTTGAATGTCCTACATTCTTGAGATCTAAGGGTAAAGCTATGGTTGTAACCCTTAGTGATAATGAGGTTTCTGATGATGAGTCTGGATGTGACGAGGATGGAAACTTCATTGCTTTCACTGCTATTGCTGTAGTCAATGAAAGTGTGTCTGTTGAAGAGAACCCTTCTAATGGGGAACTCTCTGAGGATGCAGATCTTCAAGAGGGCTATAATAAACTTTGCAAAGTTGCTGCAAAGGATGCTATGAATGTTGAACTTGGCCTGAAGAAAATTAAATCTCTTGAGCTTGATAAGAAGAATTTGCTTGTTAAATTATTTGATGCGAATGATCTTTTGAACCATGTGAAATCTGAGAATATGCTCTTGCTTGATAAAGTTAAAACTTTGGAACATGATTTATCTGTTGCTAGATCTGCTAGTTCTAAACTTGATTAAATGCTGAATGTTCAAAAGGCTCCTTTTGATAAATCTGGTTTAGGTTTTGTTGAAAGCATCTTTGTGTCTACACCTAATTCCACGAACTTTGTTCCTTCATCTTCTTCTGAACCTTCCGTGAGTGAGGTTGTGAGTGAAATTGTCAAACCCCCTGTGAGTGAGGTTGTCAAACCTATAGAAGTTTCACTTTCTAGGAAGATTAGGGTTGATCTGGGAGAGTCTAAACCTAAAGAGTCTATCCTTTCTAAGGACTAGATGCATGGTAAACCTGCTTGGGTTTGTCATTTTTGTGGAAAGTCTGGACACATTCGTCCTAACTGTTACAAGCTTCAAGCTGCTAAGAGAGAAAACAAACCAAAAGTGCCTGTGCCTCAAGCACAAGATCCTATGGCACTCATTGGTGAATTGGTAAAGGCTTTAAACCTTTATTCCAATCCTGGAGTTGGAAAGCACTCGAACGTGAATAGGAACTCCAATGCTCGTGGTGCATCTAAAAGGTTTTGGATGCAAAAGACTCGATCTAATTGAGTCTTTCTGACATGGTCCTTATGCTTCATTGCTCTACTCTTTTGTGACCATTGTTCTTTGCTTTTGTGTTGTTTTTGTTTCTAGGACTTGCATTGCATAACATTCATGCATTTCATTCTAGGATTTATTTTTGTTTTCTCTTTTTTAAATAAAATAAAATAAAAAAAAGGAGAAAAGCAAATTGTGTTTGGCATTATTTTTCTTGGTCTTTGAAAACAAGGTTGGTCAATTTATTTACACATAACATGTCTTTGTACCTTGTTTAGCTTTGATGAGCTTATATATTACACTTGACTAGTTGAAGTTTTGTAGTGCATGTTGTGTGAGAAAGATGTTTATGGTGTTTATCACTTTGTCTTAATCTTGAAGTCACATGTTATTTGACAATCGGACTTGATCCTTTTGAGAAAGGCATAAATAACCATCTCACTACTGTTCACTAGCCAATCATGAATACCTTAGTGCATATCTTAAGATTCTGTGCTCGAGAAATTGTAGCACATGCACAAAAAGAACATAAGGTGAAGCCTCGGTTTAATTGTTTAATGCTTAAAATTGGTGTGTACTATTAGGCTTAATGCCAAATCACATAAATAAAATCTGTGTACATTATGAGGCAAAATTCAAGAAACTTACATGATTGCAAGCTTTTGTTCTAGGAGATGTGAGAGTTATATGATGTAACTCTTTATGTGATAGTCTCTTTTGAATTCTATGTGATGGATTTTGTAGACTTTGTGATTGATTGCTATTCACATATCACCTCACATGTATCTCAAGCTTTTGCTAGTTGCACACACTATATAAGTTACTCTTTGCTAAACACTGTATATGTTATTGTGTGTGTTTTTGGTCTGACCAACCAAGTTTGAAAATACCTTGAGTATTATGCAAAACATTTTTTTTTTTGCTTGAGAATGTAAAGGAAGAATGGCTGAAAATTTCTTTGAAAAATTGGGGTTAAAACTTGGGTTTTTGAAAAAGTATTTCATCTCATACTCATGCATTTTGATTCATCAATTTTAATGCTTTGAGGAGTTGTACTCAAAATGTTGTTGTTGTTTTTCAAAACTGTGTTTTTTCTCAAAAATTTTGTGAGCCTTTGCCTGTTTCGATCGATCCATTCTATTTTTTGATCTATCGAAAATTACTTAAAATCCTTTTAGGAGTCTCGAGTTGATTCAATCGATCGAATATAATTTTCGATCAATCGAATATCGCGAATCAGGTTTTTCTAAACACTGTTCTTGACTTGTTCAAACCACTTTTCAAAAGTTTCAAACCTTTTTCTCTCTCTCTTCGACTCGGCAAGGCTAAAGCTTCAATTTTTTGTCGTTTTCTTCCGAATCTTTTGCAAAGAATTAGTCTTCTAAAGCCGGTATGTCCATTTTACCCCTCCTTTTTCTTTTATTTTCATGTCTCATGCATTTTTCATGCATTATTCATTCCAATTTTCGAACCTATTTCTTTTTGGGATTTTTGTTGATTCAAGCTTTTTTAAGTGAAATTGATCATTGGGTTTTTGATGGGACATGATATAAACATGATATTAATGCATCTGCAGCCTCTCGATTCCAACTTTACATGAAAGACACAACTTTGAGCAAGCCTAAACAAGACTAAACAACCTGTTTTGATCATGGTTTGCCAACAATACAAATTAGAGTTCTAAATACATAAATTCCTAAATCTTTAGAACCTAACAAACTGCCCATTTGGCAATCTGTGACAAAACACAAACACAAAGCTCAAAGTTTACAAGTGCAAGCCCTTTACAAAAACAATGCTCATAAAAACTAAAATTCAATCCTAACTACTATCCATCAGTTGCAAGTGTAGACAGCAGCTCAATTGAATCAACCTGTATATTCCTGAAACACTCAACAATAGCATAAACGCATGTGTGGCAGAAAATAGTAAATAGACAGGTATAACATTCTTTTATGATTCACACAACACATAATAAAGATATATATCAATGAACAACTCAGAAATATAAATCAATAAACAGTGAATCCAAAGGAAACAAGAATCAAGAATATATCATGTAGCCCCAAAAATGATATACAAAGTGAAGCGCCTAGATACAATCTAACATCTCCACTAGCTCCTCAAAAACAAAAAGTCTCCCCCTAACTACAAAACTCCTCTACAAACACTACTCCCCCTTTTTGTGACGGAATGCCAAAGAGCAATCATAAGCCATCATCAAAAGGAGGTGGTGAGGGCGAACGCAAATGCGCCAGATCAGCACGCAAAGCACGGATCTCGTCAAATAAGTCCACCAAAAGCTGACCATGAGCTGCCTGAACGGTCATGACAGTCTCCAAAGTGCGACGTATATCAAAGTCATCCGATGGAGGTGGAGGAACAGCAGCAGCAGCAGCAGCATCAGGATCAGGAACAGCCTCACCAGCAGGACCTGTAGAAGAAGAGGGAGGAGGTGCGGAACCAAAAGGTGCAGACCTAGGGTGTTTAGATCCAACTCGAAGGTGAGCAGCCCTCTGTCTAAGAAAAGACGCACCTATAGGAGCAATCACATGAACGGGCTCAGAGGAAGGAAAGCCACCAAGATCAAGATAAAGTAAAATCCTATGAATGAAAATAGGATGAACAAGGGCATGAGAAGAAGATGAACTCCTATAAACTTCGTTCAAAGAACGAAGAAACAAATGGGGAAAACTGATAGGAGCATCAGTGACAAGAGCATACAGAAATACACACCGCTCGAGAGGAATGGTGTGAAGATGAGAAATGGGCCAAAAAGAGTGACACGCTATCCTAAAAAAGAGATAGTGTAACTCAGAAAGTTCAGTAGTGGTGATCCTAGGATCATAACCCCACTGGATAGAAGACCTAGTGATGTAAGACATGACATCACTCAGCACAGGAGACTCATCATAAGGGTAGACAGGATGCTGTACCAAAGGTACCCCTAAAGCATCAGCCACTACCTTAGGAGTAATGGTGTACTCTACACCTCGTATCCAACTCTTTACCAAAGTGTTGGAATCATAGACACGGATAGAAATGTTCGAAAAGAACTCTCTAATCAAGGTAGGAGGTGGAGGAGGATCAGAAATATCCACCAAGGGTAACCAGCCCCTAAGCTCAAAGTTTGCCCTAATGGCAGGATCAAGCTCATCTAAGATGACAGAACGCTCAGACCAAATCTTCCTCTTAAGGTTCAGTGTATCATAAATCTCTTAGTTTTTCTCACTAGGAAACCTCTCTCGGTCAAAGGGAGGAGGGGAAGGAGTAGGGGAGGGAATAGACCTACGAGCCCTAGTCTTCCTAGGCATAGTGCTAAGGAAAGGACAGAGACACAAAGAGAAAACCAATAGAATCAAAAACCAAGGGCAGACTGCAATTTAACACAAAAAAAATATATAGCAAAAATCTATATGATGAATGAACAGTTATAATGTCATGATGCATGTACTAATGCAGTTAACAAAGTTCAATTGCACAAAATTGGCTCGAGCATAGAGTTTCTAACAAAAAAATCCCAAAAATTTGAAAAACCACTTGATAATTTTGAAACAAATTGATGAATTGAGCATTACATAACACAACACACAGATTATAATGCCTAATTACATCAAAACAACAAGCCAATTTCATCAATTTCAACCTAATTGAACAAAATCCCCAATTCGAATTCAATACAAACCCTAGAAATTTCAATTTTTCACAAAACCCAAAATTGATCAAATTAAATCACCAAGAACAAGTTTATATCATGTCCCAACAAAAACCCATTGATCAATTTCACAAAATAAGTCTTGAATCAACAAAAATCCCAAATAGAAAAGGTCCGAAAATTTGAGTGAAAAATGCATAAAAATATGAAAATAAACTCAAAAGGAAGGGCAAAAGAGTCTTACCGGCTTGAGGAAGGAGAATCTTTGCAAAATATTTGGAGGAAAATGACAAAAAATTCACTGTAGAACCTTGCCTTGTCGGAGAGAGAAGAAAAGTTTGAAAAACTTTTTGAAAAAGTGTTTGAATCAGTCAAGAACAGTGTTTTAAAATAACTGATTCGCGACTTTCGATTAATCGAAAATCACATTCGATCTCTCAAATCAATCCAAGATTTTTTAAAAAGAATTTTAAGTATTTTCGATCGATCGAAAAACAGATTGGATCGATCGAAACAGGCAGCGGCTCACAGTATTTTGAGAAAAATCACAGTTTTGAAAAATTCAAACCAGTTTTTGAAAATAACCCCTCAAAGCATTAAAATTGACGAAACAAAGTGCATGAGTATGAGATGATATGGAATGATTTTTCAAAAACCCAAATTTTAATCCCAGTTTCTCCAAAGAAAGATTTCAGCCAGTCTCCCTTTACATTCTTAAGCAAAAAGAATTTTGCATAAAACTCAAAGTATTTTCAAACTTGGTTGGTCAGACCAAAAACACACACAATAACATGTACAATGTTTAACAAAGAGTAACTTGTGTAGTGTGTGCAACTAGCAAAAGCTTGAGATACATATGAGGTGATATGTGAATAGCAATAAATCACAAAGTCTACAAAATCCATCACATAGAATTTTAAAAGAGACTATCACCTAAAGAGTTACATCATATAACTCCCACATCTCCTAGAACATAAACTTGCAATCATGTAAGTTTCTTGAATTGTGCCCCATAATTAGATGAAATTTGGCATCAAGCCTAATAGTACACACCAGTTTTAATCAAGTGAATTGTCATCAAGCCTAATAGTACACACCAGTTTTAAGCATTAAGCAATTAACCGAGGCTACACCTTATGTTCTTTTTGTGCATGTGCTACACTTTCTCGAGCACAAAATCTTATGATATGCACTAAGGTGTTCATGATTGGCTAGTGAACAGTGGTGAGATGGTTATTTATGCCTTTCTCAAAAGGATCAAGTCCGACAGTCAAATAACATGTGACTTCAAGATAAAGACAAAGTGATAAACACCATAAACATCTTTCCCACACAACACGCACTACAAAGTTTCAACTAGTAAAGTGCAATAAATAAGCTCATCAAAGCTAAACAAGGTACACAAGACATGTTATGTGTAAATAAATTGACCAACCTTGTTTTCAAAGACCAAGAACAATAGTGCCAAACACAATTTGCTTTTCTCCTTCTTTTTTTTTTTTTTTTTTTTTTTGAATAATCAAAACAACCTAAAAAAATAAAACAACCAAAAACATAAACAAGACATGTCCACAAACAATTGAAAGAATTAAAACAGGGACAAGTCAGCAACACTCACCTTAGAGAATCATTTCTCACCCATATAGCACGATTCTTCGGCTTTGTAGGTGAAAATCCATGAGAAGCAGAGTGTATCTGAGGGATTACACCAATCTTCTGAGAGAGACTGAAATCCGGCAAAAGCATATGAAACAATTTATTTGGACTTATGGCATGAGAAATATCATCACATGTCCTAGATTGAAATACAGAATGCTTAAATTTCAATTTATGACAATTAGGACGAATGTGACCATAGACACCACAAAAGTGACAAACAGGAACAAATTTAGGAATTTGCAGTATTCCTAACAGCAAACCTATTCTCAGATTTTGATTTTTGCCTCAACAAAGAACAATTTGGTCTAATATGACCAACAACACCACAAAGGTGACAGGTAGGCACAAAAACATATTTATTATGCTCTCTAACAGTAGGTTTAGACATAGGTTTAGAAACTTCAGCGTCAACATCAAAACTTTTACCTTTGTCTAACCTAGCAAAATAAGCCTTTTCTTTATTATTCCTCTTGAAATGAGGGATATAAACTTTTTCAGCTTTAGGCTTAAGAGAAACAGAAACACTTCTGTTATCATCAGCAAGTTTGGTATTAGACAAATTTTCCAATTTCGCTTCAGCTTCAACTAACTCTTGTTCCAAGCTTTTCATCTTCTCATCTTGAGAGGAAATTTGATTTCTCAAAAATTCATTCTTTTTATTAGACTCATCTAATCTAACAAGAAATTCCTCTTTTTCAAGATTAGCCAATTTTAACTCTTCTTTAAATTCCTTAGAAATTTTCAAAGATTTAGATAATTCCTTACGAAGAGTTTCACAGGCATCAATAAAATCAACAGAAGCATGAGCAGAAACATGATTAGAAAAACACTTCAAATTATCCATGACAACAGGGGTTAAGGATTAGCTCTTAGATCAAAAGATCTAAAACAGAAGAGCTACCCGCTCTGATACCACTTGTTAGAAATTTAGACCCCTTAAAACAACAATTGGATTAACCTAGTTAATTAGCCAAGTGATTAACTTAGTCAAATTATGCAATTCTAGGTTAAAACAATCAAACAATCATATCAAGATATAAAGCAGCGGAATAATAAATAACACAAGATATGATGACCCAGGAAACCACACGGTAAAAACCTGGGGAGGATTTGACCTAGCTATCCCCAAGGTAGACTGAATCCACTATGCGAAAGAATCGAAGTTCATACAAAAGGACTTACAAGCTCCCCGCTTGACTTCCTAATGCTACCCACCAGTAGAACTTACTGACACGACCACGTGCAAGCTCCGAATCCACAGACTCCTTCTTTCTTGGATTCTCCAATCAACTACAAGCACCCACGCTTGTTATTCTTTAAGCTCCAATGGCAGCAACTGAGTTGATCATCAAGATGTTGATACTATCTATACCTTGAAAACCCTAAGCTTTGTATAAAGGAAAGCTCCTCTAGATCTCACAAGAGATTTACACAAAACAGAAAAGTATGAGCAACAATACAACAGGAGCAACTCTATAAACGTGGCTAGTGTTTTTCTTTATATACTTAGGGTAAAAACCGAAAACCCAAAACGTTTAATGAGTTAGGGCTAAGCCAGAAAATTCTGCAGAAAAGCATTCTACCAGAGATTCGATCGATCGAGTCTTTCTTTCTGTTGGGAAATTTAGACCCCAGTTGATAGAATTAACAAGTTTTAAATCCAAGTTGTTAATTAGATTTATTATAAATCAAACTTGTTAAAACAAACAAACATCAATATCATGTCAATAATGAATGCAGCGGAAAAGTAAATAAGACAAGATATGATGACCCAGGAAAACCAATGAAACCAACCAGTTTCACAGTAAAAACCTGGGGGGAAACCTTCCCGAAAAGCAATTCACTATAGTAAAGAGAAGTTTCAGATCTAGTACAAAACCTTTGTCCCTAGACTCTACAATCCCCGTAGATGAACTCACAGCAGAAACCTTCTACCGCTTCAGAACCTCTGAACTCTTCAATATATGAACGCCACCCTTTGATGCACGAATCCCAATACGTGACTAACCAATTGCACGAATCTCAGTACGTGACTCACTCACTCACCAACTTAAGGAAGAAGAATGTTGGCTGCAAAGTTCTTCACTTCATCAACAATGAAGATCAAGAAGCACTTGGTTACAAAACCCTAAGGCGCAAAGACGCAGTAACTTCTTTCAGAGAGAATAAGGCATCGGTCACCTTTTGCATATGTTCTCCTTGTATTCTCTTATTCTCTTATGTGACGGCCTCTAAAATAAGCCTTATATAGGTCTAGGGTTGTGAGAAAAGAAACCCTACACAAATACAAAAGCTTGGCCCAAAAATTAGATCTGGAAATCTGAAATCCCGTAACCTCGATAGATACCTCGATCGATCGGGAGGTGTCGAGATTTAATCCTCGATAGATAACAGGTGTCGAGGAGGTGTCGAGAATCTGTCGAGGGGACAGGAGCTTTCTCGATCGATCCACCAGCTGTGGAGAAGGTGTCGAGATTGCGATAAGAAAACACCTTAAGAGCTCGATAGATAGCTAGCTGTCGAGAGGTGTCGGGCAGCTGTCGGGCTATCTGTCCACAGGTGTCGAGATATCTGTCCAGCCTTCTTGAATAGCTTTTCTTCACTTGTTTCTTGGTCCAATCTTCATGGCTTTAATACTAGACTTTAACAACATGTTCCTTGAAGTATTAAACACATCCTAGATCTACCCAAATACAAGTAAAGTGCGTTTTGTCAAAAGGATTAGCCAATTACACAAAATATGTCCTTAACACTTTCGATCGATCGAGCCAGGCCGAAATGCACCAATGCATCTGTAGCCTCTCGATTCCAACTTTACATGAAAGACACAACTTTGAGCAAGCCTAAACAAGACTAAACAACCTGTTTTGATCATGGTTTGCCAATAATACAAATTAGAGTTCTAAATACATAAATTCCTAAATCTTTAGAACCTAACAGATCAATTCTGTGTTTTATGAAAAATTGAAAAATCTAGGGCTTGTATTTGATCCGAATTGGGGATTTGTTTCAATTGGGTTCAATTGATGAAATTGGCTTGTTGATTTGATGTATTGATCATTATTATTTGTCCTCTAGCTTATGTGATGATCAATTTGTCAATTTTTTTCAAAATCTTAACAAGTGGTTTTCAATTTTGGGGTTTTTGTTAGAAACTCTGTGCTCAAGCCAATTTTGTGAAATTGAACTTTTTTTACTGCATTAGAACATGCCTCATGAAATTGTAATTGTTCATGCATCATATAGATTTTTGTTCTATATTTTTTTGTGCTAACTTGCAGTCTGCCCTTGGTTTGTGTTTCTTTTGTGTTCTTTTGGTTCTATCTTTGTGTCTCTGTCCTTTCCTTAGCATCATGCCTAGGAAGACTAAAGCTCGTAGGTCTGTTCCCTCACCTTCTCCTCCCCCACCTTCTTTTGACCGTGAGAAGTTTCCAAGTGAGAAAAACCAAGAGATTTTTGATACTCTGAACCTTAGGAGAAAGATTTGGTCTGAGCGTTCTGTTGTGTTTGATGAGCTTGATCTTGCCATTAGGGAAAATTTTGAGCGTCGGGACTGGTTACCTTTGTTGGATATTTCTGATCCTCCTCCTCTAGCTACCCTGATTAGAGAGTTCTTTTCGAACATCTCTATCCGCGTCTATGATTCCAACACTTTGGTAAAGAGTTGGATACGAGGCGTAGAGTACACCATTACTCCTACTGTAGTGGCTGATGCTCTAGGGGTACCTTTGGTCCAGCACCCTGTCTACCCTTATGATGAGTCTCCTCTTTTGAGTGATGTCATGTCATACATCACTGGGTCTTCTATCCAGTGGGGTTCTGATCCTAGGATCACCACTGCTGAGCTATCTGAGTTGCACTATCTCTTCTTTAGGATAGCATGTCATTCTATATGGCCCATTTCTCATCTTCACACCATTCCTCTCGAGCGGTGTGTCTTTTTGTATGCTCTAGTGACTGATGCTCCTATTAGTTTTCCTCATTTGTTTCTTCGTTCTTTGAACGAAGTTTATAGGAGTTCATCTTCCTCTCATGCTCTTGTCCATCCTATCTTTATTCATAGGATTTTGCTTTATCTTGGTCTAGATGATTTCCCTTCTTCTGAGCCCGTTCATGTTATTGCTCCCATAGGTGTGTCTTTTCTTAGACAAAGGGCTGCTCATCTTCGAGTTGGCTCTAAACACCCTAGGTCTGAGCCTTCTGGTACTGCACCTCCTCCTTCTTCTTCTACAGGTCCTGCTGATGAGGATGTTTCTGATCCTCTTGGTGACGCTGCTGCTGCTAATGTTCCTCCACCTCCTTCGGATGACTTTGATGTTCGTCGTACCTTGGAGACTGTCATGACCGTTCAGGCGGCTCATGGTCAGATTTTGGTGGACTTACTTGATGAGATACGTGCTCTGCGAGCCGACTTAGCACATCTTCGTTCACCCTCACCACCTCCTTTTGATGATGGCGTGTGATTGTCCTTTGGCATTCCGTCACAAAAAGGGGGAGGAGAGTTTTGACACTTGTAAAGGAGTTTTTGTAGTTAGGGGGAGAGATTTTTTTTTTTTTGTTTTGCGGAACTAGTGGAGATATTAGATTGTATCTAGGTGCTTCACTTTGTGTATCATTTTTTTTTGGGCTATTCATGATAGGGGGAGATACATTTATTTTGATATACATGATTCTTGTTCTTGTGTTCACTGCTTATTGATTTATATTTATGAGTTATTCATTGATATATGTCTTTATTATGTGTTGTGTGAAACATACAAGAATGTTTTATTTTTGTTGTATCTAACTTAAGGGGAGAGTTAGTTTACATATCTGTTGTTTACTGTTTTTCTGTCACACATGTGTTTATGCGTTTGTTGAGTGTTTCAAAAATATATAGGTTGATTCAATTGAATTGCTGTCTACACTTGCAACTGATGGATAGTAGTTAGGACTGAATTTGTGTTATGAGCTTTATTTTTGTAAAGGGCTTTTACTTGTAAACTTTGAGCTTTTAATTTGTGTTTTGTCACGGATTGCCAAAGGGGGAGTTTGTTAGGTTCTAAAGATTTAGGAATTTATGTATTTAGAACTCTAATGTGTAATGTTGGAAAACCATGATCAAAACAATATGTTTAGTCTTGTTTAGGCTTGCTCAAAGTTGTGTAATTCATGTAAAGTTGGAATCGAGAGGCTGCAGATGCATTGGTGCATTTCGGCCTGGCTCGATCGATCGAAAGTTAGACTCGATCGATCGAAAGTCGGCCAGAATGTTTTTTCTACAGAATTTCCAACTCAGCCCTATCTCATTAAACGTTTAGGGTTTTATGTTTTTGCCCTAGGTATATAAGGCAAAACCCTAGCCACGTTTTTGAGAGTTGCTCTGGTTGTATTGTTGCTCATACTTTGCGGTTTGTGTGAATCTCTTGTGAGATCCTTGAGGAGCTTTCCTTCACATAAACTTAGGGTTTTCAAGGTAGAGATATTATCAACATCTTGATGATCAACTCAGTTGCTGCCATTGGAGCTTAAAGAAAAACAAGCGGGGGTGCTTGTACTTGATTAGAGAATCCAAGAAAGAAGGAGTCCGTGGATTCAGAGCTTGCACGTGGTCGTGTCAGTAAGTTCTACTGGTGGGTAGCATTTGGAAGTCAAGCGGGGAGCTTGTTGGATTCAAGTTTACCTTGAGGATAGCTAGGTCAAATCCTCCCCAGGTTTTTACCGTGTGGTTTCCTGGGTCATCATATCATTTTGTCATTTATTTTTCCGCTGCTTTATATCTTGATATGATTATTTGATTGTGTTAACCTAGATTTGCATAATTTGACTAAGTTAATCTCTTGGCTAATTTGGTTGGGTTAAGGGGTCTAAAAACCGTTCAAATCTGTTTTACCAAAAAAAAAGTTATAATTTGAGTTGGATTTCTTTGTCGTAGGAATTATGCTAAGCTATTGTTTTGCTTCCACTGCCCCACTACAAAAACCAAATTAGAATCTTCTGATTAGAAAGAAATAACAAGCTCACATTCTTTTTACATACTTCAAAGGGATAGTACTATAATTATTAGATGACAATGTTAGATGTAAATGTCTAAAATAGCTTTCAAATTCAAAACAAGAGCCAAGACATGTAACTGACTAGACAAGAGATGGCAATTAGTTAGATACTAAGATTGTTTCTATTGGAGTGGTCGTTTCAAAAGTTGAAGTGAACATTAAAATAGAGGGCAGAAACTTGAAGATATAAAACACGATTTTCTAGTAATTAATGTTACCCTTTGAATTTGTCATAATATTTGTAGTCTAATGCATACTTACTATGCAAATCTGCTTGGTACATAAGAAGTTCTCATGAAATTAAAAATAATATATTAAACCTTCTTATGATACCTTCAAAGCCAATGTAAAAAAAAAAAAAAAAAATCCAATATTAACTTTGTTTATAAGAGAATTGTAACTTATTGTTTAAAGATTTATTAGATGTTTGTAAATTTTTGAAGCACCATTTAATTAAAGTGAAAATTATTGCAGGACACAAAAGATGAATTTGTAAGAAAAACAAAAGAGGACAGCAATTTTCCATCTTCCATACTTGCTGAAGATGGAAAATCAGATGATGATAGCATGCCTATTCAAATGCTTCACAAATGAAACAACGCTACTAAACAAAATGCATCAAAGAAGAAGGAAAATTGAAGGAAAAATAGCAACTATAGAATTCAATTTAATTTTCAGTTTCTGTTTTCCCTCCTACTTGTTCTGCTATTTTTAAAGAGGGATTGAAATTGTGGAACTTTAAAATCTGAAAGTGTAATGTTCTTTATACAAAGTTTATTATTTCATAGATTTTAGTCAATATTTCATAGATATTATGTGTTTTGAATTGTGAAATATGAAAGTATAATGGTCTTTGTACAAAATTAATTACTTTGTAGGCTGTGACGGAAATTAATTTCCTAAGAGATTCCTATGTGTTGGTTTTGGTGTTTATTATGGTATTCCAGAGACTCATAAGCTGCATAAAAACACCATTCAAGAAACCCATAACATGTACCAACAAACAATAGTTAGCACATATATCTTTAACTAACATTACCTCCAAAAAATAATAAAAACCAATATCTACTAATCATAACAGAGATTAGCAACAAACAATTGTTTTTTTTTTTTTTTTTTTTTTTCTATCAAATTTTTATTGCCTCTCACCCTATCTGCATAATTATTAGGGTTAGCTACTTTAAACTTTTGTTTTAACGGTAGACAATTGCAGACAATGTATTTTGTTGTTGTAGCTTTATGGTTGCTGGTGTGTGAATTTTCATTAACAAAACAATGAATGTGGTTGCTACTAAGTTGATAGGTTTTGCATGTAATTCATTTAGTAGACCATGTTTGGTTGAAGGACACCTCTTATTCTTTGAGTTTCACACTATAGAACACATTCAAAGATCTTAATCAAAATTTTTTGATAGTTTACATTAAAAAAAAACTGCATAGATGCTCTATTCATGTATTTCTTTTCTACAGAATAGGTACAATATTATTCTAATAATTATTGTTTATTTGTTCACTAAGCTTATTGGCATGTCTAGCTGAATCCCAATGAGCCAGGAAATTGTATTTCCTAACAGCTTTGAAGTCATGAAAGTCTTGGCTGCAAGAGGGACCATGATATTATTTGAAATAGTTATGGATGTAGTGCCGCCACCACTGTACAGCCAGCCTTTAGCCAATAACTGATATAGATTAATAGGCAAAACTCAAAAAAATCCAATTAGATTTTAATTGGATTCTCATTTTTGTGCCACATGTTCCATTTAGTTTTAATTTTGTGCCAAGTGAATTATTGAGTGTGAAAATCGAAGGGTCTAAATCTAATTAGATTCTAAATTGGATTTCAATCAAAGTCTAATTTTCCTAAACATATTCGTTTATTTTTTCAACTTTTGTGGTAAGGGAATTTTTTGGGTGAAAAAATAGAATAGTCTAAATCATATATATATATACATATAATGAGAAATCATTACATATTTTAGAAATGTATGATTTTTTTTTTTTAAATGTAAGCTAATACTATGTATAATTTGGATCTCATCTAAAAAAATATATAATTGTGATTGTTTTTAATTGTACCCGTGCATATGAACGGGGCTACACACTAGTATATGGAAAAGCAAAGACCTAATGTGGGAATTTATGAGGTCCTGCCATGTAGCGCTCTAATTTTGCCTTTAGCTTTTTTTTACTTCTTTTCATTAGGTTTTTTTTTATTGTTACCCAAAATATCACATTAACTTATTTTTATTGTTATCTCATTAATTGCCTGAGCTTACACCATAACTTTCTCTCTTCTTCGTGACTTTTAGCACATCCACCGTTTTAGTATTAAAAAGGGTAAATTGAAATTACACCTTTAAAGTTTGGGAATATTTGGATTTTACACCCTGAAATTTCAGAATTTGGATTTTACCTCCTAAAGTTTGGGAGTGTTTGGATTTTACACCCTGATGTTTCAGAATTTGGATTTTACTCCCAAAAGTTAGGGGTGTTTCGATTTTACAGCCTTGAATTCTAAAATTTCAGGGTGTAAAATCCAAACACTACCAAATTTTAGGGAATAAAATTCAAACACCCTTAAAATATAGGGGGTAAAATAAAAATTTTGAAATGTCAAGGTGTAAAATTCAAACACTCCCAAACTTTAAAGAGTAAAATTCAAATTCTGAAATTTCAGGGTCTAAAACCTAAACACCCCCAAACGTTAGGGGTGTAATTTGCAATTTACTCTATTAAAAACAAAAGCAAAAAATAATAATTCTAATACAAAATATGCTTATGGAGGAATATTGGAGAAATTATTAATATTTTTTG
This sequence comes from Quercus aquifolioides, assembly GCA_019022515.1. NCBI lineage: Eukaryota > Viridiplantae > Streptophyta > Magnoliopsida > Fagales > Fagaceae > Quercus > Quercus aquifolioides. The sequence continues at coordinate 27,616,110 of CM032329.1, forward strand.
TTACACTGTTGCCTTTTCTTTCATTCGTGGTTTGTCTCTCTTTTTTTAATCTTTAACTCATTGTTGTGATAAAGAACGCTTTGCCATTGACTCATTATATAGTTCGAGTAGGTTGATCTTTATGATACGTTGCTACTAATTTAATTTTTAATATCTTAAAATGTATATGTTTATTTGCTCTAATTATTAAATTAATTTACTTTTTCTTTATAATATATGTACGACATTCTCCAAAACCCCCTTATATAAAACATCACAACATTATTCATGCATCACATAGACAACTTACTAGTATATTATAGAAGTTGGATCCTACAACTAGTGTATGCACAAAATGATGATAAGTAACACATGTTTCTATCTATTTAAAATGAGGTGGACAAATAAAGCCATATGGCAAGTAGTAATTTGTTCATAACATAACACATTTGACGTGTCAATACATTCAATTATAGAATGAACTCATTTCCTAAATTAATGGTATGCTATAATGGCGAAATTGTCTCCCTCTCAAGACTCATATTTTATTGAATTTAACTGCTCTACTTAGTGAGCTTCTATTCTCTCTCTTTCTTCTCTATTCTCAAAATTCAATCTCTTATTATAATCATCAAATCAAAATGATCCAAATCGCAATTTTGATTGTTTGGTCTCTTTGTGTTAATGGATTCTTATAATTCTAATAACCTTTCATTCATAGGGAAATTGATTAGATTTTGGAATTATTTTATGTAATGGGATTGTAATTATGGGTTACTTGGATTGAAATAATTCCTTTGGAATTTTTTCTTGCAACGTGTCTCCAAGTCAATTATGTTGTCATAATTTTCGTTTGTTTTTTAATTTTTAAGGGAGAGTGAAAGAGAGTAACAATGACTTTTAGAGTAGCTTGGAGTTCCATTTGTCAAGTATACATAAAAGTTTGAACTATTTTGTGTATATTTGTCAACTTTTCTCAACAAAAAACCTATCTCCTTGGTGTATTTTGTTTCTAAAAGCCAAATTGAATCTGAAAGCTCGAAAATGTGTGAAAACACAAGAGCTGTTTAGACCCCCAAATTAAAAATTACGGCTCGGTTGATTTTACTCTAACTTAAACTAAGTGCGGAATAGAGTAAATGCGAGCGGATAAACAATATAACTACTCTAAGCCATATTCATCAAATCACAGCAGTAAAATGAAAGCTAAAAGAGTAGGGAAGAAGAATGCAAACACAAGATAACACACCGATGTGTTATCGAAGAGGAAACCGAAGAACTCGGCGAAAAACCTCTCCGCCGCCCTCCAAGCGGTAAATCGATCCACTAGAGAATAAGTTGGAGTACACGAATAACAAAAGACCCTCCAAGCCTAGTCTACCCCATGTACTCGAGCCCTCCAAGCTCCTGCTACCAACTGACTTCGCCAAGCCTTGTCTTCTCTAGCTCTCCGGATCACGCAATTCAGCCCGATTGCATCCACCAAACAAATGGCTTCTTCCAATGCTTCCCAGCAGTACCAAAACCTCACTTTACACTCAGGATGGGTGTGGTAAGTGTTTGGGCTATTAACCTCTCAAGGATTTGGAAATGGAGAGGTAGGATGTAAGGTTGAATTTATTCAATCATGTGTTGGCTTTATTCCATGCCAAATTTACTTGTAATTTAGCAATTAGATATCCTGTATTTATGTGGGAATTATGTAAGGGTAGTGTGTGAAGAAAGCTCAAGAAGTGTGCACTCAAGAAGAGCCTCAAGACTAGATCTCGCGACTGGCTCGCGATTGGCAAGTTGCCAGAATGGCACACATGTGAAGCATGCAGGGGGAGCTGAAGGGTCACGCAAGCTGTTGCATTACATGACAAAACTTTCAGTCTAGCAAGGCAGTTAGCTCGCAACTCGTTCCAGTCACGAGGTCGAGTCGCCAGAATGCCCTGTTTGGTTGTAACTGACTCTTCGTATTCCTCATACACCCTACTATAAATATCCTTATACCCATGAAATGTTGAGAGCTTCCTGAGATAATTTTGTGAGAGAAACCCTAGAGAAAAACAAGATTGACTCATCCACAATCTTCATCCTTTGATTCTCCAAATTCCTCTATTCTCACCCTCTCCATTGATATATCCTTGAGAGGTACATTTAGCCAAATTCTTATCTCACCATACCCATATCAGTGAGAAGGTATTTTGGTGCTTAGGTAGCAGTTCAAAAGTGTTGGGTTATTTAGACCCCTAAAACAACCAAATTGCGTAGCCTAGATTAATTAGCCAAGTTGTTACTTAGTCAAATTAAGCAATTCTAGGTTAAAGCAATTCAACAATCATATCAAGAATAATAATGCAGCGGAAAATAAATAACACAAGATATGATCACCCAGGAAACCACACGGTAAAAACCTGGGGAGGATTTGACCCACCGATCCTCAAGGCATAACAGAATTCACTATGAAAGAATTGAAGTTCTTACAGAAGGACTACAAGCTCCCCGCTCGACTTCCTAATGCTACCCACCAGTACGAACTTCCTGACACGACCACGCGCAGGCTCCGAATCCACGGACTACTTCTTTCTTGAATTCCTCAATCAGCTACAAGCTCCCCGCTTGTTTTTCTTTTAAGTTCAAATGGTAGCAACCTTGTTGATCATCAAGATATTGACAACCCTAAGTTTATGTGAAGGAAAGCTCCTCAAAGATCTCACAAGAGATTCACACAAACCGCAAATATGAGCAACAAAGACTTAGAGAGGTTTGGGTACAAAACCCTAAAAATAAAAGGAGGCACAAGAGGCACTCTAATCTCTCTCCAAAAGTCCCAAAAACGTTCTAGGGTTTTCCTTATATATAGGAGTGTTTTACTTGAACCCCAAGACGTTTAAATAGAGTTTGGGCTGAGCTGGAACTCTGCAGAAAACGCATCTGACCCGAGATTCGATCGATCGAGCCTAAGCTTCGATCGATCGAGCCAGGCCGAAATGCTCCAGTACATCTGCAGCCACTCGATTCCAACTTTACAATATTTAATCAACTTTGAGCAAGCCTAAACAAGACTAAATACAATGTTTTGATCATGGTTTGCCAACATTACAAATTAGAGTTCTAAATACATAAAATCCTAAGACCTTAGAACCTAACAAAAAGGAACCAATTCATTTTGGTTGATGCAATGGGCTATTGCGGGATCCGGTAAGCTAGAGAAGACAAGGTTCAGCGTAACCCTGTTGGAGCAAGAAGCTTGAAGGGCTTAGGTGCACTAGGTAGATTAGGCTTGGAGGGTCATCTACTATTCATATATCCCAACTTCATTCTCTAGTAGATTATTGACCGCTTGGAGGGCGGCAGAGAGGTTTTTTGCCAAGTACTTCGGTTTCCTCTTCGATAACATATCGCTGTGTTATCTTTGTATTTGCATCTTTTTTCCCTTTCTCTTTACCTTCTAATTACTGTTGTGATTGTGATTAATTATGGTTTAGAGTGTGTTACCATTTTGGGTTTAGCTTATATTCATATTCCGCACATAAATTGTTTGTTTATAAGCTTGTGTTGGTATTTTTAATTTAGGGGTCTATACGTTCATAGGTGTTTTACACACTATTTGAACTTTCAATTGGTATCAGAGTGAGTGCACTTGCTGTGGTTTAATTACCTAAGCGTGATCCTAGACCCCTTGGCTATGGATGAAACTATGGAAAAGGCTATGTTGAATTGTGGTTCAAATTTTTGTGATAATAACTCTATGAGTATGTGTGAAGATTGTCCTAACAATGAACTCCTGGAGTTATTAAAAATAAAGAAACATGCTAGATTGTTTGTTCATATGCTGAAACATTTTGAAAATGAGAATCATATCCTGCACAATAGTCTATGTGAATCAAATTCTTTGATTAAGAAGTATAAAAGCAGGAATAGAATATTGTGTGTAAAGGTTGATAATCTTAAAATGAAAATTCAATCTAACAAAAGTGTGGAAAATGAAGACAACTTTCTATTTGAAGGTCAAGAGTGCTTGTCCCATGCTTGCTTGTTTGTGCACACTTCTTTGAAGGTATTTAATTCGTGTTTATGGTATCTTGATAGTGGTTGCCCTCGCCATATGACAGGAGATAAATCGTTGTTTAAGTCACTTAAAGAGAAGGTCGGTGACTATGTGACATTTGGCGATGGAAGTCATGCTCAAGTTCTTGGCAAAGGGACTGTTGAGATACCGAATTACCTCAATTGAAGGATGTTTTATACATCAAAGGACTTAAGGCAAATCTCTTAAGCATCACTCAAATATGTGATGAGGACTGTTGGAAAATCTAGTTTTGTATCTCATATAAAACACACAGCGGAAGCAACAAACACGGATCTACTTCAATCATGAAAGATAACATGTAACCATGAATTCTAGAATAAAGAACAGGATGCGTACCTTGATGCAGTGAATTTCAAAACATGACTTGAGAATACCTTTAATCTTCATCTCAATTCCACATGGTGCCCAAGATGTGTGGTCTCTCAATTAGTCCTTTGTACATAGACTCTTAAAGAAAAAACCTTCTTTTTTTCCTTGTGGAGAAAAACTAATTTTTTTTTTCTTTTCATCATACGTACGTTCAAAACTATTCTCATAGTTTTATTATTTAATAACTCTTATTAAATAATAACTGATTATCTAATTGGTTAGCCTTTTGAGCCTACCCAATTGGGCTTTAGTTTGTGGCTTGAGATGGGACCAAAGGGAACAAATAATACTCTAGCTCCAGTGGGTCTTGGGCTTTTCTGTCAACTCTTGATAAGTCCAAAGTTACCATTAATTATATTCAATACCACTATAAGAATATAATTGCACTCTAGGCCTTATTAATAAATTATATCCCAAGACTTTATTATACATACAACATCTTCATTAAAATATTCGTAGTAATACAAAATCATGAATGTAGACTGCCACTTTGAAGATTACTACATCTTAATCCTTGAGTACCCGGTTTAATCCTTTATGTTATTCATCATATATTTATGAAATCCAATTTCATAAATATATACTTTAGTAACTCCTTACTAAAGTGGTTGGGCCCAACACTCTGAATAATCAAACCCATTAAACTTATCTCAAGGGAATATTTTATATATCCGTTAAGAGATTATGAATTCTATCTTGAGAATATATGTTCCATCAATACTAAATGCGGTTGCCCAACATACTGAGGTTTTGACCGTAACTTATAGATCTCACTCCTGATATATCAAAACAACCTACATCTCATGATCAGGTCTATTATTCTCTCAGGATTTAGAGTTGATGTAAATAGAAGTCGTGAGATTTATTATTCATTTGACAGTCATTAGGAGAATAATAAATCTCACAGCGGTCCAGTTCAATATGTCTTAACTCTTAAAACATATCAACATATCAACTAGAAGTCTTCACTTCCATGATCAAGACAAATCATCTTAGTTGATATGTTATAGTCTTCGCAGATGAAATGCCCAATTTCATCACCGACTACGAACTAAAATTCTGAGTTTACAAAGAACTTGTGATTTATATCTTCTGTGACTAAATCACATAAATCACATACTATGTATCTCATGGACTAAGATAATGTCCCATTAGTTCATTTATAAATAGTCTCATATTTATAACATGCCAATAAATTGGATTTTAGGGCATAAACCCCAATAAGGACTTCCTTGTTCAATTCTCAAGGAAAGGATGTGTAATCATTGATGAAGAAGGGATTCAAGTCTTGAAGGGAAATAGGACTACCGACAACTGCTACGAAGTAGTTCCTACGTCAAAGATTTCCTGCAGAAGTGCTCATGTTGACATGTTGGAACTTTGGCATCAAAGACTTGGGCATGCAAATTTCAAACAAGTGGCTAAAGTATCTAAGCTTGAAGTTGTTGAGGGACTTCCAAAATTTGGAAAGGTAGAGAAGACCATTTGTGGTGCATGCCAAATGGGGAAGCAAACAAAGGCAAGTCATCACAAGGTGAATGTGATTGCTACTTCATGTTGTTTAGAGCTTCTTCATGTTAATCTAATGGGGCCCATAAGAACTGAAAGCTTGGGAGGAAAAAGGTACATCATGGTCATTGTTGATGATTTCTCAAGATACACTTGGGTGGAGTTTCTTAGAGAAAAATCAGAAGCATGTGAGAAACTGGAAATTCTGTGCAAGAGACTTCAAAACGAGAAAGGGGCTCCTATTGTCAAGATAAAGAGTGATCATGGGAAGGAGTTTAAGAATGCAAGATTCGAGTCTTTTTGTGAGAACAATGGGATCAAAAAGGAATTTTCAGCCCCCAAAACTCCTCAACAAAATGGGGTGGTTGAGAGGAAAAATCCGGTGATTCAAGAAATGGAAAAAGTTATGCTACTCAACAAGCAAATTCCTCAAAAGTTTTAGGGAGAAGCTGTGAACACCTCATGTCACATTGGAAATAGAATATTCTTCCAAGTGGGAACAAAGAAGACCGCTTATGAAATTTGGAATGGAAAGAAGCCAAAAGTGAAATACTTCTGAGTATTTGGAAGCAAGTGTTACATTCTAAATGATCGGGAGAACCTTGGCAAATTTGATGCAAAAAGTGATGAAGGCATCTTTCTTGGGTATTCTACTTGTTAGGTTCTAAAGATTTAGGACTTTATGTATTTAGAACTCTAATTTGTATTGTTGGTAAACCATGGTCAAAACAGGTTATTTAGTCTTGTTTAGACTTGCTTAAAGTTGGGTCTTTCATGTAAAGTTGGAATCGAGTGACTGCAGATGCATTGGTGCATTTCGGCCTGGCTTGATCAATCGAAGGAAAGGCTCGATCGATCAAATCTCGGCCTTAACTCATTAAACGTTTTGGGTTTTCTGTTTTTACCCTAGGTATATAAAGAAAAACCCTAGCCACGTTTTTAGAGTTGCTCCAGTTGTATTGTTGCTCATACATTGCTGTTTTGTGTAAATCTCTTGTGAGATCTAGAGGAGCTTTCCTTTACACAAAACTTAGGGTTTTCAAGATAGAGATTACTTCAACATCTTGATGATCAACTCGGTTGCTACCATTGAAGCTTAAAGAATATCAAGCGTGGGTGCTTGTAGCTGATTGGAGAATCCAAGAAAGAAGGAGTCCATGGATTCGGAGCTTGCACGTGGTCGTGTCAGTAAGTTCTACTGGTGGGTAGCATTAGAAAGTCAAGAGGGGAGCTTGTAAGTCCTTTTGTATGAACTTCGATTCTTTCATAGTGGATTCAGGTTTACTTTGAGGATAGCTAGGTCAAATCCTCCCTAGGTTTTTACCGTGTGGTTTCCTGGGTGATCATATCATTGTGTCTTTTATTTTTCCGCTGTTTTATATGTTTGATATGATTATTTGATTTTTTTAACCTAGAATTGCATAATTTGACTAAGTAACAACTTGGCTAATTAACTAGGCTAACCAATCTGGTTGTTTTAAGGGGTCTAAAACCGTTCAAGTGGTATCAGAGCAGGTAGCTCTTTTGTCTGAGATTTTTTGATCTCTGAGCTGATCCTTGACCCCTGTTGTCATGGAGCATGGACACTCTCTTGTTGTTCCTCCTCACTTTGATGGGAATAACTATGCTTATTGGAAAGTAAGGATGAAAGCATTCCTGAAATCTATTGATGAGAGAGTTTGGAATTCCGTTGAATACGGATGGGAGAAGCCCACTACTCCTGTGAGTGAGTGGCAAACTTCTCAAAAAGAAGCAGCTAGATTCAATAGCAAAGCTATGAATGCCATCTTTAATGCTGTTTCCATGGAGGAATTTAAGAGGATCTCTAATGTTGAGGTTGCTCATACTGCTTGGAAAATCCTCCAAACTGTGCATGAAGGCACAAAGGCAATTAAGATAAATAAATTGCAACAATTGACTTCTAGATTTGAAAGCATTAGAATGTCTGATGATGAATCTTTTGATGAATTCTATGCTAAATTGAATGACATTGTTAATTCTGCTTTTAATTTGGGTGAAATCTATGATCAACCTAAAATTGTTAGGAAGATTCTTAGATCTTTAACTGAAAACTTTAGACCCAAAGTGAATGTCATTACTGAAAGCAAGGATGTGGACTCCATCCCTGTTGATGAGCTTGTAGGATCTCTTCAGTCCTATGAGTCTGACCTACCCAAAGTGAACAAATCCAAATCAATGGCTCTTAAGTCAGTTGATGATGTTGATGGTGGTGGATTTGATGATGAGCTCTCTGCTACAGAGATTGCGTACCTTGCCAAGAACTTTAGAAACTTTCTTAGGAATACCAACAGAAAGGCAAGAGGTACAAACACTGCTGAACCTAGAAATTTTAGGAAGAATGATCCCACTAAGGTGAATAACTTTGAAAAACCTAGAGAAAAAGTTGGTCAATCTTCAAATAATTCTTTGGGTCCTCAGTGTTTTGGCTGTCAAGGGTATGGTCATGTGAAATCTGAATGTCCTACATTCTTGAGGACTAAGGGTAAAGCTATGGCTGTAACCCTTAGTGATAATGAGGTTTCTGATGATGAGTCTGGATGTGATGAGGATGGAAACTTCATTGTTTTCACTGCTACAGTTGTAGTCAATGAAAGCGTATCTGTTGAAGAGGACCCTTCTGATGGGGAACTCTCTAAAGATGCAGATCTTCAAGAGGCCTACAATAAACTTTGCAAAATTGCTGCAAAGGATGCTATGAATGTTGAACTTGGCCTGAAGAAAATTGAATCTCTTGAGCTTGAAAAGAAAAATTTTCTTGTTAAATTGTTTGATGCTAATGATCTTTTGAACAATGTTAAATCTGAGAACATGCTTTTGCTTGATAAAGTTAAAACTTTGGAACATGATTTATCTGTTGCTAGATCTGCTAGTTCTAAACTTGATCACATGCTGAATGTTCAAAAGTATCATTCTGATAAATCTGGGTTAGGATATGTTGAAAGCATCTTTGATTCTGCTCCACATTCCACGAACTTTGTTCCTTCTTCTTCTTCTGAACCTTCCGTGAGTGAGGTTGTGAGTGAAACTGTCAAACCCCCTGTGAGTGAGGTTGTAAAATCTATAGAAGTTTCACCTCCTAAGAAGATTAGGGTTGATCTAGCAGAGTCTAAACCTAAGGATTCTACTCTTTCTAAGGACAAGATGCATGGTAAACTTGCTTGGGTTTGTCATTATTGTGGAAAGTCTGGACACATTCGTCCAAAATGTTACAAGCTTCAAGCTGCTAAGAGAGCAAACAAACCAAAGGTGCCTGTGCCTCAAGCATAAGATCCTATGGCACTTATTGGTGAATTGGTAAAGGCGTTGAACCTTTATTCCAATCCTGGAGTTGGAAATCACTCGAATGTGAATAAGAACTCCAATGCTCGTGGTGCATCTAAAAGGTTTTGGATGCAAAAGACTCGTCCTAATTGAGTCTTTCTGACATGGTCCTTGTGCTTCATTGCCATTCCTTTGTGACCATTGTTCTTTGTTTTTTGTTGCTTTTGTTTGTTTCTAGGATTTGCATTGCATTACATTCATGCATTTCATTCTAGGATTTATTTGTTTTCTCTTTTAAAAAAAAAAAAAAAAAAGAAAGGGAAAAGCAAATTGTGTTTGACACTATTGTTCTTGGTCTTTGAAGACAAGGTTGGTCAATTTATTTTCACATAACATATCTTATGTACCTTGTTTAGCTTTGATGAGCTTATTTATTGCACTTGACTAGTTGAAACTTTGTAGTGCATGTTGTGTGGGAAAGATGTTTATTGTGTTTATCACTTTGTCTTAATCTTGAAGTCACATATTGTTTGACTGTCGGACTTGATCCTTTTGAGAAAGGCATAAATAACCATCTCACCACTGTTCACTAGCCAATCATGAACACCTTAGTGCATATCATAAGATTTAGTACTCGAGAAAGTGTAGCACATGCACAAAAAGAACATAAGGTGTAGCATCGGCTTAACTGCTTAATGCTTGAAATTGGTGTGTACTATAAGGCTTGATGCCAATTCACTTAATTAAAATTGGTGTGTACTATTAGGCTTGATGCCAATTCACATAATTAAGAGGCTAAATTCAAAAAAAAACTTACATGATTGCAAGCTTATGTTCTAGGAGATGTGGGAGTTATATGATGTAACTCTTTAGGTGATAGTCTCTTTTAAATTCTGTGTGATGAATTTGTAGACTTTGTGATTGATTTCTATTCACATATCACCTTACATGTATCTCAAGCTTTTGCTAGTTTGCACACACTACATGAGTTACTCTTTGCTAAACACTGTACATGTTATTGTGTGTGTTTTTGGTCTGACCAACCAAGTTTGAAAATATCTTGAGAATTATGCAAAACATTATTTTGCCTGAGAAATTAAAGGATGAACTGGCTGAAACTTTCTTTGGAGAAACTGGGATTACAAATTTGGGTTTTTGAAAAAATCATTCCATTTCATCTCATACTCATGCATTGTGTTTCACTGATTTCAATGCTTTGAAGAGTTCTTTTTCAAAAATTGGTTTGAGGTTTTCAAAACTGTAATTTTTTTCCAAAATACTGTGATTCACTACCTGTTTCGATCGATCCAGTTTGTTTTTCGATCGATCAAAATTTTTAAAATTCCTTTTAAAAATTTCGGAGTGACTCGATCGATCGAAAGTAATTTTCGATCAATCGAAAGTCGTGAATCAGCCTTTTCAAATAGTGTTCTTTGACTGATTCCCTTATCTTTTCAAAAGTTTTTTCAAACTTCTTTTCTCTCTCCGACAAGGCAAGGATCTACAGCGAATTTTTTATTGTTTTCCTCCAAATTTTTTGCAAAGTTTCTCTTTCCTCAAGCCGGTTAGTCTCTTTTGCCCCTCATTTTTGAGTTTATTTGCATTTTTCACGCATTTTCTCTAAAATTTTCGGACCTCTCTTAAATTGGGATTTTTAATGTTTCATGCCCAATTCTGTGCAATTGATCAATGGGTTTTTATGGGGACATGTTATAAACTTGATTGTGATAGTTTGATTTGATCAATTTTGGGTTTTGTGAGAAATTGAAATTTCTAGGGTTTATGTTTAGTTCCAAATTGGGGATTTTGTTCAATTAGGTTGAAATTGATGAAATTGGCTTGTTGATTGGATGTACTTAGGCATTATAATCTTTGTGTTATGTTTTGTAATGCTTAATTCATCCATGTGTTTCAAAATTATCAAGTGGTTTTTCAAATTTTTGGGGTTTTTGTTAGAAACTCTATGCTCGAGCCAATTTTGTGCAATTGAACTTAAAATTGAACTTTGTTACCTGCATTAGTACATGCATCATGTCATTTTAACTGTTCATGCATCATACAGATTTTTGCTCTATATTTTTTTTGTGCTAACTTGCAGTCTGCCCTTGGTTTTTGCTTCTTTTGTTCTGTTGTTTTTCTCTTGTGTCTCTGTCCTTCCTTAGCATCATGCCTAGGAAAACTAGGGCTCGTAGGTCTGTCACCTCATCTACTCCTTCCCCTCCTCCCTTTGACCGAGAGAAATTTCCTAGTGAGAAAAACCAAGAGATTTATGATAAGCTGAACCTTAAGAGGAAGATATGGTCTGAGCGTTCTGTCATCTTAGATAAGCTTGATCCTGCCATTAGGGCGAACTTTGAGCGTAGGGGCTGGTTACCCTTGGTGGATATTTCTAATCCTTCTCCACCTGCTACCTTGATTAGAGAGTTCTACTCGAACATCTCTATCCGTGTCTATGATTCCAACACTTTGGTAAAGAGTTGGATATGAGGCGTCGAGTACACCATTACTCCTAAGGTAGTGGCTGATGCTCTAGGGGTATCTTTGGTACATCACCCTGTCTATCCTTATGATGAGTCTCCTGTTTTGAGTGATGTCATGTCTTACATCACTGGGTCATCTATCCAGTGGGGTTCTGATCCTAGGATCACCACTGCTGAGCTTTCTAAGTTACACTATCTCTTCTTTAGGATAGCCTGTCACTCCATCTGGCCCATTTCTCATCTTCACACCATTCCTCTCGAGCGGTGTGTATTTTTGTACGCTCTTGTCACTGATGCTCCTATCAGTTTTCCCCATTTGTTTCTTCGTTCTTTGAACGAAGTTTATAGGAGTTCATCTTCTGCTCATGCCCTTCTTCATCCTATTTTCATTCATAGGATTTTACTTTATCTTGATCTTGGTGGCTTCCCTTCCTCTGAGCCCGTTCATGTGATTGCTCCTATAGGTGAGTCTTTTCTTAGACAGAGGGCTGCTCACCTTCGAGTTGGCTCTAAACACCCTAGGTCTGAGCCTTCTGGGTCCGCACCTCCTCCCTCTTCTTCTACAAGTCCTGCTGGTGAGGCTGTTCCTGATCCTGATGCTGCTGCTGCTGCTGTTCCTCCACCTCCATCGGATGACTTTGATATTCGTCGTACTTTGGAGACTGTCATCACCGTTCAAGCGGCTCATGGTCAGCTTTTGGTGGACCTTTTTGACGAGATCCGAGCTTTACAAGCTGATCTAGCGCGTCTGCGTTCACCCTCACCACCTCCTTTTGATGATGGATTGTGATTGCCCTTTGGCATTCCGTCACAAAAAGGGGGAGTAGAGTTTGTAGAGGAGTTTTGTAGTTAGGGAGATTTTGTTTGTTTTGTGAAGTAGATTGTATTTAGGCGCTTCACCTTGTATATCATTTTTGGGATATTCATGTTAGGGGGAGTAACATTGATTGATATACATGTTATACCTGTTTATATACTATTTTCTGTCACACATTCGTTTATGCGTTTGTTGAGTATTTCAGGAATATACAGGTTGATTCAATTGAGCTGCTGTCTACACTTGCAATTGATGGATAGTAGTTAGGATTGAATTTAGTTTTTATGAGCATTATTTTTGTAAAGGGTTTTTTAATTGTAAACTTTGAGCTTACTGTTTGTGTTTTGTCACGGATTGTCAAAGGGGGAGTTTGTTAGGTTCTAAAGATTTAGGATTTTATGTATTTAGAACTCTAATTTGTATTGTTGGCAAACCATGATCAAAACAGGTTATTTAGTCTTGTTTAGACTTGCTCAAAGTTGGGTCTTTCATGTAAAGTTGGAATCGAGTGGCTGCAGATGCATTGGTGCATTTCGGCCTGGCTCGATCGATCGAAGGAAAGGCTCGATCGATCGAATCTCGGGCAGAATGTTTTTCTGCAGAATATTCCAGCTCAGCCCTAACTCATTAAACGTTTTGGGTTTTCTGTTTTTACCCTAGGTATATAAAGAAAAACCCTAGCCACGTTTTTAGAGTTGCTCCAGTTGTATTGTTGCTCATACATTGCTGTTTTGTGTAAATCTCTTGTGAGATCTAGAGGAGCTTTCCTTTACACAAAGCTTAGGGTTTTCAAGATAGAGATTACTTCAACATCTTGATGATCAACTCGGTTGCTACCATTGAAGCTTAAAGAATATCAAGCGTGGGTGCTTGTAGTTGATTGGAGAATCCAAGAAAGAAGGAGTCCGTGGATTCGGAGCTTGCACGTGGTCGTGTCAGTAAGTTCTACTGGTGGGTAGCATTAGGAAGTCAAGCGGGGAGCTTGTAAGTCCTTTTGTATGAACTTCGATTCTTTCATAGTGGATTCAGGTTTGCCTTGAGGATTGGTGGGTCAAATCCTCCCCAGGTTTTTACCGTGTGGTTTCCTGGGTGATCATATCATTGTGTCTTTTATTTTTCCGCTGCTTTATATGTTTGATATGATTATTTGATTGTTTTAACCTAGAATTGCATAATTTGACTAAGTAACAACTTGGCTAATTAACTAGGCTAACCAATCTGGTTGTTTTAAGGGGTCTAAAACCGTTCACTACTAGTAGCCGGGCATATAGAGTCTTCAACAAGAGAACAAAGATGGTAATGGAGTCCATCAATGTGGAAATTGATGATGCTATAACAATGGTAGAGATGGTTGATGATGGAGAAGGGGCAAGCTCCAAAGAACCCACTGTCGAGGTCGAAGTTCAAGATATTGGAGTTGAAGGTTCTACACCGGAAAAGGAATCAACTCCTGTGAACTCAAGAATGGAAACAAGATCAATGTCTAGAACATCAAGTCCACTCACTCCTCCAGAAGGTCATCCTCCTATCTCTCGAAATGATGAAGTGTCCACCTCAAAGAAGCCATCATCAAGAGTGATCAAAAACCATCCGGACAATAACATCATTGGATCTTTAGATGAAGGTCTTTGCCTTAGAAAGGGCAATATACTTTTGGCCAATCATGTAACATACCATTGCTACCTTGCCCAATTTGAGCTGAAAAAGGTAGAAGAAGCTCTTCAAGATGAAAATTAGGTTGAGTCAATGCATGAAGAGCTGAATCAATTTGTGAGAAATGATGTATAGGAACTTGTTCCTAGGCCTGAAAATGTTCATGTCATCGGCACCAAATGGATATTCAAGAACAAGACTGACGAAGATGGAGAGATTATCCGGAACAAGTCTCAGTTGGTGGCTCAACGATACACTCAAGTGGAAGGAGTAGATTTTGATGAATCCTTCGCTCCCGTGGCAAGACTTGAGTCTATCCGCATTCTTATGTCAATTGCATGCACTATGAATTTCAAACTCTACCAAATGGATGTGAAATGTGCATTTCTCAATGGGTACCTGAATGAAGAGGTGTTTGTTGAACAACCTAAAGGCTTCAAAGATCCTCACTTCCCAGATCATGTGCTGAGGTTAAAGAAAGCTCTTTATGGCTTGAAACAAGCACCTAGAGCTTGGTATGATCAGCTTACCCATTACCTCTTGGATAGAGGATTCAAAAGAGGATATGCCGACCGGACTTTATTTGTCAAGAATGATGAGGACTACCTTCTCGTGGCTCAAGTATATGTGGATGACATAGTATTTGGAGCTACCATTGATGCTCGAGCTATAGAGTTCTCCGAGGAGATGAAGAAAGGATTTGAGATGAGTATGGTGGGGGAGCTTACATTTTTCTTGGGCCTTCAAGTTAAACAAAAGAAGGAAGGTATATTCATTTCACAAGAAAAATATGCTAGAAATATTGTCAAGAAGTTTGGATTAGATTCCAAAAAGCATGCCTCCACTCCCATGAGTTCATCTACAAAGCTTAATGTTGATTCTTCCGGGGTAGAAGTCAGTCCAACTTTGTATAGGAGCATCATTGGGAGTTTACTCTATCTTATGGCTAGTAGATCGGATATTGCTTTTAGCGTGGGGGTTTGTGCTCGATATCAAGCTGCTCCGAAGGAATCCCACCTGGCTGCGGTGAAGCGAATCATACGATATGTCAATGGGACTCTGGATTATGGTTTGTGGTACTCAAAGGACTCTAATGCTTGCCTTGCAAGTTATTCAGATGCAGATTGGGCTGGAAGTGTAGATGATCAAAAGAGTACTTCAGGTGGCTGCTTCTACCTTGGGAACAATCTTGTCTCTTGGATAAGCAAGAAACAAAATTCTGTGTCTCTTTCTACAGCAGAAGCAGAGTACATAGCTGCTGGGAGTTGCTGCACACAACTTCTCTGGATGAAGAAGTTACTTCATGACTATGAGATTCCTCAAGATACAATGTGTGTGTTCTGTGATAACACCAAAGCTATATGCACACTTCCCTTTCACTATGCACACTCCCCTTTTCACTATGCACACTTCCTTTCTTGTGATGCTCTCCCCATTACTATATGCTATCATCCAATCTATGCAGTGAGTTGCTTTCCCCCTTTTTGGCACGAATAGCTAAAGGCTCTCCTCTAGTTTGCGTTGAATCGCATCTAACTGAGTCTCAATGGTTGTGAGACGCATTTGAACTTGGCTGTTGGTGGAGTAGATGACATTTGCAAGTCCTGAAATACGCTCATGCAAACCTTCAACCAAAATAGTCAATCTGTCGGCATGAAAGCTGGATTGTCCTGGCTGAGTGCTAGTAGTCTAAGGCTCAGGAATGTGGGGAGATGCAGTCTCGGTATGTCCAGTGGTAGTGTGAGCAGCTGAGCCATGACCGAAAAAAGTGACATGTGGAACAGATTCACTCTTTGGTGTTTTGGACGAATTTTGCTTTTCCCGTTCAGCAAAAGAGTGACTTTTGCTCATTTGAAGAGACAGCAATGATATTGGGCGCTGGCAAAATATGATCATTCCATCTCTTGGCGGACAAACAACTTTAAGTACCATGATTTTCATGATGAGATTGCAGAAAGGAAGATACATCTGTGCTGTTGTTCTTGCTACGGTTTTCCCTATTGTCTGGAAAATGTGAGCGCAAATATCAATCGGAGCTCCTGTGATGAGATCACATAAGAATTGTGCTCTTCCAAGATTGATGAACCTCGTGTTAGACAGTGGGTAGAGATTGGAGAACATAATCAATGTGAGTGTCTTTAATTCAGGTTCAAACTTCGCAGTCCCAATTGATGTTCCTTTGGCTTAAATCTCATGATTAGGTCCAAGAATTTGAAGAATATTTGTCACTGGAGGAAGTCTGTCATCATATGGAGAGATATCCACATTTTTTGGTCGATTGATTCTAAGGACCTTTGCAAGGTAATCCAGAGTGATGATAAATTCCTTTCCTCGCACCTAACACTTCAATTCAACTCCGATGAATCTAGCATTCGAGTAGAACTCCTTAACTAATTCATCAATTGGATCCTCGAAGTTCCCGAATAGATTTGCTCAATCTTTATTCTCAAAAATCCTAGGGATAAAAGTGGATCCAGGGTATCAAAATGTACAATTTGTTCCACCACAGCAGGAGCATCCTGAAAAATGCTGGAGAAAGTCTGAGAATCTAGAGGAGTCTTGAATCTATCATTGTTGGAGGCATTGGATGAATGCCAGGTCCTTTTTGATACGGGGGATGATGTAAGGTCAATCACAGTTTCTTTACCGTGAGAGGAACGACGATACATCTGCAAAAACAGACACATTGTAAAGAAACAAGTGCAAAAACAAAAAACAAGAACATAAATTTGATTAGATCCAAGTTAGTCCATAAAAATAAGCACAAAGTCCTAAAAAAAACATGTACAAAGTCCTAAAATCATGTTAACAGTGCTAAACATGTAAGCAACAAATATCTAGCATGAGTTATATGCAAAACATGACAAGTGAGCAAGTGTGTGCATGAGGTGTGCCTATGAAATGCATGTGCAAGGCATGATTAAGCACAATTGGGTCAAAGTGTGTAAAACACACACCCAATGATCAAAACATGATAAACATGTATAATCACTGTAATCCCCAAAATTTGGTACTCATTGGAGTCCAAAACAGCACAAAAATGTCATTTGAGATTTTGTCAAACACTTGGTATGCACCTATAAATGGGCAATGCATGAACATGAATGAAAATTGCCTAAATACATGTTAAAATTCCATAAGGGGCCAACACAAACACATACACAAAAAAAGTAGGACACAGTCCAATCAAGAAATTGAAAAAAATTTCGCAAAAATTAGAGTTCCCAACCCTTTTTCAAAAAATCCCCAATTCAAGTAAAACCTAGAAATTTTCTTTATAATCTAAGGAAATAAAGATAAAAGATGTTAAAAATATACCTTAGAGAAGTTTTTGAAATGATTGCACTTGAAAATTGTTGGGTTTTTGAGTAAAAAACAGTTTTGGGTTGGAAAGAGGCTTGAGGGAGGCAAAACGAGGGAAAATAGGATGTGTTTGAAAATCTGTCAAATCAGCCCTATAAAACTTAAAACACACGTTTTTCACGGGTTACATTCGGGTTACATTCTCGTGAAGTTACTCGCGAAAAATGCCTCTATAGCACAAAACTTTTTTATGGGAAGTCTTTACTTGTGAAACAGTCACGAGACAGTCGCGAAAGTCTCTGTCTGAATTTTGTGTTTTCATGTTTTGCCTTAACCCATTTTTGCGGGAAGAGCTTAGTCGCGAGCTTCTCGCGAAAATGCCTCTGAAAAAGTTTTTGATGAAAAACATGAGAAATGTAATTTTAACACAAAAACTCAAAACACGAAAGCATAAAAACACTTTCAAAAACATATAAAATACTCAAAAATGTTTTTGGGTTTGATCAACAAGCATTTGAGTATACACATCACATTTGATCATGTACAATCACACAAATGAAATAAGCATTCATTGAACAAAAGTCTTGTGTGTTGTGTGTGAGTATCAAATGTGGAATAGTCCTTAGTCCAGAGTGAAACTTCAATGATCAATTCAATCAAGTCATACACAACTGGTACTAGGTCAAGAGGTCTATCTCAATTATAGAAATGAACATATATGACCTCCCACAAAAATGATTACATATCTTTGAAGCTTTTTCATTTGGCTTCTTTACAATTCATAACATTTGATCATTTTTGAACAATACATCTCATTTTGAGATCGGTGCCTGAAATTTTTGATATTTCAATTTTGAGCATAAGCCTTTGGCTTTTTGGGCACCATACATTTCAATACAAGTCGCTTTTCATTTTTCCTAGTCAAATACTAGTATGTGCGACGGCTTTTGCAGCTCATTATCTCTTTTCATTTTGAGATTTACATTTGTTGAGCTCTTTAAGCAAAAACATAAAAAGTGTGGGAAGATATATAGGCACAAGTCTATGCATGTATCAAAACCATCAAGACTATTGACCAATCATTTATGACAAGCTTGAAGATCGATTTACAACAGTCACACATAGATTTCAAGATTTTTCCCACAAAGATAGATGTGCATACAAAACAAGCTAAGCTCGTAAATGCACTACACCATTAGTACGAAGGTACTAGGCCAAACTCACATGTGATATACACAACACAAGCGATCAAACTTTTTAGAGATTTTTCAATTTTTATGGGTTTTTGAATTTTTCAACACACTAAAAAACAGAACATGTAAAGTAAGATCAACAAAAAAAAAAAAAATGTAAGTACAAAACAACCTTGAAAAGAAACATTCCAAAATGTGAAACAAAAGCAAACAACCAATCAAAGTCACATCATATGGGAAGTATTGATGCATGGACATGGTCTAATGCTTATTGTAAGGTTGAATTTAATCAACCATCTTGTTGGTTGTATTCCGTGCCAAATTTGCTTGTAATTCAGCATTTAGAAACCCTGTATTTAGGTGGGAATCATGTAAGGGTAGTGTGTGAGAGAGTGTGAAGAAATGCTTAAGACTGTGCAGTGAAGCAGGGACTCGCGACTGGATCTCGCGGGTGGCTCGCGACTAGCAAGCCGCTAGAAGATGCACACGAGTGAAGCATGCAGAGAAGCTGAACCATCATGCCAGCTGTAGCACTACAGGACAAAAAGTCCAGACTGGCCATTCAGTTAGCTCGCGGCTTGAACTCGCGACTCAGTCAAGTCGCGAGGCCAAGTCGCCAGCCAGCTTTGTTTTGGAAAAACTGACTCTTCGCATTCCTTTCTCACCCTAGTATAAATACCCCTTATACCCATGAAATGTAGAGAGCTTCCAGAGAGAATTTTGAGAGAGAAACCCTAAAGAAAAACAAGATTGACTCATCCACAATCTTTACATAGAGACTCTTCAAATTCCTCTACTCTCACCCTCTCCATTGTTACATCTTTGAGAGGTTCTTGGCCAAATCCTTTTCTCACCATATCCACATCTGTGAGAAGGCTTTTTGGTGCTTTGGGAAGCAGTTAGGAAGGGACCAATGGTTATTGGTTGATGCTATGGGCTATAGCGGAATCCGGTAAGCTAGAAAAGACAAAGGTTTGGTGTAACCTTGTTGGACCAAGAAGCTTAGAGGGTTTAGGTACACTGGGTAGATTAGGCTTGGAGGGTCTATTGTTGTTCATGTATCCCAACTACATTTTCTAGTGGATTATTGATCGCTTGGAGGGCGGCGGAGAGGTTTTACGTCGAGGGCTTCGGTTTCCTCTTCGATAACACATCGTTGTGTTGTCCTTGTGTTTGCATCTCTCTTCCCTTAATCTTTGCCATTTAATTTCTGCTGTGGATGTGATTTTAATTGGTTTAGATTTTTTATCAATTCTGTTATTAGCTTATGTTCATTTTCCACACATATATTGTTTGACATTAAGCTTGAATTGATATTTTTGTAATTGGGGGTCTAAACGTTCATAGTGTTTTATACGCTATTTGAACTTTCACTTATGCATGTGTACCCTTCTTCACCCATACAGCACGTGCGTTTAGGGTGATATCCCTAAAGGATTGGGTACTAGAGCTGTGATTCTTAAACCTTTGACTAAAGCTTGCCAAACAAGAAGTGATGGTATCAATTATCTTTATTACATCACCAAAGCCGAAATCAGCTTCTTGCCCTTTTGATTGTTTGGCGTCCCAATTCCCCTTTCCTTGTCTTCTTAGACTTTAAGAATCCGCTTTCTTCAATGCGTGAAGTTTATAATAGTTAGGTCTTGTGTGTCCTCGAACTCCACAATGGTGGCAAAAGTGTTGAACTTGAGGACCTCTTTGAGATTTTGGGAGAGACTTCCCTTTAGCCTTGGGTTTGGCCACAAATGGATTTTGAGGTTTTGTTAAAACTTTTTGAGCAGTTCCATATGGCTTCTTCTCCACTTTTGCATTCTCAACACTTGGAGTTGCTACCATTGGTTCGTTAGCTTTAACAAATTTCATCTCCTTGGACACGTTGGCACATGAACCACTCTCTCCGGAATATCCCAAGCCACTTTTGTTAGAAAAAGGCTTTTGATCTGCAAGCACTTCGTTAAGTTTCTTGGAGGCAACACGCTCTATCTTGGCATTAGCTTGAACGCTTCAAGCTCAAGAAACTTGATCTTGGAGTAGGCCTCAGTTAGTTCTTCATTTAGCGCCTCAACTTCACACTTCGTTTCTTTATACCTTATGAGTATGCTCTTGTAGTCTTGCTCAGCTCTCTTCATTTTCCTAATGGCTGCTTTAGCCACTTTAGCATACTCTCCGGTCTTCTCAATTGGAGAGTTATAGGATTCTTGCAATCCCTTGGTTCCTTCATCTTCATCGGATTCTTCCCCAATTCCCATAGACTCTACTTCGGTGTGCTCACCGAGTTCTTCCACTAGAAGGCTTAAATCATCTGATGAGTCCATAGGTGCAATGGCCATAAATCCGAAGTAATTTGCTTCTCCGTCACATCTTTCTTCCGAGTCAGAGTTTGAATCATTGAGTCACTTAGGGTAGTTGCAAAGACTTTACCCTTTGCCTTCAAGTAAGTGGGGCATTCTTTCTTCACATGCCCATGTCCTTTGCACTCAAAGCATGTGACCATTTTAGATGGTGAGGAATCTCTTGAATCCTTCTTCTTGAAGTCTTTCTTATCCTTCTTGAACTTTGAGAATTTGCCCTTCTCAAAAGACTTCCCATCTCTCTTGTACTTTAGGAACTTACGGAAGTTCTTAGCAAGGTACGCCACATCTTTTTCAACCTCATCCTCATCCGAGGAGTCTTAAGCTTCCAATTTCTCGTTGGTAGTCTTGAGAGCAAGAGATTTGCTCTTATTTTGAGATGATAGAGAAAACTCATAGGTTTGAAGAGAACTGATGAGTTCTTGAATTTTAATCTCATTAAGCTCTTTGCTCTCTTCAATGGCAATGACTTTTGCACGAAAATTCTCCGGCAAAGAGTGTAGAATCTTCCTCATAATCTTGGAGTCCTCCGTCTTTTCTCCCAAGTTGAATTTCCCAATTACCAATCATTTAGCTTCCCACAAAATGAGTCGAATGACTTGTCTTCACTCATCTTTAGCTTCTCGAAACATGTGGTAAAGGTGTCCTTCACCTTTTTGGTGCCTTCATAGGTCGTCTCCAAGATTTTCCATGCCTCCTTGGCAATTGTGACATGAGAGATCCTGTGAAATTCATCAGGAGAAACACCACAGAAAATAGCATTTAAAGTCTTGCTATTAGCATTAGCTGCCGCAAGAGCTGCCTTATCCCATGTGGATTTGGCGGCCTCCGGCCTAGTCCATCCTATCTCGACAGTGTCCCAAACACTATCATTAATAGAACATAGAAATGCCCTCATACGGACTTTCCAAAAAGCGTAATTGCTCCCATCAAAGTATGGAGGAGCATTAAGCGATTGAGATCGATCCATCTCAAAAAGGGTCTAGGATCACACTTAGGTAATGAAACCACAGCAAGTGTACCCACTCTGATACCAATTGAAAGCTCGAAAATGTGTGAAAACACAAGAGCTGTTTAGACCCCCAAATTAAAAATTACGGCTTGGTTGATTTTACTCTAACTTAAACTAAGTGCGGAATAGAGTAAATGCGAGCGGATAAACAATATAACTACTCTAAGCCATATTCATCAAATCACAGCAGTAAAATGAAAGCTAAAAGAGTAGGGAAGAAGAATGCAAACACAAGATAACACGCCGATGTGTTATCGAAGAGGAAACCGAAGTACTCGGCAAAAAACCTCTCTGCCGCCCTCCAAGCGGTAAATCGATCCACTAGAGAATAAGTTGGAGTACACGAATAACAAAAGACCCTCCAAGCCTAATCTACCCCATGTACTCGAGCCCTCCAAGCTCCTGCTACCAACTGACTTCACCAAGCCTTGTCTTCTCTAGCTCTCTGAATCACGCAATTCAGCCCGATTGCATCCACCAAACAAATGGCTTCTTCCAATGCTTCCCAGCAGCACCAAAACCTCACTTTACACTCAGGATGGGTGTGGTAAGTGTTTGGGCTATCAACCTCTCAAGGATTTGGAAATGGAGAGGTAGGAGTTGAGGAAAACTACAATGGATTGTGTAGAGGATTGTGGGTATAACAATCTCTAACTCTCAAAGGTTGTGGCTAGGGTTTTCTCTTTGAAAGCACTCCTCAACATATGTGGGTAATGTGGGTATATATAGTGTGGGTAGGGACAAGGTGTATCAGATATGACAAATTGGCAAAACAGAATGTTTCGTGGGTATCTCGCGGGAAGGCCTTACCCGCGAGACACTCGTGAAAACCAGCTGTCACCATCTGTCATGACTCTTCGCATTCCAGTCATGTGCTGAGCACATGCTTCACTTCGTGGGAAGGCTTCTCACGAGCTACCCACGAAAACTTCTTTGCTCTTCACTTTGCCTTGAGTCTTCACACTCTCTCTCACATATAACTCTTACAGAGAAATCCCACACAAAATAGAGGGTACATAAGATTGAACAAAATTACAATAAAATTTAGCACAAAATTAAAGTCAACACAAAATAGTTGTAAATCACAACTTTATAGAATCACTCGGCACTCTCCAATGGCGAAATTGTCTCCCTCTCAAGACTCATATTTTATTGAATTTAACAGCTCTACTTAGTAAGCTTCTATTCACTCTCTTTCATCTCTATTCTCAAAATTCAATCTTTTATTATAATCATCAAATCAAAATTATCCAAATCGTTATTTTGATTGTTTGATCTCTTTGTGTTAATGGATTCTTATAATTCTAATCACATTTCATTCATAGGGAAATTGATTAGGGTTTGGAATTATTTTACGTAATGGGATTGTAATTATGGGTTACTAGGATTGAAATAATTCCTTTGTAATTTTTTCTTGCAATGTGTCTCCAAGTCACTTGATATGCGGTTTTCATGCCCAAAAAAAAAAAAAAAGTTTTTGGATATTTTTTAAAAGCAGTAAAATTGAAGTAAACGTGTTCAATAGACTTTGTTTTTCGTTTGAGGAATTATAATGTAATGGAGTTGGGATATATTCCACTCTATAAATTTGTAATAGACTAATACTCATTGTTTTGAATTATACAAATATCTATAATTTTGATAGTATATATTTCTCACCTCTGTTTTTTTAAACCAAATATCAAATAAATAAATAAAAACACTTTTTAAAATCGTGTCTGCTTATAAGAATTAAAAATTTAAAAGTAAAACCGTGCAAAGTGCTTGTCAACAACTAGTATATATCTAAAGACTGAAGTGTAGCATTTATTGTTATTACATTTTTGTTGAGCCACCTCAACTACCACATCATTGGCCACATCATTATTATTTTTATTTTTTATTTTTTATTTTTTTTATAATATTCGTTTTTAGACCTCTGTAAACTAGATTGTTTAACCTAATCAATTAACTAAGTGGATACTTAGGTTTATTATTCAGATCTAGGTCAAACAAACATAAATTATATATGTAAAGCATTGGAAATATAAAAAACACAATGATATGATCACCTAGGAAAACCAAATCGGTAAAAAACCTAAGGAGAATTTAACCTAGCTATCCTCAAGGTAAAAAACAAATCCACTATAGAGAATCGAAGTTTACAATAAGACTTAGACCACTAACATTCTATTGTTACCACATGTAAAACTTACTAACACGACCACGTGCAAGCTCCAAATCTACGGACTCCTTCTCTATTAGGCCTTTGCAACACAAGCACTCACACTTATGATAAAAAACGCAGACTTTCCTGTTTATGACTCCAAGACCATCCTTGAAGGTTTAGATCATAAGCACCTTTGATGACTAGACGAGGCAGCAACTTCTACAACACCGGATCTTGAGATTCTTCGAGGAATAACACCGGTAGAAAACATTAGAGAGTTTTTGGGTATAAAACCCTAGATCTACAAAAGAAGCACACTCTTCTCTCTCTAAAAAGCCTTATAATGAGAGATGTGACTGCAAAACTGTAAGATGGATACAAAAAACAATGCAATGCATGTGAATCCTATACATAAATTGTTAGGTTCTAAAGACTTAGGATTTTATGTATTTAGAACTCTAATGTGTAATGTTGGCAAACCATGATCAAAACAATATGTTTAGTCTTGTTTAGGCTTGCTCAAAGTTGTGTCTTTTATGTAAAGTTAGAATCGAGAGGCTGCAGATGTATTAGTGCATTTCGGCCTGGCTCGATCGATCGAAGCTTAGGCTCGATCGATCGAATCTCGGGTCAGATGCGTTTTCTGCAGAGTTCCAACTCAGCCCAAACTCTATTTAAACTTCTTGGGATTCAAGTAAAACACTCCTATATATAAGGGAACCCTAGAACATTTTTGAGACTCTTGAGAGAGAGAAGAGAGTGCCTCTTTTGTATCTAGGGTTTTGTACCCAAACCTCTCTAAGTCTTTGTTGCTCATACTTTGCTGTTTGTGTGAATCTCTTGTGAGATCATTGAGGAGCTTTCCTTCACATAAACTTAGGGTTTTCAAGGTAGAGATTATTTCAATATCTTGATGATCAACTCAGTTGCTGCCATTGGAGCTTAAAGAATAACAAGCGTGGGTGCTTGTAGCTGATTGGAGAATCCAAGAAAGAAGGAGTCCGTGGATTCGGAGCTTGCACGTGGTCGTGTCAGTAAGTTCTACTGGTGGGTAGCATTAGGAAGTCAAGCGGGGAGCTTGTAAGTCCTTTTGTATGAACTTCGATTCTTTCAGCATAGTGGATTTAGTTTACTTTGAGGATAGCTAGGTCAAATCCTCCCCAGGTTTTTACCGTGTGGTTTCCTGGGTGATCATATCATTGTGTTATTTATTATTCCGCTGCTTTTATATTCTTGATATGATTTTGTGATTGTGATAACCTAAATTTGCATAAATTGACTAAGTTAATCACTTGGCAAATTAACTAGGTTAATCTGGTTGGTTTTAGGGGTCTAAAATTCCAACATAAATGATGCATAAAAAAAAAAATTGGTTAAAAACTTAGAAACTGGAAAATCTGGAAATTTTCGATTGATCGAAAATCACACTCGATCAATCGAAATTTTGGAAAACTGAATTTTAAAAAAATTGCAAAAGATTTATTCAAAAAACACTCAATCCAAATAATTTCATGAATGAAATGCATGAGAATGAGTTTAAAGGTTTTTCAAAAACATTTGTTTTCAACACAGAACTTCAAAAACAAGATTTTCACACATTTTACCCCCAAATTTTCAATCCAAAGAATACATTTTGTATCAAAATCATAGAATATATAATCTTGGATGGCCAAACCAAATTCACACACAATTTCATGTACTAAGTTTAGCAAAGAATAACTTGTGTAGTGTGTGCAACTAGTAACAGCATGAGATACATGTGAGGTGATATGTAGATAGTAATCAATCACAATTTCTACATTATTCATCACATAAGTTTGAAAGTGACTATCACCTAAAGAGTTACATCATATAACTCCCACATCTCCTAGAAAACAAGCTTGCAATCATGTAATTTTTTTATTTTAGTCTTATAATATACATGCCATTTTTATTTCATTGCCCTTTTTTAATTATTATTTTTATTTATTTTTTTATTCCAAGGCTACACCTTATTTTCTTTTTGTGCATGTGCTATACTTTCTTAAACACAAAATCTTACGATACGCACTAAGGTGTTCATGACTGACTAGTAAACAATGGTGAGATGATTATTTATGCCTTTCGCTTAGGACTTTTTAGTCCTTACGATCAAAAGCATGTGACTTCAAAATCAAGATCATGTGATCAAAAACTATAAACAACTCCTACACAACATGCACTACATAAATAAAACTAGCAAAATGCAGAAAAAATAAGCTCATCTTAGCTAAACAAGGTACACTGGCATGTTATGCAAAGATAATATAGCCAACCTTAACTACACATCCATTATATGTAATACAAAAGAAATAAAAATCTTTTTGGTTTCAAAAAATATTTTATGACCAAAACTAAAAGCACACATTATGCTAAATGATTAAAATGCAAAAGCAATGCATGACAGTGCTAAACTAAGCTATAGGGGTTACACAAACAAGAAATATCAATTTCTTAATTACCCTTGAGTACATGTAGAAACTAGTACATATTCACACAAAATCAGAAATAACTTAGCACTTATATAACACATACTATTCAAGTTTCTTCACAATGTCAAGCATGTTCTAAATCAAAAGAGAGATATTATAACTCATGTATCCTCAAGAAAAATAAAACTAGACACAAAATAAAATATTTTTGTCTTTTTGAAAATTTTCAATGTTTTTGGATTTTTGAAAGAATTAAAAGTAAACATGTCCACAAATAATTGAAAGAATTAAATCAGGGACAAGTCAGCAACACTCACCTTAGAGAATCTTTTCTCACCTATATAGCACGAGTCTTCGGCTTTGTAGGTGAAAATCCATGAGAAGTAGAGTGTATTTGAAGGATTACACCAATCTTTTGAGAAAGATTGAAATCCTGCAAATTCCTTTCACAAACCTCAAAAAGATCAACTGAAGCAATAGTGTCATTTTTATTCAAAACATCACAATAAAAAACAATAAGACACTTAAAATTATCTATGATAATAGGGATCAAGGATCAACTCTAGGTATAATAACTTAAATCAAGAGCTAACCCGCTCTGATACCACTTGTTCGTTTTTAGACCCCTGTAAACTAGATTGTTTAACCTAACAAGTGGATACTTAGGTTTATTATTTAGATCTGGGTCAAACAAACATAAATCATATCATGTAAAGCAGCGAAAAATAAAGAACACAAAGATCTGATGACCCAGGAAAACCAAATCGGTAAAAAACTTGGGGAGAATTTAACCTAGCTATCCTCAAGGTAAAAAGAAAATCCACTATAAAGAATCAAAGTTTACAATAAGACTTAGACCACTAACATCCTATTGCTACCACATGTAGAACTTACTGACACAACCACGTGCAAGCTCCGAATCCACGGATTAGGCCTTTGCAACACAAGCACCCATACTTGTGACAAGAAACATAAACTCTCCTATTTGACACTCCAAGACCACCCTTGAAGGTTTAGACCATTAGCACATTTGATGACTAGAGAAGACAGCAACTTCTACAACACCGGATCTTGAGATTTTTCAAGGAATAACAACGGTAGAAGACATGAGAGAGCTTTTTGGGTATAAAACCCTAGATACAAAAGAGACACACTCTTCTCTCTCTGAAAAGACTTATAAAACCGTGCTTAGAGTTTCCTTTATATACTAGAAAAAGTAGATCTGAAACCCTAATCCTTTTTGGGCTTAAACTATTGTTGGGCCGAACTTAAAATTTCGCAAACCCGTATTTTGATTAGTCGAGCCTGTCTTTCAATCGATTGAACTAGGAAAATTTTGAATTCTATTTTCTGCAACTTTCTTATTCTTGGATCTTGACTTGTATCACCTTAAGCATTGTCTAATAATACCTATAGACTCTAAGATCTATATATAGACAAGTTTGTGTTCACGATTTGCCAATTGTTCTAAGCTTTTAGAACCTAATAGACAATATTAAATATATTGGCTTTACAAATTCATTTTAGGTGGTTTTAACTTTCATATTTATCTACTTTAATTTTGAAGCTATAAATAAATAATAAATCAATGAAAATAAAAATATTTTCTATACATATTCATCTTGGGTGGTATAAATTTTACTTGTACATCTTCATTTACTTCAATTTAGATGTTTATAACTAAACAATGAAATCAATGAAAAAAAATGCTTATAAAAAGTTATTCACAAGTCTTGCATAATCTTTAATGGTAGAAAAGATACAACCTGACAACTGCTTTATAGGAGGAGTTTGAATCAAGCATGTTATAGATTTTTTACTAGAGGTTTGTACCCCATTGTCCTATTATTGACTAATTCATGTGTGTTCCTTGATGTAAGTATTTTTTTTTTATCATTTTATTAATGACACTAAATACTTTTAATAAATGGTAATTGTTGTTCACCTAATTTTGGGGAAAATCATATTATAAGATTTCATATTTTGTATTGTTGTCAGGTTTTAGTTAATTTGGAAAACAATAGGATAGTCTAGAATATATGATGAAAAATACTTTGTGCAGTTGAAAAAGATGGTCTTTATGCAGTTTCCTTTCACTTTTTGTATATGTTTTTTTTAACAAATTAGCAATAAATTTTTATATATGTAATTATGATATGATGTTCCTAAATGCTTGAGTAATTGTTTTAAGCATTTACAAATATTTTATATTGCTCGTTATCTTCCTTATCTCATTAGTGTATTTTTAGAGTTTTTGAAGAAAACAAATTCAATTTTGTGTTTAAAATTATTTCTTTTTTTATCTATCTGTATTTACATGTTGGATTAGACTATGGCAATATTTACATAATACTTCTTCTTCTTTTAAAAGAAAAAAAAAAAAACATTTTCTCTCCTTTTATCCATTTGGAATTGTACTCTTTTTTTCTTTTTTCTTTTTTGTATATTATTAAGGAAAAATAGTTACAATCATCATGTTTAAAGTTACAACTAGCACTTTTGCTTGGGATTAGCCACCTATTTCTATTGTGTGACTTCAAAGTCTTATTTATAAATTTGAATTTGATTAGGCATTGGATATTTGGCTTCATCACATCACATTTGATATGTTTTACATATTAGGGAGAATGAGTTTAACTTTGATGTGAGTTTTATTTTTCCTTTTCTTTTTTATTTTGAACTATAATTTTTTTTTAGTTTAATTAATTTTCTATATGTGTTTTTTAATATTTTGGATTTTAGGATAGAAACATTGGATTTGAGAAAGTTCATTTACAACTAAAATAATAATGAAAGTTCATTTACAACTAAAATAATAATTTCCAAATTCTATATACTTTTTAATTATACACAAAATGTTATAAATAAGTTTATTAGAGAATGAATATTTTCGGTAACTTACTTTTTGAACTCCTAAGAAAAATTGTATTGTTTTAATTTTGGTACGACAAAAATTATATGTAACGTTGAATTTAATCAACCATCTTGTTAGCTTTATTCCGTGCCAAATTTGCTTGTATTTTAACATTTAGAAACCCTGTATTTAGGTGGGAATCATGTAAGAATAGTGTGTGAGAGAGTGTGAAGAAAAGCTCAAGTTTGTGCACTCAGCAAGTGGCTCGCGACTGGATCTCGCGGCTTGCAAGTCGCCAAAAGTCACGCCAGTTGGAGCACTACAAGACAAAAAGTCCAGCCTGGCCATTCAATTAGCTCGCGGCTTGAACTCGTGACTTAGTCAAGTTGCGAGGCCAAGTCGCCAATCCACTCTGTTTTGGAAAAACTGGCTCTTCGCATTCCATTCTCACTCTAGTATAAATATCCCTTATACCCACAAAATGTAGAGAGCTTCCAGAGAGAATTTTAAGAGAGAAACCCTAGAGAAATACAAGATTGACTCATCCACAATCTTCATCCTTGTTTCTCCAAATTCCTCTACTCTCACCCTCTCCATTGTTACATCCTTGAGAGGTTCATTAGCCAAATCCTTATCTCACCATACTCATATCTGTGAGAAGGCTTTTTGGTGCTTTAGGAAGCAGTTAGGAAAGGACCAATTGATATTGGTTAATGCTATGAGCTATAGCGAAATCAGATAAGCTAAAGAAGACAAAGGTTCGACGTAACCTCGTTGGAGTAAGAAGCTTGGAGGGCTTAGGTACACTGGGTAGATTAGGGTTAGAGGGTCTTCTACTGTTCATGTATCCCAACTTCATTCTTTAGTGGATTATTAACCGCTTGGAGGGCGGCGGAGAGGTTTTACGCCGAGAACTTTGGTTTCCTCTTCGATAACACATCGTTGTGTTGTCCTTGTGTTTGATGTGGATGTGATTTTATTTGGTTTAGATTTTGTTATCAATTCCGATTTAGCTTATCTACATTTTCGGCATGTACATTGTATGTTTATAAGCTTGAATTGGTAATTCGTATTTTTGGGGTCTAAACGTTCAAAGGTGTTTTACACACATTTTGAACATTCATTATATATATTACATTTGTAATTATTCCTATAATAAATGAAAATATGATTATGAAGTATATTACTCTTTGTTAAATTATTCCAAATTGTAAATATATATATATATATATATATATTTAATGATACTATCCTAAAAAAATGGGACAAAATTTAACTACAAATTTGATTGTAGTCTAAGGTTAAAACTTCACTCAATATATTTTTATTAGTTATAAATTTTGACAAATTCACCATTAGATTTCATTTTCTTCTTATATCCTCCATTCTCACAAAATTTCTAGAAATTAAAAATCATTAGCTATCATCAATCAATTGTTTTAATTCTAAGTTTTTGTAGTATAAAATTATGCATAAAAAATAAGTTTGTCGATCATATAGTTAATAACATGCAATTGACAAAAAATTCGATGTGTGTTAAGAGAGTAAAAAACATGCAATCTAGCGATTAAATTTTCAAAATACCTAGTAAAATTAATTTTTTAAGGAAGTTATAGTTTTAAGCTACAACCAAGTTTGTAGCTAAACTTTTTCCAAATTTGTAATGTTGTTCCGCAACTACTTTCAATTAAAAACAAACGAGGCTACTTTCAATTAAAAACACTCCAAATTTGGTAAGGATGGAATATAAAACCTATATTTTACATCATCCAATAAGAAATTGTCACATCGACTGTCATATTAGTTTTTTACTTAAAATCCAATACATCCTACCACACTTAATAATATCTCAATAAACTCTCGATTTTGTTGGATTTTCATGTAGGTGTAATTGTATTTATTCTTTAATATGTAATATGATGATGTAGTATGTTAGGATTGAAGGGTGTAAAACTTGAGTTTTATACCACATCGTTACAGAATTTAATTTCTAAAATTTAATACATCTTACCACACATAATAAATTCTTAATAAACTCAAAATTTAGTTAAATTTTTAAATAAATATTATAATTGATTAATAATAATTGTGTCTATTTTTTAATAGGTAAGGTAATAATATAGCATATTGGTAAAGAAGGGTATAAAACCATTTTCTTATAAAAGTTAATCTCTTCAAAACAAGCTGGGTGTACGGTGTGTGTGAGACTGTGTGCGTAAGATTAATTTATTTTATTTATTTGGCGGGGTGGACTGAGGTTGACTCTGAGAACCCAAACCCAATTGTCCTCATATATCCTATACTTTTCCTAATCTCTTCTCACCCACACCAAACCTCTAAAATCTGAATCTCTATCACCAGAGAACTACTTTCTTTCTCTCTGTCTGTAAGATGGCTGCGGAGACATTTGTGTTTAATATTGCAGATAAAGTGCTGGGGAAACTAGGGTCTCTGGCTTTCCAAGAAGCTCGCTTGGTATGGGGTGTTGAAAGCGATTTGGAAAGGTTAGTTTGCAAACTATCCACCGTCAAAGCTGTGTTGTTGGATGCAGAAGAGCAACAAGTTCATAACCAGGAGCTGACCGTGTGGCTTGGAAAGCTTAAAGAAGTCTTTTATGATGCTCAAGATGTCCTTGATGAATTTGAGTGTGAAGAACTGTGGAGCGAAGTGGTGGGAACACGTGGGACTCCTACCAGGAAGGTACGCCATTTCTTTTCTTCCTCTAATTCACTTCTATTCCGAACCAAGATGGCTCACAAAATCAAAGATATTAGAGCACGTTTAGATGAGGTTGCAGCCGATAGGACTAAGTTTCATCTTTCCGAACGAACAGAAAATAGGCATATGGTGCGTGGGAGGGAGATGAGCTACTCCTTTGTCAAGGCTTCAGATGTGATAGGAAGAGACAGTGACAAAGATAAAATTGTAGAGCGTCTAATAAATCCTGCTGATGATCGAAACGTCTCTGTTATTCCTGTAGTTGGGATTGGAGGTCTTGGTAAGACTGCGCTAGCTAAATTGGTGTTCAATGATGCAAGAGTGGTCGACCATTTTGAGTTAAAATGTTGGGTGTGCGTTTCTGATGAATTCGTTTTAAAACAGCTACTTGTTAAAATTATTAGAACAATAACCGGTGAAAACTGTAGCGATTTGGAGGAAGAGCAATTGCAAATGCGCCTTAGAAATAATTTAGACGGCAAGAAATTCTTGCTCGTCTTGGATGATGTATGGAGTGAGGATAGGGAGAAATGGATTGAGTTGAAGAATTTGTTAATGGGGGGTGCCAATGGAAGTAATATCCTTGTGACTACACGCAGCCCAAGAGTTGCCTCTATGATGGGCACTGTGTCCCCGTACAACTTGGATGGTCTTCCGCATAAAGATTGTCTGTCATTATTTGTAAAATGGGCATTTGATGAAGGAAGAGAGAGACAACACGCAGACCTCGTGAAAATTGGGGATGAGATTGTGAAGAAATGCAAAGGAGTTCCCTTGGCAGTGAAGTCGTTAGGAAGCCTATTATATTCAAATTTTGACCAACGCTACTGGATATTTGTGAAAGATAGTGAAATGTGGAATTTGAACAAAAAAGAAGGTGATATTTTGTCGGCCTTGCAATTGAGTTACAATCAAATGCCATCTTACTTGAAACAATGTTTTGCTTATTGCGCACTTTTCCCAAAAGATTATAAATATGATAGTTTCGAATTGATTCGACTTTGGATGGCACATGGCTTGCTTCAAACACATAATGAGAATCAAGAGCTAGAAGATATTGGCAACCAATATGTAGATGAGCTCTATTCAAGATCTTTCCTTGAAGATTATAGAGATTTTGGTTACTTTCGAGTATTCAAAATACATGACCTTGCGCATGATCTAGCACTATCAGTAGCACAAAGTGAGTGCTTAATAATAGATTGCCAGACCCAAAACATCTCTAAAAAGGTTTGGCATTTGTCTTATTTTGACAATACTTGGCAGAATGAAAATGTTTTGAAATGTTTACAAAAATCAAAGAGTATACGGACAATTTTTTGTCCTATTGAAGGAGTTGGACCCTCTACTAAGTCCTTTGTTGATGCATGCATCTCAGAATTTAGGTATCTACGAGTTCTAGATTTAAGTGACTCATGTTTTAAGGTGTTACCACGCTCGATCGGGACCATGAAGCATTTAAGGCAGCTGGATTTGAGCAGAAATCGTAGAATTACGAAACTCCCAAATTCCATTTGCAAGCTTCAAAATCTGCAAACTTTACGCCTTGAAGGATGTACAAATCTAGAGGAACTGCCAAAAGATATAAGATACATGGTCAGCCTTAGATGGTTGGAAATAACAACCAAACAGAAGTCTCTACCTGAGTCCTTGAATTCCTTGCGAGTTTTGGGATTATCAAATTGTGACAATCTGGAATCTTTGTCTGAAGTGGCGTTACACTGCATAGGCCTTCGAGTGTTGGTTATTGATGGTTGTGGGGGTCTGATCTCTTTGTTTCCTGCCCTAAAATGCCTAACAGCGCTTGAGGTTTTGTATATTGAGAATTGTGAAAATCTTGATCTGATTTTAGGGGAAGGTAATCAAGAAGAATTCCCAATGAGCCTTCGAGTACTTAACATTTCTGAATTACCACAGTTGGTGGTTTTGCCCCAATGGATTAATTGGTCTGCAAGAACTTTACAACACATGACAATCGAGGGTTGTCCCAACTTGACAGCATTGCCAAATCTCGAATCTCTTACACAACTTGCAATTGTAGATTGCCCCAAATTGTTGTCTTTGCCAGAAGGGAAGCTTTGTCTCCCAGCTCTAAGAGTTTTCAAAATTGCAGAATGTCCCGAATTGAGTAGTAGATGCCAACCGGAAATCGGCAAGGATTGGCACAAGATTGCTCATGCCTCAGAAATTTACATTGAGTACGAGCATATTAAATAAGCCGATAATCAGGTATGGAGTAATCTCTCCCTCTCTTTTACTTATTCTTCTTTCCAAGATTGTTTTTTTGGATGAAAAGATAGAGAAAAAGTTCAATACTATAAAATGAGTACATCAATAGCAACATAGCTAGCAACAGGAAAAGGAGTTTCCTCCATCCTATAAAATGTGTACAACAATAGCAACATAGCTAGCAACAGGAGGAGTTTCCTCCATACACACTGTACAATCACTACAAGAAAACATGGCAAGGTTCTTGCTGCATATAAACCTTCTATAAAAACAGGGGTAGGATACGGGCCCAAACTCTTTTTTTAAAGCTGAAGTTATTTATTTTCATCACTTTCAAAGTTGCTGACGAACAAACCCCCCCCCACCCCCCCCCCCCTTTTCTCCTCCCAGTCAACTATTATGGCTTGTTTGGATGTTTAAAAAAGGAGGGGGAGTAGAGTAGAGGGAGGGAGAGTAATCTAATTACATTGTTTGGAAGTTTTTTAAGGAAGGAGGGGGAGGGGTTTGGAGGAGTTTGGAGGGGTTTCAACTCCCTCTAGCCTCCCATTTTTAATTCTCCCAAATTGGAGAGATTTGGAGGGGGAGTAGATTATATAAACTATTGAACAAATAAATTACCTAATTTACCCTTATTATATTAACAAAATTACACAATGGGAAGAGCTAATTACTCCCTTCCCTCTTACTAATTTTAAAAACATCCAAACAAGGTGGAGGGGATTCATTCTCCTCTACTCTCCTCTCCACTACTCCCCTCCCCTCTACTCCCCTCTACTCTCCTCCCTCTCTAAACTTCCAAACAAGCCATTAGTGTCAAATGGATGGGTAGATTAGTATTCTCCTTCGCTTTCTCACAGTTTCATTGCAACCAAACAGTGTGTTTGA
This sequence comes from Quercus aquifolioides, assembly GCA_019022515.1. Lineage (NCBI taxonomy): Eukaryota > Viridiplantae > Streptophyta > Magnoliopsida > Fagales > Fagaceae > Quercus > Quercus aquifolioides. The sequence continues at coordinate 27,651,421 of CM032329.1, forward strand.
GGTTTTGGCATGGTTTCATTACATTATGTGTTGGTTTGGTTGCAGGGTGATCCTAGAAATAAGGAGGACTTGAAGAAGTTCTTTTCTCAAACACGGTATGTTAATCTGAGACACACTTCTGCTTTTAGCTTAATTTTACAAATTTCCGGTCACACTAGCAGTGCTATGATTTTACAGTATGCTAACTATTTTCTGCTGATAAAAACAGAGTTCAAGACTTTCTTAGAGTTGGATCAATTTTGTGTTAATGGCTTTGGTGTTTATGTTTGAGACAGATTTGATGCTGTGATCCATTTTGCCAGGCTAAAAGGTGTTGGGGAGAGTGTTGCAAACCCTTGTTGTTATTTCGATGACCATTTGATTGGCACTATCAATCTTTATGAGGTTATGGCAAAATGTAATTGCAAAAAGGTCTGTCAGTGATTTAATATCTTGAATTCATTTGATTTTGTTTTAAATATTCAGAATTTGGACAACAATAATCTGTAACTTAAAGAATATTTTGCTGCTGAGTTATGTTTTAAATGCTCATATTTTGCATAAAGGTCTGATAAATTGTGAAGGTTGTATTTTCAGTGTCTAATTCATTTATCTGTCATAACTCTTAAGTTGTTATATACTTATAGCATTTATTTCCAGTTGAATCTTTAACAGAATTTCTTAAGTCTAAGCATGTGCACCAATTTTCAACTGATTTCATCACATGTTTTGGCCTTTCCATTGTCCAGTTATTGTTTTCAGCTAATTTTGAGGAACTGTTGGTGCAGTTATTGCTCTTCGCTGTATGTAATTGCATCATCTTAATCAACTTTTTGTCATCCAGTCCTCACATGCGCTTTTCATGAATGCATTTCTTTTTTTGTACTATCTTTTTCCACTTTAGATTAGAAAATGTTGGATCAAGGGAAGTGAGCAAAAGTTGCGTTAAGAAAGAGTAGAAGACTGCTGCTCTGAATGTGTCTTGAACTGGAGGTCAGAAAGTTGGTTAATGCTTGTTCATATGAGTATTTTGATTGCAATCTTAACCGCTCACATGCCAGCAACACCCCCCCTCCCCTGCAAAAGAAAAGAAAGAATGTCTTTATCTATATCACACTAGTGAGATTCGTTAACATACAATGGAATTACAAGAAATAATAAATATTTATACAAAAAGTGGCACAAGTTCAGATGTAATAAATCTTTTCTTAACTATGTGAAACAACATCCTCAATGACACAGACACAAGGACAGCTCTGTTTCACTCTCCTGAGAATAAAAGTTATAGTAGAGGGCATGACCTGAGGCTGAGCTCAGACTTAGACGAAAAAAAACCTCGAAAAACACTAGCTCTGAACTCAGGCGAGTGGTGAGTTCTTCCAACCCCCTTTCCACTTCTTTTTTTTTCTTTGTTTTTTGCCCATTTGAAGCTCTGGATCTTTATGGTCCGTTTGGATTGAGGGGGAGAGAAGGAGAGTAAAGTAGAGTATAATAGATTTAGCCTAAAATTAACTTATTTTTAGCAAATTCTACTCTACTCCCCTCCACTCCCCTTCTTCCTCCCCTCCATCCAAACGGACCATTAATTTCTGAAATAATGGGGTTCCATTAAGTTGTTACTTTTTTTTTTATTTTGTTTTAGCTTTTTGGTTGGTGGTTTAAGCAATAATTATTGTATTATCGTTTGATAAAGTTTCAACTTTATTATATATATATATATATATATATATGTTTTTTTTTTTTTTTTTTTTTTTTTTTGGGATAAACGGTAGAGACTTTATTATAATGTCTTTATGTTATGACCTTTTATTTTTTATTTTTTACAAGTATAGGCTGGGCAGTAATATCATGTAGAAGTCAGAAGAGACTGATAAAGTTACTTGAAATCTTCTGTGTTAGTGTCCTGCTTTTCAGGTTAATTAATTCAGGAAAGATTTACTTGAATGTTTAAGTTTGTATTACATTGCAGCATAAAGTGCCAAGCAGAAGTGGGTCCTCACGAAGATCCCAAGTCTAGTGAATTTATAAACTCAGCGGTTCCACATTTTGCTTGATTAGTGAATTAGCGATCCCTGCTCTAGATCCATTGGTCCATAATAGGTTGCTCTTCCATTCCCAATATATTTTCTTGATAATACTGGTCTTCCCTTTTTTATCTCCAAGGCTTTGCAAAATTGATGAAACCAAACAAATAGGGATAATAAGGGATTTGTGGTAGCAGTGTGCCGGCCATAATAATCAAGAGAACAACATGAATTAGGCATAACTTGTGTCCCTACGCCCTACATGTTTTTTTTTTTTTTTTTTTGAGAGTCAGATCAATAGAACAAACAAAAAGAGAAACAAGCAATTACACAACATTGTTTCGGATTATAACAAACACGCAAGGAGGAATCTCTTCAAGCCAAGATGAATAGTATTGTGGGCTAGTGTGTGAGCAACCTAGTTTGCTTCCCTCTTTGCGTGATGAAATTTACAGCTTCTTAAGGCCATTGACAAATGTTTCACGTCATCTATGATGTGTCTGATATGAAAAGTAGTTTCAGCAGTGTCTTGTCTAGCTTTAACCACCGGAAGCGAGTCTATCTCAATTATAACACAACTAACGCTAGTCTTAATTGCAAACCTAATAGCACACCCAAAGCCAATGCCTCAATGACCTATGCATCTTGCAAACCCTCCAGTTTCACAAACAAAGCAGCCATCACCCATCCTTAACTATCACGCACCACCAAACCTATGCCTGCTTTAAAATGAAGGTTTTTTTTTTTTTTTTTTCTACTCATTGGGTTGATTGCACTTTTTCTTTTTTAAGCCAACTCAAAGCAAATTTGGGTTTTTAGTTGGATCATTTTGGATCATAGGATTAGTGTGATCCTACCGATCCTACATGGTCCAACCGGTCCTACATGTAATCCTGAAAAATGCACGATTCTATTGCAATTTGAGTCATTTTGGCTAAGTAAGATCTTAGGATTGTACGATCCTACGATCCGCATCCCAATCCTGACAACCATTGGAGTGTTCATCTCCTCTCAACTCTCATCACCACTGTCCCTTCAAGCTCGCCTCTACTCAATTTTGACATCATGTGATTGCAACGAGGCCAAAGCCATTGTTGTAGCTTAATTATCATACAAAGAAATTGAACTGTGAGTGGACTTGTTGATTGGTGTATGAACGAATAGGGTTTCTTTTTTTTTTATATACAAGATAGAATTCTACTCTAGCCTAATCTAAATGTATATGTGTGTGAAACTCTCTCCTGAAGACTTGAACCCCGGCCCTTGCCCCCCACACCCCACAAGCACTTATACTTGTGAAGTGACCATCGCACCAAGGGTGTGCGGTGGTACGAATAGGGTTTCTTTAATTCAGAGAGTAGGGTTTTTGAGAATGTGAACATGCACAAGTTCAAATTTCAATTTATGATGGATTAGGAAATTTATTTTAAAATTGGAGCTCATGGATATTTCTTCATTCCTTATCATTAGAATTGGAGTTGACGACTTAAACGTTAGTCACAATTTTCCATTTTGGACAGATTTTACCATGACCAAATCACATCTTTAAAAGGGATAAAGGTTGTCGAACATGTCTAATGGCGGTGGTCACTAGAAAGTAGAAGGTCACTAGCGATGAGAATTGAGGGGGAGATGGATAGTTCGGCTTGGATTAGCTGTTTTTAATTACGAATTTTTAATTGTTTTTAATTTTTTTAAGGCCACATGGCAATCAATGTGGCAGTACACATGGTATAAAAAATAATATTTTAATATTATAGTTAATCACATTAGCATTTTCTATCCGTCACTTAACGGTAAGGACTATTTTGGATCGTAGAGACTATTTTGGATCATACTAAAAAGTTAGGGACTAAAGTGACACATTTGAAACATTATACACCAAATTAACACAGAGTTTAAAGTTTAAGGACCAAAAATATAATTTTACCGTAATATGGTAAAATTGGCTTCGTTGAGATTGGGTGTCTACATGTTTGGAGTCGACCTTAGTATACACCCTCGTCCTTGGGTTAATAGACAAATATTTATGCCAAAAAAAAGATAAATAAATAAATAAGGCTCAACGACAGTGCATATCAAACAAGATTTTTATCCAAATTCAATTTTATATACAAGACCTAGATTCGAATTTGAATACAATGAATATAGAAATCATAATCGAGTTCATAACTTCAAATCGGAATAAGAGCTTGTAAATCCCGAAAGCTATTAATTCCTTCTTTTAATTTTTTTTTTTTTATAAATATATTATATGATGGGATTTTTACATTTGACATTTAGTATATGACGATTCATATTTATCATCGTCATCATAGAGTGGTAGGCATTTCCAATCCATGAACCATTCTCATAATCTTGTTATGCTAGTTGAGGGGACAAAAAACTAGTTCATTCAATAGCTTACAGAGTGATAAACCTTCTTTTTTATAAGAATTTCTTCTTCACTCGTCACTTACATTGGTTTTTTTTTTTTTTTTTTTTTTGATGAACTCGTCACTTACATTGTTTATTATAGTTTATTGATGGTCGTGTAAACTGCCATGATAGTTTATTATAGCTCAAAGTAATAAAATAAAAGTTTTTTTTTTTTTTAATTCCATGATTTCTGATTTTTCTATCAAAATAATCTTCTCTCTGCCCCGTTTGGATTGAACTTATTGTTGCTGAAACTGAAAACTGAAAACACTGTAGCAAAATAATTTTTAAATATGTGAATAGTGTCGTGGAACTCGTGAACAGTGCATAAACAGTGTTTTTTGTCCCCTGCACAATAAAATCATGTGATTTTACTGTTCACACACAAAAAAAAAAAAAAAAAAAAAAAAAAAAAACCGCAAAACATGGACGCCACTTTCAGCTGAAACCAAACGGTCACATAGCAAAGTGTGGCAGTGCACATCTCCCTATATACCAAAGTGTTGCTTGTGTGTCAAATTGCCAATAATGCAATAGAATTGCATGCCAAATTGCAAATAATTAGAGCATTCACATTGGTTAAAACAAAAATTTAGCCATTTAACACCTATAAAAGTCATTTTATTTATTTTATCTCTCCACTTTATAATTCATCCAATATCAATGTATTTATATTTTTACCACTTTGATTAAAATAATATGAAGAACTCGTTAGAATAAATATAAAGTAAACTAAAAAATATCCACCGCAAAATCCTTTCAACCAGCCACAACCACCTCCACCACCATTTTAACCATAACCCACTATTACAACCAAACCCACAGACAAAATCAAACACCAACCCACCACCACAGCTACCAAACCACCACTTACACAACCACCAAACCACCATTTCAACCACAACCCACAGTCACAACCAAACCCACAAACAAAATAAAAAACCAAACCACCACCATAGTTACCAAACCCATAGCCACCAAATCACCATCACCACCACCACCACCAAACCCACAGGAAAAAAAAATAAAATAAAACACCACTACCACCACCACAACCATATCAAGTGGTGAGGGAGTTGCACTGGTGAGGAGTGGAAGAAGAAAGAACAAAAATGAAAGGTAGAAGTGGGTCAGCAGAAGGGATGGAGGAAGCTGGGTTAGCGAGGTGGGTTTATAGGCAGAATGGGTGGGGAGATCAGTGAGACAGGTCGGCACCGGGGGTGGGTCGGAGTTGGGCTACGAGATTAGTGAGGTGGGTCTGTAGCGGCTGGGCAGCAGATCGGCTCGGTGAAGGAAGAAGAGAGAATGAGAGAAAGTTGAGAAGTGAGTCTGAGGAGAGAGAGGGCAACAGGAGGAAATAAGAAGGAAGAGAAAAAAAAAAATTACTGTGAACACAACTATAATATATCTACTAACTATATAAAAAGAGCCCATTGCTCTAGTTACCGTACATTTGGTTTATTCAACCTTTGTTTTTGTAACAAGTCAAAAAGGTGAGTTTGGTGAGAAAAAAAAATTTTAACATAAAAAAAATATTATGCCCATGACATTTTCACAATAAATCTTAAGTAATAAATTATTATTTACTATTATTAGTAGGAAAAATAATTTTAGTGGTGTGTTCAAATTAGAATCATTAATAACTTACAATCGAAGATTTGTTGTAAAAGTATTGTAGAAATATTGTAAACGTAACACTTAGTATTTAATACTATTACCACAATTAAAAATAAAGTTATTGCAAAAAAAAAAGTACTACATCTACAATATTTTTATAACAAATCTTAGGTAGTAAAAATTGTTATTCTAATTTAAACTTACCAATGAAATTATTTTTTTACCGACCAATAACAACCCGTAACAACATATTACTTATGATTTGTAATAAAAATATTGTGAACATAACATTTCTCTTATGAAAAATGTTAAGACATCTTATTGTCGTCACAATATTTTCACAACTGCTTAGGTATCACTTCTTTACAAGTCAAAGTAAAATATAACAAAGTTATAAAGGTATTATGTAAATGTTGTGCCATTCTTTGTGTTTCTAGAATTTTTTTTTTTTTTTTTTATTAGTTAGTTTTGTTGAGTCAAAATTTACTATTTCATGTATAGTTTTCTTAGGTTGATTTTTTTTTTTTTTTATTTGCACCATTTTAAGTAAAAACACATAGTTTTACACACACACACAAAAGAAGGAAACAAAAGAAGGAAACAAAAAAACAAAACAAAACAAAAACTTAGGATTAAAATACTTTTCATCATTTATCTTTAGGGCAATTCACAATTCCTCCTTAAACTTTAAAATCAAGCAATTTCCCCTTTAATATTTTGGAAAAAGAACAAATATGTCATATTGTTATTTTCTTAATTATACTCTAATGAAAGCTTATGCTTCTTATATTCCATTGTTTAATGTCTAAAATATTTCCCCTAAATTTTAACATCCCAAAAATTTTCATGTATTTTGAGTTTTAGATGATAGTAATGTTTAGAAAGTTGAAATTGTAATATAAAGTATTTTATTTCCTTGCCTTTTGTTGGCTTCCCCCCCCCCCCCCCCCCCCTCCCCCCTTTTCTTGCCTAAAATGGCTGTTCATCATGGTTTTGAAACCCGTACCGTTCAAAGAACCGGAGAAGGAAGAGATTCAAGGTTTTCGAGGTCAGATCGAGATCGAACCGAGATCGAATCGTGATGATGTCATAATTAAGTTAATAGTTATTTAAAATATAGATAAATATAATAAATTAGTATAAATAGAAAAATTAACTAAAATAATTTAAATAAATATAAAGACCATCATTCAAATGTATTTTCTATATCATAACTTTCATTATGATGTTTCAAAAATCAATGGAATATTATTATTAATTGTTAAAAATAATAACAATAATAAATTATTAGTTTACATTATACTATCAAGATAAAATAACTTTATATTATAAACAAAATGAATGTCTACAACGTTATATATTTTTATGCAAATATGTATAATATTGAACATTTTTTTTATAAATTTATGTAATATTATACAGATTTAATCTATAATATAAATCCTAATTTACAATAACAACACATGAATAGTTGCTGAGAAGAACAGTACATGAATTTAATATACGAATATGTGGGTTTGTAGTACCAATAAATAATGCAATTAAATATTTAAATGTCCTATAAAAAATGCAATTAAATGAAAAAAGTTTAAAAAAATTTAAAAGCAAATGAATGGTTGAAGCGTGGCCACATGTTTTTTCATGGGGAAGGGGTAGTGTCTGCCATATTGGTAGACAGCTTTATTGGAAAATAAAAAATCTTAGACTTTTGATTTCTTTTGGTTTTGGGCACCAGTGACAGAAGAAGAAAGGAAACGCCAAAGAAGCAAAAGAAGAATAAACGCAAAAGGGGTAAAAATAAGGTTTGTGCTTTTCATTTCTTTTTTATTTTGTGGACTTAGGATCCGTTTGGATACAGCTTATTTTGCTAAAAATTGAAAATTAAAAATATTGTAGCAAAATAATTTTTAAATGTGTGAATAATGCTGTAGGACCCATTCTTAATGAAAAAATTTCTGAAAAGTGAAGTTTGTGGGTCCCGTAAACAGTGCACGGGACCCACTGATGTGCACTGTACACTAAAGAAAAGTCAACAACTGCGGCTAAAAAAAACAAAAAAACAAAGAAAACGCGCAAACTGAAAACGTAGACATGAATAAGCTGAATCCAAACGGGGCTTTAGTGTGTTTTGGGACTGCATTTTCGGATTTGTGGTGAGGATGAGAGATAAAAAGACAAAGTTCAACAGAGAAAATGGCACAACGCTTCTTCTTTTTCTTTTTTTTCTAGTTTCGGCCTGACCCGTGAGACCCGGCCACAGTTCTCCAACCCGAGCGGTTTAACTGCAGTTCGAATGGTTCACTGTGTTTTTTGTGTATAGTGGGTTTTGGGGTTAAAAGAGCCTTTTCAAGGATGGTTCCCGATTAACTAAGTCGGACCGTACGGTCCGGTCCGAATTCCAAAACCATTGTGTTAATTAAAAACTAATAAGCTAAACATTGCACCTAGACTCATGTAGAATGATAAAGAAGAAAGTATGAATGAAAACATTTTCATTGTGTATAGTTGGAGGTATTTGATGAAGAGTTTCAATTGTAGCATATAACATCATTCATTGTGAAAATTTAAATATTGTGACAAGGTTTTAGCAAAACTCAGTTGCTTATTGTTGAAAGATAATGATATTTATTATCATTCTTAGAAGTTTTTAATGAGTAGATATTGCCTTTAACAAATATGTATCAAAATTCTTATACAAATGGGATTAACTTTGTATGACATATATATTTTTTTATATATGGCTTCATACTTCTTCAAATAAAAATACTATCTTCATTTTTTCAATCAAGAAATAGCACGTGCGTTGCATGTGCCACCCACACTAGTATATATATATATATTCTTTTTTTTTTTAACATTTGGGCTATAGCGCACAACCAAAAGTAGTTGTGCACTGTAACTGAGAAGCCAAAATATTTGGCTTTGGCTCCACCAATGCAACCCAGTTTTGTAGTTGGTGGTGCTAAAAGGAAAATAGCAATATGACTTTTTAGCACTACCAATAATGCACATGTGAGCAAAGTAGCACGCTTGAAGTTCTGACTATTCTGTTTAGGAGATTTTTAACAAAATCATAATCCCTGATAAAGAGTTTTAATATTTTCATTTTAAGGCTGCAGCTTGTCAGTGAGGAACACAAAACATAAAATAAAGACAACAATAGGAGACCTCGGAAGGGTTAGAAGTCAAGAACAAAATATATATATATATATATATATATTGTTAGGTTCTAAAGACTTAGGATTTTATGTATTTAGAACTCTAATGTGTATTGTTGGCAAACCATGATCAAAACAGGTTGTTAGTCTTGTTTAGACTTGCTCAAAGTGTGGGCGTTTTATGTAAAGTTGGAATTGAGTGGCTGCAGAAGTATTAGTGACTTTCGGCCTGGCTCGATCGATCGAATCTCAGGCAGAACATTTTTCTGCAGAATTTTCCAACTCAGCCCAAGCCCATTAAAGATTAGGGTTTCAGATCTACTTCTCCCACTATATAAAGGAAACCCTAGCCACGTTTTTAGATGAGCTCTGGATGCTTTTGTTGCTCATATTTTACGGTTTGTGTAAATCTCTTGTGAGATCCTTGAGGTGCTTTCCTTCACATAAACTTAGGATTTTCAAGGTAGAGATGACTTCAACATCTTGATGATCAACTCAGTTGCTGCCATTGGAGCTTAAAGAAAAACAAGCGTGGGTGCTTGTAGCTGATTAGAGAATCCAAGAAAGAAGGAGTCCGTGGATTCGGAGCTTGCACGTGATCGTGTCAGTAAGTTCTATTGGTGGGTAGCATTAGGAAGTCAAGCGGGGAGCTTGTAAGTCATTTTGTATGAACTTCAATTCTTTCATATAGTGGATTCAATTTACCTTGAGAATAGCTAGGTCAAATCCTCCCCAGGTTTTTACCGTGTGGTTTCTTGGGTCATCATATCATTGTGTTATTTACTTTTCCGCTGTTTTATATTCTTGATATGATTGTTTGATTGTGATAACCTAGATTTGCATAATTTGACTAAGTTAATCACTTGGCTAATTAACTAGACTAATCTGGTTGGGTTAAGGGGTCTAAAAACCGTTCAAATATATATATATAATGAGTAATAAAGTACATCATGTCAAAGCAAGGCACTTAAAACAATACAAAGAAATGGTATTTGGGAAAAGATGGGCAGCCACGTGAAGAAAGTAAGATAGTTGGGTTTGGGGTGGAAGCTAGGGCTGTCCACTTACCCGTCAGACCCGACCCACCTGTTCGGACCGACCTGGCTCAAAGACCCACGGGCAGATTCAATTGCCCAAACGGGTCAGGTGCGGGTCAGTTAGAGATAAATTTTCAGGTTTCGGTTCGGTTTCGAGTTCCACAACTTATAACCCGTAGAAACTGACCAACCTGTTAGAAGTTTAAAAAGAGGAAAAAAACCCAACTCATGAGAAGTTTCATTCTTCAAAACTTAATTTTCACGTTCTCTCTCCCTCTCTGATCTCTCTCTCTCTCAAATCCCTAACCCTAACCCTTCTTACAATCGCCGTTATCGACAAGTTTGCCTATTGCCGCCGTCGTCATCAAGCTGCTCAAAACCCAACTCTCAAAGCCTCCTCTAATCTGCTTGAAGTATCCTTTGATTTTGTGCATCTGATGGTGGGTCAGTAAAAAATGTAATTTCTTTTTAGATTTCGCACTAATCTTGTGATGAATGTGGTGATGATGGGTGAAGGGAGTGGTGATGGTGCCGGTTTAGTGTTATATCTCTCTTTCTTTCTTCGTTTCAGTCCATAGATCTGAGTTCTTGTTTGTGCTATGTGATTTATGCAGTTTGTGTTTGGGTTTGTGTCCTTTGGGTTTTGATTTCTCCGTGTTCTTTGGGTTGATTTCTCTGTCCTTTTTGGGTTTTGATTTTTGTGTTCTTTTGGCTTGATTTCTCCATGTCTGTGTTCTTTTGGGTTTTGATTTCTGTATTGTTTGGGTTGTGATTTCTCATTTTTCTTCTTTTGTTTCAAACCCGAAATTACCCGAAGGCTCCGACCCGCTCAACCGATAACCCAAGCCACTAGTTTCGATCCAAACATATGGTCAGTTGCGGGTCCATTTTACGTTCACCCGAGTGACTCGAGTCGGGTGCGGGTCAACTCCAAACCCGATCTGACTCGACCCGTGGACAGCCCTAGTAGGAGCACTAAGAACCATATTATACTTTGAAATTGAAGCTAAACTTCCCCACTAGATTTGAAATCCCTTTACTTTTCCTCATTTTCTACTCAGACTCTCACCAGTCTATCACCTCAAATCTTACACCAAGAAACTTTGTTCATTCCTCTGTGTGTGTGTGTGTGTGTGTGTGTGTGTAGGGTGTTGAAACTTGAAAGTGATCTGAAAAGACTTGAAAACACCCTATTGTGGGCGCAAGCGCCCATGACAGGCTCTGGGTTTCTCCAAATCTGTAGGAAGTATGCCTTAGCTTGGGGTGGACCATGGCGGATGGTGTAAATGAAGTCGCCACATAGTTTAGATTTAGGAACCATAAATATAGCGCCCTTGTGGAATGACTGATTTTTACTAAAGCACATGTCCGGAGTTTAGATATGGGGATGGGAATACGTTAGGCACCTAACCCCACCGAAGGTCAGCCTCCACCCATTGTGTTCCAAATCCTCATCCTATCAAAGGGTTCTCTAATATATTATTCTAAACTCACTTCATCATGTTTATTAATCAAGAAAGTTCATCATATTCATCAACCAAATCAAATGCATGTTCATGTAATTATGCATGACTTACCTCACTGCACCACAACACCTCAGCACCTATGCATCAATGCATGTTCAAGTTCTCATGAATGTTCATGTGGTTCACCAAAGCATAACCCCTAATCATCAATATATCAAACCAAGCATGTGAAACAAGTTATTCTACTAATGCTAAACATGTGAAAACTAAACTTAACAAGACCTAAACACATGATTAAAAATAAATAAAATAGCAAGAACCCTAAATCTACGTTTTTGGGCATGAGTATGCGTGCGCATACATAGGGTATGCGTGCATATCCCAACTGTATGCATACACATGCATAGAGCATGTGCATGCATACACGCCCAGAAAAACAGTTTCAAAACAACAAACAAAATAACAATTTAACAAATCCTAGCATACTTCTAATACAAAACTAAACAACCTAAACTAACAACAAAGATATCATAGATAAACAAAACAAAAAACTATTCTTAAACATGCATTGGATCTAACAACAAACAAGTGCAATACTTAACACATCAAAACATGTTCATCAAAATATCAAATCATTCAACTCTCCAATCAAAATATGGTGAGACACAACAAATTAAAACCAAACAAATCAAATCATATTTCTAAACATGTATAACAAATAAATCAATTAAAAACAAGTTATAAAAATCCAAATTAAGGAAGAGCCATGAAGAGAGACATACCTTGCTTATGAAACACAACTTGGTTGATATTTAACCAGCCCTTCAGTGTCTACACAACAAGATCGAATGATAATCAAGGGAATTAAAGGATTCAATAGTTCATAGGTAATCACAACTCAAAATAAAAAGATGTTCTTGAAAAGATTGTTTGAAAAATGTTTTTGATTTAGATTAGAAAGTAGTTTCCTGTCCTAATGAGTAATAGGGAGAGTTTTGAAAAACCAAAAAACGTGCTCAATGATTGATGTGCAGAAAGTTCAGAGAAAGAAAGAGTTTTGGAAGGGTTCTAGTGAAAATGAGTTTCTCTCTAGCTAGCGTTTGAGTTTGGAGGCATAAGGTTGTATTTATATGTTTAAACTAGGGTTTTTAGACTCATTTAGAGATTTTTGGATGTTCCAAAGGGTCTAGGGGCCGCGGTCCATCAAAGAGGGAGGCTTTGGGCCTTAAAAAATGAAGTTCTGAGCTTCTGGAAAGCAGTCGGTGCGTGCATGGTCGAGGCATGCGCACGCATGCATGATTCATGTGTACGCATTCATTCCCAAAAACCCTAATCTAACAACTCTAATGACCCAATTTCAAACGGTCATAACTTACTCAATTTAAGTCCAAATTAGGCAAAATTTGTATTCAAATTGAGGCCCAGGTTGTCTACTTTCCAATGAAATAAATTTCACTCAAAAATTAATTGTTTATCAAAAGTTATGATCAAAATAGTGAGTAAAAGTAATTTTTTAGCATTGTTTTCAAAGCGATTTGAGCATTTTTGAGTTGTGATTACTTCCAAACTATCAAAATAACTTCAATTACCTTTTGTAGACATGTCAAGCTCATCATTGGGATTGGGGACTAAAGTTTATTAATTGGGTACAAAATGAGGTGTCTACGCCTATCCACCATCAAAGGTGTGTCCTTGATGAATTTGAGTGTGAAGCGTTGTAGAGGCAAGTGGTGGAAATACAGGAGAGCACCATCAGGAAGGTATGCCATTTCTTTTCTTCCTCTAATTCACTTGTATTTTGAACCAATATGGCTCACAAAATCAAAGAAATTAGAGCTCAGTTAGATGAGGTTGCAGCCGATAAGGCTAAGTTTCATCTCTCCAAACGATTAGACAATAGGCATGTGTTGCGTGGAAGGGAGATGAGCTACACCTTTGTCCAGGCTTCAAATGTAATAGGAAGAAACCAAGACAAAGAAAAAATTGTAAAATGTCTAATGCATCTTGCAGATGATCAAAAGGTCTCTATTATTTCTATAGTTGGGATTAAAGGTGTTGGTAAAACTGCATTAGTTAAACTAGTATTCAATGATGCAAGAGTAGTCCACCATTTTGAGTTAAAAGGTTGGATGTGTGTTTTTGATGAATTCGCTTTAAAACAACTATTGGTAAAAATTATCAAATCAATAACTAGTGAAAATTGTAACAATCTGGAGGAAGAGCATTTGCAATTGTGCCTTCGAAATATTCTGGATGGTAAGAAATTCTTGGTAATCTTGGATGACATTTGGAACAAAGATAGTGTGAAATGGATTGAGTTGAGGAATTTGTTGATGGAAGGTGATGTCATGGAAGACTGAAGAAAGCACACTCGATGCTCTCTTTGATGGATAGGAACTAAATTGTTATTTTCTAGGTAGTAAATCTTGAATCCACAAGGGATTCCTTGAGTCCACAAGGTGATAAACTAGAATCCACCAGAGAAAGAATTTGAAAAAATGTCTATATTTTATTAATAATAATCTAATTTTCCTCTTACGGTTACAAAACATATAAATACTGAGAAAGTAAAACCCTAGGATGATTAGAAAATGTCTGAAACCCTAATTTGCACTAATTACACGATTAGGTGACAAAATACCAAAATTTACCAAAAGTGGCAGAATTAAGTTAAATGCAAAATCATAAACTACTGACCTTAAAGGTCATCCTAAAATAAGTGGGACCTTATTCTGAAATTTGAACAAAAAGTTATTAAGAAAACAAAAATTACTATTGTAAAGTTGTGATTTACAATTTTGTTTTATGTTGGCCTTATTCCATGACAAAAAATGTGTTGTATTTGCTTTAATTTTGTTCCTTGTATTTTGTGGGATTTTACTGTATTGGGTTTAGTATTAAGTTGGTGAAGACTCAAGCTTAATTGAAGATCAAGTGGATTTCGCGAGAAGCTCGCGAGAAGCTAACCCGCGAAGTAGCCACGTGAGAAGCACATGACTGGAAGCTGAAGAGTCGTGCTAGGCTGTCAGTTTCGCGAGTGTCTCGCGGGTAAGGCCTTCCCGCGAGGTAGTCGCGAAACATTCTGCCTGGAGGATTTTTAAGTGTGACTTTCTTACCCTTCACTCATACTATATATACCCTCATTACCCACAAATGTAAAGGAGACCATTCAGAGAGAAAAACCCTAGATAGGTTTTCTACAACACACACACCCATCTTTTAGAGAGAGAGCTACTCATCCTTAGTGAGAAATCATTCTAGCCTCTTCTCCTTCCCTCTCCCATTGTCATACCTTGAGAGGAGATTTGTACCCAAACACAACCCACACCTATTCAGAGTGTAGAGAGTGTTTTGGAGCTTGGGAAGCTTTGGGGATTTGCCAAAAGAAGCCGGTGAGGCTTGGCGGATGCAATCGGGTGTATTGCGGGATCCGGAAAGCTAGACAAGACACGGTTCTGAGAAGCCTTGTTGGAGTAAGAGCTTGGAGGGCTTAGGTACATTGGGTAGATTAGGCTTGGAGGGTCTTTTGCTATTCGTGTATCCCAACTTATTGTCTAGTGGATCGATTTACCGCTTGGAGGGCGGCAGAGAGGTTTTTTGCCGAGTTCTTCGGTTTCCTCTTCGATAACACATCGCCGTGTTATCTTGTGTTTGCATCTCTCTTCCCTTACTCTTGTGCTTTACTTTTATTGTTTGTTGTTCTTGTTTATGCACTAGAGTAGTATCGGTTAATTGCGCTTCATTTACTCTTGTTTCCGCACTTAGATAAGTTAGAGTAAAAGCAATCTAGCCGTAATTTTTAATTGGGGGTCTAAACAAGCTCTTGTGTTTATACAAATTGTTAGGACATATATGGTTTACTTGTTAAGAACATATGTCATTCTTTTATGTAATTGGCTAATCCTTTGACAAAACGCACTCAACTTGTAATTGGGTAGTTCTAGGTGTTTTTAATACTTCAAGAAACAAGGTTTCAAGATCAAGTGTTGAAGTCATCAAGTCTGTCCAAGAAACAAGCTGAAGAAGTGCTGAATCATTAAAGCTCGACACCTGCTCGATAGCTGCTCGACACCTTGCTATCTGTCGAGGTTTATAAAATCAGAAATTCTGATCTGATTTCTTGGGATCCGTGAATGTGTCTTTGGGCCTTCTTTTCTCCTAACCCTAGACATATAAAAGGATTGTTTTAAGGGCCGTCAAAGAGTTCACAAGTTGCATAAGCATTGAGCAAACTTTGTTCAAGCAAATTGTGACCGGAGACGAAGTTCTTGCCCTTATTCATCTCTTCTGAAGAAGTTGCTGTGTATGTGCACCTTTGGGTTTTGTGACCAAGCATATTCTTGATCTTCATCGTGTAGGATGAATTGAAGAACTTTGCAGCCAACCTCTCTTTCCAGTTAGTGTTGAAGTCGCGTACTGGGATCCGCGCAAATTGGTTAGTCACGTACTTGGGAGCCGTGCATCAAAAGGGGAAACTGTCACTACAGAACAAGTCCAATTGGGTATTGGGGTAAGGGTTCAACTGTAGGTTGGTAAGGTACTTGGGATTCCTTTACTTGTAACCGCTTGTTGTGATAATAGTGGAGTTTCGGGAGTGGTGACCTGAAAATCACCCGGTGGGGTTTTTGCCGTCAGGTTTTCCCCATTCGTAAACAAATCACCGTGTTATTTATTTTCCGCTGCATAATTAGTTTATTGGTGATTTGTTTGTGTTACCATGCGTTTGCATGTTAATTAACTTAATTAATAAACTTGGCTAAATTAATTAGTTAATTAATCACAATGGGTCAATTCGTTTGTGGCCTATCACAAATTTTTTGAGCATTCAATTGGTATCAGAGCAGGTACACTTGTTTTGGTTTCATTACCTAAGTGTGATCCTTGACCCCTTGTGTGTTTTGCCATGGATAATGCTTTGTATGCTTCTATGGATGTTGTTGATAGTAACATGCCATATGTTTGTGAAAATGCCTCTATGAGTGTTTATCCTCATGATTGTGATGCCATGTTACATGAATCTATGGATGTTGTTGATATTCCTAACATCAAACTCTAGAAGAAAGTGGCTAAGAAGTTTCATAAGAATTTGAGCAAGTTTCGATGAATCTAACAAATTGGTTGAGAAATATAAAAAACTTGCTGAAATTTCTCTTGAAAAGCTGAAAGAGTTTGAATGTTTGAATATGGACTTGGATGCGAAACTTGTTTTGTCTAACAAACTTGTTGATGATCTTAAATGTGAAAATGAATCTCTTAAGATGCATGCCAAGTGTTTGATTGCTGAACCTGTTGCTAAAAAGGAAGAAAATATATGTTGTAATCATGTTGTGGTACCCGATTTTGTGCTTATTTTGTGTTCTACCTCAAAGGACAAATCGATTTACATTTCTCCACATAAAAGAAATCAAAAGGTGGAGAGAAAGGCTCTTAAGCCTAAGCCTCTGTTTAGGCATCAACCTAAGATTTTGGATGGATTTAAGTTTGTTCCAACTTGCCACCATTGCTGTGTGATCGGTCACATAAGACCTCAATGCTCCAAGTTGAAGAGAGAACAAAACCATGTTTGGACCTAAACACATTGTTTGTCACCATTGTGGTGCCTTTGGTCATCTAAGACCTCATTGCTCTAATGTTCAAGCTCTTAAAAGAATAAAAAGAAAAGAGAAACTTGAGCTTTTTGGAAGTTGTTCTGTGCAAGCTAAACCGGATTTGAGGGAAAATGGTAAGTTTTTGAAGAAAGTTTTTGATGTTCTTACCTCCTTGTCTATGTGCATCTCCGGTTCTCATTCTTCCAGCCCTCGTCTCACTTCTCATGAAACACTCATTCCAAACAATAGTTTTGTTTGGATGAGGAAGGGTTCCTATGGTTAAGCTTATGCTCTTTTAGTCCTTGATCTAATTCTTTCGATCTTTGTAGGACCCTTCATGCATTAGATGCTATATATTCATGCATTTGTGCATCTTGCATTTCTTTATATGCATTGTTTTTATTGTGTTTGCATTTGATCTTACTTTTATGCTTTTGTTTTGGTTAAGTAAAAATCCAAAACCACATAAAAAGTGAAAAATTCAAAAAGTTTGATCGTATATGTTTGAGCACATTCCTCATGTGAGTTTGGCCTAGTACCTTCGTACTAATAGCGTAGTGCATTTACGAGCTTAGCTTATTATGTATGCACATATATCTTTGTGGGAAAAATCTTGAAAACTATGTGTGACTGTTGTAAATCGATCTTTAAGCTTGTCATGAATGATTGGTCAATAGTCTTGATGGTCTTGATATTTGCATAGACTTGTGCCTATATCTCTTCCCACCTTTATTTTTATGTTTTTACTTAAAGAGCTCAACAAATGTAAATCTCAAAATAAAAAGAGATAATGAGTTGCAAAAGCCGTCGCACATACTAGTATTTGACTAGGAAAAAGGGAAAGCGATTTGTATTGAAATGTATGGTGCTTAAAAAGCCAAAGACTTATTCTCAATATTGAAATATCAAAAATTTCAAGCACCGATCTCAAAATGAGATGTATTGTTCAAAAAATAATCAAATGTTATGATTTGTATAGAAGCCAAATGAAAAGCTTCTAAGATGTGTAATCATTTTATTGTGGGAGGTCATATATGTTCATTTCTATAATTGAGATAGACTACGTGACTTAGTATTAGTTGTATATGACTTGATTGAATTGATCATTGAAGTTTCACTCTAGACTAAGGACTATTCCACACTTGATCCACACACACAACACACAAGTTTAATGTTCAATGAATGCCTATTTCATTTGTGTGTTTGTACATGTTCAAATGTGATGTGTGTGTGCTCAACCATATGTGGATCAAACCAAAAAGATTTTTTTTTTTCTTTTTGTTTGCTTTTGGAAGTGATTTGTATCACCCATGTTTTTCAAATTGTTTTTGTGTGAAAAACATGTTTTCTGGGTGTTTTTGTGACTTATTTCATGTATAAGCTCAGTCACGAGTTAAAGGGTCCAATTCTCAAGTTTTTCTGCTTTGGACAGAGAGTTTCGCGATTGTTTCACGAGTAAGACTTACCCGCGAAAAATTTAGCGAGTAAGCTTCTTGCGAAAAATTTCGCGAGTAAAATTTCCAGATCAGCTTTTTAAAGGCATTTCGTGGGACATTTGTTTTAAATTTCTCCCATCTTCTCCCAAACTCCTATTTTTATTTTTCTACATCAAAACCCAACTAAATTCAATTGTTTTTCATTC
The DNA here is from genome assembly GCA_019022515.1 of Quercus aquifolioides. Lineage (NCBI taxonomy): Eukaryota > Viridiplantae > Streptophyta > Magnoliopsida > Fagales > Fagaceae > Quercus > Quercus aquifolioides. Next base: position 27,670,350 of record CM032329.1, read on the forward strand.
CATTAACATCCCTAAGGTAATATTTAACTCTTTTCATTGATTTTGATCCTTAGACTATGTGTTTGGAGGTTTTATGTTCATAGTTGAGATTTTCTCAAATGGGAGTTAGAAAACTTAATTTTTGTCAATCTTTTTTATTGGGTTTTGTTTTAAATGACGATTTGCTTGGGATGTTGGCCCCCTGTGTCAAAAATAACATGTATTTAGACAATATTTTCAAATGTTCATGCATTGTTTAACATACATGTGTAGTGTGTGCACTCTAAGTGTTTGATAAAATGCTCAAATGGCATTTTCTCGTTGTTTTGAACTCCGATGAGTACCAAATTTTGGGGATTACCATAATTATGCATGGTTATCATGTTTTGATCATTGGTTGTGTATTTTACACACTTTTCCCTGTAAGTGCTTGCTCATGCATTGGTCACGCATTTCACATGCACACTAGATGCACCTTGCTATACATATTCTAACACTTGACATATTTTTATATTCACTCATGCTAGTTAAGTCTTTTTAGACCTTTTATCACTTATAACATGTTCTTGTATCTATGTTATGCCCGAGTCTATACTTTGTTCCATCATCTTTAACATGTCATGTTCTTTATGCTTTGTAGCATTTTTTTAAAGATATTTTTGTCTTTCATTTGAGCTTATTTTCTCATTCATCTTGCACCCCTCATGCATCATCTTTTACCCTTGTTCATATCTTCTTTTCTTTCCCTCATTCCTCTTGATTCATTTGTCTATTCGTGACAAAAAGGGGGAGAGTATACCGGAGAGTATACCGGTGTGTTTCGTCATTTCTATATGACTCATGTGCACATTCTTAGGGGGAGAAATTCTACCTCATGCACATTCGTAGGGGGAGAAAGCCATAGGGGAGATGCATATACCAAGGGGGAGAAGACATCTTTTATGAGAAAACCTTGTTTTGTTTGTTTTACTTTATGCTTGTTTTCTCGTTGCTTTATGGTGCTTTGAGTTATATTTAGTATCTATGCTTTGTTGCTCTCATCGCATCGTGTTTATGTGTTGGACATGCATTTATCCTTATGCTATTGTGCTTTATTGGTTGCATGTTCGGATGATCATTTGCTTTGCTATATGATCATTGTGGTCATTTCCATATGACTATTTTGTGTTTGATCAAGTTGCTCATATGTTTTACAACATGTTTACTTGATCGTATGTTTACTTGTTATATTATACTTGTCCTTTTAACACTTGAAATACCTTAAGGGTCTAATGCGTTTTGTGCAAGTGTTTCAGGTTACAGGTATATATGTTCCAAGTGCTTCACAACTTCTAGACTTATGTGTGAGTGAGTTTTGCCATTGTTTCCAAACTCACGTTTAAGTCTAAAGTCTATTATAAGGTGTTTTGTCAGGGAATTGCCAAAGGAGGAGATTGTAAAATTGCGATTTACAACTATGTTTTATGTTGGCTTTACTCCATGACAAAATGTGTTGTATTTGCTTTAATTTTGTTCCTTGTATTTTGTGGGATTTTACTGTATTGAGTTTAGAAAGACTCAAGCTTAATTGAAGATCAAGTAGATTTCATGAGAAACACGCGAGAAGCTAACCCGCGAAGTAGCCACGTGAGAAGCACATGATTGGAAGCTGAAGAGTCGTACTAGGCTGTTAGTTTCACGAGTGTCTCGCGGGTAAGGCCTTCCCACGAGGTAGTCGCGAAACATTCTGCTTGGAGGATTTTCAAGAGTGACTTTCTTACCCTTTACCCATACTATATATACCCTCATTACCCACAAATGTAAAGAGGACCATTCAAAGAGAAAAACCGTAGATAAGTTTTCTATAATACACACACCCATCTTTTAGAGAGAGAGCTACTCATCCTTAGTGAGAAATCATTCTAGCCTCTTCTCCTTCCATCTCCCATTGTCATACCTTAAGAGGAGATTTGTACCCAAACACAATCCACACCTATTCAAAATGTAGAGAGTGTTTTGGAGCTTAGGAAGTTTTGGGAATTTGCTAAAAGAAACCGATGAGGCTTGGCAGATGTACTCGGATGTATTGCAGGATTTGGAAAGCTAGACAAGATACGATTTTGGGAAGCTTTGTTGGAGTAGGAGCTTGGAGGGCTTAGGTACATTTGGTAGATTAGGCTTGGAGGGTCTCTTGCTATTCGTGTATCCCAACTTATTGTCTAGTGGATCGATTTACCGCTTGGAGGGTGGTAGAGAGGTTTTTCTCCGAGTTCTTCGGTTTTCTTTTCGATAACATATCGTCATGTTATCTTGTGTTTGCATCTCTCTTCCCTTACTCTTGTGCTTTACTTTTATTGTGTGTTGTTTATGTTTATGCATTATAGTATCGGTTGATTGCGTTTCATTTACTCTTATTTCTGCACTTAGATAAATTAGAGTAAAAGCAACCAAGCCGTAATTTTTAATTGGGGGTCTAAACAAGTTTTTGTGTTTATACACATTTTCGAGCATTCAACTATAAACGGCAAAATCACCGTTTTCAGGGGCTAAACAGAGGAATTCGCCAATTTCAAGGGGTACCTCTGTTTAGCCCCTGAAAATTGTGATTTTGTCACCTAAACATAGTGCCTTTTTGCCTTGTGCAATGATTTCAGGCATGCGTGAGAGTCTGGAAAGGCTATGGCGGTCTATTCTACATCAGGGGGTGCCAATGGAAGTAAGATCCTTGTACTACACGCAGCCCCACAACTATTTCAATGATGAGCACCATGTGCCCGTACAATTTGGAAGGTCTTCCACAAAAAGAGTGTCTCTCTTTATTTATAATATGGGCATTTGATGAAGGAGAAGAGAGGCAACATGCAAACCTCGTGGAAATTGGGGAAGAGATTGTGAAGAAATGCAAAGGAGTTCCCTTAGCAGTGAAATCGTTGGGAAGCTTATTATATTCAAAGCTTGTTGAACGCGATTGGCGCTTTGTAAAAGACAATGAAATCTGGAAATTGAACAGAAAAGAAGGTGATATTTTGTCAGCCTTGCAATTGAATTACAATCAGATGCCATCTTACTTGAAACAATGTTTTTCTTATTTTTCATTTCTTTTAAAAGATTATAAATACAATACTTAAGACTTAATTCCATTTTGGATGGCACAAGGGTTGCTTCAATCACCGGATGAAAATCAAGAGCCAGAAGATATTGGTAACCAATATGTAGATGAGCTCTTTTCAAGATGCTTTCTTGAAGATTATAGTGATGCTGGTTACTTTCGACTATTCAAAATACATGATCTTGCACATGATCTAGCGCTATCAATAGCCCAAAGTGAGTGTTTAATTATGAATTATCAGACCCAAAACATCTCTAAAAAGGTTTGGCATTTGTCCTATTATGACAACACTTGGCAGGATGAAAATATTTTGAAATGTTTACAAAAATCAAAGGGTTTACGGACCATTTTTTTCTCCGATTGAAGGGGTTGGACTCACTTCTGAATCCTTTATTGATGCGTGTCTCTCAGGATTTAAATACTTGCGAGTTCTAGATTTAAGTGACTCATGTTTTGAGGTGTTACCTAGCTCTATCGGTACCATGAAGCATTTAAGGTGGATAAATTTAAGAAAAAAATTCAAAAATGGAAAAACTCCTAAACTCCATTTGCAAGCTTCAAAATCTGCAGACTTTATTCCTTGATGGATGTGAAAAATTAGAAGAACTGCTGAAAGATATAAGATATATGATCAGCCTCAGATGGTTGTCAATAACAACCAAACAAAAGTCTCTACCTACGGCCTAAAATTCCAATGATGAATTTCAAATCTTTCATTGTTTAAAAAAACCCAAACAAAGAATTTTAAAATCAAAGGATTTCAAATCAAGACATTTTAAATCAATGGATTTCAAATCCAAATGTTGTCATCCAAACACAACCTAAGAAATTTGGCATTATTTAATTGTGGCAATCTAGAATCTTTGTCTGAAATGTTGCAAGGTTGCACATGCCTCCTTCGGATGTTGATTATTGACAGTTGTGGGGGTATGATTTCTTTAATTCCAATTCTAAAATTCCTTACTAGTTTAGAGGTTTTGGCCATTGAGAATTGTGAAAAACTTGATCTGGCTGAAGGGGAAGACAATCAAGAAGAATTCCCAACAGTTCTTCGAGCATTAAGCTTCTCTGAATTACCACAGTTGGTGGTTTTGCCTGAATGGATTAAACGGTCTGCAAAAACATTACAGTACATATCAATCCAGAGTTGTCCCAACTTGACAACATTACCAGAGTGGCTACTGAATCTTAAAACACTTTAAAAACTTATAATTTTGAATTGCCCCAAATTGTGGCTCGAAGATCTTTCAGAAGTGCCGAATGTCCCGAGTTAAGTAGAAGATGCCAACTGGAAATCAGAGAGGAATGGAACAAGTTTGCTCATGCATAAGAAATTTATCTTGACTATATGCGGATTAAATAAGCTGAGAATTAGGTATGGAGTAATCAGTTCCCTCTCTTTTAATTATTCTTCTTCTTAGAGTTTAATATTGTTCTATCTCTGTTGTGTGATCAATAGTGTTGCAAATCCGTTCTCAAAAGAAAAAATAGTGGGTGAATCTCACATTGGGAAATGAGTGTAAGTTAAAGAGGTTTAAAGTCTGTGTTGTATATTCAAGAGTTAGGCCATTTTGGATATACACCACTGTAAGTTTCTTTAAAACCTTCCCCTCTCCCCGTGTGTGTGTGTTATTCTCAAAAGAAAAAATAGTGGGTGAATCCCACATTGGAAAATGAGTGTGAGTTAAAGAGGTTTAAAGTCTGTGATGTATATTCAAGAGTTAGGCCCTTTTGGATATACACCACTGTAAGTTTTTTTAAAACCTTCCACTCTCCCCGTGTGTGTGTGTGAATCCCACATTGAAAAATAAGTGAGTTAAAGAGGTTTAAAATCTGTGCTGCATATTCAAGAGTTAGACCCTTTTGAATATACAACATTGTAAGTTTCTTTAAAACCTTCCCCTCTCCCTATGTGTGTGTGTGTTAAAAATATTTAGTATTCTAAAAAAAAAAAAAAAATAGTGTTGCAAATCCATATACACATAAATATATGCATATTAAATACTCATTCGTCCACTTTACATTTGTTTAAAGTTGGAATTCTTGTTATGCTAATTAAATGTTGTATAATGTTGATCAAGTTGAACAAATTTTTTTTAAGAAGTTGAACTTTTTAACATTTTATCGATGTTTTCTACTCAAATTTGCTACTGCATTGCAAAAATAAATGAATATTTTTAAAACAAAATAAGATAGCTTGTGTAATTTGTGTTATATTCCCTACTACATAAATTTCAAACCACTGATTTATAATTAGATAACAGCATCTAAATCAGTATATTCCAAGACAAATATCCGAATATGTTTTATGAGCTTCTAACTCTGGCTAAGTGTTTTTTTTTTTTTTTAATAAAGTAAACGAAGTTTAAAAAAGAGAAGAAATTTATACATTCTACAAGCTGTATGCATATAACTTTTTTGAAAAACTTGGGTTATAGTTTGGTCATTCAAAATTGAAAATTTGAATTTGGTAATTGAAATTTCAAAAGATGGACAATTTCTTCCCTTCGTGTATGAGGTTGGCTTGATTTTGGTGCCTTTAATATCGGTGCATTTAATTTTGGTCCTTTATATATAGGATGGGTTTTATTTGGTGACACAGGACAGGAGTGTCCATTGTGTAGCACGCAAGCCCAGCCCATAGTGTATTGCTAGCCCAGCCAAAAGAATTATGCAACTTGGACTTGGATGCCCACTTCCAGGCCGATTACATACACAAGACTTTGAAGTGTCATTTTAAACTTCTTAATGTCAATCTAACTTCATGTGTTTATTCTGCATTAGTATCATCTATCTATGTATTGGAATCGCAAGGTTTTTTTTTTTTTTTTTTTTTTCTTTTATGTTTTGCAACTATTAAGTTTCTTTCTATTATATTTTGGAACTAGCCTGGCTTTTTATTTCTCCTATGCTTAGAGGGCAGTTCTAAGCAAATACTTATGTGTTTTTGTAAGTGAAGAAGACAAACATTGAATAGTTTTGAATGCAATAACAAAACTTGTCTGATTAAAAAATTTTGTATCTCTTTGGTGGATTTTATTGAGTGGTGAATTTATTCAAGCCTTGTATCCTTGGTATAATTCTATTGGGTGGTGATAATTTGTATCCCATTGAATTTCTACTTGACGGAGAGCTTTGTATCATTTTATTGAATGTGAGTTCTCATCTTCCAAAACAATCCACCAACAACTGGTGTCAACTTTGTTATCAGAGCTTTTGTTCTATATATGGTTAGTTGTCGTTAGGGGTGGCAAAGTAAACTCAAACTCATTTGCCTACCCAAACTCATCCACTCTAATTGAACCCAAACCTACCCAATTATTAGTTAGGTTAAATGGGCATCAACCCAATTAGATCCAGTGATTATTAGGTTTTAGGCTACGTTTGGTTGAATGAAAAATATTTTTCGAATGTAAAGTATTTTTAGGTGAAAGTGTTTTTGGAAAAGGAGAATATTTTTAAGTGTTTAGCTGCATTATGAAAATTGTTTTAGAAAATGTTTTCATGTGTTTGGTTACATTCTGAAAATGTTATTTTTCTACTAATTTCTCATATTTTCTCAGCCATTTTCTTAGCATCCAAACAAATTTTATAATAGAAAATTTCAATATATAAACTTAAAAAAACAAAAATAAAAACAAACCCATTCGTTAAACTCAAACAATTCAGTCAAACTAAGAAAAGGAGGAAGAAAGAGTGATCAAAAATTGAGGGGTGATCTTGGACCGAGGTGGGTCATGGGCAACGATCTCGGCGTGATCTCGGACCAGCGTCTGCATGAGAGAAGAGAAGAAAAGGGAGATGGGTTTGAAGGGATGTGGATTGGGTATTGTAGAGGTGAGATGGGCTTCGCCGGCGTGAAGGGGGACCTCGGATCGGCGTCTGCGTGTGGGGCGTCGAGATTGAGACGATGAGAGTTCGATCTAGAGGGTGGCGATGGCGGCGTGATATTGGCGATGCGATTTGGGGTGCGATCTCAGCGGCGGGATCTCGACGATGCGATCTGGGGTGTGATCTTTGCGACGCGATCTCGGCGATGCGATCTGGGGTGCGATTTCAGCGGTGGTGCGATCTGGGGTTAGGGCGGTGGTGCGATCTAACTCACTCTCCCTACTCTCTGTTCTTGCTCTTTCTCTCTCTTTCTTCGGGTGACTGAGTCCGGAAATCATTTGAAAGTAAAATACAAGTGTAAATTATTTTCCACTTCAAGGCTTGATATTTTACGGTCAACGGAAATCATTTTCCGTTTGACTGAATTTTCCGGCCAACCCAAACACGCCCCGTGATGTAAAATATTTTTCGGATTCCGTTTACTGCCGAAACAAATGCACCCTAAACTAAAAACCCATTGAGGTCCATTTAACCCAAAAACAATATACCCAAATTCAACCCAATCATTCCCATATATATATATATAAACCAGCCTTCAGACGTTTCAGTGTTTCACGAAGGTTTTCATTTTCCTCATTTTCTCGGCCTCCAATCACGTCTTAATTAGAAACTCAAGTAGCTTTGGAGATTCCTCAGATTTTTGTCATTTCTCTCAGATCTTCGTCTCCTCAGAAAGCTCACCTGGTAATTTTCAAAATTCAATCTTTTTTCTTTCTTTATATTCACCACTTTGCACTGTTTGGTCTCTAAGAAAGTGAGAGAAAAGAAAGGAAAATTGAAAATTTGAAACTTTTATCACCAACCCCAACATTATTTATACAGGAAAACACATCAAAACCCAGAAATATCCATAACCATTCCACAGCAAATTCACATTTCTCATTATTAATACCCATTTCCCATTTCAAAAATTGCAAATTAATCAAAACAAAAACCAATAAGGGATGAAGACCGAAAGAAGTTTACTTTGTTCTGTGAAAGTTGAAGAAATCTGCAAAGTGTTTTCTTTGGTCTTGCAGTGAGAGACTTTTCCACAGAAGAATTGGTGGAGGAAAGAAAAGGAAAAGAGAAGATATTTGATGAGATTAGGAAGAAACGGGTGGATGAGAAAAAAGACGAAAAAAAAATTGGAATGAAAAGAAGACAAAAAAGAGGGAAGAGGGTTTGGTGGGATTTTTTTTTAATTACCGTTATACTAGTCCACGACAAATTAAAAATAAAATATATCACAATAGCTGTGGTGTGAACGTCAAAAGAAAATTAAATTTATTAATAAAATATTAAACTGGACTGACCACAGTTAAAAACAAAGACTCATGAAAATATTATGATATTTTATTACACAGTCCACACCATAATTTCACAATAATTTTATAATATTTAGCAAATTATTATTAGTTCTTATTTGGAATTACTACTAACATCACTTTTTTTTATTTTTTATTTTATCTATCGTTAACAACTTGTTACATAATTTTTTTTGTTGGTCATTTTTGAAGATTTTAGAGTACTTTGGTCATTTCCACTTTAGTAGCATTTTGGTAATTTTGATAATTGGGTAATTCGGTGGGTTGGGGTTTACCCATAATAATTGGGTTAGGTTAGACTTGGGTTAGAATTAATTAGTTAAATGAGTTTTAATGGGTAAATGAGTAATTTCTTGAATTTTGATTTATGACAATTTTTTTACATTATTATATCATTCTTACTATTCTCCTACATAAAATATAACACTGCTGCTTTTTTTTTTTTAAACTGTTCGGGTAACAGTTTGTGTTTTTTGATGAATGAAATATTCATTCGTATTATAATTTTATGTGGGAGTAACAAATAATGGTTGCAGCTTTATTTGGAGGTTGACGCAAAATGATCTCAATATCTCCACAATGAGCTAGTTGGCAAAACCTGAAGTTGTACATGATGACAAACCATATCTGCAAGGAAGGAAGCAGCAGACAAGCTTGCCAGAGATAAGATTTTAAATTCAAAGGCATATGATTTTCTATAATGTTGCCCTTGCAGAAATACTGTAACCGTGTGACATATGATCTTGCGATTAGAATTACAAAGAATATTTTCTAGAATTTACTTCTTGCATTGCCTACCAAAATTATTATGAAATCAAATTCGTATTCTTTGAACAGTCCATGTTAGACCAGTAATAATAATACTACAACTACTGCAAAAATAAATAAATAAAATACTAAATAATAATCTTAGTCCAAGTTTTCCCATTAAAGTCATCAGCACCATGGTTGCTTTATTATAATTTTCCATACTCAGCAATCTAGGCATTGACATTTAGTGCCGGTTTGGATAGCAATTAATCCGGCGTTGCGTTTTTGTTCACGTGTTTTCTCCTTTTTTTTTTTGCCTGCATTTGTTATCTTTGAGAGATAGTATTTACTGTTCATAAACAGTGTATGCACTGTTTACGCACTGTGCATACACTGTTCACGCATTAAAAAATATTAAAATGAGTCCCACGGAACTATTCATACATTTAAAAATTATTTTGCTACAGTGTTTTTAGTAACAATCAATGTTCAAAAACAATAAGTTGTATCCAAACGAACTTTTAAAGAAAAATTAGCACGGTAAAAATGGAGTAGTGGTGGCCATCATAATTTCTACTGCACATGATCAATTTTCCACCAAAGACTATTAATAATGATAATTTTTAGCCTAATTAAGTCTTTCTTTTTTCTTTTTTTTTTTTTTAAGTCAATAACCTTAGTCTATGTCTACTAAAATCAACAGCACAGTTGCCGTATTAAAATTGACATACTCGGCAATCTAGGCATTGACATTTCAAGAGAATATGACACCGCAAAAGTGCAGTCACGTTGGGGATTAGAATCCACCAATGTCCATAGCACATGATCAATATTTTCAACGAAAAGCTTGAAGTCAAATTATTATATTATCATTCTATTCCCCTCCCCGTATAGGTTTGAATGGTTCTCCATGCATATATATAATGTTTTGTCAGTATAACATAGCATACAAGAACTTTCTTAAAGTCCTTTTTTAGGCGATATTGGAGATGAATCAAATCAACGTGCATTTATATATGCAACCTTCACAATTTTCTAAAGCCAATATATGCATCTGAGTCTCTTAAGCCCGCGTGAAATGCGCCCAAAAAGGCAAGCAGAAATGTCTACATCCCACTGTTTCTTTATGTTTTTTTTCCTCTTGCTACTATGTTCATCAAGTCGCATGTCTAATGCACTGAATGATGCTTTGAAGCAACAACAATCTGACATGCTCAGTTTAGGTGCAGTTGTAGATTACACCTCTCTTGCTGGCAAAAAAGAGAAAATAGCGATGGATATGGCAATTGAGGATATATATGCTCATGCCAATCAGCAGAACTTCCCCACCCTACATGTGGAAAACTCTCGAGGAGACCCTTTCCGAGCAGCCTCTTCTGGTGAGAACTTTTTTATGTGTTGCTTCGTAACTCATTCAGAATTGTGTCCGTTGAAATTGTTTCAAAATAATAAGTGAAAGTATGCCAGGCAGGCTAGATCTAGATATCATTAGGTATTATTTAATTACAGTTGTTAAAATTAACTCAATCTCATGGCAACAAGCCAACAAGTACTGGTATTAAGCTATTCCTTTTTCTTTGTTAAGTGAAGATTTAAACCACCAAGATGACTAGAATGTATTGTAAAAACCAATACTAAAAATATTAATATTCATAAAGAACTTTCTTGTTTAATGAGACCAGAGATATTTTATCATCCCTCTTGTAAGGTTGCATGAAAATTTGTCTTGCAATTAAACTAATTACTCTTCCTCCTGATTCGATCAATGAGATTCTATCACTTTGGTAAGGTTGAAAGTCAACGGGAATCTATGACTTGGGTGGCTAGATGGAATCATGGAAATTTATATCAATGCATACGATGCAGTCAATTTACTCTTTCCTACTTTAATAGGACCCCACGTATATGTGAAAGTAAAATTTTAATAGTTAGTCAGTAGAGATATGTCATCTTTAATTTCTCACTGCAAATCTTATTATGTAACTTTGAGGTATCTTGACAGATTTTGACATGGATATATGAATATAGGACACGAACTTGTTTATCGGTTCTAGATTTATAGGTATTTGTTTGCATAACGGATTTAAATTAAATTTCAACTGAAGTAAGCTATATTAGACTTACAGATGATAAAATTTTGATTGCAGTTAAGACCCTCATTGAGAAGCAACATGCGAAAGCAATAATAGGGTTTGGAACATGGCAAGAGGCTGTGTTTGTTGCTCAGCTTGGCAATGAATCCAAAGTCCCTATCCTGTCATTGGCAAATGAAGTCCCACAGTGGGCCTCTTGCCACTGGCCATTCCTAGTAAATGCCGCTCGCAGCCAAAATGCTCAAATGAAAGCTGTGGCAGCTATAATTCAAAGTTGGAAATGGAGGAAAGTGAACATTATCTATGAAGACATGAACCCAGCTGTGACTGGCATTAGCCCTGAAATCATTGCCGCTATACAAGAAGTGGACGCGGAGATTAACGACCTTTTGCCTCTCTCTCTTTTTCCTCCACATCATTCTCTCTCAAAAAAGTTGGAGCACCTGAAAAATGGGTCGTGTAGAGTTTTCCTTGTTCACACTTCCATTACCTTAGCCACTAAAATCTTCATGGAAGCGAATAGTATAGGAATGATGGGTAAGGATTATGTTTGGATCACCACCAATGCCATTACAAGTCAAATTGATTCACTTAATGCATCAATTATCTCCTCAATGCAAGGTGTCTTAGGAGTCAAGGGCTACTTTTCCACCACAACTAAAAGCTACAAAGATTTCCACTTTAGATTTCGGGCCATGTTTCATTTGCAACATCCTGGTGAGCCAGTACCGGAACCAGGGACTTCTGCGATGCAGGCCTATGATGCTGCACGGGCTGCGGCTATCGCATTGATGGAAAAGCCTAATTTGAAAAGCTGTACAAATATAACAGATGATGTTGCCTGTATGCATGAAATGAATGGACAACAATTGCTTGGAAAAATCTTGCAAAGCAATTTTGAGGGGTTAACTGGTGCGTTCAATTTTAAAGAGGGAAAATTGGCTCCAATACACATTTTTCGAATAGTTAATGTGGTTGGGAAAAGTTATAGGGAACTTGGATTCTGGTCGGAGGGACTAGGCTTCTCAGAGAGCATCCATAAGGCTAGCGAGTACAACAGGTCAATGAGTATTCTAGGACAAGTGTTTTGGCCAGGAGGGCCTTGCTCAGTGCCAAAAGGGTGGGGGGTGCCAATTAATGCAAAACCACTGAAAATAGGAGTACCAGTAGCGACCGCTTTTAGTGAATTTGTGAATGTCAGATATGATCGTCCTGGGGACAAACCAATCGTTAATGGATTTTCCATTACTGTCTTTGAAGCTGCCTTAGATCTTCTACCATATCACTTGCCATATGAATTTATTCCATTTAACGGCACATATGATTCTCTGGTCCAGCAAGTTTATGTGAAGGTAATATTTATCAACTACAGTACTTTTTTGTAGTACCGATTTAGAAAGTATACTATAGGTTTGTCCTATTTTGCCACCCAAATTGTTTTGAATCAATTCATTTGCAACATAAAAAATTATTATAGTGTAAAATATATAAAAGCAACTTATGAAAATTGATAGAACTGCCATATTCTAATTAGTTTGTTCCACATTCATTCAATAAACTAGTTATATTTCACTCAAAAAAAAAAAAACTAGTTATATTAATTTGACTTAGGGTTATAGTATATGAATATGTCATCTTAGGATAATTTCAATTCAAGTTGTAAACTCTACGTCTTTAGAAGCTAGGGAGAATGAAATGCAAAACTTACCACTAAAGCACCAACCTTGTAAGTATTACTAGATTAGCTCAACTGATATGTTACTTTGTGTTTGAGAAGACTTTTGATGCAGTTGTTGGAGATACTGCCATTATTGCCAATCGTAGTGAATATGCAGAATTCACACAACCCTATTCTGACTCTGGTCTCCAAATGTTGATATATTTCAAGCCAAAAAGGGTAGAAAGAGCTTGGTTGTTCAAAAAGCCGTTCACCACCTTTATGTGGGTTTTACAGTGGTCATTAATGTTTATAATGGATTTGTTGTATGGTTGATAGAGCGGACTCACAACCTAGATTTCAGGGGCGGTATATGGAACCAAATTGGAACCATACTTACCTTAGCCTTCACAACGCTGTTCTCACTACAAGGTAACTATATTTCGTTTCTACTTGGATTAAATCATGAAGGATTCTTCAATCGACATTTATTATGAGAGTTTGTAACAAATTTACTCTTATCATGTCCCTTCTTAAAGATATCAACTAAAGTCTTTGTGGCCAAGAGTTTTGTAATTTAACTAATATCTCATAATATTTTTAATAGAGATATCTAAAGTTCAAATCACATGTCTCCTTCTACTATTAAATTATCAAAAAAAAAAAAAAATCTTTGTATTATGCATGCATGCAAGCATCTTAAACAAGTTAAATCATATAGGAGAATCCGTAAATAGATTCTTCCTGTCCATGCTATGCAGTGCGTAGGATACCCTTTTCATATATGACATATTTTTTACCTAACTGCATTAGCATAGGAACATGTGGAATGCTAAGTTGTATATTCTCTCTTTACTTGCGGAGGTCACTCATATATATGTCCAAATATATAAACCCAGAAAATTGTTGTTAGTAACTATTGTGTGTTTACTTGTAGGAGAGAAATTACACAGCAACCTGTCCCGGATGACTATGGTTGTATGGCTATTTGTGGCGTTAGTTATCACACAAAGTTTCACGGCCAGTCTAACATCACTGCTCACCGTTCAACAACTTGATCAAACAACGATCGACATTGAGACACTTAAAAAGAGTGGAGCCAAAGTTGGGTGTGATGCGAATGCATTTGTTGGAAAATATTTGGAGGTGGTCTTAGGTTTTCAACCCAACAACATCAGGAGGATAGGTTCGGGAGATTATTATCCACAGGCTCTTAAAAGTGGAGAGATTGCAGCAGCCTTTATTGAGGCCCCATATGTTAAAGTGTTTCTCGCTAAATATTGTGAAGGTTTCATCACTTCAGGACCAGCATTTAAAGTTGGAGGTTTTGGATTTGTGAGTATCCATTGATTCATTCACAGTTTAACCTTACCTTTTCAAATCATTATTCTAGACTGTGTTTTCGCATTTGATTTTTCTCAAGAAGATGTATTCTGTCGCGTTAGTTCGTGATTATTAAAGTTTTTTTAATTTTTATTTTATTTTTCTACGACATTATTTAGTTGAATATCACTAGAACTTTGCATTGAAGTAGCCACTAGAGTAGACATATAACTCCCTTTTAGAAAGACGGTTATTTTTTTATTTTTTATTTTTTTCATGTGAAAATATTATAGGAGGAATATGAAAAATATCCTCATACACTCATTTCTATCTACTATTTTGCACAATTATACACAATTTATACAAAAATATCCACATTTTTAAAAGTTAAATTTTTTTTTTTTTAAATGTCCACATTTTTAAACATAAAAAACTGATGTAAAACTATGATTGTAAAAGAGCGGATGTGAGGGTATTATTTTATTCAAAGGTACTATTAAATATATTATTAGCAACGCGATGTGTTAGACCATGTTGTACATGCTAGAGTAGATGCGGAAGAGGAAGCATAGAATAAGAACACCGAGAACATGAAGGCTACGTAGTTCAGTCTTGACAGCTTACATCTACAGAGGAGTCCCTTAAGGGCTACATCTTTATTGTATAAAAGTGTAGTAGAATAACCTGTGTTACAATGAACCCTAACATGAGTATATATAAGCGACTAAACCCTAGACTACTAATACAAGTAGGACTGGGTTTGAGCTTATTACATTGGGCTAATATATCTAATATATCTAGGTTTGGATCTATTACATTGGGTTAATATATCTAATATATCTCTAACATGTACAATACTTTAACATTTCAAATTAGTTTTATTGATGTAAAGCCTAAAACATAATTTTCATTTCTCACTTCTCAGGCTTTCCCAAGGAGCTCCCCTTATCTACCTGATATTTCTGAAGCAGTTCTAAAATTATCTGAAAGTGGAAAATTGCGACAGCTTGAGGATTTTTTAACCTCTTCCTACAAGTGCTTAGCATCTAATTCTGACGATAATCTTGATAGTCTTGGACTGAATAGTTTCTGGGGTCTCTTTGTCATCACTGGTGGTATGTCCACCATTGCTCTTTTGGCCTTTATTTTTCGTTATGTTCGTGAAAGATGGTATCGACCTTTAGGCCAAGCCCAAGCACAACAGCATCATGCCCCATCTGTCGATGAATTATGGATGTTTGCCCCTAAAATGGAAAACCAATAACAATCT
Source organism: Quercus aquifolioides (assembly GCA_019022515.1). Classification (NCBI taxonomy): domain Eukaryota; kingdom Viridiplantae; phylum Streptophyta; class Magnoliopsida; order Fagales; family Fagaceae; genus Quercus; species Quercus aquifolioides. The sequence continues at coordinate 27,685,708 of CM032329.1, forward strand.
TATCTGTAATAACCATGTATGTAAACCTGCTGGCAAAAGCACACATTGTACTTAGCTGCTAGTAACACTCTTTTTAGTGTTAATAATTTGTATCCATTAGATTAGATATTAAATCCATTATGTGGATTTCATTTGAATCTACACAGTTTGATTTAGATGAATAGTTAATGGCATTACATACAATCAGATATTTAAGTATCCAAATCTATTGATTCAAAATTCAAATTTAAATTCAAGTATTCAAACGCAACCTTAGAGATAAGTCCAATATATCAATCACATACTTGTCTTGTTCCTTTTGATTAGGAATTAGAAATTTCAAATTCCATCAATCAGAATACTTGAGATGTTGTTGGCGGGCGTGTGATAGGAGGCAAAGAGACATAGGGAGAGGACAATGGAGATAAAGATTCAAGAAGGATCAGTCTCCTTTCTTACATCATCATCCAAAGGTTGGTGGTGGTAGTGGTGGTCTCTTGCCGGCAATTGGTGGTGGTGGGAGTGTTGTATATATAGTATATACATGGATATATTGTAATGATGATGTTTGAGTTTGGAGAATATTGTTTCATAAAGTTGTTAAAGTGAAAATTCAAGTTATGGAATTTTCTAAGTGAAAATTAGAAATTCAACATTTTCGATTAGTCGAAACTTTGGCTTGATCGATCGAAACGGTAAAAAAATAATTCTGGAGCCTCTAGATGAATCAATCGTTATTCGATTCCTATTTGATCGATTGAAAAGAGCATTCAATCAATCAAAAAGAGCACTCAATTGATCGATCGAAAAGAGCACTCAATCGATCGAAAGGAACTTTCGACTGATCAAAAGTCGTAAAACAGGACTTTCTGCAAAATTTTCTAGTAACTGTTCTAAATGTTTGAAGAGGTATCAAGCTTTGTGAACAATTTTATGAAACATTTTGACTCTCCATATATGCCTTTTTGTTAGGACATATGTGAAATTGTTAGAGACATATGTTATGTATATTGGCTAATCTTTTGACAAAACGCACTTTACTTGTAATTGGATAGGTCTATGATGAGTTTAGTTCTTCAAGGAACAAGAGTTCAAGTTTAGTATTGAAGCCATGCAAATCTGTCTAAGAAACAAGTGAAGAAGTGTTGTTCATTAAAGCTCGACGGATAGCTCAACAGAATAATATCTATTGAGGTTTAATGATGTAGCTCGACAAAAACTATATCTATCGAGAATTACAAAATTAGAATTTCTAGATCTGATTTCACGCATATCCATGTGTATCTATGTAGGGTTTCTTTTCTCACAACCCTAGACATATATAAGAATTATTTTAAGGGCCGTCTCAAGAGATGCAAAGGTTGTTGCACTTGTTGTTGCATGCATATTGTGATCGGAGACAATTTGCCCTAGTTCATCATACTCTCTCTAGAAGCTACTGCGTCTTTGTGCCAAGGGTTTTGTAACCAAGGAGCTTCTTGATCTTTATTATTGGATGAACTGAAAAACTTTTCAGCCAACATCTTCCTCAAGTTGGTGTGTTAGTCACGTACTGGGATCTGTGTATCATTGGTTAGTCACGTACTGGAGAAGAGTGACCTAACCTGCAATGCCATAGGCTAGTCTTATCTACTATAGAGATACAAGAATTGCGACAAAAGGAAGAAAACTTGGAAAGTTTAGAAAGAATATCAGAAACGGATGGTGGTAGAGATTCAACAAAGATGCTTTGCAATGTGTAGAGTTCTCCTTGCTTCTTATCCAACCCAATCATCTTCCAAAGCTGTAAGTCCTAAATGAGATAGTATTGTGAAAGAAAAATACATCAACAAGATGGATTTTGGGTTAGTTTGCTTATAGAAATCATATTGAAGGAAAAACTAGGAATGCAAAACACATTTTCTAAAACTAAAGTAGGAGACACTTAAACAGTTCCTATGTGTGTGAACTTAGCCATATCTCCATTTGGTAATCTAACAGAGATTTGGACTATAGAAGTAATGAATTGAGTGGAATGGACCATGTGATCAGTTGCACCACTATCAAGGATCCAATCAATGGAAGCAATGTGAGTAGTAACAACATTTGAATAGAAAACAGAATACTCTAAAGGAGTGGACCAAATACCTGAAAACTCATTCCCTTGAAGACCAATGGAAGACTAAGTAATGATGTTGGCAACTTGGTGAGTGTCTGAAGCTACTTCTGGTGGTGCCTAAGTACCAAAGTGACCATGGGAGTTTAGCAAAGCAATTGCTGATATTCTGCATGAGTGAGATTGACACCTTGATCTGAGTTATCTTCAACAACAACAGCATTGTTAGCAAAAGAACTAGCTTGTTGACCCTTGGACTTGAACTTATAACCAAGGGGGTAACCATGCAAGTTATAGCATTTATCAACCACATGACCCAAATTGCCACAATGGGTGCATTGGGGGCACCTAGATTTGCCCTTAGCAGAACCCTTTGCAGGATTGTTCTTTGTTGTCAAAGCAGCTGAGTCAACTTGTAGCTTGTTTCCAGAACCAATTTTCTTTTGCTTCTCATCTTGAACCAAATGAGAAAACACTTTGGTCAAGGAAGGAATTGGGTCCATGAGAAGTATCTGTCCTCTCATTGCTGCATAAGTGTCATTAAGCCCCATTATGGATGACATGGTGCAATCTTTAACTTGGTGTCCACATGAGCAAGATCTGTAATTAGAGAACTCATCCCAAACACTCTTGAACTTAGTGTAATAGGCATTGATAGTTAAGTCTTCTTGAGCCAAAGAACTGACCTCTTCTCTTAGCTTAAAAATTCTAGGGCCATTGCCTCGAGAGTACCTATGTTGTAAATCAAGCCACACATCTCTAGCAGTCTTGAAGTATATAACACTAGATTGTAGATCCTTAGTGAGTGAGTTGAACAACCAAGCCAAGACCATACTGTTGCATTTGCACCAAGCAGTATAGTGGGGATTTGTTTCTTGAGGTTTTGGTATAGAACTATCTATGAAACCTAGCTTACTTTTTGCATCCAAAGCTACAAGAACTGACCTACTTCAGGTGTTGTAGTTCTCTTCAGTAAGGTGTTGTACCACAAGAGACAAGCCAAGGTTATCACTGTTTGGCAAGTAATAAGGACTAGAAGGAATCTCCCAAAGTTGAGGGGATTGTGTTTGTGTGGTTGAAGTGGAAGCACTAGTACCAGTACCACAAGAAACTTAATTCTGATGAAAACTAGTGCAAATAATCAAGAAGAGTGATGAATTCTACTTGACGAGAAAGAACACTAGGAAAACAGAATTGAATTGGAAAATCAGAGAAGGAATGAACCAAGAAATCAGTGAGTACTAGTGAGGAAATTCTGAACTAGTTCAAGCTCTGATACCATGTTAAAATCTTGCAATCAAGATCAAGCTCCAACAATGGAGGTTGGGAATCACAGAAAGAGAGAGAGAAAGAGAGAAAGCAAGCAAGAGAAATTGTATGAATGATCCTCATGTATTAAATATTTTAAGCTTTGTCATTTATATATGAGGAGTAGAGAGGCGGGAAACCAAAACAAAAAATAACTAACTCCTAAGCTAACGAATACAAAGATGACAAGTGTCAAAATAGATTTCTAACTAACTATTTACATACAAAACTACATGTCGTTTATATTCATTTATTCTAAATTACTTGTAGTTTAAGCAATTCTTCATTCATCCTTCATTATTACAGTTTAACAGTATCCTTGGTAAAACTCACTTTAAAAAAAAAAAAAAAAAAGAACTTAGAATTGCTTTTTATTTGATAGCAGATAAATAGAAGATACAAAAAGACAATAGACGTCAGGAAAAAGATACTTTTTTCAAACTAATAAAGGAAAAGGCTCAAAAGAGTGCACTAAATTAGGTTAAATATTTAGTTATATACGGTTTAAAGATTTTAATTAATTTGAAATAAATAAAATACATATCCTCCTTTTTTTTCCAGTGGTACAGAATCTGTCGATAGATTGGGAAGGGAAAGAAAAAGTAATTAAATAGGACCATCAAAATTCAACGAATTCATTAAACTAAACCAAACATTTATCTACATTTTCACTAGAAGAGTATGAATTCCCTTTGGTACCACAAAAGAATTGAATAACAAATTTTTAGGATGTATGCCATATTAAATGCACAAAGCTAGAAGAGGATTAAAAAATTGAAATTATAGGTTTATAGCTCATGTGGAATTGTAGGGATAGAGTTCCAATTTTGCTTTCAAAGAGCACACTTTACATGGCAGGAAAATGTAGCAATTGCAACTTGCATGTACAATACCATATCTGTACATTGGCTCCCCATACCAAAATACAACACAAAACCTATTTTGATTTATTTCATAAAGAACTTATTTTTTAATATCAAAGCAAATGTGAATTTTCATTCACAAGTAGAGAGACAATGCACATATAACAGGTTAGCATAAATTCAACCAAGATTTAATATGGAGTATCAAATTTATCCATAAGCTAAAGTTTCTAAAGGAGTTACCTTCATAGATACATAAATTTATAAAGAGAAATAATTCTAAGACAATCCAAGAACAGAGTCAAGAACATAAACCAACACAAGGGAGAATGGATAAAGTGTGTATGCCACCGCACACATCCAAGGGGGAAAGGTGGTCAGAAAACTAGCAAGAAGACCAATCGCAGCGCATACAATCACAATAGTCAGCATTTCAATTGAGAAATACCACTCCAAATTGCGAATGTATATGAGGCTTAAGAAGATCGACAAGCCAATGATGTTACTCACGGTCACTAATCTATAAATCTGCAGCAAAAAATAACTGAAAACCATTAATTATGAAAGCCAAATTACAAAATATTTAGTTCACATACCTTGTCTTAAAAGGAGAAAGAGTAAGAGGAGACACTAAAAGATCTCCATATGTGTATATGCATGCATACATTTGCTAAAGTAATGAAAAATAGCATCGGTTATTACTTAAATGCAATTAAAACAAGACTAAATTGTAACTAGACCATAATGTGTTTAATATTAAAGTTTTCTGTGGCATTATATGTGCATCTATGTGTGCCTATGTGTTTCTGAGAGGGAGAGACGGGCTTGTGTTAGATTTAAAATATAGAATGAAGTTTGATCAAATTTTAGATTTTGCTTTCTCTTACTGATTAATCTCATCTTATTGTTTGTTTGTTTTAATAATGACTTTCACAACCAAAAACACATGGTACCATTTCCTATTTTGTTAGTTTCAAGTTAAAAGTTCTTTACAAAAAAACTTCTACAACTTAAACAAAAATATGTATAGCTACACACAAGAATTGCTCTAGAAATGCGAACCTCAGAAAATGTTAATTTTCCAACAATGCTTGGTTTCTTTCTGCTGACAAGAAGTAGAGCTGACACAACATCACTACATCCAGCAAAAGGCAGAATGATGAATGAGATAAAGAAAGAAGGAATTCTTGTGGCAATGGCGAAGTTATCAACAACGTCCACGAGGGGATCAGCAAAAAAAGATGCAACAAGAATTCCAAGAAGCAGCATCAATACTGTTTTACAGACAACCCATTTAGGATTTCCAATGACTTGCATATTCCCATAACTCTGTTGCCCAACAAAGTATGATTTTGTTAGTGTTATAATGTGTGGTTGGTATACATTTTGGTCCACTCAATATGATATGAAGGACAGAAGGAAAATATAAAATGAAATATACCTGAGGAAAGCTATGTTTAAATCTTATTGGGCGGGGGCGATGATGATTGAATTTGGAATTTCCAACGCTCTTCCCAGCTAAATCACTTTGTTCCCCAAGTAAATGTTGATTCTCGTTTCTATGCTGCATATAAGAATTTTGAAAATATTGTAATACTTAAAACAAGACACGTTACTATATATACTCAACTGGGAGAGAAGGGGGAAAAACATACTGGATGCAATTTGTGTTTAAACCTTATTGGCTTGGGACGATGATGAGTGAGATAAACATTCTGTAGACTATGATGATTGTCACGAATAGCTGAAGGCTTAGTCTCATCCAACCATTTTGGAAAATGTATGACAAACTCATCCATGCTAATACGAGATTCTCCAGATGTATCAAAATCTCTCAAAATATTTTCCACAGCAGCATCAATATCAAGATGTCGTTTAAGATTTATTCCTAAAAGAAGTACTTTCAACTCCATTGGTGAGAGGTATCCATCATCATTAGTATCAATCTTCTTAAATAACCTATAATTAAATACAAAACAATGTATTCACTATCGTTTCAATAGTTAAGAGTTCAACCAAGAGTTTGTTGCATGTTTAAGTTTGGGTGTTGGCTCACTTAGGAAAGTAAATTATCTTTATTTATATCACTCCTTTGGGTATGATTTATTCTAATTGCATGTTGAAAAAGAATTTAGTATGGAGTCAGATGATTGTTTATGCTAGACAAAGAAGTTTATTTGTTCTTTTGAAATACCATGTACTAGGAGCATACCTTATTTAGTTGTACCTTATTTAGGTAAACAAGAGAGTAAATATAGTAGCAATGTCTTGTAAAGATGAGTATATTTGTTTAAGTAAAAAATTCTTTGCCTCCACTATGATTTTAGAAGGTAAATTTTGCCTAACTCCCTCTTGATTTATGCTCAATTTCTTTGCGCTTTTGGTATGCTACTATATATGTAAAGTTCATGAAAACTCATTAACATATCTCAAGGTGCTAGATAAATAAGGTGATCAACACAAAAAAAAAATAATAATAATAATAAAATAAAATAAAGAGATTTAAGAGTAGAGGAAAGAACAAACTTTATAAAGGCAGCTGTGTCTGGTTCACCTTTTCTTTATAAAATATTCGTGTTGCGTTGCTTCTTGAATGTTTATTTGACAATTCATGCTTTTGATTTGCATAGTCCAATTCTCTCTTCTGAATCCAAGGCTAAAAAATCTGCATCAATGTTTCCAAATGGAGATGTTGGCATTAGTATAGAAAAGGAGCAAGAAAAGTTTACATCATATTCTACAATGGATGAAAAAGTTTGGCAATTGATTAATAAAAGATGCTTCAATAGCTAGCAAATAAGAACCACTGGTAAATTCAACTAATTAAACGACTACCTGATAGACTCCATAGGAAACCAATAAAGAAAATGAGACAATGACTGAAATCAATAAAGCATAGCGACTTTGAGATGTTTTTTTAAACGCTTGTGGTAGTAAGACTACCATGATTGGGATAATAGATATAACCATGATACTTGCAGCATAGGTGGTTTGGATATCAATCTTGACAACTGACCCTACAAAATTGAAGAAACATGCATTATATTATGAAACATGTCATCCATACCACAAGCATACTCATTGGCAACAAATTTGTTACTAATATTTAGTACATATAATTCCATTAAAGTGAAGAAATGAAAGTTGACTTTTTTAGTGTAAACTTTAGTTTTAAATCGCATTAAAAAAGATAACTGAACCATGGCATAGCCTTCAATTTAAAGGACCAAGTCAAGCCAAATGTACATATTTATCTTCACCAATTTTGTGCCATACCTGTATGACATGTTCAAAATTTTACTAGATTGGGAATATTTTATTCCTAATAATAGATTTATATATGATATATAATAGCAAAAAGTAATTGCTTTGTTCATGTATCATACAAATAACAAACTAATGAACATGAGAGAATTCATATAAAAACTGTATGTAAACTTATGGATAACTTTAAACATATTTCTCATTCCATTCTTTTTGGTAACTACTGATTACATTGAAAAGATGAAACAAGAAAACTCATGGCGTATAGGAAAATTGTGGTAGGGAGTTTAATTAACATCATATGAGTATTGGAAAGAACATTGCTTTAGCATGATAAATAGCACTCTTAAGACAAAGGACCTATGATTTTCATTATGAATTTTTTCCCTTCATGATTATGCTCTATGTATTAATGCCAAGGTTTCACCACTTTCCCGTAATGATTGGCCGTGTTATGCAAGGTGTGATGATTTACTTCAAACAAATGTTTTACTAGCTATGTACATATACTAATTCTAGAGATGTCCTTTCAGTAGAGCAGTGTTTTGTTTTGCCTAAAACTTAGGGAGCAATAAAGGCTAGATTACCAACATTGTCGGAACCTAGTTAGATTTCTTAGAGTTTAAGGACCAGGAAAAAAAAAAAAAAAACCCTAGGGTTTTAATCACGTAATATCAATTTTGTAATATGGACAACTGAGATTTAAGAATTGTCCAAATTGACCCCATCTCAATTTCGATAACTATAATTGTCATAAAATGGTTATGTGTTCTGCAAGTACTATTTATATATATACATGTAAAGTGGTTACGTACACACCATGTGACCAATTTCTATTAGTTATGGTCAATGGAGGTAGAGAGGTTAATTTAGACCATTCTAACACTTCTAGGTTAATAATACAAAATTGATAGCACATGGGTTAGTTTGAAACTGACCCAAACCCTAAGATTTTTTTTTTTTTTTTTTTTTTTTGCCCGGAGGGGGGGGGGGGGGGTTGAGGGGAATTTAATGTGGTTTGGTCAATTACATGCCTACTTCCATGTTTTAAACACCATCCAAAATCCACTATAAAATGGAATTGATTACAATCAAGTAACTAATTCTTACAAACTAAATCAATAGATTCTCACAAATAACACTCACATCCTTTGGCAAACTTAAATACATTCAAAACTCTTAAAAACACAAATTAACTCAAATCACATTATACCCAAAAAAAAACCCTCAATGTGTTTGAAAATTTGAAAAATAATTTTGTTATTCTTAGGTGTCAATTGGTAGCCGAGTTTACACGATAGTGATCTTCTTTGGGTTATCAATGGAAGGAAAGATAGAACCTTTGGTTTTAGTCTACTGAGGCCAAAAGAGTGCTTGTGTGGTTTTGACTCATGAGGTGTAAATCAAACTAGAATTCATGCAAGTACTAGTAGAGAGATAGAGAGACTATAATACTATATATAGAGGGTTGGATTTAAGTTATACTTGGTGTAACTCTAAGTAATGTTACACCACCCAATGACTTGTTATTGAATTCATATTTTGAAAATCTCACTGTTGGATTATATGTTCTATATGTTCTTAACATACATGTCAATTTTCATGCTAATTGAATGTTATTTACCATTCGATCTATAAACTCATCTTTTATGCATTATTTATGCAATTAGGTAAAATAGTAAAGAACACATTTCTTAGGGGGTAGTGGTGGCTCCAAGATTTTTTTTCTAGGGGGTCACCAGTGGTGAAGCTAGAAATTTATCATGGGGGCAAATAAAAAAAATAAATTTTTTTTTTTTTTTTACATGTGCAACTTCCATATTATATACATTATATAATAATCTAAAATAGTATTCTAAATATAATTTAATATAAATATCAGTAAGAAAACAACCATTGAATGCATAAACAAATATAATTAAATAACTAATAATACACATGGTCAGTCTCTTAGAGAATAGTAACTGATATAAGTTTTAACTTTTGAAGTGTATGACTTCTTAACCATACACGTGGTCAGTTTCTTGAGATTGGAGAAAACACTATGACTTTTTGGATTTGAAAATCTATAGAGCATTTATCAAGTTACTTGATCAAATAGAGAGAAAAACTAAGAAAACATAGAAAGAAAAAAGAAAGACAGAGAGAATGAGGAAAGAATCACAGATATAGATACAGACCTGTTGGTTTTAACAATTGTGTATTTTTTTGTTGATGAAGAAGAAAAGTGCAAGGAAAAACAACTTTTTTCTGTTGTTAATGGAAAAGTAAGCCAAAGTCTTGGAATTTTTTTTATTTTTTATTTTAATGAATAAGCAAAAATTTGAAACATTTTTTTTCTTTCTTATAAAATTAAATATTTTAAGAGTAGTGCTATTGACACAACACTTTAGGAAAAAAAATGATGTTAGTTGTGGGTCCAGATAAAAACCAGTTACAACTTATCACTTAACCTTTATTGTTAAATTATCGTGAAAATATTGTGAAATTAAAGTAGCATTAAGGTGGGGTTTGGATAGCACTGAAGTGCGTTGTGTTTTCTAGCGTTTGCGTTTTGCTTTTTTTTTTTTTTTTTTTTCACACGTTTCCAGCTTTTTAGAGACAAATTTTACTGTTCATGAACAGTGAATGCACTGTTCAAGCACTATGCATATACTGTTCACGCATTTAAAAATATTAAAAATGGGTCTCACGGTACTATTCACACATTTAAAAATTATTTTGCTACAGTATTTTCAGCAACAATCAGTTTTCAGCAACAATAAGTTGTATCCAAACGGACCTTAAGATGATTATATTCAAACTTATATTAGCTGAGTCAAATATCGTTGCAAAAGGTTAATAGCTAAAAGAGATTTTGCTCTTGTCGTATTTGCTCTTGTTGCTAAAAGAGATTTTGCGACCATACCTTCGCAAATAGATAATTTACGAGGGCAATCCACCGTCATTACTGAACAAATCTACCCTCACAAATATATTACCAAACGACGAGAAAAGTCGACGACTTATTTTTAGCGAGGGGAAGTAGTCGTTGTTAACAACTATTTGTGAGGACCTTTATACCTTCGCAATTAGTTATTTGCGAATTCCAAATTGACGACATACTTTTTAGCGACAAATAATAGCATCGCTAAAAATTTATTTGTGAGGCTTTTAACCCCTTACAACCTATTTTTAGCGAGGAGAAACAGTCGTCATTAACAACTATTTGTGAGGACCTTTATACCCTCACAATTAGTTATTTGCGAATTTCAAATTAACAACAAGACAAATAATGTCATCGCTAAAATTTATTTGTAAGAGATTTTAACCCCTCACAATTTGTTAGGAATAATAGCGACAACATTAAACTATCACTTAAAATGTTTTTGCAAGGGGTTAAAGGGCGTCGCTATTCTATAAATTGCGAGGGACTTTGTTGTCACTATAAAGTTATTTATGACCAAATTTTTATGTCATCAGTGATAATATTTTATATAATTTTTGAAATATTTTATTATTTATTTATTTTTAATTTATTTTATATCATTTTTGTTTAACTATCATATTACAATAGTACAATAATTACTAAAAATTGATCCATCGAAAGATAAAAATTCATATAAGTTCAAACTTTAAAATATAGAATATACAAAGAAATCCTAAAATTAAACCTTGTTTTAAACTTAAACAACTAGAATTATGACAAGATCTATATTAGTCTTCCTCTGAGTCACCCTCCAAGCTGTTTTCGACCTCCTTGTCATTGTTTGAGTTGTCCTCTTCATCTCTGCTATTACCATCCTTAAAAAAAATAAAAATAAATAAATAAATAAAGCATTAAACATGAGTTAAAATGAAACAATTAAAGTGAATTTGTATTTGTATAAATGCTTCAATAAATAAGTATACATATTACTATATCAAATCTAATCATATAATAATATATCATAAACAACAATAATAACTTTTTTTTTTTTTTTTTAATTTAACAACAATAATAACTTAGTGAGCGTTTGGGAAGCGCATTTTGCACTTCCCACATCCTGCATTTGCCTTTTTTTTTTTCTTTTTTTTTTTTTGTGGAATCGTGATTGTTGACTTTTCTGTTTGAACAATGCACACCAATGGGTCCTGTGCATTGTTCACAGGACTCACAAGCCTCACTTTTCAACAACTTTTTCATTAAAAATGGGTCTCACGGTACTATTCACACATTTAAAAATTATATTGCTACAATGCTTTCAGTTTTCAACTGTATCCAAATGGACCCTTAATTTGATTACTTAAACCACTATCAAAATTAAATATAAATTAAAATAATATAACAATTTCACATTTATGTGCAACAGCCAACAAGGCCCTCCACACAATCCAAAGCTTGAAGTCAAGAAAAATATATCTTGGCCTTTGAAGTTAACAAAAGTGAAACTTCAAGTCCAAACCTAGCCACTGGATACAACTGGTTCACCCAATGCAAACCTTGGCCAATACTATTAATTATTGTCAGCAGTAATTTTGTCCTAAAACTAAAAGATAGGATAGGCCAAACCATCAAACAAGGATGCTTCTATGATGGTCTTGCAGGAGAAAAAAAAACACCAAGGCACTTCATGGACATCAAGGAGAGACCCTTAACAGTGCATGAAGACAAGGGTTCAGAGCGGTGGTTTTATTGGTAGAAACAAAACAAGAAGCAATCAATGTAAACATATATGGTCCAGGCAAAACATGAGCTTCAATGAAACCATACATGGAAGAAATCACAAAGTTTTGTTTGGCTCTTATAAATGTTAACTATTTTGTACCCAGAAAACAAAACTTTTTGATAGGAAAATTGGTCAAGAATTTTTTTTTTTTTTGGATAAGTAATAAATGTTTTATTGAAGACAAAAAATTCTTTATGTTTGCGATGATGAACACAAAGTATCTCAAAATAATTACAAGAAGGTCATACAGAAGATCTAAAAGCCTTTTGGAACTCAAAAATAGAGGTAAAATGTGTAAAACCCCATGCCCGAGAGCAAACAAACAAGGTACGAATCAACAGGGATTTCATCTGATTGACAGAGCCCCCAACATCCTTGAACATACAACTATTCTGTTAATTCCACACTATCCACATCAAGAATGTTAGCACCAGATTCCATACATCCATTGAAGAAATGGTAAACAAATTTGATTTGGCACAATTAATAAACCCACAAAAGCAAAAGTTGATGGCAAGCCAATACGGGTTTCTTTATTTATTTTTATAGGTAAGTAAAGCCTTATAGAAATTCAAACAGGAAACTTAAGCAGAATCTAAAATTATTTATTTTGGTGAGAAAGTTAGAGCAATGAATCTCAAGAATTCTATTCTTGAAGTAAATATTTAGTCCTCAATTCTTAGCCTATCCTAGCTTGGACATGATGATTCATTTTAGTTCTTAATAATTTTAAGTTTGTGCAAAAAAGTTCCTACAGTTAACTTAACATAAAATTTTTCTTTTTATCTCCAAATAATTGTGAAACATAGACTAAGCCTCCGTTTGGATTGCACGATTCCAGCCTCACGTTTTGCGTTTCACGTTTCAGCTTTTTTTTTTTTTTTTTTTTTTTTTTTTTCACGCGTTTCTAGCGCCACGGTACTGTAGCATCACTGTTGCGGCTACTGTTCATTGAACAGTAGCCGCAACTTTTGACTTTTCTCACAACTTTTACTGTTCACGGGCCCACAATTTTCACTTTTCAGCAATTTTTTTTATTAAAAATGGGTCCCACGGTACTATTTACACATTTAAAAATTATTTTGCTACAGTGTTTCAGTTTTCAGTTTTCAGTTTTCAGTTTTCAGCTCTATCCAAACGGACCCTAAATGTGTAATGTCTCAAATAATTCTGAAAAAACTCTGAGCAACCAAACACTAATAGATGTTAGAAAGAAAGAAAGAGAGAAAGAAGTACCTCGGGGCTAGACTGGGATTGCTTCTGGGACATATTGAGCTTGCCTATCTCCAAGGTAACCTCACCAAACGCACCGTACTGTCCTTTCATAACCGGACTCAGCATAGAAGAAGAAGAAACAGCCGGTGGCGCTACCAAGCAACACTCCAATAAACTCACGGAGGAGAAGGAGTCTCCTTCCACCACTGCCGATGACGAAGAAGAAGAAGAAGAATAAATGTTAATCTTCAAGAGGCAGCAGTGAAGAGACGGTAGTGATCGAGCGACGGTGAAGAGGCGGCAGTGGACAGACTATTTCCCTCCTCTTCTCCATGTCTGACTATAATGAAACCAAAAAGGAAGGGATTAGAGGAAAAACCTAAGGAAAACGTGTGGCGTGGTGTGTGCCTATGTGGACTTTTTTGATCCTTATTTATTATTATATTTTTAACTTATAGATATGCCCAATTTTGGGAATATATATATATATATATATATATATATATATATTATATTATATTATATTAGTAAAGATATCATTTGCCTTTCTCAAAAAAAAAGAAAAAAAATATCATTTGTCTAATGATATTGTAGGGTCACGATTTGTAGCCCAAGCCCAAAAGATATGAGATGTGAGCCCAATGAGCCCAACACAATAAATTTGTAGAGAGTGGGTGAAAGAGCTGAGCTATTTGTGAATTGGACAACGGCTAGCAAGGATTTAAAAGATGAATAAGCACAAAAACACATTTAAAACTTGATTAAATTGGTGTCCGAGGAGATGAACTATGAACTGAACTACTATTCCTGAAAGCTAATGTTAGGACATATGTGTGTTCACTTGTTAAGAACATATGTCACTTATTTATGTAAATTGGCTAATTCTTACGACAAAACGCACTCTACTTGTAATTGGGTAGTTCTAGGTGTTTTTAATACTTCAAGAAACAAGGTTTCAAGATCAAGTGTTGAAGTCATCAAGTCTGTCCAAGAAAAAGCAAGTTGAAGTGCAAGTTCATTAATTCTTGACACCTTCTTGATAGCTCCTCGACACCTGCTATCTGTCGAGAATTACAAAATCAGCTTTTCTGACTTGATTTCCTTGGGATCCGTGAATATGGTTTTGGGCCTTCTTTTCTTCTAACCCTAAACATATAAAATGATTGTTTTAAGGGCCGTCAAACGTGACACAAGTTGCAATATCATTGAGCAATCTCTGTTCAAGCAAATTATGATCAAAAGACGAAGTTCTTGACCTAGTTCATCTTCCTTCAAGAAGTTGCTGTGTATTTGCACCGTAGGGTTTTGTAACCAAGCATCTTCCTGTTATTCATTATAAAGGATGAACTGAAAAACTTTGCAGCCAACCTTTCTTCCTTAGTTGGTGTTCTGAAGTCGCGTACTGGGATCGCGCATTGGTTAGTCACGTACTTGGGAGCCGTGCATCAAAGGTGGAAATTGTCACTACAGATCAAGTCCAATTGGGTATTGGGGTAAGGGTTCAACTGTAGGTTGGTAAGGTACTTGGGATTCCTTTACTTGTAACCGCTTGATTTGATAATAGTGGAGTTTCGGGAGTGGTGACCTGAAAATCACCCGGTGGGGTTTTTGCCGTTAGGGTTTTCCCCATTCGTAAACAAATCACCGTATTATTTAATTTCCGCTGCATATTTAGTTTTTGGTGATTTGTTTATGCTTCCACGCAATTGCATGTTTAATTGATTAATTAACAACTTGGCTAATTAATTAATTAGGGTTTATCACAAGGGGTCATTCAGTTTGTGGCCTATCAAGTGGTATCAGAGCGGGCACACTCTGATTAGGTTTAATCTTTGCTGTGTTGATCCATTGACCCTTGTTTGTCATGGATAGAGGATAATCTTTAATTATACCTCCTTTATTTGATGGCACTAACTATGCATACTGGAAAGTACGCATGAGAGCTTTCTTGCAGTCTTTAGATGAGAAGGTGCGGCAAGCTGTAGAGATTGGCTGGACTAAGCCAAAAGAAGAACCGGCCGATTGGGATGACACAATGATCAAGGCGGCTAACTTCAACAGCAAAGCGTTAAATGCCCTATTTAGCGCAGTCACCAATGAGGAGTTCAAGAAGATATCCTCAACTGAAACTGCTAAGGAGGCTTGGACCATCCTCCAGATAACCTATGAAGGAACAAAGGCTGTCAAAGATTCAAAGCTTCAGAGGCTCACTACAAGCTTTGAAGAAATTAAGATGGAGGAGGATGAGTCGTTTGATGAGTTCTATGCCAAGCTCAAGGACATAGTGAACTCAGCCTTCAATCTTGGGGAAACCATCCCTAAACCCAAGATTGTAAGGAAGGTGCTCAGATCTCTACTTAAGAGATTCCATGCCAAGATTACGGCGATAGAGGAATCAAAGGACATTGACAAGATTCCTTTGACTGAGCTAGTTGGAAACTTGCAAACCTATGAGACAGGGTTATCTAGGATTGGCAAGTCAAGTAAAGGCAAAAGCATGGCCTTGAAGGCAAAGAGCAGTGATACAGATGAGTCTTCCGATGATGAAGATTCCAAGATGAAGTCCTACATCACCCGGCAATTCAAGAAGTTTATGAAGAATGCCAATGGAAGGAGCTTCGACAAGGACCGCAGGCAGTTCAGTTCTTCCCAGTTTAAAAGCCAAGACAAAGGGAAGAAGGATGCTAAGGATGGCGGTCAGTACACTGTTCTCGCAGGACCAAAGTGCTTTGGGTGTCATGGATTCGGTCACATGAAGCATGAATGCCTGACATATCTCAAGAGCATTGGGAAGAGTAAGGCACTTGCTGCAACTCTAAGTGACACTGAGCCTGAAGATAATTCCGACAATGAGGATGACGGAATCTTAAATGCCTTCACTGCCACAGTCAATCCTACTGAAGGGATTGTTGAAGAAGTGGATGAAGAAGAAGAACTGATGGAGTCCAAATTTGAGAAGATGGATGATCAAGATGATATCCATTCAGCCTATGAGAAGCTTTACAAGCTTTCCGAGAAGCATGAGAAATTATATAGGCTGGCCACCAAGAAGCTCAGTGATGTGGAACTTGATCGTGAAGAGTTGTCCACAAAGTTTGATGAGGCAAATCAAACTATTGGAGCACTGAGATTTGAAAACAACTTTTTGGCTGAGAAGACCAAGAAGCTTGAAGCGGAGCTGTTTCAAGTCAGAGCTCAACTGGAGAGGACTTCAAGTGCAAAGCTGGATGAGATGCTTAGAAATCAAAAATCTGCTTCGGATCGAACTGGTTTGGGGTATGGTCTTTCTTTCTCTAATACTGCTTCTACTAGCAATACTGTTTTTGTTCCTCCTGCTAATAACACTGAAATTGAGAATATTGATGTTAAAACTGAATTAGCTAGTGAGAACTTAGACAAGAGTAAATCTATCTTAGGAGCACCCCCTAAGCAAGATGAGAAGGATGCTAAAAACCCTAGGGCTAAGAAGGCTAACTCTCAAAAGCCTAAACAAAAGAAGCAGCATCTCTGTCATCATTGTGGAGCTACCGGTCATACTCGACCAAATTGCTATAAGTGGTTAGCCACTCAACAGAGCAATGGCACGATAGCATCTGGAAGTCAAACTCAGCTTCAATCCTCTCTTGCTCCTCTTGGAGATCTTCTGAAAGCCCTCATGTTCCTTTCGAACTTCAACGGTTTAAATTCTTCCCCCTCACTGCCGGTTCAAGGGTTCAATCAAAGGAAAGGTTCTTCCAAGTGTGGAAGAAAAAGGACTTTAAGTGATTTCATCACTTTCTTTTCCCTTCTAGTTTTTCTGTTTGTTGCATTGCTTGTGTGTTTTACTTTTCTGCTGAGTCAGTCTAGTTTTTTCTTTGCTTTGTTAACATGTTTTGTGTGTTTACTTTTAGTTTTGTTTATTTTGTTTTTAAATATAAAAAAAAAAAAAAAAAAAAAAAAAAAAAAAAAAAATTGAAAAATTGAAAAATACAAAAACAGTGTGTGTTTTGTGTACTTTGGTATTTGTGTACCTTGGTATTTGTGTACCTTGGATGGCCATTGAAACAAAGTTTTCTAAATTTTGTATCTCTTGTAGCTTAGATGAGCATCTCTATGCACAACTAAGCAGGTGAGCTTTGTGGCTCTTGTTTGTGATGAGTAAGATTAAGTTATCTCTTAAACTTAACACTCGTATCACTCTTTTTGACAAGTAGGACTAGAAAATCTTGAGAGAAAGGCATAAATAACTATCTCACCACTGTTGCTCGCCAATCATAATATGACACCTATATGCTTCGGCATAGCAAAAGTGCAATGTCAAAGACATCCATATGCTTCGGCATAGCAAAAGTGCAATGTCTATGCTTAACATGTTAGGTATTTCTTTTTTCTCTTTTATATACCCATGCATGATATGCTAGATAAAAGAAAATAAGCAAAGAAAATAAAAAGCAAAAAGATCAAAAATGCTTTAAACATGATCGCAAGCGTGTTTTCTAGGAGATGTGAGAGTTATAGGATGTACCTCAAAGGTGATAGTCCCCATTAAATAGTTATGATTGTGTATGAGTTAAAGTTATTTTCTCATACCTCAGATCTTCATAACATGTATACACATATGCAATCTTGCGATGTTTTTCACACACAACACGCAATATTCTTTGCTACACTTGATACATGTGCAGGTACAATGTGATTTGGCCATCACAAGTGTTTACATGTGCTAATGTATGCTCACTAAACTGTCTTGACTTGTTTTTGAAATATAAAATTGGTTAGACTTGTTTAGTGTGTGTGTGTGTTTTTGAGGATCCATATGCTAAATTCTTGATTAAGAGATAATTTTGAAAGCTTAATATGTTGAGTGGATCTATGGTTGAGGTGTATATTGAATTGCATTCATGTCTGTGTTTTTCTCTTCTCGAAAAACTGCTTTTCACTGATGGCTCGACACCTCCTCGACACCTCCTCGATACCTGGTCATCTGTCAAGCTTCTCTAGCCTTTGCTAATCGCAATCTTGACACCTGTCTCGACACCTTGTGGATTGATCGAGAAATCTTCTGTCTTCTCGATACCTTCTCGATCGATCGAGCTTCTGATCTCTGAATTTGGTCTTGTACCTCGACACCTTCTCGACACCTTCAGCTGTCGAAGGCCGTTTCCTCGATACCTTCCTCGATACCTCTCGACACCTCAGCTGTCGAGATTTACTGAGGTGCCTATTTAAGGATCTGTTGCGATCTGAACTTCATTCTCTCGATCTCTCTCGATCTGTCCGAAGGCTTTTCATCTCCCAACCACTTTTCTCTCACTTAAATCTTCAAACCCTCATCTTTTTCGGTCTTCCCTTGCTTCAATCACTTGGTAAGATCATTTTTCCCTTCCTTTTTCATGCATTTCATGTTTTGAAACCTAGGTTTTGGGATTTTTTTTAAATTTTTGGGGTTTTTCAAAATTGATGAGCTTTTCTTCAAATTTTGGGTTGGGTTTTCACTAAAATGTGTTCAAAATGTCATACATTGCATTTCATGTGCATTATAATGATATTTACATGCATTTAGATGTGTGTTATTTGTTTATGTGCTGCTAGGATTGGATTGGGCTGAGCCCATGATGCAATTTTTGATTTGCATGTCACATGTTCATGCATTCCCATGCATACGTACTTATTGTTCAATACATTTGTCATATTTGAACTATTTTGGGAACTTTTCTGAGTGTTTTCCTCTCTCTCTTTCTCATTCTTTTACGTTAGTAGTGTCTATGGCACCCAAACGTAAATCCACTCCTGCTCGGAACCCTCTGCATTCTAGAGCATCTTCATCTTCTGATTCTGCTCCTTTTAACATTCGGTTCCGTGATGGAGATGCCCAAAAGGCATTTACTGAGAACTTTTCTAGACGAGGTGTTCATTCGGAACGCCAAGTCATTTTGGCGGACTTCGCCGACACTGACCTTCCCTCTGTCATTCACAGTAGGGGATGGGGATCACTGTGTGACATCCCGGTCACTTGCCCTCTCGTGCTGATACAGGAGTTCTACTCCAACATGCACGGGATTGATCGTTCAGTACCTCTTTTCTTCACTCGTGTTCGAGGTACGCGCATTCCTGTTACACCGCAGCTAGTTGCGGATGTGCTTAGGGTACCTAGGATAGAGTTTCCCGATTACCCTTCTTGTGAGCGTCTGAGGACTGTGTCCAAAGATGAGCTCATCTCTGCCTTCTATCAGCGTCCTGCTGATTGGGGTGAGCATCTGTACACATCATGTAGGCCTTTTGCTAAAGGTCCTAGATTTCTTAACATGGTGATGACCTTTGTACTCCATCCACTCTCTCACTACAACTCTATCACAGAGCCTCGTGCTCAGTTTTTGCTATCACTTCTAGAGCATCTTACTATAGACTTTCCCTCTCACTTCATCCTGTCTATCACAGATGTCCATCTAGATTCGGCGTCCCGTGATAAGCTCATCTTTCCTTCCGCTATCACGAGGATTTTACGCCATTTTTCTATACCTTTTCCTGTGTCCGACCACTTCACTCATATCTATGCCATAAATGTCGCTACCGTAAAACGTAGTGAGGCTCAGTTTAGGTCGAGACAGACGGATGCCACTCCTCCCTCCAGATCAGCTCCATCCAGATCCGTTCCATCTACATCTGCTCCTTCTTCCTCTACGGGCGATGTATCTCTAGGAGACATTATGGCGCAGCTGCAGCACATGGACACTCGCCTTGATACACTCTCCGCTGAGTTGTATCAGGTGAATGTTCGTGTTGGTCGTATTGCACGACGGCAGGCGACCATGGGTGGTTTTGCTCCAGAGGCTACTCCTTCACCACCTACTCCAGCAGCTTCAGTTTCTGCGGATGAGGATGAGGATGATGATGATGATGTTGATGATGATGATGATGGAGATGCTAGCTCTACTGATGGGATGTCTACATGACACTCTACCCTTTGTCACTCGTGACAAAAAGGGGGAGTAGTTTTTGGTTATGAGAGTAGTCATCTTAAGGGGAGAGTTAGTATAGGACATTTTGATAGGGGGAGTGTTGACATTTTGATAGGGGGAGTGTTGATATTTTTTTTTGAGGGATGTAGTGAGGTTTTTATGTATATTTTCTTTTCTCTTTATAGATACATTGATCTTGTATAAGAGGTCCTTTGACCATTTTTACATACATTGTACTTATACTTCTTTATATATGTGGATGTATGTTTCTTTCACCTCTCTCTTCATGTGTTGTTTCTTCTCTATCTTTATACACATGTTCTTTATACTTGTATGCAATCTATTGATTTATGTTTCACACAAGATGCTTTGATGAGTTTTGTTTAAAGTGTTTCAGAAATACAGGTTGTCAAAGTCTACTTGCCATAAACTCTCTTCTTGCAAAGTTTTTCAAGAGTTTGTGTTAGGATAGATTTTATTGTATTCAACAAGTGAATATGAGTTGTTAAGAACATATGTCACTTATTTATGTAAATTGGCTAATCCTTATGACAATACGCACTCTACTTGTAATTGGGTAGTTCTAGATGTTTTTAATACTTCAAGAAACAAGGTTTCAAGATCAAGTGTTGAAGTCATCAAGTCTGTCCAAGAAAAAGCAAGTTGAAGTGCAAGTTCATTAATTCTCGACACCTTCTCGATAGCTCCTCGACACCTGCTATCTGTCGAGAATTACAAAATCAGCTTTTCTGATTTGATTTCCTTGGGATCCATGAATATGGTTTTGGGCCTTCTTTTCTTCTAACCCTAAACATATAAAAGGATTGTTTTAAGAGCCGTCAAACGTGACACAAGTTGCAATATCATTGAGCAATCTCTGTTCAAGCAAATTGTGATCAAAAGACGAAGTTCTTGACCTAGTTCATCTTCCTTCAAGAAGTTGCTGTGTATTTGCACCGTAGGGTTTTGTAACCAAGCATCTTCCTGCTATTCATCATAAAGGATGAACTGAAGAACTTTGCAGCCAACCTTTCTTCCTTAGTTGGTGTTCTGAAGTCGCGTACTGGGATCCGCGCATTGGTTAGTCACGTACTTGGGAGCCGTGCATCAAAGGTGGAAATTGTCACTACAGATCAAGTCCAATTGGGTATTGGGGTAAGGGTTCAACTGTAGGTTGGTAAGGTACTTGGGATTCCTTTACTTGTAACCGCTTGATTTGATAATAGTGGAGTTTCGGGAGTGGTGACCTGAAAATCACCCGGTAGGGTTTTTGCCGTTAGGGTTTTCCCCATTCGTAAACAAATCACCGTGTTATTTAATTTCCGCTGCATATTTAGTTTTTGGTGATTTGTTTGTGCTTCCACGCAATTGCATGTTTAATTGATTAATTAACAACTTGGCTAATTAATTAATTAGGGTTTATCACAAGGGGTCATTCAGTTTGTGGCCTATCAGCTAATACAGTCCTTAGTGCCACAGTTAATCTTCTTCTCTCCCTCTTTTCTATATCCTCCGATCCCCCTCTTATGGGAGGTCTTTTACATTATATAATTTCCTTTTAGACCATCTTGATCGTACACTTGTTAATCATCTAAGCATTCACTTGAGTATATGTCCCATCAGGCATCTTCTTTGGCTCTCTGTGAATGGTGGTGGTTGAGACTGCACTGTTCAGGGGTCTTCTCCACATAAATGCGGCCAGAAAAGTTGCTGCAGTGCATTTAATGCGGTGGTAGCAGCTTTTCTTTTAGATATTTCTGTATTCTTATCGTTGGAACTTCCTGGAAGGTCACCTAAATCGCCCAAGTACTTGCTTGACCGATATTCATCCTATCCGAGAAGGACAACCTCCTCGGACTATATTCCTCCATCCTTTCCTTGCGTGATCCTCCATTCTGGGGCCTCTCCCAATCATTTACTCCTCCTCGGACGTATCCACATCCTCGAATAGGGCCCAAGGCCCAGTATACAAATTTGGACTCTTACTCCCACAATAGCCCCTCAAAATTTTAATTTTTCCCTCGTAGTCGAAGGGAAAAAAAATAAGATTTTGATCTGCCACAGAAATTAAGGCTAGAAATGTAAAAATACTTGAGCTTACACGTGCGGGTGCACAGTTTTAAGCGCTTCATCATTGCCACTGACGTTTCGGAATTCGCAAAGCGTCATTAATTACTCCAGGCGGCGCTATGTCTTTAGCATCCAACGGTGAAACATTGATCTAACGGACGACATTTTCTCTCAAGGTTTGGGCGGGATAACTCCCACTCATTTTCTGCCCCCTATATAAAGCCTCAAAGGAGATCATCTTTTCTTTACTTCACAATTTCTCAGACTCTCTAGCGAACTCAAACATTCAAACTCACAAAGATTGTTAAATCGTCAGTCTTACTTCCTCAAAAAAAATCCTTGAGAATCCTTCTGAGGATTTCAAGGCTCACCTTCCAACCTATTTCGTGTAAGTTTTAACTTCTTCGAACTCTTATTTCTCTCCTCAGCTAGTTTCCTCGGCCTTCAAATTGTCATTTCCCAGTTGTCATTTTTAGTTTTTCCCCTTTTCTGCTTATCTGAAATGGGTAGATTTAAGTATTTAGTGGATAGTCCTGCCCTCATAGAGATATTTAAAGAAACGTATCATATACCCCAGGACGTAAACTTGCGGTACTGTCCTCCGGAAGGAACATCAACTGACCGAGAGGTGGGAGAAGTCATAATCCCTATGATAGCTTTCATAGAAGGGGGAATGACTCTCCCCATGGGTCCCATTACAAGAGATTACCTTCGTAATCATAGGATTTGTCCCCACCAATGTACACCTAACGTCTTTAGGATCCTAAGAGCGGTTGATGCTTTGAATTGGCATTTGGGCTTGGGGCTCACCTGGCTTGACGTAGTTCATATGTACGAATGTTATAGATAAAAGGGGGCAGGATTTTATCTTAAATCCCGATCCGACATCGTTAAGCTTATCTCCTGTCTTCCCAAGTCTAACAAGGGGATGAAAGACGACTACCTGATCGTCTCGGAAGTGTGGCATGATGGTCTCCATTGCCCAACCCAACCAGGAGAGCCAGGTGGAATGTCCTAGGTTTAGGTTCCCTAACAATAGATTTAGGTTCTTCATCATTAGTTTTGTCTTTTTCTGTGTATTAGTGTTTTACTTTTAAGTTTTTGACAATGCTTAGCTTTGTTATGGTATTAACAGATACAAGGCACATAGCTCCTCGGCTAAGTTTGACCAACGTAGCAACCCTCAACTTCCTGCTCAGATCTCAGATTTTTTTCAGTGAAGACGATCAACTCCGGGCTGTCCATTTGATTTTGGATTTCAAACCCCTTTCCAAGAAATTTCAAGAGATCGGCAACGCTATAAGGGCGAACGACTATCATCTTGCTCGGATAGACGTGTCTCGGCCTAACTTCTTGGCGCCATATGACCTTCCACAAGTAGATCACCCAGTCCCACAAGGTGTTCCTTTGGTTGCTTCAACAATTCAACAAGTACCCCTCGAAGTAGCAGCAGCTGAAGAAGGAGTTGCCTCTTCTACTTCCTCACTTGAAGAAGAAATTGACAAATTTCAATTCGAATAAGAGGAAGCACAGGGAGTAGGAGCAATTGTAATATCGGAGGCAGAAGAAGAACCGGATAGATATTCAAGTGTTCAGGCCCTTACCCCTGTAATCACTTGCTTGGAGGACTCCTCAAACGAAGAGGCAGACGAGATGGCTCCAAAAATAGATGGCAAGAGTTTAAGGGAACTCATGAAAGGGAGGAATAGAGTGTCCACCCCACAAGAAGCCAACAAGTCTAAACCTCCAGTGAACATTCCTCCTCCTCTTCCTCAGCTTCCTACTGATCTTGGGCTGAAACCAGTCCCTGAATTGAGAAAGAAAAGGAAAAATGAAGCCCTCGAGGAAGGCGAAGTGGGCCTTTCAAAGGGAAATAAGCAACAAAAAATAGTTAAAGACCAACGAAGCAGAAGGTCTTCTTCTGTTGAAAGCCAAGAGGATCCTCTCGTGGCTGATGTGCGTCGAAGACCGCGCATATGGTCTCCTAAGCTGGAACTAGATGGTATTCCTCTCCCTTGGGACACTTCCGTCAGAAACTATCAAGGAGGGAAGGCAGGTCTTATTGCTGAGGCCTTAGAGTAACCACTTCTCTTACCAAGAGATATGGAAGCTTACAGGCGCTTCAATCAGCAAGAACTCTTTCTATCCCTCAAAAGGGATCTAGCTATGGTGAGTGATTTAATCCGCTCCTCTAAGTAAACCGTTGATCATTTTTATTCATTTTTCTTCTTTATTTTACACTAAATTTCTCAATTCGGTTATGTAGATTACCCAACAAGTTTACGTGGCCGAAGAGTGGAATAAAGATGCCCGCAACGAAGCCAAGGCGGAGGCCTATTCTCGGTCCGAGATTGAGAAGACTTTAGGTAATCTTAAAGAGGATTACGTTAACATGTCCGAGCAGCTAAAAGAGGCAATTAGGGCCAGGGACAGTGCTGATGCAGGCCTTAAGAATACTGAAAAGCAGGCTAAAGATCAATGCCGACAGTTGCATATGACTGAAATTAATCTGGAAACAGAGAAGCAAATGGTGAAGGATCTTCGAGCCGAGCTTCAGAAAGCTAGGGAAGCTACCCAATTGGCCAAGGAGGCAGCCGAGGCTAAAAAGCAGGCAACATATAAGCTTGGGGTGGAGGAGACTTAAGTCAGACTCATAAAGGAGCTCTCTGTAGTATGTAGGGAGTACTGTGATATATCCTGGGGTAAAGCCCTTGATGCTGCTAGGATCCCTGCAGATTTTGATTTGAGGTGACTTGAGAACGTATATTATGATCCTGATATTCGTGAACTCCCAGGTCCTAACTCCTCTCACTCCGAACAAGTTCCAGATGCATCGAATCAACCATTAATTGGCCAAGCCCCTCTTGCTCTCCTTGAAGCTTCTAAGGAGTCTGTTCAAGCCGGTGGTCAAGGCAAGAAAGCCGAGGATCTTCAGGACAAGGGTAAGGGTCCGAATAAAAAGAAAACTCTTTCTGAACCCAAGGACCAAGCCCCAGATGCTGCTGCCACCCAGTCCAGCCAGACTGTTGACCCTGTAGTCTCCACGAAGAAGGCTTAGATATTAGGATTTTTATTATTTTGTTTTTGTTTGTTTCTTTTTTTTTTATGTAAGAAAATGTAAAACACTCCTTTTCTGATCAATGAATGTATTCTACTTTTACTTTTTGTCTTCACTGTGCACACTATATGGTTTGTTGTTATTGCCAGTAATGTTGCTTTGTTGTTACTTCAATTTTGAGTAGAACCAATAACAACACCTTACTAATGATGCCAATAACTTAACTAAGTACTAGCAAAAAATGTTTCGTACAAGAATTAATAATAAACTTAGTAAACCATGGTAGAGAAAGATTCCTTTTACGTTCTTTAATACTTAAGTAAACCATTCAGAACTGAACTTAGTTAAAGCTTTAGGCATGTTTTAGGGTTTAGTGACTTTACCCAAATTGGGCTCTGTTTAATACTTACAAGGAACACCACTGAATGTTAATTTCACCCAAATTGTGATCCAAAAGTCCTAACATAATTTAGGATCCGTTTAAACGTTTATGAGAATCGTAACAAAGTGGTGACCAACTCATATCATTTGGTCCGAGGACTTCAGGCATGATTGAGTTTAAATTTAAACACTTATAAAAATTATACAGTGTTAACTAACCCATATTATCTGGTCCGAGGACTTCAGGTATGATTGGATTTAAGTTTAAACATGTATAAAAAATTGTAAGGAAGTATTAACTCACCCATACCATCTAGTCCGAGGACTTCAGGCATAATTAGATTTAAGTTTAAACACTTATAAAAAATTGTAATGGAGTGTTAACTAACCCATATCATCTGGTCCGAGGACTTCAAGCATGATTGAGTTTAAGTTTAAATACTTAGGAAGGATGTCATGGAGTGTTAACTAACTCATATCATCTAGTCCGAGAACTTCGGCATGATTGAGTTTAAGTTTAAACACTTATAAAAAACTGTTAGGGAGTGTTAACTAATCCATATCATCTAGTCCGAGGACTTCAGGCATGATTGGATTTAAATTTAAACACTTATAAAAAACTGTAAGGGAGTGTTAACTAACCCATATCATCTGGTCTGAGGACTTCAAGTATGATTGGATTTAAGTTTAAACACTTATAAAGAATTGAAATGACAAGAGAAGATATAAAAACCTTTATGTAACAGATAAACATATTGATGAAGGAAAACTCATTTAATAATAATACCTTTTAAGGTTGTTCACATTCCATGGTCGAGGTATTACATGACCATCTAGGTCTTCTAAGAAATATGCCCCGATGCTAGCCCCTAAAGTAATACGGTATGGCCCTTCCCAATTGGGTCCTAATTTTCCCCAAGCTGGGTTCTTTGCAGTGCCCACAACTTTTCTTAACACTAGATCACCAGGTGATAAAGGCCTTAGCTTTACGTTGGCATCATAACCTTGCTTGAGCTTTTGTTGGTAATATGCCAATTGGACCATTGCATTTTCCCTCATTTCTTCAATCAGGTCCAAATTCTTCTCTAGTTGCTCGTTATTGCTACTCGGACTGAATGAACTAGTTCTTAAAGTTGGGAAACCAGTTTCCAGAGGGATAACAGCCTCAGCTCCATAAGTCATTGAAAAAGGGGTCTCCCCAGTAGACCTACGAGGCGTAGTTCTATATGTCCAGAGGACATGTGGCAATTCTTCCACCCATTTGCCCTTCGCGTCATCTAACATTTTCTTTAAGCCATTTACTATGACCTTGTTAATAGCTTCCGCTTGCCCATTCCCTTGGGGATAAGCAGGGGTAGAGTATCTATTCGTGATCCCCAATTCACAACAATAACTTCTGAACGCTTTGCTGTCAAACTGAAGACCATTGTCTGAGATGAGAGTATGAGGAATCCCAAATCGAGTGACAATATTTTTCTAGACAAATCTCTTTGTGTCCACGTCTCTGATGTTAGCTAGAGGTTCAGCTTCAACCCATTTGGTAAAATAATCTGTGCCGACTAGCAAATACCTCTTGTTTCCTACTGCTTTAGGGAATAAACCCACAATATCTAAGCCCCATTGAGCGAATGGTCACGGGCTGGATAATGGATTAAGGATTCCCCCTGGTTGGTGTATATTTGGTGCGAATCGTTGACACTGATCGCACTTTTTAACATATTCGTGGGCCTCCCTTTGCATATTTGGCCACCAATAGCCTTGGGTAATAACTCTATGTGCCAAGAATCTGCCTCTAGTATAGCTTCCACAGATCCCTTCATGTAACTCCTCGAGGAGTAATTCAACTGCTCAGGATGTATACACAACAAATACGGCCCTGAAAAGGAACACTTGTATAATTGATGGTTCTCAGACAGCCAGAACCTAGTAGCCTTCCTCCATACTTTGTCAACTTCTAACCTTTCTTCAGGCAAAGTATCATTCTTCAAGAATTGAATTATAGGGTCCATCCAACTTGGCTCGGTTCTGATCTGATGGACTCAGATTGTCTTTCTTCTTATCTCCATGGGTTTGTATAAATCCTCAACGAGGATAACCCGAGGCAGATTTTGTGCCGAGGAGGTTGCAAGCGTGGCTAGAGAATTAGCATGTGCGTTACCACTTCTAGGGATGTGCAGCAAATTGAAAGATTCAAACTCTGATTGTAGGTGTCTGACTTGACTCAAGTACTCCTGCATTCTTTCATCCTTTGCTTCAAACTCTCCTTTCACTTGGCCAACGACTAACCTTGAGTCTGAGAACATCTCCACTGCCTTTCCGCCCATTTTTTGAACCATGACCATTCCCATCAGTAAAGCTTCGTATTCAGCCTCATTATTTGTAACCGAGAAGTCCAGCCTCAATGACTTCTCAATGGTGATCTTCTCAGGAGATACCAGCACTAAACCCACTTTGGAACCCTTATGATTCGCCGCACCATCCACGTATACTTCCCAAGATGAGGGACTTTGTTGAGAAATCATGCCAACCGATTTTTCATCCATGATCTGTGCTGGTTTCAATTCTTCTAATGGGGGTTCAGTGAACTTGGCCACCAGATCCACAAGGACCCGTCCCTTCACGGAGGTACGAGGCATGTACTTAATGTCAAAAGCCTTTAGAATTGTACCCCATTTAGCTATCCTCCCTATGTAATCAGCACTTCGGAGTATTATTTTAAGTAGAAGTTGGGTGAGGACAATAACTGTATGTGCTTAGAAATAATGAGGCAGCTTCCATGTACCAAACACTATTGCCAGGATGGCTTTCTCCAGTGGCAGATAACGAATTTCGACTTCATGCAGCGACTTACTCACGTAATAAACGGGCCTTTGTATACCGCCATCAACTTTTATCAATACCAAACTTACAGAAAGGAGCCATAGTAATGTAGGCAAATAGGACTTCATCTGGCTCAGGACTGGACATGATTGATGGCCGAGCTAGATAGTATTTAAGTTGTTGGAAAGCTAAAGCATACTCTTCAGTCCACTCACAACCTTTCCACTTATTGATCAACAAGAAAAAAGGTCTACACCTATCCGCTGATCGAGAGATAAATCGGTTCAGATTAGCGGCCATTCCAGTCAATTTCTAGACTTCTTTAGGATTCTGAGGTGGTTGTAAATTGTTAATGGCCTTTATCTGGTCGGGGTTTACCTCAATTCCCCAGTGAGTTACCATATAACCCAAGAATTTGCCTGACCCCACGCTAAACGAGCATTTGGAAGCGTTTAGACGCAACTTGTACCTTCTAAGAACTTCAAAAATGTTTCCAAGGTCCTTCACATGCTCAGAAACAGCCTTGCTTTTCACCACTATGTCATCTATGTAAATCTCAATATTCTTACCCAACTGTGGCTCAAACATCCTCGTCATCATTCTTTGGTAGGTGGATCCCGCGTTTTTCAAACCAAATGGCATCACTTTGTAGTGGTAGTTCCCAATAGGGGTGACAAAAGCAATTTTCTCCTGATCATCCAGGGCTAAAGGTATTTGATGATAACCTTGAAAGGCATCCAAGAAACTCATCCGAGGATGGCTAACAGTGGCATCCACTAACTGGTCTATTTTAGGCATAGGGAATGGATCCTTAGGGCAAGCTTTATTCAAGCCCGTGAAATCTACGCACACTCGCCATTTCCTATTCTTCTTCTTCACCACCACAGTATTCGCTAGCCACTTAGGATAAAACACTTCTTTAATAGCTCTAACTTGTTTGAACTTTGTTACTTCCTCTCGTACTGCATCAGCGTGCTCTTTGGATGGGCGCCGAGGAGGCTATTTCCTAGGGGTGATCAATGGGTTGACCTTCAGGTGGTGACATATGAAGTTTGGATCCACCCCTGGGGCTTCATAAGCATTCCAGGCAAATACATCAATGTTTCTTCTAAGAAATACTATCAGCTCTTCCTTCTCTTGAAAAGGCAACTGAGATCCAACTTGAAAGAACTTTTCCGGATCATCCCCAATAGCAACTTTGACCAAATCTTCACACCTCGCCTCTTCGACTGAATCATCGATGGGCAATGCCAGAGGTTTTAACTGCTATAAATCCTTTCCAGCATGGGCTGAGGACTTAGCCTCGGGCTTATGTTGAACGGCAACCACTAAGCATTGTCTGGCCATAGATTGTTCTCCCAAAATTTCATTAACCTGGCCTTCAGATGGGTACTTAATCTTCTGATGCAGAGTAGAGGAAACAGCCTCTAGCGTATGAAGCCAGGGTCTGGCCACGATTGCAGTATAGGATGAATACGCGTCTACGACAATGAAATATACCTCTACTACTTCCGGACCAGTCTACACAGGACAACAACTTTTTCGTCGAAACTCACCAGAGGGGAACTATAGGGCGTTAAGTCCTCAGGTTTTAAGTTCAGCCCCTTATAGAGATCAGGGTACATTATCTCAGCTCCACTGCCTTGGTCCACCATTACCCTCTTCACATCATACCCTCCAATTCTGAGGGTGATTACCAAAGCATCGTCATGGGGTTGGATGGTTCCAATCTTATCTTTATCCGAGAATCCTAGAACTGGTGGAATATTCATTTTAGCCCTCTTCGGATCTTGATTAACGTCTCCTGTAGGTAGACGAGCTACGGACATTACTCTGGACGGGCAAGATCCTGTTCTCCCAGCTGCAGCGAAGATGACATTGATAGTTCCCAAGGGAGGTCTTAAAGACATATCTCTTCGAGATTCTGAGCTGGCTTGGCTCCCTTGACCACTGGAATGATGCAAGAGTTGTTTTAACTTGCCCTCGCGGACAAGCTGTTCCAAGTGATCCTAGAGACTCCTACAACCTTTTGTGGTATGCCCATGATTCTGGTGGTACTGGCAATAGAGGTTATGATTACGTCTTTCAGGATTTCCCATCATCTTATTCGGCCGTTTGAAGAACGATTCATTTTTAATCTTCTCCAAAACTTGATACACTGGTTCTCGGAATATGGCGTTGACTACTTGAAGATTCGCCGATCCTGATTGTCCAACAAAATCTCTCCGTGGTCTATTGCTACTATAACGATCCGATCTGAAATCCCTCCTCTTCTGAGGGATAACCTTATCCTTCCCTTTACCCTGCTGTTGATCCTCCTCAACCCTTTTATACTTGTCAATCCTGTCCATCAGTTGACGCACACTGGTGACAGGTTTTCCAGTCAAAGATTTCCTCAAACCATGGTCAGTGGGGAGTCCGAGTTTAAATGTATTGAGGGCCACTTCGTCAAAATCGCCATCCATCTTGTTAAACATCTCCCAGTACCGATCTGAATACGTTTTCAGGGTCTCACCCTCTTGCATGTTCAAGGATAGCAGGGAAGCCAAAGGCCGAGCGACTCTATGACATGTGCCAAAACGGGAACCAAATGCCTGAGTGAGCTCTTTGAAGGAACTTATAGAATCTGCTCTCAGGCTGTCGAACCATCTCATTGCAACTGGTCCTAAACTGGAGGGAAAAACTTTACACATCAAAGCTTCATCCTTGGAATTGATAGCCATTCTTTGGTTGAAATGGCTCATGTGCTCCACAAGGTCTGTTTGACCATTATAGATAGTGAACGTTGACTGATGAAAACGACGAGGAAGTCTTGCCTCTTCAATCCTATGCGTAAAAGGTGACTTGGAGATTTGGTTCAGGGCCATACTCAAAGCATCATTCCCTATGCCTCCACGTGACGGGCTTCGAGACCGTCGTTTACGATAATATTCTTCTTCATAGGAAAAGGACTCACTGGGTGGTGTTCGAGACCTCCACCTGTAATTAACATCCTGTTCGTCATCGGAATAGCCATCAGAGTTCGAAGAAGTCCTATTCCTCTTTGCATGGCGCAACTCCCTTTTTAATTGATCAATCTCTAGTTGCATGTTCTTATTATTCTCTGTATGGGAAATATGACTTCCACCTTGAGGTTGGCTTCGGTCAGTGTGTGTGGTATGTACACTACCTTCACGATCACCCCTTTGTTCCAGGTTGAGAAAAGGATCACCGTGCTGGGATGCCCTCGATTCTGCTGGTTGTGGACCTAGTTCTACCATCGTAGACCGTTGCTTTCACTCTTGCTCAAGCTCTTCCCATATACGGCGCCAATTGTAGGGTCACGATTGGTAGCCCAAGCCCAAAAGATTTAGGATTTGAGCCCAATGAGCCCGATACAATAAATTTGTAGAGAGTGGATGAAAGAGCTGGGCTCTTAGCGAATTGGACAACGGCTAGGAAGGATTTGAAAGATGAATAAGCACAAAAACACACTTAGAATTTGATTAAATTGGTGTCCGAGGAGATGAACTATGAACTGAATTACTGTTCCTGAAAGCTAATACAGTCCTTAATGCCATAGTCAATCTACTTCTCTCCCCTTTTTCAATATCCTTCCCTCCCCCTCTTATGGGAGGTCTTTTTACATTATATAGCTTCCTTTCAGACCATCTTGATCGTACACCTGTTAATCATCTAAGCTTTCACTTGAGTATATATCCCATTAGGCATCTTCTTTGACTCTCTGTGAATGGTGATGGTTGATACTGCACTGTTTAGGGGTCTTCTCCACATAAATGCGGCCAGAAAAGTTGTTGCAGTGCATTTAATGCAGTGGTAGCAGCTTTTCTATTAGATATTTTTGTATTCCTATCATCTTTGTACGTGCCTGAAGTTCATCCTTATCGTTGGAACTTCCTGGAAGATCACCTAAATCGCCCAAGTACCTGCTTGACCGATATTCATCCTATCCGAGAAGGATAACCTCCTCGGACGATATTTCTCCCTCCTTACCTCGCGTGATCCTCCATTTTAGGGCCTCTTCCAATTATTTACTCCTCCTTGGACATATTCACATCTTCGAATAGGGCCCAAGGCCCAGTATACAAATTTGGATTCTTACTCCTACAGATATATATATATATATATATATATATATATATATATATATATATAGGCAATTGTAGATGTACACGAGTTAAATTTTGCAAAGAAGAGATATACAACATGTTTATTTAGAAGGGACTATCTTTCAAAAGAATTTATGGTTTGAAGTATTTAAAGTCAATCTTATTTATATATATATTTTTTAGAAGAAATATTATTTATACTTTTTTCTATGAGAGAGTTTCAATCTTATTTATACTTGACTTAAATAAAAAGATATAAATACTTGGCTTAAATAAAAAGATATAAATACTTGGCAAACTCATTAATCCAAAATTTTAATCACAAAAGGCCGTAAAGTCCAAAATTTAGTGATGACATTATTAGTAGTTGCACACACTATGTAACAAGTTTTGGACTTCCAATATAAGTCCTTGTACTACTATTTTTTATGTTCCTATAATCAAAACTTGCTATGTATTTATTTAACTTTCTTTATAATAAAACTAAAGTTTTTAATTGAAAAAAAAAAATCAAATATATGGCATATCATGATTGGTGAAATTAACTTTAGTTTGTTTATTTTTATAAAAAACTTTAATTGACATGTCATGTTTTATTATTTCTTCTAATGATATTTTTGGTCTTCCTCGGCCCTTTTTTGATTGCTCAACTTGAATGAACTCGCTCTTTTTTACTAATGCATAAGCTACCCACGTATGAACATGATCAAAGCATCTCAATTCACTCTCCCTCATTTTTTTTTCATCACTAGGGGCTTGACCATATTCAAGACCTAATTGTTATCACTATGACAAATCAAGTTATCGGTGGAGAAAACACTGTAGCAACAAGAACTAGAATTGTAATCAAGTATAGAGAGAATATATTCAAGAACTACTCTCCTCGGATTTTGCCGAGGAAGGATTTCTTTGCATGAAGCTTGTTTTTCCTTATTTACTTCCCACCTTTAATCCGTTGTAAGTCGTTCAATTCATTAAAGCTTAGTTTTTGGCCCACTCTCTACAAATTCATTGTGTTGGCCTATTTGGGCCTTAATCCTATTACTTCTTGGGCTTATGACCCAAAGCGCCCCCTTACACGTGTGCTTAGATAGAAATGGTTTTGATTTTAGAGGGGGAAAATGTCCTTACTTTAAATTCTTTTTAAAAAACCCATGACTAGCGAGGGTTAATGTCGAGATAAAATAAAAATCTCAATGTGTGAGGGCTACCTCAGTCACTCTTATGTGTGATCCATGAGATGCCTACTAGCATCTTGTCATTAAAAGAGATTTTTCAAAAGTCAATATAATAATAAAAAAAAAAAAAAAAAAAAAGGATTTTAAACAAAATTTTAAAGGATGTATATTGGATTTTTTGGTCAAGGTAGTCAAAGTTTTTCATTAGGGGATAGGTATAAGGGTGCAGAGGCGGCTCAACATAATTTGGGGTTTAAGACGAAAATTCATGTGAAGCATTTTATATGTAGATATTAATTAAATAAAATTATTTAATACTAATCAAATCAAGGTTAATTTGATGCAATATTAAACACTTAATTTGAAGAATAATACCAACTTAACTAATGTTAATTTCATATAGAGAATTTAATATCATAGTTCAACCATAAATTTTAATAAAAAGAAATAAAAATATATGTCAATTAAAAGAAGATACTTTATTTTGGATATATGACAATGTATAGTTAAGTAAAATTGTAATCTAATTTTTAATTTTATTACTTGTTTCTGAGAGAGAGAGAGGGAGAGATTAATCTATAATTGGTGATTTAACACATTTGTAACATTTTTTTGAAACATTTTAGGGTTTCAATTGGGTTAGGTTGCTATTGGTCTTGTATTTTGGAAGTCTTGATAGAAATGAAAAGGAAAAATGCATTAGTGGTACTAAAAAATGTTCACAATATAATATAAAAATGATTATAATCGATAAGTTTCAACAACCTAATTATGAATGTTTAAATTTATTTTTTGTGATAGGTAACATGTTAGTTTGTAATCCTATAGTAAATTAGTGTTATCCTTAGTATCACTAATAATTATAAACAACCATTATATATATACACACACCTACACATATATACATACATACATATGCACATACACATACATAATTTTATAAAATTTTAAGCCTTTTATAATAGGGGACAATGCCTTTTTTCTTAGGAGTAAATTTTTGAGCCTTTTGTGGTGGGGACCTTAGGCCAGCCTTATAGGGGCATAGGTCTATAATTTTACAAGTTTTGAAAATGGCACCAAATTCAAAGTCCAACCATTGGATGGGAAGAGCACGGTAAAGAATGGATATTGGTGAAATTAGGGTGTGATTTGATGGTTTGATTGTGAGAGCAGACCGATTCCAATTTAGATTCCAATTCTTACCGTTGGATTTGCATAGCATGGTAAAATATAGGTGTTGATGAAATTTAAGCTCAATTGAACAACCAAATCAAGCTCAAATTAAACAATTTTTACATATAAGCAAACTCATCATTTGTTTTAATATTTAATAGCTGAACTATATTGTTCTTTTATAGTATTTGATATAGCTCACTGTGGAAAATTTTCATATTGTTCTTCTAACATATGACATATAATCTTTTTTATTATCTAATTTTGGAGAGCTATTCAATTTATGAATTATACCTAATTTATTTCATTAATTAACCTATGTATTTCATATATATACTCCTATTTATTCTTGTTTATCAATAAAAATTATACTAACTGTTTAAATATTAAACCTTATAAGCTTCAAACCACATGCCGCTACATATATTCTAAAATTTAAATTAACAAAAAAAATTTCTTATAACATGCAATTTCTTATAAAATGTTTTTTGAGCTATAGAAATCTTTTATTAAATGCCAAATATAGTCATACAAAGTAAACTAGTGCATACACTAGCGTAGGTGGGACATTCACTATGTGTAGTGTAGTCCCAAATAAAACACCACAGAGAGCCATTAAGACCAAAAGAAAGACAGCTCCATGCCCAACACCACTATATAATTTCTTATAGAACTTTTTTTTTTTTTTATGGGAAATACTCAGTTTTCATTCATAATTGGAAATAGCACGTACATCCTGCATGCATGCATGCATAATACAATCCGGGCACTCCTCAAGCCAAACTAGAAAGTCCTCCACGTTCACTGCATATTGGGCCAGTGTGTGGGCAGAAACATTTCCTTGTCTTTTTGTGTGTGAAAAAGCAAAAGTGCGAAATCCTTGAGCACTTTGGAGTATTCCTTAGACCACATTTTGGACAGATGGGGCAGCTTCATTCAGTCCGTCAATGGCATTGTTGAGCACTAACGAGTCACTCTCAAACAGCACATCCCGAACACCGACATCTGTTGCGAAATTGACCCCAACCTCCATGGCTTTTGCCTCAGTCTCCAATGGCCCTAGCGGAGCAAACAATTTTCGACAAAGCACTGCAATCACCTGTCATGTTTCATCTCTAATGACCACTCCCACGCCAGCTTGCTTCCGTTTAGAGAACACGGCCCCGTCAACGTTCACTTTATAGCATCCCGTTGGAGGTGGGACCCATATTACAGGTTGATTTTGTTCTGCGGTGGTTGATGGCCGTTCATTTGCTATCTGGAATTCCTCCAGCAAGCTAAGGGAGCTCCTTGTCACTGCCAGTCCATTTCGTCACTTGCCCCCATGATTTACTTCATTCCTGTTTTTCCATATCCCCCAGCAGATCATGATTGTCCGCTCCAAAATTCCTGGCCGTGACTCCTCCCATTTTTGAAGAAGCCATATCACATCCATAAAGTCCCACGAAGGTTGAAAGTCAAAAGGGAAGGAGAGTTTGCATGATGACCACACCTCTTTTGCATGTTCGCAGAACCAAAATAAATGGCTTATGGTCTCCACCTGCTCCCCACATATCTCACATGTGCTGTCTTTGGTGATGTTTCTCCGCCGTAAATTTTCTTTTGTGGCTAGGATATTTTTACAAGCTTTCCACGCAAAATGTCTGACCTTGTTTGGCACATTCATCTGCCATAATCTTTTCCAGGTCTGTTTCATTGGTGACTAGTTCGAGCCTTCCGCCATCACAGTATCCCATTGTTCCCCTTGTGCTAGTCTATACGCACTTTTAACTATGAACTGTCCGTTCTTGTTTTCAGCCCATATCACTCTATCCCTTGCTTCAGTGACACACAATGGTATGCTTAGGATAGGACGAAATGGGTAATTACCCATAATAAGCCAACTATATAGTTAGTTGGCCCGGTTTGCAAACAATATAAATTAGTAACACCTCGAGTCTTAGAGACTCGAATTTTGCGCTCAGACCTCGACCCTTTGACGCTCGGTTTTCATGGTTTGACGTGGCCTGACGCCACGTGGCATCCACATAGATCTCGAGTTTCTGAGACTCGAGGTCCACGTGGACGCCATATGGCGTTGCCGTGGTCGTTCACGTGGAAATTAACGGCACCTGGCTGTCCACATGGACCTCGACTCTCTGAAAGTCGAGTTTTAATAGGGCATTTTCAAATTAAATGCCTCTCTCACAGTCACTCTCCACTCTCCACTCTCCACTCTCACTGACCCTCTCTCGTCTTCTCTCACTCACCCTCTCTCAGTCGCACACCCAGCCTCACCTCAGCCTCTCTCAGTCGCACCTCAGCCTCTCTCTCTCTCAGTCGCACCTCAGCCTCTCTCTCTCTCGCTCACTCACACAGCCCAACCTCTCTGGCCCCAGTTTGACGCAACCTCTTTAATCTCACTCAACGTTCTCTCTCGCCGGCGACCTCACTTCCAGCGCCGATCTGCGTTGTCTTCAGCCTTTTCAATCTTCTGTCTCTATCGAGGTTAGTGATTTTCTTTGCTTAATGTGGGTTTTTACTATTCCGTACAACCTCTATGTTGAAATGGTTCAATGGGTTTTCAATACATTCTTGTCAATAGCTATACCAAAACTTTCTCTTAGGAACTATTGGTGCGTCCTTAATTATTTCATATGATCAAACAGTTTTTTTTGTCCTCAACCTTTGTGCATGTTTCTCTCTTCACTGAATCTTTACTGTTTGGTTGCCGAGAAACCGTGGGGAAAATCAAATAAACTTTGGTTGACAAAATTTTTTCCTATTGTGGTTTCTATATTGAATTTGCAATAGAAGTGTTAAAAAAGATATGAAGCTTTATTCTTTTTTTAGTTTGAATTGGTTTGTGGGTTTGATGATTTTTGTTTTTTTTTTTTTTTGGGTTTTGTTTTTGCGCTGTGTTCTGAAGTTTATTGCATTGGGGATAACAATGCTCTTGGTTAAGCTTATTGGGCTTTGTTCTGAAGTTTATTGCACTTTGTATCTTGCACATATGTTAAGCTTATTTGCAACTGGATATTAATTTATACAACCATTTGAAAATCTCAGCATGCCATATATATTATTGCTAATTTTACTTCAAGATAGCTTGGGAATGGGTTAGTTTAGACCCCATCTTCCTTATTTTGCATTATGCACATGATCACAAACTCAATTAACCTAGTTGTCAATTACACAACCCCAATGTGTACTTAAACGCCACATGTCACATCAATTACATGTTTTTGGTTATTTAGGAAGTGGCTCATTTTCTTGAAACCTTGTTTTATTTAGGAAGCTTGTTTTTCATCAATTACATCTGTTGCATCTCCACATTGATGTTGTTGCATTGGAATTTATTCTAAAAAAATCTCATTTATTTCTCTGTTTCTTCCATTATTTTTCATGGCAAAAAAGTGACGATAGAGTGGCTGTCATGGGCTACATCGTACGGCTGGACACCACCATACCCTTCCGGACTTAGCCCATCACAACCGGCTTCCGTTAGAGCCAAAAACGATCAAACGTCCCAGACGTTTTCAGATTCAGAGATAGAGATCAGTGCTATTCCGGCGAAAGGTACCCATCAATTATCTGTGTTCATTCTTCCCCTTTTGGTCCTTTGGTCCTTTGTTGTGAAAATTTATCTTGTTCTTCTTGTTAATGAGTCTGGTAATTGAAGTTTTGGTCTTGTTTTGCTATCTAAAAAAAAGTATTCTTAATATTGCAATGACAACAAGTATATCAAATCTAGGTATGCTTTGAGCATAGTCGGAGGTATTCTTGGACAAAATACTTGCTAGTCGGAGGTATCCTTTGGCTTTTGTTTGTCAGTAACAAAATACTTGCTAGTTTTCCTTCTGCCTGAACTTTCTTGGCTTGCATGAGCCTGCATTTGTCTGAACTATAAAATAAACAAATAGATATACTTAAATTACTTCAAGACAGTTAAAAGAAAAGGGGGGGGGGGGGGGGGGGAGAAGGTAAAAAACATATAGTCATGCACACTTCATGTTTTCTTGTTTTGTCCATAGCATTCATGTGTTAGTAAGCTCTTTTTTTTATTGGTAAGTAATGGACACACCCAATGGGGTTTGAACCATGATCTCACCCTTCCCATATTCTTATGGGAGGAGGAAGTGCCATTTGAACCAAAGCTCATTAGTTCATTCAAGTGTTAGTAAGTCAAGATAGCAAACTAAAAATGTGCAGTATTGATTTTCTCATTTAATTTAATTACAACAAAATATTTTCATTGCATATTGATTTTCACAATTTGGTAACATATGAACAACAGGATGGTGAATGTATATATTTGGTTTGGTAAATTTTGTATTCATTTGGCAAGAATGCCTGCATTGATGGTTTTTGGTCTTTGAATGAGTTTGTCACACTCATATACTGATTATTGGTGTTCACACACACACACTCAGAGATTTAGATAGAGATTACTTGTCTAGTTGTCTATGATTTTAGGGCTTGGAGATGTCTAAAATCTTGACTAAGTTATATTGCATAAGATAATGGATTTCATTCTGGATCTTCTATCAGAGCTGTAAACATGAGAGTTGGGTCAGTATAGCAAAGTACATAATGGAAGATGTTCCTCTTCTCTTGAAGTCAGAGGGTGTGACTGACATTCAGAAAGTTCTCTCTGTTGTTTTCTCATCGCTCCCATCAAATTTTGGAGAATTTATCAAGTGGATTGCAGAGCTTAGGAGTCAAGAGGATTTTGGTCAGATTTTAAGCACAGAGGAGAAAGCAAGGGTTGCCATGCAGGTGTTGTAAGAAATGTTGTTGCATGTGCTCATTATCTTGTCATCTTAAAAGTAATAGTATGCAAGTCAAGAAGTTGTGCCCCAGATCAATACTGCAAAAGTTTTGTTGATCAAGAGTCAATATATGATTGTCTTTTTGAGTCATTGTTGTCATTTGAGGAAATC
Organism: Quercus aquifolioides; assembly: GCA_019022515.1. Taxonomy (NCBI): domain Eukaryota; kingdom Viridiplantae; phylum Streptophyta; class Magnoliopsida; order Fagales; family Fagaceae; genus Quercus; species Quercus aquifolioides. Next base: position 27,725,769 of record CM032329.1, read on the forward strand.
CGCACCATGGTTTTATGATCTTTTGAATTGTCCAGAATCTTGCAGAAAATAGTCTATAAAGTTTTTAAGCCTTGATTCCATGTTCTTGTTCATTAACCATGTCATTATGCAGGATATGGCGGCCCATTCAGCCTGTGACTTTGGTGGGGGCAAAGTTGAAAAGAATGCTCTAGCCAAGTATAGACAAGCAATTTGGCAGGGAAGGGTCCTTAACTCCCAGTTCACAAATGAAGAGTTGAGGAATCAGGGTCGTTGCCCCTTGACTCTAGAAGAGATTGGATTGCTTCTTGCAGCTTTGGGCTTTGACAACAATACTAGGCTCTATCTTGCCTCCCACAAGGTTTATCATGTCTCAACTATTTTCTTGTCTACACCACTTTTTGAGAAGTGAAATATATCTTTTTGCTCCCAGAGTTTTGATCTGTGAAATGGTTATGTTTCACAAGGTATTTGGTGGAGAAGCTAGGATTTCAACTTTGAAAAAGTTGTTCCCACTAATGGAAGACAAAAAGAGCTTAACTTCCAAAGCGGAACGGGCCTAGATTAAAGGAAAGGCATCCTTGTTAGCTGCAGTTGATTACTATGTTAGTATGCACAGCAACATCTTTATATCTGCTTCTCCAGGAAATATGCACAATGCATTGGTGAGTATTTCTACCTGGTGTCATCATAGATCTAAACATTTGGTTAAATTGTTGGAAGTTATGCTGCTGTCTCTGCTCTTAATCAACTTAAAGGGACGCATCCAGTTAGCTTGTTGAAGATAAAATTCTATAATTTTCCCATCCAATAGTGTCTTGTGCATTAAACTAGTGAACTGGACCTGCTAGTAAAACAGTATTGTCCTAGGGTCTTGGATCATGATCATAACCAAAATGGTTCAGAGAATGTTAATAGTATTGATTAAAATCCTTAGAAACTAGCAATATTGGAGAGAGATAACACATTTAATGTGATTTATGGCAGGTTATCAGCAACTCGGAAAACACACCCACCCCGGCAGCAAACATCAACAATTGGCTAGAAAAGTTAGCAAGAAGTTCATCCCATGGTTTTGTCATATGCGGGCAGGTTTTCAACTACTGCTTCAGCATCAGCAAAAGTCAACCCTAGCTTTAATGATTCTCTGCCTACGAGATTCTTCTTGCTTCCTCAAGTCTTCCATTTCTTTATATTTTTCCCTCGGGGTCCGAGGGGAAAATATAAAGAAATGGAAGACTTGTGGATGCAAGGGAATCTCGTCAACAGAGAATCATTAAATGTAAAGAGAATCTTGCTGCTGCTGAAGTGGAACTTTAAAACCTGCCTCCATATTACATTATTCATTTTGGTATGTGTCAATTTTTTTTGTCCTACTTTACATGGGAACACTTTTTCTGTAACCTTACATTACATTGAAGGTGGCTGTTGATTTTGCAGGCAGAGCAGAAAGGAAGCTCTCTGGGTAGGCCTCTCTGAAGTCACTCATCTGGGTAGGCCTCTCGGAAGCTCTTTGAACAATGTATTAGAGCTGCCGCAAAGAAAGATATTGTAATTTCTTGTCCTTATTTTTGTTATTTAAATAGCTTGCTTGTACAGTTGTTAAATGCTTTCTTGTCCTTATTGGGTTTCACTTCGTATGATTTTTGACGTTATTCATTCTAAACACAGTTGGCTGGGCTTGCTGCTGTGGGTCGAGATTACTATGGTGTGTTCCCATTGAGAGGTAAAGCTGTGTTTAACGGCCATGGCATATCAATATAAAATGAAGGAAAGCTGTGTTTTTTTTTTTTTTTTTTTTTTTAATAACTTATTATTTTGATTCTTAGTGGTAAAGATTCAAGACCCAGAATTTATTTTTTATCACAGATTTTATTTGTTCAGAAAGTCTGACCCAGAATTCAGTGGACCTAGAAGAACTGAAGGAACTATCACTAAATTTTACCTTTGGCTTAGAACTGAGTTGGCTCAGCCGAGTCACTGTACAATAAGTAGTTGGACATTTCTTTTTCATAGTTGTGTTTTTCTGCCATTGGCGTAGGGGCCAAATGGCACACTCGTTAACCCTTGAAGGGAGTGGTCAGGCTTCACATTCTGAGAGTGTCATTCATTTTGGCAAACTGCATAAAATAGTCGTAAAAAAGAAGAGGCAAAAACAGTATATTAATATTTAGCTCAATATTATTGGAAGGATTATAGAAAGGCATTTTTATTAATTCAATTTAGGGGGAAAAAACATTAAACCTTAGATGAAGTTTTGTTTCCTATTCTATCAGAAGTTGGCAACAGTTTTAGCTCAAGTAAAACCTCCTCACCTTATAAGTTCTAGGTGGAAGGTATGGCCTTGGGTTCAAGACCCATTGCGTGCATGTGTTACTTACCAATAAACAAATAAATAAATGGTGATTGTTTTAGCTTGTTACATAAATTATGCCTAAGCACATTGACCGTGTACAACCTCCTTTCATTGGGACACAATTATCATTTTATACCATGCTTGAGATGAACGTGCCTCGTGTCACTGTGTAAAGCCGATTCTAGTTCAATATGCATTTTTTGTGAATAATCTTATTATTACATTTTGAATTTACTAATGATCTGTTTGATTTCAGGGAGGAAAAGATCATGCAAGTGCTAGGTATGTCTATACGCGGCTTTCTCCAATCACGCGGTTTCTGTTCCATACGGATGATGATGACCTTCTTGACTACTTGAATGAAGATGGGCAATCAATTGAACGAACTTGGTATCTTTCTCCCCATTCTTCTATCTATTTGGTAGAAGGGATTTTAGCATTTTGTATGAAGAACTCCTATATATAAATAAGGCTTATACTTTACTTTTTTGGTTATTTTAGGTACATGCTAATTATACCAACGGGTCTTGTCAATGGTAGTGAAGGAATTGGGACTGGTTGGAGCTCTTACAATTATTACAACCCAAAGAGACATAATAGCAAATGTTAGGCGCTTGTTGAATGGTGATGCTATGGAGCCTATGGATCCATGGTATAAATGGTTTAAAGGAACTATTGAGAATGCAAAGATCCCTTCATTGAGGTAAATTTGCTCAAGTCCTTGAGAATTATGTTATCCACCACAATGTGAATTAGGCTGTACCCAGTTTCTCATGAAAAGTAATGTTGGCTGCAAGATGTTGATATGATTTGTGATGACGTAACAGTAGAATTTGACGTCTTCTTGACCCCTGAGAACTTGATTAGGGTCACTGAAGAGGGTTTGCTGAAGAAATTTAAACTAACCACTACAATTAGCACAACTAATATGCACCTATTTGACCCAAGAGGCATGATTAAGAAGTATGACAACCTGGAGCAAAGTATGTGACAGAAATTGGAGTTCTTTTCATTTATTTTCCAATATAATTTCCATGATAACGCACTTACTGTTTGTGATTTTCCTCCTGCAGTTCTTGAAGATATCTTTCTCCCCATTTAGGACTTCAATTTTATGAGAAAAGAAAGGTGAGCTCACTTACGCTTATAGCAAAAGAGTAGAATTGATAGTCAATAATTAAAAGAAGCCATTTCTTAGGGAAACAATTATGAATTGCAATTTTTGTATTATGTGTGCTGATGTTGGGCAGGTTTGAGATATTTCTTTTTCAAGTTTAAATAGTATCTGACTGGCCATTTTTATGCTACCATTATTCAACATATATATAAAAGAGATACAATTTTATGAGGCATCTGGTAGGATTTCCTCACAAAAACATGACTGTGACCAGCCTTTTTGTTATTAGAAACTGCTACCTGAGTCCCATTGCATCATTTTGTTATTAGAAACTGCTACCTGTGTGTCATATCACTACGGCAAATAATTTTTGTGATTGTGGCTTTCCATAGGGAAGTTCATGAAGAAGTAAATCAAGCAAGAGAAAAGGCTTCTGAGCTCAAATTGCGCAGGCAAGAGCAAGCAGCAACTCGCCGGGAGAAACTGAGACAGGCCTATTTAAAGAAACGGCTAGAGAATTTAAAAGCTGCATCCAATGCAGAACAGACATGATCCACCCAAGGCAAGGATCATATTGTTTTGTTAGTTGCTATTGACTTAACCAGGTCAATGTGCTTGGTCCTTACAGTCATCTCATGGTGAAATGGAATTCACTTCATCCTTGAATGTATTTTTTTCGCCTTACTTTTGTATTTGTGTACAGTAAGGTTGTTTACGGTACCAATTATATGATAATGTTCACTTATCTGAATGCACATTGCACATTGCCATTACAAAATATTCCATTCATTACATACATTACAATTTTATGTTGTTTTTTTTCTCCCTTATGAAGTCAGCTGTTGATGTAAGTTATTGTCATTGGAAATGTTTTTGGTAGATTTTAGTTAGGGGCTGGGAGTTGTTGTATGTATTTCATGTACTCGCGTGTAATAAGGTAATGCACAACAGATCTAGAGGATTCGAGCCTGGATGTAGGCCATCTGTATGAAATATTCTATGGTTCAGTCTATTCGGTCTGTTTCAGTCTATTCGGTCCATTTCATCAATTTCGGTCTACTTATTTCCACTTTGGTTCATTTTGATTTATCCAATCCATTTCGGTCCATTTAGATCTTTCTGGTCGAATTTGGTCCATTCGGTCTGTTTCAGTCTATTCGGTCCATTTGATCCATTTCGGTCTACTTATTTCCACTTTGGTTCATTTTGACCCCTTCGGAATGACGTATAACTGACTAACGAAACCAACTCACACCTGAAAATGCTATATATCTCTTAAAGTGAGATTGGTACAGGTATTTATTTTGAAAATATTCCACTTATTTAAATTGCAGACACTGTAATTTCTAATATATTAGTAAGTTGTAACAGTAGAATTGCAGTGAAGGAGAATGAAAATCCTTGACCATAACAAATCACAATAGACAAAGATCATTTCCAAGGAACGCAGTTAAGCAAACTATCAAAGTCACAACTAAGAGTAATGGAGTACAAGGGGAATGAGAAAAAGTTCCCATTTCAAAAACATTATAAATTATATTACAATACAAAATAATAATTTATTCTCATATATCACGTGGATCTACAACTAGTTTTGAAAACAAAACTTGACAAAACACACGACTACATAAGAATTATATCAAACAAGGCAAGACACGGGTAAAGCAATTTCCTGACAAGTTTACAATCTATAGAGCAATGATTTATTAGGATTTTGGAAATGGAAAATGCATGTAGAAAAATATTAATACAATATCAAAGTCAAGTCATATCATGGGGTTGTGAATTGCTATTAACATCATCATCTTGTATGTTTTGGCCTAAGATAGCAATGTCACCACCTATTATTATTATTATTATTTTTTGTCGGAAACTCAATATATTCAAGTTCTTTTTTTAATAAAATTTTGTAATGAACCCTGTAAACAAAATTCCTGGAGCCGCCACTGAATGTCACCACCTATTACAACATCCCGAACGAACACAGCATCAAAAAAATTCCAAGCACTGACCAAAACCTCTCTGAATAATACCGTACCACTTTAAATTTGATGTATTTTGCCTGTATCCAAGTCAAACCCACGATGTATAACTCATCACACACCCAATATGCAAAAGACAAGAAACAGATAATAGAATAAAAGGTTCTGTAAGTGGTTCACATGTAACAAATTTAAATTTCTAATAAACCTTATAGTACTTGATAGACCACCCACTTGCATTGCCCGTCAAATTGTGCTTCCATGACTCGTACTCAGGCATGGTATAAAATGATAATTGTGTCCCATTTTTGTGAGTTGCCTACAAAGATGATAAATGATTATTTTCCCTGAAGAAACATTCCACTTATAGTGAAGTTGTGCTAATATTTGAAATAGTTAACTGAAAAGACCAACCTTCACAATAGGTGTGGTGAACTCAATTAAAGTATAAGCCTGGAACTTTTAACAGTGATGGCCAATAAGAAAGAATAAAATTGATCCTGTTGCCCTTTGATGTGGGAATCATCACGATCCTGTACAAGAATTATAGTTACAATTTTATATTGGTTGAAGGCTATCCATGGGCCTTGTAGAGAGAATTGTAAGCATAAAACAAGAACAAAACAATAAGAGAATTTTAAGGCGCACCTGATCAGTCATTATCATCAAATGACCATATCTCAAAGATTTTACATTGGTGTATTCTTTATGCTGCTGAAGTCCAACAATCTGCTTTACGTATTGAATTTCTTTATTCTCAGTGAGCTGTTTAGCGATGGCCAGCGATAAACAACTAGATACAAGCATATGATACTAGTCAAATTCATGGGCATTATAGTTGCCCTCTTAGCACACAAAAACATAACAAATACTAGCTATCATCACTTTGAAGAAGCCTCCTGTTGTTGAACTTGCCAAAGTAGTAGCTACTAATGTTGAAGCAATATCATTGCTAGCATTATAGGCAAAAGGTGCACAACGCAACAAATGTAACGAGTACAATGGATAGCAAATAGTTCAATTACAACAACATTCAGCGATAAACAAAATAATAACTATAAGTATGTCAATACAACATAGTCTACAATGCCATCCGGAAATCGAGTCTCCACTCGCCTGACAAACATTAAAATACGGTCGTTAGTTTCCAAATGCGAAGAACAAAAACCAAATGAAATTGTTAGCATATTATATAAAAATAGGGAGGGCACTTGCCTAATTCATAGCACTACCACTTGTTGAAGCCCCACGGGAAATGGGACAGCTTCTGCGGTTATGCCCCTCTTGATGACACAGTCCACATCGCTGCCTCGGTTGAATCTCCCTCAAGTCCGGATCTTCCCTCCGGCTTCCCCGTTCTCGCCGTACCCCATCCATTTCATTCCTTAATCTAGACTTCACAGGACGACCTTTGGCCCGCAACAGCTGTGGGTCAGGCACCCACCGTGCTCCGCGAACGTCCCTCCACAAGGACTCCGACTTGGGCACCACAAAATGATGTGAATATGTTTGGATCGCATTGCTCAAACTGTAACATGGGTCAATATAGCTTGTCGCATCGCGGTGCAAAGCTTTCAGAACTGTAATTGCATGTGAACAAGGGATCTTCAAGTTTTGCCATTTTCCACAGCCACATTTCATAGCAAATACGTGCACTTCATGACTATGGTTTCCTCCTCCACCTCTATGGTCGTTGTACGGGGTAACCACTTGATATACACCAGTTTCATGATTAAAATGCCTCAGAGTGTGTCCTACAGTTTTCTGCTCATTTTTGTTATAGATTTCCATTGCATAATCACTCCATAACTTACCTCTAGAGAGATCAGAAGAAATTTGTTTATTTCGATCGTGGAAATATGCAACAAGTTTGGCCCAAGTGAACTCAGCCATTGCAGCAATGGGCAAACCGCGGGCACCTTTAAGTACCCCATTAAAGCACTCAGAGATATTGGTTGTCATTGCCCCGTAACGTCTTCCACCATCATGTGACTGCGTCCATTTTTCCACATCCTCACTTATTAGATATGTGTATGGCATATAGCGTGCAACATGGCGATCAGTAGGGTCTACACCCCTCAGTAAATTAATCTCGGCCTCCTTAATGGTTTGCATTATGGACTCAAATTTAGCTGCATGAGTCGCATATCCAGCTTTCAGGGCCAATGCCTTTAGAATCGGGTCATCAAAGTGTGTGTTGAAATTGCTAGCAACATGTCGAAGGCAATATCGATGAAATACCCGTTCTGTTCCATCCTGACCTCTAGGCCACTCTCGAATGGCACATTTGATACCTTTATGTCGATCAGAAATAATGCAAATGCCCTGGTTAGGTATGACATGCTCTATCGAAGTCCTTAGACACTCTAAAAACCACCCCCAACTAGCCCCTGACTCTTTGTCCACAACAGCGAAGGCAAGAGGTAAAACCTTTTGGTTAGCATCGGTTGTCATTGCAATCATCAATACCCCTTTGTATTTACCATACAGATGAGTCCCATCAATACTGATCACCGGCCTGCAATATTGGAATGCAGCAATGCATGGAGCGAATGCCCAATATACATAGCGCAGTAACGCAGTACCTTCGACTGGCCTAGGTATGGTGTGATAGTAGTACCGGGTACCCGAATCCTGATCCAAGTATGCCAATAACAACTTTCGCAACCTTTGGTAAGACTCCTCCCAATCCCCAAATATCCTAGCAATTGCCTTTTGTTTTGCGTCCCATACTTTATAGTAAGAAAGCTCATGATTATACTTAGTATGTATGATCTCCCAGAGCTCATCAATACGAGCAGTGTGCTTTTTTCGCAATTTTTCCACAATTTCTGATGCAACAAAATTAGAATCCATCATTCTACCGTCTCTACGCAAGCCAGAGGGTATACAAGTGTGTGGACCCACATAAGACGTGACCATCCACAGACCATTAAGTTTAGCCTTCATATATGCCCCAACGTACCACTTGCAATTGTCGTCAACACATGCAGCACACAATTTAGTTGGGGTCGACCTTCGGATTGAATAATTTCTATTATGACTTGCTGCGTATATTGTCAATGCACGCTTCACCGCCTGTTTATTTGCAAAAGTCAATCCTTTACAAAAATTCATCCCATCTTCCCAAGTAGAAACAAATGGTATCTGAAGACGTGAAGGATCAACCATATTTTCCCAAGTATTTTCGTAGAATGACTCAGCAGGAGGTCTGTAAGTTGTGGTCGTATTTGTATCATGGTGGATGCCAATATCATCGTCTGCAACACCTTCATCGTGGTACTCCATATTTTCCTCTTCAACATTCGGAACGACTTCGTGGTCATCTACATCAATCTCAAAGTCGCCTCGCTCAACCATCTCTTCGAACTCATCTACACCATCACTATTTTCACCATCATTCACAGCAGGATTTTCGTATTCGTCTTCGTCTTCCTCTTCTAAATGTGTTTCTTGAGGATGGAGGGTTTCACCAATATTGGCAACATTACCTTGAAATGGGAGCATATAATCGCCCACAACATGATCTTCGTCTTCGTCTTCCTCCTCTAAATGTGTCTCTTGAGGATGGAGGGTTTCACCAGTATTGCCAACATGATCTTGAAATGGGAGCATATAACCTCCCATTGAAGAATTCATTGTATACCCTCCCATTGTAGTGCATCCATCATCTAGGGTTGTAAATTGTAAAGACCTAGTTGTTTCTTGCACCACCTCATTATCAACTTCTGCACTTGCCTCCAAACTTACGTACAACTCAGCAGCATTTACTTGGGGCATTTTCTGTATCCTATTAAACATCATCTTTACATGTTTGTCTTCTTTGATCGCCATATACCCGTAATTTATCCGTTCATGAAGGACTTCTTGTGGGTAACGATAAATAATCTTGATATCATACCAAGCACGATTCAAATTCAATTCGCCCATGATTTTGCTCTTCAAATCATTCAACGTCTTCAACTTACGACGTACCATCATGTAGTAGCATTGGATACCAGGCCCTCTAAACGGGATTCCGTCAATCTCATCAGGATTATCAAGGGGTCCACCAAAGTATACATTTATATCAATATTCTTCAAAGATTGTGAACCTATTAAAGAGTCAAGTATAGTATGTTAGTGACATATTTTATCTCTTTCATTTAACATCAATTACAAAACTTTTTCTATCTACTCAAAATACAAAAATTACAACTTCTCACGCCACAATTGCATACACTCACCCCACATCACATACAATTCTACTGGCGCAATCATTATCATTTCGTACTCAAACAATGAAAAAACTAAAGACAAAACTCACCCCTATTACAAAATTTTAACTAAGCTCTAACAAAAATATAAATAAAAATATCAAACCAAACAACAAAAGTAATGAGGATGTGCAAATGAATGAGTGCAATTATGTAACATCATTATTCCATATATAATTTCAATTTTTAGGTATATTAGAGTCTAATTCTAATTGGGTCCAAGAAAAATACAACTCTAGCCCCCTCCATCAAATCTGCCCAAATGAACAAGTTAATGATTATTTAGTTGTTAAAGAAATGTAATTTTTTTTTTTTACTTATTAGAAATAGGACATGAAAGTTGCATTATGTCCATTTTCCTTTGATCAACTCAATAATTATTTAAAATATATCATTATTACTAATATTTTTTACTTTATTTTTCACATAAAGTAAAATCTTATGATTATCGATTCGATTCTATGATTTACTCTATGAGGACCTCTTATAGGTCCTGTTTAGGATCTCAATTTTAATAACCTTGGTTTTACTTGTAAATTACAAATATCTACTAGAAACATATTCATATAGATAATGTTTAATAGATCATGTTTAGGATCTCAATTCTAATTTATTCATAAATGTTTTTTTAATTATAAATATCTACTAGAAAGGTATTCATATAGCTATGAAAACATTTGAAAAAGATCCAAAAAAAAAAAAAATAATTGACCAATTAATTGAATCTTAGAGGGATATTTTTTTTTGTCTTTAAAGTATTAAAATGGATATTTGGATAAATTTTTTTTTAGTAAATTAGTAATAAACAAAACATATTATAACGTTTGACATAGCAAATATTATTTTTAATAATTTCATTGCTAGATTAGTTGTTATTATAACGTTTGACTAAAATAAACAAATAATTATACTATTTATAAAAAGTATTGAATTTTAGTTAAGTTAAAATATTTTTGTATTAATGAAATAACATAAAGCAGAGGGGTTCATTAGACATTACCAAAAAAAAAAAAAAAAAAAAAAAATCAATTATACATTTAAACTGCTACATATATATTTAACTGGTTACTACGAACAAATATTTTTATTAGGAAATGTCATGACAAATTCAATACAAGCAAAACTTTCTAAAGCAGTTATACATACATTAAACAACCAACAAGAGAGTGAGGAGACCCTTACCTGACATGAGGATGTGCAAATGCACTACTGGATTGTATGAGAGTGAGAGGGAGACTACAATGATCAGTTTGTATGAGAGTTAAGAGGGAAGTATTGTTCTGCTCTGTAGAATGAGTATGAGAGTTGAGAGAGGAGTAATGCAAAGTAAGAGAGGATGAGTTGAGAGAGAAGCAATTCCTGTTGAAGCTTTAGCCAAGTGACATAAAGAAGTCACGGGTGCCTTGGCAGAGAATAAAGTAAAAAATATGCAATGTTCACGCCCACGCCAGGCAAACTCTGAATGAAGGACAGAAGGCAGCCTGCCTGTCAGTGACATGACCGGATTGGACTGGAGATGGGTGCATATAGATCTCGAGTTTCTGAGACTCGAGATCTACGTGGCATCCACATAGATCTCGAGTTTCTGAGACTCGAGATCTGTGTGTCATCCACGTGGCTGCCATGCAGATCTCGAGTCTCAGAAACTCGAGATCTATGTGGATGCCACGTGGCATCAGGCCACGTCAAACCATGAAAACCGAGCGTGAAAGGGTCGAGGTATGAGCATTGAAGTCGAGTCTTAGAAACTCGAGGTGTTACTAATTTATATTGTTTGCAAACCGGGCCAACTAACTAAATAGTTAGAGAAAAAAAAATACTTACCTATTTCCTCCCTTAGGATAGCATCTGTATCCTGTGGTAGAAAGCATTGGCTGACTAGGTCCCTTTTCCATTCCTTGCTATCTTCATCAATAAGGTCACTAACCCACTGTATTTGCCCCGGCACCCTCTCTAGCGTAACAACCTTATATGTTTGTGGACTTGGGATCCATTTGTCCTTCCAAGTCTTAATCTGTGTAACATCTCCCACTTGCCATCTCATTCCCCATTGCACCAATGGCTATGCTGCCATAATGCTCCTCCATGCATATGAGGGTTAGCTCCCCATGTCTGCCTCCACAAAGTCACAGCATGGAAAATATTTTGCCTTGTAAACCCGATAAAATAGGGAGGAGGAATTTGTTTGGAGTCTCCACCCCTGTTTTGCCAAGAGAGCGAGGTTGAAAAGTCATAAATCCTGGAATCCCATGCCGCCTTTCTCCTTCGGTAGGCACATCTTTTCCCAACTTAGCCAAGCTAATTTCTTCTCATCCTTTACTTGTCCCCACCAGAATTGCCTAATCATACTAGTCAACTCATCACATAGTGTATAAGGGAGCTTAAAGCAGCTCATCGTGTAGGATGGCACTGCTTGTGCTACCGCCTTAATCAGAAGCTCCTTCCCGGCATTAGATAGTAATTTTTCCTTTCACACTGTAAGCTTGTTTGCCACCCTTTGCTTCAATTGTGTAAGTGAGTTCCTTTTGGATTTCCCCAACAATGAAGGCAGAACCAGATAAGACTCATGTGGTTTGATGACTTGTGCACCAAACATTGCTTTAATCACCTCTCTTGTGTCATGGTCCGTATTGTGGCTAAAGAAGAGAGAGGTCTTGTTTCTATTAAGTTGTTGACCAGAGGACTCCTCATACACTTTGAGCACTTGCTGAATTTCCTCACTCTCTCTTTCTGACAGTGGCATTTCCAAATATCAAGCTATTGTCGATGAAAAATAGATGGGAGATGGTGGGTCCCCTAGCCGAGGCAGCCACACCTCTGAGGGCCCTGTTTTGGGTGGCCTTGTGCAATAGTGCAGACAACCTTTCCGCGCAAATGAGGAATAAATAGGGTGAAAGTGGGTTCCCTTGCCGCAGCCCTCGTGATGGAACAATGTGGCCACATGGCTGACCGTTAATGCGCACTGCATAAGACACCGACGAGACACACCTCATCACTAAGCTTATCCACCTGTCATGAAAGCCCAGTTTTCCATGATTTGTTGTAGACATCCCCACTCCACCCGATCATATGCCTTACTCATATAAAGTTTTAGAGCCATTTCTCCCGTTCTGCCCTTCTTCTTCCTGTTAATGTGATTCATTAATTCATGAGCCACCAACACATTATCTGTGATGAGCCTCTCAAATACAAAAGTGCTCTGGTTTTCGCAAATAATGTCCTACAATACTAGCTTAAGGCGGTTGGCCACTGCCTTGGATGCAATTTGTAAGCCACGTTGCACAGACTAATCGGCCTGTAGTCCGTCACTCTTTGCGGGTTGTTCGTTTTAGGAATCAGTACAATGTGTGTTTCATGGAACTTAGGAGGGGCTACACCATTGTTAAGAAAGTCTAACACAGTTTTTATGACAATAGAATTCACAGTAGGCCGAAAATACTGGTAAAAAATGGGAGGCATACCGTCCGATACAGGCACTTTCAACGGGTGCATCTGCTTCAGTGCTTTCTCCACATCATGAGCTTGAAATTCCTGCAGGAGTAGGCTGTTCATTTTGTCTGTCACCTTGGCCTGGACAGCCTCAAGAAGCTTTGCACTGACTTCTGCATGGGATGAAGCAAACAGCTTTGTAAATATGGTCAATGATTTGGAATAACTGTTCAATTATGGGCGCAGAGGCAGCTCAACATAATAAGGGAACATTTTTTAAGTAGGATTTGATTTAGATATTAAATATGGTCAATGATTTGGAATAACTGTTCAATTATTTAGTTGTATTTTTGTTATGGTGAATAGATATTTTTTAGTAAAAGATATAGTTATTTCCCTAAATGAGGAATAACAATATCTTATTAAGGTCTGTAAGAGCTCTTTTTAACATATTTAATATCCCAGAAGACAAAAGACACAGTGTTATGAATTAGATCTAGAATATAATTTGATGGGGTATATAGATTGACCCTAATTAATTAATTCAATTACCCAAATTGATTAATAAGTCAAATTACATGCAAATCAAGTGGAGGCACAATCAAATCACTAAACTAAAAAGAATGCAACTGAAATTAAGTTTGACATGGTGATTTGATCACGATGGGAAAAATCTTTGTAGACAACCCCCTCGGTAAATTTCAAGTCATCACTCCCGAAGAATCTACTAATGAAGAATCAAGCGGTTACAAGTATAAGAAATCTTACTCTAACCGAACTATCCCAAAATTACTACCTACAGTAGAACCTACTAACCTATACCAGTATCAACGATCCAATAACTAATTGGACTTGTTCTTGTAGAGACTTCTCCTTTACACGGATCCCAAGACGTGACTAACATCACAACAACAGTTGGTTGTTGTTGTTTGACAGAGTTCTTCAATTCATGCCTGAAGATCTGGAAGAAGCTTGGTACAAAACCCTAAGGCGCACAAAAAGTCACAACAACTCCTATAAAACGTGTATCTATGTATGTCTTTTTGTGTGTATAATGGTGGCCGTAAAATATAGCTTCTATATGCTATGGAACCCTAGTGCACGACCTAGGAAAGCCTAGTCATCATGAGCTGAAAACAGATCTTGGATTTTAAATTTCCCATGTTTCGATAGATCAAGAGGTGTCGAGCTAGGTATTGAAATTCAATAAATATCGATAAAGCGACAGGTATTGAGCAGGTGTCGAGATCTGCAGTTCTAGCTTTTCTTGTATAGTTCTTGAGTATTCTTTATGTCTCCAATAATACCACTTGTTGAACACTAAATGATCTTCTTGAATGCATTAGAACCTAAGATTCCATTACAAATAAAATGTATTTTGCCTAGGGATATGCCAATTACAAATATGACACATAATTCTTATTATGTTTTATTGTGTTGATATGTAAACTCTACCAGGGCCGGCCCAAGGCCTAGGCAAGTTAGGCCTAGGCCTAAGGCCCCACCAAAAAACAAAATTTTTCTTGGGAAAAAAGGCCCCACTTTTCATAGTTAAAGGCCCAAATTTTTATAAAATTATATATATTTTCTAAAGGTTGTACATTTTTTTTTTTTATTAATGATGTTAAGAATACTACAAATTTTACTATTGGCTTACAAATTACCATGTTATTAATCACAAAAAAAGTGATATAAACATTCATTAGTTAAATTGATGAAGTTCATCAATGAGAGACAATATCACATTATATTTTGAACATTTTATAGTGCTTTTAATTAGCGCATTTTTCTTTTTCATTTCTATTAAGACTCTCAAAGTACGAGACCAATAGAACCTTAACTCAATTGAAACCCTAAAATATTTCAAAAAGATGTTGCAAATGTGTTAAATCATCAATTATAGATTAATCTCCCCTAATAGTTTGAGACTTTAATTTTTGTAAACTAATATCTTACAAAGCCACACACCAAATAATATCTATCTCTCTCTCTCTTAAAATCAAAATATAAAATTAAAAATTAGATTACAACTTTATTTAACTATGCATCGTCTTATATCCAAAATAAAGTATCTTTTTCAATCGCAATATATTTTTATTTCTTTTTATTAATATTTATAGTTCAACTACGATATTCAATTATCTATATGAAATTAACATTAGTCTAATTGGTATTATTTATATATTTAATGTATCAAATTAACCTTAATGTGATTAGTATTAGTCTCTCAAAAAAATAATGTGATTAGTATTAAATAATTTTGTTTAATTAATATTTACATATTAAAGGTCCTGCATAAATTTTTCGCCTAAGTCCCCAAATTATGTTGGGCCGCCCCTGAACTCTACACGAACTTGAATCACTTGATAAGTTATTCTTTTATTTTATACTCATTTGAGATCTGCTTACCTCATAGTTTATTGATTGCATTACTATCATTTATTGTTGTTTTGAATTGATACAGTTTATAATTGATAATTCTTTCCTTGCAATTTGATTATTTCTACAAAATTTTATTGACTTACCTAGTTACCTTCTTTGTCTTGTTCAATGGCGTGTGACTTTCTACTTACTAGGTTGTGTAACTCACTATATTATTTCAAAAATTTTCAGATTAGTTGCTTGAGGTCGTAGTCATAACAGATTATTAGGATGCGATCGTTCTTGCTTTCAAGTGAGCTAATGTTAAGATTTCAAGCAAACATTTATGTCTGGAGAATTTCATGTATTATAGGTTGTAATATTATCTTGGGAGTAGTTCTATCAAGACTTATTTAAGGTTTTTGGTTATACTTAATCTTTGAGTTTAGATGACTTGGTTATTTGACATCAATTTATTATGTCATTTAGAGATGGTTTAACATTTCGATGAATAGGGATTAACAATTTTAGGGGTGGTACATTAGGTCTCAGCTCATAAATAGTACATCTAAGTTCTTGGTGAATGGAGTCTAAGACTCAGGTTACTCTGCAGAACTTTTGGCAGAAGCCATAGATGATAGAACTAGATTATTTTAGAAAATTTTGTTGAGAAGCCTGAAAGTAGACACTAACAAGATTATATATTAGGTTACTATAATCAATTTAGTTAACTGCCAGGTATTGAAAACATGCTTGAACATTTTCTCCCAATTCATTGAAAACAAGCTGGCATATCTTCAAAGAAAACTTGCATGCACGGCCACACACATTCATACACAGCCTTGCTATGTGAAGTATGAGAAAATACCAGTAAAGCTAAAGCGTTTTGTATTTGTTGAATCCGCAGAATCTTCAAGGTCATGCCTGCTAAATAAAACAGAGGATCCCCAAAGTAATGTCAGAAGATTAACAGCTGTTCCAGCCAGCAAGCCTATTCCAATGGAGAGCTGACTTTGAGCAGCTTCCTTGGTCTCAGATAGTCCAGATGCTAAAAATACATAAGAAAGTTCATTAGCATTAATGTATCCTCATTTATTGCAGACCACTATAACAGGTACTTAATAGTGGTAAGTGATTAAATTCACCTTTTTGAAACAACAAATTTATTTAAATAACAAGATTTAACATGAAAACAACCATAAATCTGAAGTTTCCAAGTGACTTGACTCAAGTTGTTTCTATGTTAAACAAATTCAGTCAAGGCATTTAACAAGTATTACCCTAAGTTACCCTACCCGATCTTCCAGATTTGGTACAGGAAATACCCATACCCTATACCCAAATCCTCTAATGGGTCGGGTAAAATCCGTGACAGCCGAGTGGGTACCCATCTCTTAACGGGTTGTTGCCAAATGGATGGAATTTGCCTCTTGTAGGGACATTAGTACTTTAAGATAAAATGTCTCTGGCTAAGGACCAGATGGATCTATAATCATTCAAACAAAAATCGAATTATAATAATGTTACAGTTAGACCTTAGAAATGACATTAACACATGGACTTTATGGTTTGGAAATTGGAACCGCACCCCTGGCCCTTTCTGACCTTTAATCTTTGAAGAAGTAAAGAATTGAAGGACAATAAAGCCCATACGCAATGTAGCACGCAGAAAGTGCCGGTTTCAAATAATTCCAACAAAGAATGAAAGCAAGTCAGACTTACCAAGGATGATAATAGCATTAGGAAGTGAGCTGAATATGAGCAAGGAGAGACCACCAATGATGCCCTGACCAAGAATCTCAAGCAAAATCTCACTTCTATCAGTCAAAATCTTGGCAGCCCAGAAAATGCAATAAGCATATACAAGAATTAGAAAGCCATTTCCTAGGACAGTGTTGGTGCATGGCATAACACCATAGGTTTGCTCACAATCATCCGATGAAATGAAACGGTTATCATGAAATGTTGGCAGCTGAACGCGTTGAACTTCATAAGGAAACTTAATGTTTGTGATAGGTTCACTCCAACAGGGATAGGATAGTGTAATAAGGAGGAAGAGTATTGCTAAGAGGACAAATCTAAGCTTCTTTGCCATGTTAAAGTTTGGAAAATGCATCGTTAGTGTCGAAGTATGCAAGCAGGAAACAAATAAAGATAACAGAAAGACCTCTGAAGTCTGAAGGGTGAAAGTCAAGTTCAAGTGAACTATATATATATATATATATATATTTTATAATAAAATAATATAAACATGATTTCAGAATATAAGCATACTTTATTACCAAAATAAAACTACTTATTTATCTCATCTATTAATTATTTGGCCGGGTCTGAGAACCACATTATATGTCCACGTGGAATCCCAACTGTCCTCACATATCCTATCTATTTTCTCACCCTCTAAAATCTTAATCTCTTTTACAGTCTCACGCCTCCTCTGGCTAAAGAACAACTCTCTCTCTTTCTCTCTAAGATGGCTGCAGCAGAGACATTTGTATTCAACATAGCACAAAAAGTGCTGGAGAAATTGGGATCCCTGGCTTTCCAAGAAGCTCGCTTGATATGGGGTGCTGAAAGTGATCTGGAAAGATTTGAAAAAACCCCCTCCACCGTCAAAGCTGTGTTGTTGGATGCAGAAGAGCAGCAGTTTCATAACCAGGAGCTGACCGTCTGGCTTGGGCAGCTCAAAGAAGTGTTTTATGATGCTCAAGATGTCCTTGATGAGTTCGAGTGTGAAGCGCTGCGAAAGCAAGTGGTGGAAATGCAGGGGAGCACCACCAGGAAGGTACGCCGTTTCTTTTCTTCCTCTAATCCACTTATATTCCGAACCAAGATGGCTCACAAAGTCAAAGAAATTATAGCACGTTTAGATGAGGTTGCAGCCGATAGGTCTAAGTTTCATCTTTCTCCACGGTCTGATGATAGGCATGTGGTGCGTGGAAGGGAGATGAGCTACTCCTTTGTCCAGGCTTCAGATGTGATAGGAAGAGACCAAGACAAAGAAAATATTGTGGAGCATCTGATGGGTCCTAGTGATGGTCAATCCATCTCTGTTGTACCTGTAGTCGGGATTGGAGGTCTTGGCAAGACTGCGTTAGCTAAACTGGTGTTTAATGATGAAAGAGTGATAGAGCATTTTGAGTTAAAGTGTTGGGTGTGCGTGTCTGACGAATTCGTTTTAAAACAACTACTGGTAAAAATTATCAAATCAATAACTAGTGAAAATTGTAGCGATTTGGATGAAGAGCAGTTGCAAATGCTACTGCGAAACAATTTGGATGGCAAGAAATTCTTGCTCGTCTTGGATGACGTATGGAACGAGGACAGGGGAAAATGGATTGAGTTGAGGAATTTGTTGATGGGGGGTGCCAATGGAAGTAAGATCCTTGTGACTACACGCAGCCCAACCATTGCTTCCATGATGGCCACCATGTCCCCATACAATTTGAAAGGTCTCCCACACAAAGAGTGTCTGTCTTTATTTGCGAAATGGGCTTTTGACGAAGGAAAAGAGAGGCAACACGCCAACCTCATGGAAATTGGGAATGAGATTGTGAAGAAATGCAAAGGAGTTCCCTTGGCAGTGAAGTCATTAGGAAGCTTACTGTACTCAAAGCTCGACGGACGTGATTGGCTATTTGTAAGAGATAATGAAATGTGGAAATTGAACAGAAAAGAAGGGGATATTTTGTCAGTCTTGCAATTAAGTTACAATCAGATGCCATCTTACTTGAAACAATGTTTTGCTTTTCTTTCACTTTTTCCGAAAGATTATAAATTCAATACTTATTGTTTAAATCATTATTGGATGGCAAATGGGCTTCTTCAATCACCAGATGAAAATCAAGAGCCACAAGATATTGGCAACCAATATATAGATGAGCTCTATTCAAGATGTTTCCTTGAAGATTATATTGATATTGGTTACACGCGACTATTCAAAATACATGATCTTGCACATGACCTAGCATTATCATCAGCCCAAAGTGAGTGCTTAATTATTAATTGTCAGATCCAAAACATCTCTAAAAAGGTTTGGCATTTGTCATATTCTGACAATACTTGGCAGAATGAAAATGTTTTAAAATGTTTACAAAAATCAAAGAGTTTACGAACCATTCTTTCTACGGTGGAAGGAGTTGGACCTTCTCCTAAATCCTTTGTTGATTCATGTCTCTCAAAATTTAGATACCTGCGAGTTCTAGATTTAAGTGGCTCATGTTTTGAGGTGTTATCCAGCTCCATTGGTACCATGAAGCATTTAAGGCTGTTGGATTTGAGTAGAAATTGTAGAATTCAGAAACTCCCAAACTCTATTTGCAAGCTTCAAAATTTGCAAACTTTATATCTCAATGGATGTGAAAAATTAGAAGAATTACCAAAAGATATAAGATACCTGATCAGACTCAGAATGTTTAGAATGACAGCCAAACAGAAGTCTCTACCTAGGTGCCCTAATTCCCTACGACTTTTGGAATTATTAAATTGTGGCAATCTAGAATCTTTAGTTGAAACGATGCAAGTCTGTACAAGCCTTCGGTTGTTGCGTATTGAAAATTGTGGGGGTCTAACCTCTTTGCTTCCTACCCTAAAATTCCTAACCATGTTAGAGGTTTTGGCTATTGATAATTGTGAAAAGCTTGATCTTACTAAAATGGAAGACAATCAAGATGATTTCCCAACGAGCCTTCGAGTATTACGCTTTACAGGATTACCACAGTTGGTGGCTATGCCCGATTGGATTAAACGCTCTACAAAATCTTTACAAATCCTTGCTATTGACAATTGTCCTAACTTGACAGCACTGCCAGAGTGGTTGGTGAATCTCGAATCTCTTAGACGACTTGAAATTGCAAAATGCCCCAAATTGTCTTCTCTATCGAAGGGGAAGCTTTGTCTACCAGCTCTAAGATCTTTCATAATTGTAGAATGTCCCGAATTAGTTAGAAGATGCCAACCAGAAAATGGAGAATATTGGCACAAGATTGCTCATGCCTCAGAAATTTATCTTGACGACGAGCGGATTAAAAAAGCTGATAATTAGGTATGAAGTAATCGCTCTCCCTCTCTTTTATTTATTCTCTCCAAGAGTTTAACATTTATAAAATATTATTCTATCTCTGGTAGGGTGATCATTGCAAATCAATATATTCATTAATACATATAAATATGCATTATATGTCCACCGTACATTAATTAGGTCAAAGTCGGAATTCTTGTTATGTTAATTAGATGTTGAAATTGGAAATATTAATGGACTAATGGAGCTATTCTTGATTTGATAAAATGCTTAATATGTACAAGTGCTCTTAATTGGTGGAGATACTTATAGACTATATTATAAAGTAATTATACAAGTGCTCTTTTCTATCATTTAATAATGGTCTATTTGGTTGGAGGGGTTGAAAAGTGGGAAGATAGAAAATGGGGAAATGATAGAAAATATTGAGGATAGAAGAGATTTAATTTTCTTTCTTATATCTTTGGTTTGGAGGATGAAAAATGGAGAGATGGAAAATAAAGTTGGCATAAATTTACAATTATATCCCTATTAAATAAAACAAAAAGTAGCATATTTTTTTAATTAAAAATCTTTTTATGGACACATCAATTAATATATATATATTTTAAAGAACAAAAGCCAAAAGTACCAAAACAGATGAGGAAAAAAAAAAAGGTACTGAAAAAAAAAAAAAACAAAAACAAATGAGAATGTAAGAAATTGATAAAAGCAAAAAGAAGAAAAAGACAAAAAGTGAATTGTGTGAGTGTGTGTCAGATATTAATTGTATGCGTTATTTTTATTTTTATTACATTGTTATTTGTGTGAATTGTGATGTGTGTAAATGTGTACATGTACTGTATAAATATAATATAAATTTATATAATTTAATAATTATGAAATAAAGATGATTTTTTCAATGTATGTGTATTGTTATCATGTTATAATAATTTTTTGTTATAAAGTTAAAGATTCAAGAAAAAAAAAAAAGTAGGTCAATAATTAATACAGTGTTAGTAGGTTGAGTTTTTTCATTTGATTGGTTAAGTAGACACTTAGTATATTATTTATGTATGGATGAGTGTGGTTGTGTAGGTCAATAATTAATACAGTGTCAGTAGGTTGAGTTTTGTCATTTAGTTTAAAATATTTTTTTATAAAAATAATGACAAATAGATAATGACAACGGCATGAAAATAAAAATATTATTTAAAATTAACAAAATAAAATGGTAACACCAACCTACACTGGTAATAGATAATGTCAACTACGATTTCAAAATTTGAAAACTCTTAGAATGAAATTGTAAAAGTTCATATATTTGCGGGTTTTTTTTTTTTTTTTTTTTGTCAATAACCCGATATATTAAAATTCATCTTTTATGAAATTTTATTTAATTTAAGTTTTTTAATGACCCCCTAAAAGAATTCGTGGATCCTTTGAGTACAACTATATTGTATTGCCCCCTTTCACATTATTGTGAGTTCCATTAATTGAATTCATGGTGATTCAACCAAAAAATAATAATAATTAATTTATGGTAGGATCTAGCATTCATATGAAAGGAAGGAATACCATATAACTAAGATCTAGGAGTATCCAAAAGTGTTCTCTATACTGTATATTCTTGAGATCCAATTCCACTCGTTATAGCTTCATAATCTTTTATAAGGGTATGCATGGGTTGAGTTAAGGGATTTTTCAATCCAATCCACTGTATTCGGTTTGAAAAAAAAAAACTCAATCCAACCCAATCCATCATAGGGTTCAACCCAATCCTTGTGGATCGGATTGGACATTTAAAATAACAACATATTTACTAATTAAACTTGAACATAGCACTAAACTAACACAAACTATATAATTAGTGCATCAAACCAACACAAATAAAAACAAATTTATATCTTATAATTATGTTGGTATTTCATCAAACTAAAAGAGTAAATAATAAAACCATATAATATATTTTAAATAAATATCAAATATAGGTGGGTCGGGTTGGGTTAGATGAATTTGTAACTTTGCTAACCCGCATTCAACCCAACTCACTGTAAAATAAAATTTGGCAACCCAACCCAACCCACCAACCCCTAAATATCGACCCAACCGGTGGGTTGGGTTGAATTGGATTGGATTGGTTTTGGCGGATAGGTGGGTTAGCTGCACACCCTACTTTTTGACTTACTATATTGATGTGTGTATACTCCTTTGACTTGAATTTTTGGCTATAAGATAGTTTCAATAACCCTATCCATGAGTTTACTATAGCCATTATCTGGATTATGTGATGTAGTGGAGGTTGTGCAGATTAATAATGCGATTATGTTGAGATATATTTCATTGACCCAGACCTTGAAGATAATAATGTGACCATATTTAATGGAGCAATACACAAGACACGCAATTTTAGATTATCAAACTTGTGATATATATGTTTAT
Source organism: Quercus aquifolioides (assembly GCA_019022515.1). Lineage (NCBI taxonomy): Eukaryota > Viridiplantae > Streptophyta > Magnoliopsida > Fagales > Fagaceae > Quercus > Quercus aquifolioides. Next base: position 27,748,690 of record CM032329.1, read on the forward strand.
TGAGTATAATTTATCTCGAGTGTCATTTCCATCATATAATACACGATCTTATTCTCTTTTTACTTGCCTCTGATTCTTACACTATTATCCAGTGAGTCTTTTGACATTTTTGAACCCATTAAGAAACCAATAATATTTTTCTCACCTCTACTATTCTATTTACACTTTGTTTCAATACGAATCTTGTAGTTCTATTTTTACCTCTAGATGTTAGTGTGTGATTTATCACTTACAAGGTTTATTTAGCGCCTTATTTGTTTTTTTTATTTTATTTGTAGCGCCTTATTTGTTGTTCCAATATTTTTGCAGATTAGCTGATTGTGTTTATAGTTTTACAAGATCATTTAGGATGTGATGTTTTGAGCTTCACGTGGACTATCATTGAAATCTTTAGTGCATTGTCAGTTTCAGAGATTTTCTTTTTGTATTTGAATTGGATTGGTTTTGGCGGATAGGTGGGTTAGCTGCACACCCTACTTTTTGACTTACTATATTGATGTATGTATACTCCTTTGACTTGAATTTTTGGCTATAAGATAGTTTCAATAACCCTGTCCATGAGTTTACTATAGCCATTATCTGGATTATGTGATGTAGTGGAGGTTGTGTAGATTAATAATGTGATTATGTTGAGATATATTTCATTGACCCAGACCTTGAAGATAATAATGTGACTAGGACTGATACTGGTTCGGGTCGGGTCGGGTTTACTGTGACCCGAAATCGACCCGATAGAAATTGGGTCTATAATTGGGTCGGTTTTCCGGGTCTCGGGTCGAACTTTTTTTTTTTTTTTTAAAGGTTATCCGTGTTCTGTTCATCATTTAGCTTCATGGTTTTTGGCTTTGCGTGCTAAATTACAAAAAACATTGTCAAATATGGTAGTGGCATAGAAAAGAACTTGACTAAGATAATTATGACCAACATTTCACACTTTAAACATTTTGCACCGGTTTTTCACAAAAAATATCAACATTTCAAAGCTCCTATAAATTTAAAATTCAGAACCCACGTGGCTCATTGAATTCAAACATTCATTTTCCTTCTTCTTTTCTTCTTTTCTTTTATTATTATTATTTCAAAGCCTCCATATTCTTTCCAGATGCATAGACAGCTAAAAGACAGGCCACCAATAGAGATCACTTTATAAGCAGTAAAGAGTTCTCAACTCCTCAATAGTTCCCAATATTCTCTCATATGCAACTTTCAACAGAACCAACAATAGCACTCCCACCAAAGAAAGAACTATTCAGCCTTGTTTTCACTGTTTATAAGATCCAATACCCAACAAATCCCAAATAAAGCATTGAAAAACTCTATGTACAACTAAAGTAATTACAAAAGAGCTTCCATTTCCAAACTCCAAGTGAAAGTTGCTCCAATATTTTTCACCTACAGCACCAAGGGGGAAAAATCAATAATAAACAAGTCATTTAACAAAAGTCAAATTTTGCAAAATCATACGGCAAGGTTTTGTATTTTTCCCCCATTTTGAGGTGGGGAGAAGAAAAGAAGAGTTATGAACCTGGAGAACTATTAGATGGGGAGTACAGGAAATATATTAGAGATCCTGTTACAGCACATGGAGGACATAGATCTACAGACACCCAAGAATGGAGCAAGGTCCTTTATGTATGTACACAGAATATCATGTTGGACCGAGCACCCAGGTCCCACCCACAAGAAGTTTAGTTTAATAAGCTTGTACACCAATCAGGTTTCTTGTTTTAGTTAAAACAGGAAAATTTGTTTCCAAAGAAGGAAAAGTGAGGCAGTATATTACTAACTCAGAGAAGAAATTACATTTCTGACTTTTTTTTAGATGACTAATTTGACCATTCCTCATATAACGCAATGATCCTACATTACCATCAAAATATAGACAACACAAAAGAATAAATTAATATAACTGCCACTTACAACTAAAAATGCTAGAACCCTGCACCAAACTAAAACTGTATAGATCCTTTTGCTCTTCAAAATAAACGGATGGAAAGTCCACTGCAATAGAACATTCACATTATTAGGATTTTTTTTTTTTTTTTGGAAAACTTAATAAAAGTGATCCTGCACAATTGAAACTGAAAGGGAAATAAACCTTAGTGAAAGAAGATATGGCATACTTAAGAAACGGGTAGCAACAATAGGAAATTATTTAACAATTAGTTAAGTTATAAGCAGCCCATACAGAAATTAATTAGACAAAATTCCAAGCAAAATTTAAAGCATTTAACAACTATATAATGGGAACCACTAGAAACGACAGATTACATGCATGACTAAAACAATAATATCAGAATCATAACATGAGGTGCTTCTTATCCTAGCTTTCGGAATTGACTCAAAAAGAATATTATGGCAGAAGAGCCTCCTTTATAGAATCAAACATATAATCAAATAATATCCAAAAGCATTTTATATAAACAATTCAAAGGAATCTTTTAAAAACCAGAGAGCAAGAACTACACTTCTTAAGAATAACATAGCATGCCTATCAACTGTAAGAATGTGATGAAGGGTGAGGTCACGGGTTCAAATAACTTATTGGGTACATGTATAATTTACAAATAAATAGTGCACATTCCTAATAAACTGATTTGCCTGGCTTTATAGAACAAAGAAGTCAACAGGAAAATCAATAGTCTCCTGGAGGCAATAAGAAAGGCATATTGTACATTTACACGCAGGAGGTATGCGAATTACTTATCAAAAAAATAGTAAGCAATGATTTTAAATGTAAAAAAATTAGCATGTTGTCTTCCATTAATCCTAATTCCAGATGCAACAAAGCAATAACATAATTCAATAGAAACAGTTTCAACACTCTAGAATACAGCTCTTCAAACAAGAAAAGAATAGTTAAAAATGCAGCCACAGTCACAGTCAGAGTAACAGAGTCACAGCCAACACATGCACACAATTACTCTATACAATACAAAAAGCTTTCAAAAAGCATCCAAATCATAACCATTCTGAACAACTGACAAAGAAAAAAAACCCAAAAAAAAAAAAAAAACAGATCCAATCAAATCACATTTGCAAGCCACACAACAATTTCATAAACAAATTATAGAAACATCAAACCTTAAAACACCAAGGTATTGCATGTAGTAATATTTTGTGTATTGTGGAGAATTTGGCAAAGACAGAAACAAAAGAACTTTTGATGCACAAATCAGATTCTTAAGCAATCTATTTTAAGATCTTTGTATGATTGAAGAGAGAGTAAACCTAGAAAGCAAAAAAAAAAAAAAAATTTGAAACTTGAAGGCTTTAGCCATAAACCCATTATTGAATAACAAAAACCCAGTTCCTAAAAACTGAAACAGAAGCAAACCCAAAAGCACAAACGAGTAATATATATGAGGAGGCTTACAAGTCCTCTTGCGGCGGCCACACCTCACACACAGTGTGTGGGTCTTGTTCCTCCTCTTACCGAAACTAAAAACTCCCTGTTCCAAACACAACAACACTATACAAAATCTAAAACCAAACACAAAACGAGAAGGATGACAATCTCATTTACTGACCGTGTAGAGCTAAGGGAGGCAGAGAGAGAACAACAACAGACTCTGTAGGGTTTTTTTCAAAAAAAAAAAAAAAGGGGTTGAAGTAGTTTATTTATATGACCCGAAGCCTGACTCGACGCCCAACCCGAACCCGAAATAACCCGAAATTAAGACCCGAAACTCGACCAGAATATTGTCAGACCCGCCCAAAACCTATTGGGTCGGGTCGGTCCGGGTCGAGTTTTCGGGTGGGCCGGGTCCTTGCTCAGTCCTAAATGTGACCATATCTAAGGGAGCAATACACAAGACACGCAATTTTAGATTATCAAACTTGTGATATATATGTCTATTGAGTATAATTTATCTCGAGTGTCATTTCCATCATATAATACACGATCTTGTTCTCTTTTTACTTGCCTCTGATTCTTACGCTATTATCCAGTGAGTCTTTTGACATTTTTGAACCCATTAAGAAACCAATAATATTTTTCTCACCTCTACTATTCTATTTACACTTTGTTTCAATACGAATCTTGTAGTTCTATTTTTACCCCTAGATGTTAGTGTGTGATTTATCACTTACAAGGTTTATTTAGCGCCTTATTTGTTGTTCTAATATTTTTGCAGATTAGCTGATTGTGTTTACAGTTTTACAAGATCATTTAGGATGTGATGTTTTGAGCTTCATGTGGACTATCATTGAAATCTTTAGTGCATTGTTAGTTTCAGAGATTTTCTTTTTGTATTTGAAATTCAATCTTTTGTTTTGGGAGTTTACTCTATCATGAGTTATTTGAAATTTTTAATTATGTTTTATGATTAGAAGTTGGATTATAATGTTATTTTGGAGTTTATGAATATTAAATCTTATTTTTCTAACGGTAAGCTTAGCCTGACATGTGAGACAATGATAATATTTTGATTTTAAGATGCACAATGTTATGGCATTACATATGTGATGCCTTTAAATCTAGAACATGCATAATATCAATGGATTGCTCATACACTAAAGCAGTGTCTATGGCTTGCTCATGACTCGTGAGGGTAGAGGAGAAGGAGAACTAATGGGTATGGAGTACAGTTAACATCATTTTGGCTAGGTAATGGAGAACACATTCCTTTGGCTTGATAACTAGTACTCTTAAAGGAACTCTGAGTTTTTGACAATGGTTTGAGAACTTTTGTCTCATGATTTTGTTCTATATAATGCTAATGTCTTTAAGCTCAATGATTGGTTGTGTCCAGCAAATTACAGTGATTTTTTATATTTATTGCAAACAAATTTGGTTCCTTCTTAGCACATCCTAATTTATTTAATTAATATTTTTTTATGCTACTTAATATCTTTGAAGTAATTCACCAAAAGAAAAAAAAAAAAAGAGAAATACCGGGCCACGAAACACAAATCAATGAGAAATACTGAGCCCAAGATCCTTCTGGCTTCACACCCTTTGGTCCAACGACATAAAAAAGGGCCAATGTGTCTGTCACAAGGCATGACTAGGATGCCCTATAATGTTGCTAATAAATAGTAAGGCTGTTCCACACAACAAGACTTAGACCCTCAAAAATCAATTGCAAATCGACTTGTTTCATAGATTGAACATTGGGTGTCTTGCTACTAAACCTAATCTTCATGATCATCAATCATCATATTCTCCTCGGTGATTTTTATTTTTATAATCAGAGTGTTGCATACATTTTCAATAAGTTTGAAATGAAGTATTCTACAACTAATAATCCTCGTTTGAGCCCATGGTTTCTTAGGCCCAAATGGATGCCTTCCTTTCTTAGGTCACCATTGTTTTTGTTCAAAATGCAAAAGCAATTACACGTACATAGCAATTTAGGCCTATCAACAAGCCGGGCTCATATTCGACAAGATTTTTTAATCCAAATTAAATTTTAGGTAAATTAAATTGTTAGTCCTTAGCATTTACAATGTGTCAATTTGATCCATAACATTTCAAATATGTCATTTCAATTCTCAACCTTTTGGTATTGTGTTTGTGTCAAAAATTTAAAATAGTTTCTATTGTTAAGTGATTGATGAAAATAACTGATACCGTGAGGGTTTTTTTTTTTTTAGTAATAAATAAATAAATAAAATACCCAAAAAGAAGGTAGGTGACATGTTTAAGGGTGGTGGTCATTGGAGAGTAGAGTTTGAAGGTCACTAGCATGAGAATTGAAGAAGGGGGGGGGGGGGGGGTGGTTGTTGATGGCTTGGATTGGCAGTTTTTAATTATCAAGTTTTAATAGTTTTAATTTTTTTTATAAGAAAAATTAAGGCCACAGGGCAGCCCATGTGGCAGTACACATGGTATAAAAATAATATTTTAATATCACAATTAACCACATTAGTATTTTCTATTTGTCACTTAACGGTTTTGACTCAATACCAAAAAGTTATTTGAAATGTATGGACCAAATTGACACAGAGAATAAAGGATAAGTACCAAAAATATAATTTACCATAATTTGGTGAAATTAGCATGGTTGGGATTGTGTGTCCGCTGGTTTGGAGTCGACCTTAACATGCACCCTCATCCTTAGGTTAACGGGCGAACACTTATGCTGGAAAAAAAAAAAAAAGGGTCAAGCTTAACATGCATATCAAACAAGATTTTAATCCAAATTCAATTTTATATATAGGACCCGGATTTGAATACGATGAATATAGAAATCGTAATTGAGTTCAGAACTTAAATCAAAATAAGAGCTTGTAAATGCCAAAAGCTATTAATTCCTTTTTAATTTTTTTTATTTATAAATATATTATATGATGGGATTTTAACTTATGACATTTAGTATATGATCATTCATATTTATCATCATCATAGAGTGGTAAGCATTTCCAAATCCATGAATCATTCTCATAATCTTGCTGTGCTAGTTGAGAGGACCAAAACCTAGTTCATTCAATTGCTCGTACTGTGATATGCCTTCTTTTATATAATAATTTTTCTTCATTTGTCACTCACATTGTTTGTGTATTGCAAGCATGCTATGATTTTTAGGGTTTTAGTTAAAATCATTATTTTTTATCTCTTTGAGTATTCTTATCTCTTGCACACAACACATACAAGACATGAAATTGCTTGAATTTGGGTTAGCAAGTGTTTTGCCCTGTTTTCACATCGTTCCAAATAGGCGCAAATGGCATACGTAGCCACCAATGTTGTATACATCAAAGTCCGTCACATAAGGCCAAAATAAATATTAGATGTGCGCCACCAAAGGCCAAAATAATTTTCCTTCTTTTATATATTTTCTGAAACTTATTAAATGTTTGTTTCTTTTTAACTTGTTAGGATTAGATCAAGTAAAATTCACTTTTCCAAATTTTTTATTATACACACAACTCTAGACCAGGCCTAAAGCCTCAAATCTTAATAGGATTAGATCCGTGGCAGATGTTGTTTATCACCATTTATATGACTACGGCATATGGTGTTCTCATTTTGAAGGTTCGCTCTGAAGGAGCTACTGGACCTGAAGGCGGAAGATAATAATTAATACACCCAATTACGAATATGGCGGTTACTTTGAAGAACTCTCAGGCAGAAGCCATGGAATTGGATCATTTTACAAAATTTTACTAAGAAGCTTTAGATGGACATTAAACAAGATATACTAGGTTGCGTAAATCAATTTAGTACTGTCAGTTTAACAATTACTCAGCCAAGTAGAGCCCATATTTATAGTGATTATGCAAACACATACACCCCTAATTGTCACTCAATGAATTGAAACCCAGTCGTCATTTCTTCAAAGCGCCCAGTGAAGCACCCAGAGCCCTACTAAATGCTAAGGGGAGTATGAGAAAATACTAAATAAACTATAAGTATTTTTGTCTTTGTCGGATCTGTTACTTACAACTTATTCTTCAAGGTTGCGCATGCAACAGTTACCCAGGATTCCCATAGTAATATAAGAAATATAACAGAAGTGCCAGTTAGCCCATCCCAACTAAAAACTGACTTTGAGCATTTTTCCTTTGTCTCAGTTAACCCCGATCTATAGGGGAAAAAAAGCGTTCATTAGCATTAGTCAATTTTGATTTAGTGCAGTTCACTATAACAAGTGTTGAATTCATGGATATTTTATTGAACAAATTGATTCAGATGGCAAGATTTGACATTAAAACAGCAATAGGTCAGAAGCTACCAAGTGACCTAAGTGCCAATCATCATTTACAAGCTACATTTCTTGCATTTTAGAGCAACAATAAGGAAAGAATTTTCCTTTTGTAGCAGGAAACAGACAATTAAAACTCATACAACAATTTTTACATTCAGATTGAAAGTTAAGACAAGAACCTTTTGGTTTGGAATACAATTCTCATGACTGAAGTAAAAGGTTTGATGTAGTACATAATTGAAGTCTAATAATGCGAATGTGAGCAACGTAGCACCCACCGAGTGCTTAATTTAAACAATGCCAATAGAATGAGTGCAAACTTACCGAGGATGACAATAGTATTTAGAACTGAGTTGAATATGGGCAAGAAGTGATCACCAATTATCCCCCATCCAAGGAATTTCAATTCAAGCAAATCAATCAAGAGTATGCACGGTAATCGCATACATGAAAAGAAATGCATTTTCTAGGATAGTGTTCTTGCAAGGCACAGCATCATTCCACCATGTGTTTAGCAAAAATTAAAAAAAAAAGGCAAAGCACCATGTGCCCGATAATATCAACCGGTCAACATTTTTTTTCACCCCAAAAATAATCAACCAGTCAACATGAAGAAAAGTTGGTAGCTGAACATGTTGACTCTCTGTTTGTGAGTTGGCTCCAGCTCGGGTAAAATAGACTAAAAAGCAAAAAAAAGTGGGTCCACTTGGAGCTAGTGCGTAAATGTAAAGCCAAGATTCCCTCTCGATCTGAAATCCCTGGACTTCCCTAATCTCCTCTCACTTTCATTCTATTACCCATTTCAATCTCTCTCTCTAGAAAACTCCATTTCTCTCTCTCTCTCTCTAAAAATGGCAGCAGAGACATTTGTGTTTAACATCGCAGCCAAATTGCTTGGGGAATTAGTGTCCCCGGCTTTCCAAGAAGCTTGCTTGGTATGGGGTGTGGAAAGCGATCTGAGAAGACTTGAAAACACCCTATCTAACGTCAAAGCTGTGTTGTTGGATGCGGAAGAGCAGCAGGTTCATAACCAGGAGCTGACCGTCTGGCTTGGGCAACTCAAAGAAGTGTTTTATGATGCTCAAGATGTCCTTGATGAATTCGAGTGTGAAGCGCTGCGAAAGCAAGTGGTGGAAATGCAGGGGAGCACCACCAGGAAGGTACGCCGTTTCTTTTCTTCCTCTAATCCACTTGTATTCCGAACCAAGATGGCTCACAAAGTCAAAGAAATTAGAGCACGTTTAGATGAGGTTGCAGCCGATAGGGCTAAGTTTCATCTCTCTGAACGGTCAGATGATAGGCATGTGGTGCGTGGAAGGGAGATGAGTTACTCCTTTGTCCAGCCTTCAGATGTGATAGGAAGAGACCAAGACAAAGAAAATATTGTGGATCATCTAATGGATCCTAGTGATGGTCAATCCATCTCTGTTGTTCCTGTAGTTGGGATTGGAGGTCTTGGCAAGACTGCGTTAGCTAAACTGGTGTTTAATGATGAAAGAGTGATAGAGCATTTTGAGTTGAAGTGTTGGGTGTGCGTGTCTGACGAATTCGTTTTAAAACAACTACTGGTTAGAATTATCAAATCAATAACTAGTGAAAGTCGTAGCGATTTGGATGAAGAGCAGTTGCAAGTGCTACTTCGAAATAACTTGGATGGCAAGAAATTCTTTCTTGTCTTGGACGACGTATGGAACGAGGACAGGGGAAAATGGATTGAGTTGAGGAATTTGTTGATGGGGGGTGCCAATGGAAGTAAGATTCTTGTGACTACACGCAGCCCAACAATTGCTTCTATGATGGGCACCATGTCCCCATACAACTTGGAAGGTCTTTTACATCAAGAATGTCTGTCCCTATTTATAAAATGGGCATTTGATGAAGGAAAAGAGAGGCAGCACACAAACCTCGTGGAAATTGGGGATGCAATTGTGAAGAAATGCAAAGGGGTTCCTTTGGCAGTGAAATCGTTAGGAAGCCTACTATATTCAAAGCTTGATGAACGTGACTGGCTATTTGTAAGAGATAATGAAATGTGGAAATTGAACAGAAAAGAAGGGGATATTTTGTCGGTCTTGCAATTGAGTTACAATCAGATGCCATCTTACTTGAAACAATGTTTTGCTTTTCTTTCACTTTTTCCAAAAGATTTTGAATTCAATACTGCTGATTTAATTCCATTTTGGATGGCAAATGGGCTTCTTCAATCACCAAATGAAAATCAAGAACTGGAAGATATTGGCAACCAATATATAGACGAGCTCTATTCAAGATGTTTCCTTGAAGATTATATTGATGTTGGTTACATGCGAGAATTCAAAATACATGATCTTGCACATGACCTAGCACTATCATCAGCCCAAAGTGAGTGCTTAATTATTAATTGTCAGATCCAAAACGTCTCTAAAAAGGTTTGGCATTTGTCATATACTGACAATACGTGGCCGAATGAAAATGTTTTAAAATGTTTACAAAAATCAAAGAGTTTACGAACCATTCTTTCTGTGGTGGAAGGAGTTGGACCTTCCACTAAATCCTTTGTTGATTTATGTATCTCAAAATTTAGATACCTGCGAGTTCTAGATTTAAGTGACTCAAGTTTTGAGGTGTTACCCAGCTCCATTGGTACCATGAAGCATTTAAGGCTGTTGGATTTGAATACAAATTGTAGAATTCATAAACTCCCAAACTCCATTTGCAAGCTTCAAAATTTGCAAGCTTTAGGTCTCAGTGGATGTGAAAATTTAGAAGAATTACCAAAAGATATAAGATACCTGATCAGACTCAAAGTTCTTTTAATGACAACCAAACAGAAGTGTCTACCTAGGTTCCCTAATTCCCTGCGAGTTTTGGCATTAGTTGATTGTGGCAATCTAGAATCTTTGGTTGAAACGATGCAAGTCTGTACAAGCCTTCGGTTCTTGCGTATTGACAATTGTGGGGGTCTGACTTCTTTGCTTCCTACCCTAAAATTCCTTACCACGTTAGAGGTTTTGTCTATTGAGAATTGTGGAAAGCTTGATCTGACTGAAATGGAAGAGAATCAAGATGATTTCCCAACGAGCCTTCGAGTATTAGGCTTTATTGGATTACCACAGTTGGTGGCTATGCCCGATTGGATTAAACGCTCTACAAAATCTTTACAAATCCTTATTATTAAGAGTTGTCCTAACTTGACAGCATTGCCAGAGTGGCTGGTGAATCTCGAATCACTTAGACGACTTGAACTTTGGGATTGCCCCAAACTGTCTTCTCTATCAAAGGGGAAGATTTGTCTCCCAGCTCTAAGATCTTTCAAAATTGCAGAATGTCCCGAATTAATTAGAAGATTCCAACCGGAAATCGGAGAAGATTGGCACAAGATTGCTCATGCCTCAGAAATTTATCTTGACGACAAGCGGATTAAATAAGCTGATAATTAGGTATGGAGTAATCGCTCTCCCTCTCTTTTATTTATTCTTTCTTCCAAGAGTTTAACATTTATAAAATATTATTCTAGCTCTGGTAGTGTGCTCATTGCAAATCAATATATACATTAATACATATAAATAAGCATTTTGTGTCCACCGTACATTAATTAGGTCAAAGTCGAAATTCTTGTTATGTTAATTAGATGTTAAATTTGGAAATATTAATGGACTAATGGAGATATTCTTGATTTGATAAATTGCTTAATCTGTACAAGTGCTCTTAATTGGTGGCGATAAATATAGACTATATTATAGAGTAATTATGCAAGTGCTCTTTTCTATCCTTTCATAAGGGTTCATTTGGTTGGAGGGATTGAAAAATGAGAGGATAGAAAATAGAAAAAGGATAGAAAATTGCGAGGATAGAAGAGATTTAATTTTCTTTTACATATGTTTAGCTGAGAGGATGGAAAATGAAGTTACTATAAATTTATAATTATATCCCTATTAAATTTATGGACACTTCAATTAATATAAAAACGACCACAAGCCAAAAGATCCTAAACATATGAGAAAAAAAAAGGGGGGAAAAACAAATGAGAATGTAAGAAATGGATAAAAGCAAAAAGAAGAAAAAGGCAAAAAATGAATTCTGTGAGTGTGTGTCTGATACTAATTGTATTGTTATTTTTATTTTTATTATATTGTTATTTGTGTGAATTGTGATGTGTGTAGATGTGTGCATATGCTGTATAAATATAATTTAACTTTATATAATTTAATAATTATGAAATAAAGATGATTTGTTCAATGGATGTGTATTTTTATCATGTTATAATAATTTTTTGTTATAAAGTTAAAGATTCAAGAAAAAAAAATAGTAAAGCTAGTGATTGTTCCAGCATTTGATTAGTTAAGTAAACACTTAGTGTATTATTTATGTATGGATGAGTGTGGCTGTGTGGGTCAATAATTAATACAATGTTAGTAGGTTGAGTTTTGTCATTTAATTTAAAATATTTTCATAAAAACAATGATAAATAGAAAATGACAATTGCGTGAAAATAAAAATATTATTTAAACTTAACAAAATAAAATGGTAACACCTACCTACACTGGCAAAAGATAATGTCAACTGTGACTTCAAAATTTGAAGACTCTTAGAATGAAATTGTTAAAGTTCATATATTTGCGGGGGTTTTTTTTTTTTTTGGGTCAATAACTTGATATACAAAATTCATCATTTATTAAATTTTATTTAATTTAAGTTTTTTAATGACCTCCTAAAAGAATTCTTGGATCCACGCACTGAGAGTACAATTATGTTGTATTGCCTCACATTATCGTGGGTTCCATTAATTGAATTTGTAGGGTCAGTTTTTGTAGCCCAAGCCCAAAAGGTATGGATTAAAGGCCCAACGAACCCAGCACAATGAATTTGTAGAGAGTGGGCGAAAGAGCTGGGCTGGTTATGAATTACCCAACAATTGGCTAAGGTATATAAGATCGAAATAACATGAAATAATGCCTGAAAAACCCAATGAGTGAATGTCCGAAGAGATGTTTTATTGAATGAACAGTAATTACAATGTTCAGAGTTACAGTAAAGTTTTTCCTTCTTCTCTATTATATTTTTTCCGGTCCTCCATTATCAGGAACCCTTCTTCTTTATATAACACCCTTCCTCATCATCTCCATCGTCCACTTGTTCTTCATCTGTGTATCTACTTAAGTATATGTCACGTCATGTGTCTACTTTAGTTCTTCGTGAGTGGCGGTAGCTGAGGTTACACTGTTCAGGGGTCTTCTCTACATAAATGCGGTCAGAAAATTTGTTGCAGTGCATTAAATACGGTGGTAGCAGCTTTTCCTTTAGATATTTCTTCGTTCTGATCATCTCCAGACCTACCTAGAGCTTATCATTATCATTGGGGTTGCTAGGAAGACGATTCGGTCCTTCCACACGTTTAATTGATCAAGGCTATTTGTGTTCGAGGAATAAGACCTCTTTGGATAAATAATAACCTCTTCGGACAGAAAGTAACCTCTTCGGACAGAAGGTAACCTCTTCGGACTATATCCTTCCTCCACTTCCGGGCTTCCTGCCTTCAGGTGGACTCTGTCCTAACCAATTATTGCTCCTCGGAAATACAATACTCTTCAACATGGTGCCCCAGTCAAGCTCCTTCATCCACCCTTGAGGCACCCAAGGAGGCTGGTCAGCCAGGTGATAAGGGTAAACCAGCTGAACCACCCAAAGACAAAGGCCAAGGGTTGGATAAAGAGAAGACTCCTGCTGAGCCCAAGGATCAAGCCCCTGAAGCAGCTGCTCGGACAGGCCAGGCTGCTGACCCTGTGGTCCCTCCAGCTAAAGAGTAGATACATAGGGCTTTTTCTCATCATCATTTCATTTTTTTTTTTTTTTATGTTTTTCTTTTTCGTAAGAGATTGTAAGTTACTCTTTTTTTTTTAAATCAATGAAGCAGTTTCTCTTTTGCTTTTATTTCCCTTGTTGCGTGTGATACCACTTACTTTTGTTATAAAGTCCTGTACTTTAATATTATGGGAATGTGGGTGATCGTGATCCTAATATTATGTTAACAACGCGCATGACTAAGATTGGTATTAAAAATGGGGCAGAATGTATAAGAACTATTACTAAACAACAAAAACTACAAGTGTTATAATAAAAAGCTTCAAAAGTCTTTCCAAATGTGCACAAAAGAATAAGAGGCAACATAGGCTAGGGTTAATTTAAACACATTCAGGAATTTCAATCATGGCTCATTAGAAAGTGATATTTCAATAATAACAATTGCATTGGATTTGAATTTAAACATTCAGAGAGCTGCTATGGAGTGCTAACTAACCCATATCATCTGGTCCGAGGACTACAGGCATGAATGGATTTAAGTTTAAACACTTAAAGAAATCGTCACAGAGTGCTAACTAACCCATATCATCTGGTCCGAGGACTACAGGCATGAATGGATTTAAGTTTAAACACTTAAAGAAATCGTCACAGAGTGCTAACTAACCCATATCATCTGGTCCGAGGACTACAGGCATGAATGGATTTAAGTTTAAACACGTAAAGAAATCGTCAGTGCTAACTAACCCAAATCATCTGGTCCGAGGACTACAGGCATGAATGGATTTAAGTTTAAACACTTAGAGAAATCGTAACAGAGTGCTAACTAACCCATATCATCTGGTCCGAGGACTACAAGCATTAATAGGTTTAAGTTTAAACACTTAGAAAAATATTTTATATAACATGTTGATATGTTGATTAAAAGGAAAATTCGATTAATAATAATACCTTTTGAGGTTATTTACATTCCAAGGGCGTGGTATCATATGACTATCTAGGTCTTCAAGGAAATACGCCCCAATGCCAACCCCTGAAGTAATACGATACGGCCCTTCCCAATTAGGCCCTAATTTTTCCCAAGCTGGGTTCTTTGCAGTGCCGACCACTTTTCTCAATACCAAATCACCAGGTTCTAGAGGTCTGGGCCTTACGTCGACGTCGTAGCCCTGTCTGAGCTTTTGTTGGTAATGTGCCAGTCGGACCATTGCATTTTCCCTCATTTCATCAATTAGGTCCAAACTCTTCTCTAGCTACTCAATGTTGCCTGTCGGACTGAACGAGCTAGTTCTCAACGTTGGGAACCCAGTTTCCATAGGTATGACAGCTTCAGCCCCATAGGTCATTGAGAAGGGGGTCTCCCCAGTAGACTTGCGTGGAGTAGTTCTGTAAGCCCAAAGCACATGTGGCAATTCTTCTACCCATTTGCCCTTCGCATCATCTAATCTCTTTTTCAAGCCATTCACAATGACCTTGTTGACAGCTTTTGCTTGGCCATTACCCTAGGGATAAGCTGGGGTGGAGTATCTGTTCATGATTCCCAGTTCGCTACAATAACTCCTAAATGCTTTGCTATCAAACTGCAGGCCGTTGTCCGAGATGAGAATATATGGAACTCCAAATCGAGTAACTATACTTTTTCACACAAACTTTTGCACATCTACGTCTCGGATGCTGGCAAGAGGTTCAGCTTCGAACCACTTGGTGAAGTAGTTAGTGCCGACCAGCAGATATTTCTTGTTTCTTGCAGCCTTAGGGAATGACCCCATGATATCCAAGCCCCACTGGGTGAAAGGCCATGGGCTGGATAGCGGGTTGAGAGTTCCCCCAGGCTGATGAATGTGTAGGGCAAATCGCTGGCACTGATCACATTTTTTAACATAATCCAGGGCTTCTTTTTGCATGTTTGGCTACCAATAACCTTGAGTAATGGCTCGATGAGCCAATGATCTACCTCCAGTGTGGCTTCCACAGATTCCTTCATGCAGTTCCTCTAATAACAGCTCAACCGCTTCAGGATGCATGCATAACAAGTAAGGTCCTGAATAGGAACATTTGTATAGTTTCTGATCTTCGGATAACCAGAACCTGGTTGCTTTCCTCCGAATTTTGTTGGCTTCTCCCTTCTTTTCAGGCAAGATATCCCCCTTTAGAAATTTAACTAAAGGGTCCATCCAACTGAGTCCAGCCCTGACTTGGTGTACTTGAATTACTCCTTTTCTTGCTTCGGTAGGCTTATGCAAGTCCTCGATAAGGATAACTCTTGGCAAATCTTGTGCTGAAGAGGTGGCTAGAGTGGCCAAGGAGTCAGCATGTGTGTTACCATTCCTAGTAATATGCAGCAGGCTGAAAGATTTGAACCCCGTCTGCAGATGTTTAACTCGGCCCAAGTATACCTGCATTCTTTCATCTTTCGCTTCAAACTCCCCATGTACTTGACCCACAACCAACCTTGAGTCCGAGAACAACTTTACTGCCTTTCCCCCCATCTTTTGAACCATACTCATCCCCATCAATAGGGCTTCGTATTCCGCTTCATTATTTGTTGCCAAGAAGCCCAGCCTTAATGATTTTTCAATAATAATTCCCTCGGGGGATATCAGCACTAGCCCCACTCCAGAACCTTTCTGGTTCGCAGCGCCATCCACGTACGCCTCCCTATGGGAAGGGCCTTGTTGAGAAATCATACCAACCGATTTCTCATCTATGTTCGATGTTGGCTTTATCTCTTCTAATTGGGGTTCCGTGAACTCGGCTACCAGATCAGCAAGCACCTGGCCCTTGATCGAGGTGCGTGGCATGTACTTGATATCAAAAGCCCCTAGGATCGTCCCCCATTTAGCAATTCTTCCGGTGTAATCTGCACTTCGGAGTATAGCCCTGAGTGGAAGTTGGGTGAGAACAATGACTGTATGGGCTTGGAAATAATGTGGCAGCTTTCGTGTACCGAGCACCACTGCTAGAATAGCTTTTTCCAATGGTAAATAACGGACCTCGGCTTCATGCAGCGACTTGCTTACACAATAAACTGGTCTTTGCACACCGCCATCTGCTCGGATCAGCACCAAGCTCACAGCATGGGGAGCTACAGCGATATACGCAAACAAGACCTCGTCGAGCTAGATAATCTTTTAACTGTTGGAAAGCCACAGCACACTCCTCTGTCCATTCGAACCCCTTCCACTTGTTAATCAAGGAAAAGAAAGGCCGACACCTATCCGCTGATCGAGAGATAAATCGATTCAGGGCTGCCGTCATTCCAGTAAGCTTCTGAACCTCCTTAGGATTCCGAGGAGCATGTAACTCATTGATGGCCTTTATCTGATCAGGGTTGACCTCAATTCCTCTGTGAGTCACCATATATCCTAGAAACTTGCCTGATCCCACACCGAACGAGCACTTGGAAGCGTTCAAGCGCAGCTTATACTTCCTGAGAACTTCAAAGGTACTTTCTAGGTCCTTCACATGCTCGGCCACCACCTTGCTTTTCACCACCATGTCATCTATGTAAATCTCGATATTTTTGCCCAGCTGTGGTTCGAACATCCTCGTCATCATCCTTTGGTAAGTAGAACCCGCATTTTTCAAGCCGAATGGCATCACCTTATAATGGTAGTTACCCACAGGAGTTACGAAAGCAGTCTTCTCCTGGTCATCCAGGGCTAAGGGTATATGATGATAACCCTGAAATGCATCCAAGAAGCTCATCTGAGTGTGGCCCCACAGTGGCATCTACTAGCTAATCGATTTTTGGCATTGGAAATGAATCTTTAGGGCATGCCCTATTCAAGTCAGTGAAGTCCACACATACTCGCCATTTCCCGCTTTTCTTCTTCACCACCACAGTATTTGCCAACCACTCTAGGTAAAAAACCTTTTTAATGGCTCCAGCTTATTTGAGCTTCGCTACTTCTTCTCTGACCACCTCAGCGTGTTCCTTAGATGGACGCCAAGGAGGCTGCTTCTTGGGGGTGATCGTGGGGTTTACTTTCAAATTGTGGCATATAAATTCCGGATCCACCCCAGGGGCCTCATAAGCATTCCAAGCGAATATGTCGAGGTTTTCCTTAAGAAGTTGCACTAACTCCTCTTTTTCCTGCAAAGGTAACTGGGATCCGACTTGAAAGAATTTTTCTAGATTATCCCCAATGATGACTTTAATCAAATCTTCGCACCCTGCGCCCTTGTCCAGATCTTCAGTGGGCGATAACCAATGCTTTGGTTACTATAAGCCCCTTTCGGCTTTGGCTGATGACTTGGCTTCAAGCTTATACTGAATGGCAGCCACCAAACATTGTCTAGCCACGGATTGATCCCCCCGAATTTCGCAAACCTAGCCTTTGGATGGGTATTTAATTTTCTGATGCAAGATGGAGGAAACCGCCCCCAGCGTATGAAGCCAAGGTCTGGCTACAATTGCCGTATAGGGTGAAAAAACGTCAACAACTATGAAATCCACCTCCACCACCTCTGAGCCAGTCTGCACGGGTAATCGTATTTAGCCCTTCGGGGTAACGACTCTTCCTTCAAAACTGATCAACGGAGAACTATATAGTGTTAAGTCACTAAGTTTGAGTTTCAGCCCCCTGTAGAGATCAGGGTACATTATTTCTGCAGCACTACCTTGGTCAACTATCACCTGCTTCACATCATCCCCTCCAATTTTGAGGGTGATGACCAACGCATCATCATGAGGTTGGATAGTTCCAACCTTGTCAGCGTCCAAGAACCCTAAAACTGGTTGATCGTCCAGTTTGCACCTCTTCGGACCCTGGCCAGAGTCCCCTGCAGGTAACCGATCTACCGACATAACCTTGGATGGCCAGGATCCTGTTCTTCCTGGGGCTGCAAAGATAACATTGATAGTTCCCAGAGGGGGTTTTAAAGGATCATCCCTCCGAGACTCTGAGCTCATCTGGCCTCCTCGACCACTGGTGTGATGCAAGAGATGCCTCAATTTTCCTTCACCGACCAACTGATCCAAATGATCCCACAAGCTCCTGCAATCCTCAGTCGTGTGTCCATTATCTTGGTGGTATTGGCAGTAGAGATTGCGATTACGCTTATCAGGATTCCCTACCATCTTATTCTGCCACTTGAAGAACGGCTCGTTCCTGACCTTTTCTAAAACTTGATGGACTGGATCTCTGAATACGGTGTTGACTTCCTGGGGATTGGCTAATCATGACTGCGCAGGAAAATCTCTCCTCAGTTTGTGGTTGTTGTATCGATCCGACCTGAAATCCCTCATCTCTTGGGGGATAACCTTTTCCTTGCCTTTTCCTTGTTGTTGGTCTTCTTCAACTCTCTTATACTTCTCAATGCGGTCCATTAGCTGACGCATGCTAGTAACAGATTTACTAGACAAGGATGTCCTTAAACCATGATCAGTAGGAAGACCGAGCTTAAACGTTTCTAGGGCCATTGCATCAAAATTGCCCTCCATGTCATTAAACATCTCCCAATATCTATCCGAATATACCTTCAGGGTTTCTCCTTCCTGCATGCTCAAAGATAGCAGAGAAGACAAAGGTCAGGCCACTCTTCGGCAGGTGACAAAACGTGAACCAAAAGCTTGGGTGAGCTCTTTGAAAGAGCTAATGGAATTTGGGTTCAGTCCATCAAACCACCTCATGGCAACTAGCCCAAGACTGGAAGGGAAAGCCTTACACGTCAGAGCTTCATCCCTGGAGTAGACAGCCATCATTTGGTTAAAATGACTCACATGTTCCACGGGGTCTGTTTTACCATTGTAGAAGGTGAACGTTGGTTGGTTAAAGCGCCGAGGAAGTCTCGCCTCCTCAATCCTGCGCGTGAAGGGTGACCTAGAAATCTGATTTAGAGCCCTGCTCATAGCGTCGTTTCCCACGTCTCCCTGTGATGGGCTTCTGCGTTGCCTCTTGCGATGAGATTCCTCTTCATAGGTATAGGACTCGCTGGCTGGTGTCCTGGATTTATGTTGATAAGTGACGTCCTGCTCGTCATCAGGGTCCTCATCAGAATATGAGGAAGCTCGTTTCCTCTTTGCATGGCGCAACTCCCTTTTTAGCTTTTCAACCTCCTGCTGCAAATCTCGGTTCTTCTCTGTATGAGACATGTGACTTCCGCCCTGTAACTGGCTTTGGCCAACATGCACAGTGTGTGCACTGCCCTCACGATCTTGTCTCCTTTCTAAGTTAACAAAAGGGTCCACGTGTTGGGATGCCCTGGATTCCGCTTGTTGTTGACCTCGTCCTGCCATCATCAACTATTGTTTTCACCGTTGCACAAGCTCTTCCCATAGACGACACCAATTGTAGGGTCAGTTTTTGTAATCCAAGCCCAAAAGGTATGGATTCAAGGCCCAACGAACCCAGCACAATGAATTTGTAGAGAGTGGGCGAAAGAGCTGGGCTGGTTATGAATTACCCAACAATTGGCTAAGGTATATAAGATCGAAATAACATGAAATAATGCCTCAATGAGTGAATGTCCGAAGAGAAGTTTTATTGAATGAACAGTAATTAAAATGTTCAGAGCTACAGTAAAGTTTTTCCTTCTTCTCTATTGTCTTTTTTCCGGTCCCCCATTATCAGGAACCCTTCTTGTTTATATAGCACCCTTCCCCATCATCTCCATCGTCCACTTGTTCTTCATCTGTGTATCTACTTAAGTATATGTCACATCATGTGTCTACTTTAGTTTTTTGTGAGTGACGGTAACTGAGGTTACACTGTTCAGGGGTTTTCTCCACATAAATGCGGCCAGAAAAGTTGTTGCAGTGCATTAAATACGGTGGTAGCAGCTTTTCCTTTAGATATTTCTTCGTTCTGATCATCTCCAGACCTACCCAGAGCTTATCATTATCATTGGGGTTGCTAGGAAGATCATTCGGACCTTCCACACGTTTGATTGATCAAGGTTATTTGTATCCGAGGAATAAGACCTCTTCGGATAACTAGTAACCTCTTCGGACAGAAAGTAACCTCTTCGGACAGAAGGTAACCTCTTCAGACTATATCCTTCCTCCACTTCCGGGCTTCCTGCCTTCAGGTGGACTCTGTCCTAACCAATTATTGCTCCTCGGAAATACAATACTCTTCAACATGGTGCCCCAGGCCCACTAAGTAGTTTTGGGTTTTTACCCCCCACAGAATTCATGGTGATTCAACCAAAAAATAATAATAATTAAAGTATGGTAGGATCTAACATTCATATGAAACGAGGGAATACCATGTAACTAAGATCTAGGAGTATCCAAAAGTGTTCTCTATATTGTATATTCTTGAGATCCAATTCTAACTCATTATAGCTTCATAATCTTTTATAAGGGTGTGCTTGGGTTGAGTTAAGAGATTTTTCAATCCAATCCACTATATTCGGGTTGAAAAAAACACTCAATCTAACCCAATCCATTATAGGGTTCAACCCAACCCACGTGGATTGGATTGGACATTTAAAATAACTACATATTTACTAATTAAACCTGAGCATAGCATCAAACTAACACAAATAAAAGCAAATTTATATCTTATAATTATGTTGGTATTTCATCAAACCAAAAGAGTAAATAATAAAACCATATAATATATATTTTAAATAAATATCAAATATAGGTGGGTCAGGTTGGGTTAGGCAAATTTGTAACTTTGCTAACCTGCATTCAACCCAACTCACTGTAAAATAAAATTTGGCAACCCAACCCAACCCACCAACCCCTAAATATCGACCCAAACGGTGGGTTGGGTTGGATTGGATTGGATTGGTTTTGGTGGATTGGTGGGTTAGCTATACACCCTACTTTTTGACTTACTATATTGATGTATGTATACTCCTTTGACTTGAATTTTTGGCTATAAGATAGTTTCAGTGACCCTGTCCATGAGTTTAATATAGCCATTATCTGGATTATGTGATGTAGTGGAGGTTGTGCAGATTCATAATGTGATTATGTTGATGATAATTTTGATAGTTGAGATATATTTCATTGACCCAAACCTTGAAGATGATAATGTGACCACATCTAATGGAGCAGTACACAGGACGCGCAATTTTAGATTATCAAACTTGTGATATGTTTATTGAGTGTAATTTATCTCGAGTGTCATTTCCATTATATAATACACGATCTTGTTCTCTTTTGACTTGCCTCTGATTCTTACACCATTATCCAGTGAGTCTTTTGACATTTTTGAACCCATTAAGAAACCAATAATATTTTCCTCACATCTACTATTCTATTTACACTTTGTTTCAATACGAATCTTGTAGTTCTATTTTTACCTCTAGATGTTAGCTTGTGATTTATCACTTAAAAGGTTTATTTAGCACCTTATTTGTTGTTTCAATATTTTTGCAAATTAGCTGATTGTGCTTATAGTTTTACAAGATCATTTAGGACGTGATGTTTTGAGCTTCAAGTGGACTGTCATTGAAATCTTTAGTGCATTGTTAGTTTGGGAGATTTTCTTTTTGTATTTGAAATTCAATCTTTGTTTTGGGAGTTTACTCTATCATGAGTTATTTTAAATTTTTATTTATGTTTTATCATTAGAAGTTGGATTATAATGTTATTTTGGAGTTTATGAATATTAAATCTTCTTTTTCTAATGGTAAGCTTAGCCTGACATGTGAGACAATGATAATATTTTGATTTAAAGATGCACAGCTAGTGTTATGGCATTACATATGTGATGCCTTTAAATCAAGAACATGCATGCTATCTATGGATTGAGCATACACTAGAGCAGTGTCTATAGCTTGCTCATGACTCATGAGGGTAGAGGAGAAGCAGAACTAATGGGTATGGAGTATAGTTAACATCATTTGGCCAGGTAATGGAGAACACATTCCTTTGGCTTGATAACTAGTACTCTTAAAGGGCCTCTGAGTTCTTGACAATGGTATGAGAACTTTTGTCTCATGATTTTGTTCTATATAATGCTAATGTCTTTCAGCTCAATGATTGGTTGTGTCAAGCAAGTTACAATGATTTTATATTTTTATTGCAAACAATGTTGGTTCCTTCTTAGCACATCCTAATTTATTTAATTAATTTTTTTATGCTACTTAATACCCAAAAAGAAGGTAGGCAACATGTCTAAGGGTGGTGGTCACTCGAGAGTAGAGCTTGAAGGTCACTAATAGTTTTAATTTTTTTATAAGAAAAATTAAGGTCACATGGCAGCCATGTGGCAGTACACATGGTATAAAAATAATATTTTAATATCATAATTAACCACATTAGTATTTTTTATTTGTCACTTAACGGTTTTGACTCAATACCAAAAAGTTAGGAACTAAAGTGACACATTTGATATGTATGGTCCAAATTGACACAGAATAAAGGATAAGTACCAAAAATGTAATTTACCCTAATATGGCAAAATTAGCATTGTTGGGATTGTGTGTCCGCTGATTTGGAGTCGAACTTGGCATGCACCCTCATCCTTAGGTTAATGGGCGAACACTTATTTTGAAGAAAAAAAAAAAAAAAAAAAGCAAAGAAGAAGAAGAAAAAGGTCAAGCTTAACGTGCATATCAAACAAGATTTTAATCCAAATTCAATTTTATATATAGGACCCGAATTCGAATTCGAAGATGATGAATATAGAAATCGTAATTGAGTTTAGAACTTAAATCAAAATAAGAGCTTGTAAATGCCAAATGCTATTAATTCCTTTTTTTTTTTTTTAATTATTTTTATAAATATATTATACGATGGTATTTTAACTTATGACATTTAGTATATGATGATTCATATTTATCATCATCATAGAGTGGTAAGCATTTCCAAATCCATGAACCATTCTCATAATCTTGCTGTGGTAGTTGAGGGGACTAAAAGCTAGTTCATTCAATTGCTCGTATTGTGATATGCCTTCTTTTCTATAATAACTAGCCGTCGACCCGCGAAATGCGCAAGAAAATTTGACGTCATATTCTTTTTTGACAAGTAAAGAATGAGAATAGTAGTTGAGAATTATAAGTAATAGTCTCAAACTCATCACACAATAATGCAATTACATTGTAATATATATAATATATTTTATGCAAGTAAAGAAGTCTATATCTTGATTTTTTGTATAAATATATTTTTTTGGCAAGGAAACATGTTGCATTTTACTTTCAATTATTACATATGACAATATTTGTAATACGTTATAATATAGTGACATATGCATCAAAACAAAAAAAAAATTAAAAAATAGAAAATGTATAATTTTTATTAGAACATAAAAATGAATCTCGATGGTTTCATATGAAAGCTAACATTATTTTGCATTTTTTGAGAAGTTAATGAGAAATTTGTTCAAAATTTGCTTCCACTTTATCACATAAGAACTATTAAACAAAATTATAACAATTTATATTTTCATAATCACTAAACTCATATATGAGAATCAACTATTACATAAAATTTTCTCCACAAAACATATATTGATTTCTATTTTTCCTTTCCATACAATTTAAAAAATGTGAAAACTAAGGAAGCTAAATGTGTAGTTGACCTTAGTCAATCAATAAATAACATAAAAGGGGTAGGGGAAAGCAAACGTATTCACGGTATAATTGTTTATATATGTCCATATTTGTTTTTGTATAAATTAATACTCTTGATTTTTATAATTTTCATGTGGCAACTGTATCTTCTTTGATAGCTCCCAGGCCTTTAGCTGTAGGCCAACTCACAGCAAATAAACCAATGATCATGAAAAAGAACCTAGCAAGGTGAAGTCAAACACAATTTCTAAATTTTTCTAAATTTTAACAAATAGAAATAGAGAAATCGAAATGAGAGAGAGAGAGATTAAGAGAGAGAGAGAGAGAGAGACATTTGATAGTAGATATTAAAAACAAACATGTAGTGATAATTAAAAAAATTCCATCACAAATATTATTCTTATTGGTTTTAAGAGAGATTAAAAGAGAACATATTTAAATATAAAAGCTATGTAGGGGAAGGGGAAAAGGTATTTACAATTGTGCGCGCCAAAAAATGAGGCTACTGGGCTAGGCTTCACTCGGGCTCACAACTTATTTGTTTAGTGGGTATGGATTTCCTACTTTGGGTTGTTCTCGGTACAGAGACTCAATGAGATCATTCTTTTCTCTCTCTCTATGTTGCTTCCATCTCTCTCTCTTTCTATCCTTTCTTCCTTGAATTTTTTCATCCCCCACTTCCTCTCTAGCTTCTCCTATTTATAGCCAGTTGTCGGTGGAATGATTATGATTACTTTCATAACTAGTGCGATGAGAGGTCCAATGTTGTTAATTATAAGTGGGTGTTTAGGTAGGAGTGGCTTTGGAAATGGTTCCCACTTCAGCAGATGTGCTCGGCATCGATGTTCCCAAAGGCACTACCGGGAATGTGAGGGCTAGTATGACCGGACTATCACAACCTTGCCAAGGGGACGACTTGCTGATCAATTACCACGTGGTGAGGCGGGGCGTAAGCTGGCGTCGGTTGTCTACTCTTCAAGCTTTCTAGTAGCATTCAGCTCCAGGCCCACAGCCTTTGAGGGTGTGGGCTGGAATCCTGGGCCGAACGAGGGTTTGGCCCTTAGGCCTGGTTGTCAATCCACAATCTGAAGCCCAATTGGATTTGAATTTCATGGGTGCGTACATTAGCCCCCCCTTGATTCGTGCTCGACTCTCGGGAACGAATTAAGAAGCCAGATCGGCAGCGGTTATCTAAGGGACTCAATGGGTGTATCTTGGGCGCTTTTAAGGATCAATTAATGCATGCGTCAAAAGGCGCATCACGTCTGGCTTCTTGACTCAGCTGCCATCATTACCCACCTGTTCGTGAACCGAGGTGTGCGGGTTGGCCGCCCTAGGTATCTGTAAGGTTTTTCTGCATCATTATTACTAATTAACCCTCATTATTGCTCATTAACTGATTTCCATTCTTCTTAAGCTCCTATATATACCTTATCCCAATTCATCTTCTCACTATTTTCACTCTTCGTTCTCTGAAATTTCTCTCTGTTGAGCATTCACTTGCGCACCCGTTTACCAACCCAAAATCTACCTCTCCCCTAGAGCCAAAAGTAAGTCTCCTTCCCCTTTTCTCTGCTTTAATTCCTTTCCTCCTTCTGATCTTTAGTCTTTAGGATGGGTTACGCGTATCTTTTGAATACTGAGGTGTCCCTAGTCTCCTTTAGGCGAGATTATAGCGTTTCTGATGATGTGGAAGTGATGTATTGCCATGAAAGTGAAATCGCTTTCCATAGAGGGGCGAGCACCGCCTTTTTTCGGTTGATGTCAATTCTAGAGGGTAGGGTTAGGTTTCCCATAGACCCTCTTCTGCTTAGCACCCTTAGATATTACGGGTTAAGTCTCGACCAACTTCCCCCTAATTTTTACTGAGTAGTGAGTTGTGTGAGTAGATTAAATCAAACATTTGGTCTCCGTTTAGACCATCATGATATAAACCATATGTACAGCTTGTGTGGAAAGAAGAAGTCTAATTACTATTTAAAGGTTAGGGATATGAGAGTACGGCTAATTTCATGCCTGCCGGACTCTAATAGGAATTCCATCGGGGAATTTGTCCAGCTGCGCGGCAATTGATTTGCCGGTGGTGTCCCTCCTCCCCTTTCACGGCGTGAAGTGGGTTCGTTCCAATTTTTAATTTGCTTTCTCCTTTCTTTTTGTAACTGCTTTACTCTCATGAATACTGACTCGTTCCCTTTTTACTGCAGACGGTTCAGTGTTTACCCAAGACATTAGAACAGTTCATGTACGGGACCTGAACTTTGTACTTAGGTCCGAGATTTTTGTTCATTGGGACGGTTAACTCCGGGCGTCCCATCTCATTCTCGGTGTACAGCCTGTGTATTCTACTTGGCAACCTTTCGACCAGGCCCTCTTGGTGGATAGCCCCCTTCTCTTGTATATAGATGTTCGGCACGCGAATTTCCTGCCTCCAAAGTTCACGGTAGGTGAAGCTCGGGACATCGGCCGCCGATATACTTGCTCAGATGAGCTCGAACCTATAAGGGACGCATCAGCCGAACTAGCGTCTCGACGTCTTCGGGAACGTGCTCACGAGGCCGTTCAACGTGAAGCCCCAATTGAACACGAGGCTCTTGCCGAGCAAGAGGCTCCTGTTTAGGAAGCCGAACATGCAACTGCAGAATCCAGTGATTCTTCCAGAACGCACTCCGTCCGAGGTGAAGAAATGGTGACCCGCAGGACTCTAACAGTTAGCTGCTTTATTCCTGGCGCACATCAGACCGTGCAGCAGCAGCCACCTTAGGGACGTGGCCAGACTCCCCCTTCTCATCCTCCTCCCCCTCCTTCCGCAAGAACTCGTAAAAGACAGCGATCTGCCAAACAGACCTCCGCCAGCCCTGGTGATGCTCAAACCCGAACCCCCCTCCAATCGTCAAGGGGTATTGTAATCCAGGAGCCCCCGGCCTAGGTTAGGACAAATGTGGCATCTTCCTCTCGACCAGTATCGGCATGGCAGCCCACCTTTTTGAGCTGGATGGTGTGCCTCTTCCTGTAGACGCCAGCGTTCGGGCGTGAGAGAAAGGAGAAGGGGGTCGTGTTGCCCAAAGCTTGGTGCACGACCTCCTCCTGCCCGAGGACGTGAACGTCTTTGCAGATGGGACTGAGGAGTCCATGGGGAGGAGACTCCAGTGGCACACTATTGCAGTAACCTCTTTCCTTGCACTTTTGTTTTCACATACTTTTTTCATTGCCAAACATATTGTTTCTTTATATTGCTACACATATTGCCTCTTCACATTACTATGCTGATCATTGTCGTTTAATCAGGCCGCTCAGCTGGCTCACGTACTGAATGAACGGTTGAAGGACGTTTTTGATGAGGTTAATCGAGAGAAAGCCGGTAGGGAGGCGGCTGCCAAAACCACAAAGGACAAAGCAAAAGCTGCTGATGCTGCCAAGAAGAGAGCTGCAATCGTGGAGAGTGCCAGAGTGCTGGCGGAGAAGAGGTCGGCCGAGTTGGAAACGAAGCTAAATGAGACAAATCTGAAACTGGCGGAAGCGGAAAGTCTTAAAGTTGCTCAAGCCGAGGAACTAGCCGACTTGCCAATAGCTTTGGAGGCTTGTGAAAATAAATGGTATGACGAACATAAGGGCTAGTATGACCGGACTATGACAACCTCGCTCGGGGGATGACTTGCCGAGCAATTACCACGTGGTGAGGCAGGACGTAAGCTGGTGTCGGTTGTCTACTCCTCAAGCTTTCGAGTAGCATTTAGCTCCAGGCCCACAGCCTTTGAGGGTGTGGGTTGGAATCCTGGGCCGAACGGGGGTTTGGCCCTTAGGCCTGGCTGTCGATCCACAATCTGGGGCCCAACTGGATTTGAATGTCATGGGTGCGTATAACAATAATACTCTTGATTTCTATAATTTTCATGTAACAACTATATCTTGTTTGATATCTCCCAGGTCTTCAGCTTTAGGCCAACTCAAAGCAAATAAACCAATGATCATGGAAAAGAACCTAGCAAGATGAAGTCAAACACAATTTCTAAATTTTCTAAATTTTAACAAATAGAAGATCAAGATTATAGAGAAATCAAAATATGAGAGAGAGAGAGAGAGAGAGAGAGAGATACCTTTGATAGTAGATATCAAAAACAAACATGTAGTGATAATTAAAAAAAAAAATTCCATCTCAAATACTATGCTTATTGGTTTTAAGAGAGATTAAAAGAGAACATATATAAATATAAAAGTTATGTAGGAGAAGGGGAAAAGGTATATCCAATACATAAGTGTTTAGGGAGGAGAAGGTTAGGGAAGAGGAAGAGACTTTGTATGTTTTGGTAATTGAAAAATGTATTTATAACTGGTAAATTACATGGTTAATGTGAATATATATATATATATATATATATATATATATATATACATATATATATATATATATATATATATATATATATATATGTTCTTATAATTAAAAAAAAAAAAAACTCATCAAATCCAATGTGGTAACATAATAATAAGTCTGAATAAAGGACTTTTGGGCTACCATATAAGTTTATGAAAAATTTGAGACTTTCCTTCATAAATGAGAATTTTATGGTTTTTTTTTTTTTTTTTTTCAATTAGATAGAAGAAATATATAGGTAGGGAACAACTTTTTCCCCAAATTATACCAGAAGGGAAATTGTACGTAGAAATTAATTGTTTTAACTCTTGCCTTTTAGGTTACTTCCACCCCCCTCCCCTATAAAAAAGGACTTTTTAGTTACTAAAAAAAAAATATGCCTCTTAGGAATAATTTAAGAGGAAAATTATACCCACTTTAGGGGAAAAAATTGATTACGTATCTAAAAGAGCTAATAGTGAATATTTAAGTACATATTATTTAAGAATTATTATTGTGGGGCCAGTGGGCCTGGGAGCCCTAGCCCACTTTTAGGCTGGCCCAAGGCCCATGCCGAGGAGGGACAATTGCCCCAGGCCGGCGTCTATGGGCTTCAGCCCTTACTAGACCCGCGCCGAGGACACCCCTTCCTCGGCACTCCTAGTCTAAACTCCAGGTGGTCACATCCACACTTAACGCATTTACCTAACTCCCCTGGCAGCATTAATGCTGATAGGACCTCTGAGCGGCACAACCTTGGGCGCTGTGACCCACAGCAAGGTTGGGAACACAGCGGATGGGACAGGTTCTAAAGCAAGGGGCCTGGATGATTGACAACCGTAAGGCTAAGATCAACCGAAGGAGACTTATATAAGAAAAAAGTACCCCTCTTGAGAGGGGGGTCTCTCCTCGGCCTTCCGAGGATCAACCCCCAAGCCAAGAAGAACGGGGCAAAGCCCCCTCAAAGAAGGGAGTCTCTGGAGAACCGGTGGCAAGCCTGTTAGCGCCAAACCCTTCGTCCCACTCTCTAAATAAATGTATTGTTGGGGGATCTACGACAAAACGAGCCCCTACAATTATAATAGTAGAATTTGTAGTATGCATTTAATAATTTTTTTCTTAAGTGCAAAAAAAAAAAAAAAAAAAAAAAAATTCCTAGTTGATTTCCTATTGTATTTATCTAAATATTATTTCTATCATATTTATGTATAATTAAGGAGTATGATGTATTGAAGCGCAACATATCATAGCCAAATTGAACTCATAATAAGATATAAGAAATAAATTTAATTTTTTTTCCTCTCAAGAATTAGATAAGTTTAATTAAGCTAACTAAGGTAATATGATTTAATTCATGTTGGACTGTACAAAATCATTCTATTTGTTTATATATATTGGTTAGCATGATTGAATTAAGTTGTAGGATTTCTTAAGAATGAGATCACACCGAGGTATATGCTTCAATTGAGAGAGTTTTTTAATTCCAAAGTAATGAACATTCATATTACCATGGAAAACATAAATCAATACTACATGCATGCCCACAGTCATAAAATGGATGCAATAGTTAAACGTTGTAAGCATCCAAAAGTTATTTCCTTAAAAATTTTAAATTGTAAGATTCTTTTTTTTTTAAGAAGATAAATGGTAAGTGTGGGGCCAGAATAAGTCAGCAACCCCGGCCCACTCCAAGCCAAGCCCAGAGGCCCATGCCGAGGACGCCTCCACGATCCGAGGCCCGAGGACGAAAGTTTAGAGCCCAGGATTCAAGGAGCATTGCCGAGGATAGTTACATCCTCGGTATGCCGAGGACAGAAAGTGGGCATACGGCACACCTTTAAGGGGAGTCTCCCCAAGCATCCAAGGAGCAAATAGCAAGAACCAATCACCGGACATTGAAGCATGGCAGAGGAGCAAGTCCCAGGCGAACTGTCACCTCCACATTAAATGCCCTCAACTAACGCTCTGGCCGCATTAATGAGGATAGGACCTCTGAACAGTGCCGTCTTGAGCGCTGCAACCCACTGGAGGTATGGGAATGCGGCTGATGGGACAGGCACTCAAGTGGAAACCGGATTGATCAACAAATGTAGGGCTAGGATCAATTGATTGAGGAGTATATAATGTAAAAATCCCTCTTGTGAAGAGGGGGGACGAAAAACCAGAGAAAAAGGAATACTGTAGCAAAGTATTTTCTCTCAACTCTTGTAACCTTTCTGAAAAGAGATAATAGGAGTTTCCAGCTCCATAAGGCACGTCCGAGGAGCCTCATTGTGTGTTTAAACCCACGTTTTAGTTATTAGCAATCACGTACAACCATGCATGGACGTTGCATCCTTTACTAAGGCCTAGCTCTTGAGCTCATACTCTACAAATTTATTGGAGGGTTAGCTGGGCTTGGGTCCACTCTCTCAATCCTTAGAGAGCGCTCGAATCCACCCCCTACAATTGGCGCCGTCTGTGGGGAGAGCTTGTGCGTTGGTAAGGACAACAGTCGAACATGGTAGGATCAGGCCCTCACCAAGGAACTCCCAATCGACCTGAACCGGCGAAGTCACGGCATCAGGGTAAGTATGGCGACCCCGGGGGCGGTCAGAACGACAATAGGCGATTTCGAGAAGGAAGCGTGCATACTTCAACGGCGAGCGAAAGCCGAGGGGACAGGCACGTTCCCCAGAAGCGCGACGATGGCCAGGCCACGCGTTCGCAAGAGGCCCACAGCCACGCTTCCCAGAGAAGGGACGATAAGGTGGCCATGCAACGCGAGATAGATGATCTAAAGAGGAAGCTGCGCCGCGTGCAACGAAGACGGTCTGAGCCTAGCCTTGACCCGCCCTCCGACGACGAAAGCGATGATGAATACAGGCAAAGGTCAAGAACGCCCCCCAGCGAGACTTTCTCCCACGAGGAGGAGCGCTACCAGAGGCGTAGGCGTGCCAACCCAACCCCCAGGGACTTAGGAGGCGACGCCATGAGCAGGGCGCTGGACCGGCTCTCCAAGTCACCCTTCACGCGTCGTATAGAGGACGCGGAGCTTCCTCGGCGGTTCCAACAGCCAACCTTTATTGCTTACAACGGCAAAACGGACCCTGTGGAGCATGTGAGCCAGTTCAATCAAAGGATGGCTGTCCACTCCAAGAACGAGGTGCTGATGTGCAAAGTCTTCCCATCCAGCTTGGGACCTGTGGCAATGAGGTGGTTAAACGGTCTAAGGACGAATTCCATAGACTCGTACAGGCAGCTAACCCAGGCTTTCGGCTCCCGCTTTGTCACCAATAGCAGGCCTCCTCGGCCCATGAGCGCGTTGCTGTCCCTGTCCATGCGTGACGGGGAGACCCTCAAGGCTTACTCGGACAAGTATTGGGAGATCTACAACGATCTGGACGGCAAGTACGATGCTGTTGCCATCAACACGTTCCAGAATGGATTACCTATGGGGCATGGCCTGAGGAAATCCCTAACCGGTAAGCCAGCCACCAGCGTGCGGCAGCTGATGGATCGGATCGACAAGTACAAGCGGGTGGAGGAAGATATGCTGCAAGGCAAAGGCAAAGAGAAGGCTATCCCTCAAGAGAGAAGGGATTTCAGGTCGGACCGTTATGACAATGTCCGTCCGAGGAGGGATTTCGGTGGGCAATCTGGAGCGACCAACGCACAGACGATAGGCGCTGTGTTCCGAGAACCCGTGCACAGGGTGCTGGAGAAGATAAAGGACGAACCGTACTTCAGATGGCCGAACAAGATGGCTGGGGAACCTGGAAGGCGCAATCAGAGTCGCTACTGCCAGTACCACCAGGATCACGGACATACTACGGAGGACTGCAGGGACCTTTGGAACCACCTGGACCAGCTAGTCCAGGAGGGGAGGCTGAAGCACCTCCTCCACCATTCCAGCAGCCAGCAAAACCGGACCTACCAAGAGCCTCGAAGGGACGCCGCCATGGGGCAACCCACCGGGACGATCAATATAATCCTGGCTGCGCCAGGAAGGACGGGCACACCCCCTTTGCGAGTGTTGTCTGTGGCCCAACTGCCCGCCGAGGACCCCCGGACGGGGCCAAAGAGGTCCAGGAGGAATCCTCCCCCAGCCCTGAGTTTCTCGGAGGAGGACAAGATTGGGACCATCCAACCACATGAGGACGCCCTAATCGTCACCCTCAGAATAGGGGGCTACGACGTGAAAAGGGTGATGGTGGACGGTGGCAGCGCAGCCGAGGTCATGTGTCCAGACCTCTACAAGGGGCTGGGGCTAAAGCAGGAAGACCTCACACCTTATAGCTCCCCCCTAATGAGCTTCGATGGGAAGCTCGTCATCCCAAAGGGCATGATCAGACTGCCCGTACAGACCGGCCCAGTGGTGGTGGAGGCGAACTTCATAGTGGTGGACACATACTCTCCCTACACAGCCATCGTAGGGAGGCCCTGGCTACACGCCCTGGATGGCGTAGCCTCCACCTTGCACCAGAAGGTGAAATTCCTGTCAGGGGACCAGGTTCTGGAGATCCGAGGTTGCCAATCCACGGCTAGGCATTGCACAGTGGCTGCCATATCCCATCGGATCGAGGCACAGTCCTCGGCCCCATCCGAGGAAAATTCATAGCAATTAAAGACCCAGGTGGCGCCTCCAGATGCACCTGCCGAGGATGCAAAATGCGAAAACCTGGAGAAGGTGATAATTGGCGATGATCCGGAGAAGTTTTTCCAGGTCGGGATCCAGCTGCCTCCACGGGAGAAGGAGGAGTTACTTGAATTCCTCAAGAGGAACCTTGACGTGTTCGCATGGGACCCCTGCGATGCCCCTGGGATTGATCCATCTTTCATCTGTCACCACCTCAACGTCAACCCATCTGCGATCCCCAAGCAGCAGCCACCTCGGCGCCCGTCGAAAGAGCACGCTGATGCGATCAGGGAAGAGGTCGATAAGCTTAAGCACGCGGGGGCTATCAAAGAGATCTTTTACCCAACGTGGTTGGCCAACACTGTGGTGGTCAAGAAGAAAAGTGGGAAATGGAGGGTTTGTGTAGACTTCACAGACCTGAACAGAGCATGCCCGAAAGACCCCTTCCCGATGCCACGAATAGACCAGCTAGTAGACGCGACTGCAGGCCATCCTCGGATGAGCTTCCTGGATGCTTTTCAGGGTTATCATCAAATCCCCCTAGCCTTGGAGGACCGAGAGAAGACGGCATTTGTAACACCCATTGGGAACTACCACTACAAGGTCATGCCGTTTGGCCTGAAAAACGCCGGATCCACCTACCAGAGGATGATGACGAGAATGTTCGAGCCGATGTTGGGCAAGAGCGTCGAAGTCTATGTTGACGATATGGTGGTGAAAAGCAAGTTGGTGTCCGAGCACTTGGAAGACCTCAGCCGCACATCTGGCGTCCTGAGAGAGCACCAGCTCCGCCTTAATGCCTCAAAATGCTCATTCGGCGTAAGCTCTGGCAAGTTTCTGGGGTATATGATCACCCACCGTGGGATCGAGGTCAACCCTGACCAGATCAAGGCCATTCACAATATGAAGCCTCCGCAGAATCCCAAGGAGATCCAAAAGCTTACTGGGATGATCGCGGCGCTGAACCGGTTCATTTCCAGGTCGGCTGACAGGTGCAGACCCTTTTATCTCCTGATCAACAAATGGAAAGGATTTGAGTGGTCTGAGGATTGTGTCGAAGCTTTCCAGCAACTCAAGGATTACCTCTCCCGACCGCCTATCATGTCCCATCCTGAGGTCGACGAGGTCCTATACGCGTACCTTGCTGTGGCGCCCCATGCGGTGAGCCTAGTACTGATACGGGAAGATAATGGCGTTCAAAAGCCAGTTTACTACGTCAGCAAGTCACTGCACGAAGCGGAGGTGAGATACCTACCCTTAGAGAAGGCCATCCTGGCTGTAGTCCACGCCACGAGAAAGCTCCCCCATTACTTCCAAGCTCACACCGTGGTTGTCCTAACCCAATTGCCTTTGAAGTCTGTGCTCCGGACCGCTGATTACACAGGCAGAATCGCGAAGTGGAACACAATTCTGGGGGCTTTTGACGTCAAGTACATGCCCCGGACTTCCATAAAGGGCCAGGTTCTCGCAGATTTGACGGCCGAGTTCGCCGAACCAATCGTAGAAGTGACGGCCGAGGATAAGAGCCGTGATGAGAAATCAGTTGGGGCAATCTCCATCCCAGAGGCACCATGTTGGAAAGTGTATGTGGATGGCGCGGCAAACCAAAGGGGGTCCGGAGTGGGGCTGGTCCTAGTATCCCCTGAAGATCATGTCATTGAGAAATCCCTAAAGCTCGGATTCGCGGCCACGAACAACGAGGCCGAGTATGAGGCATTACTATAAGGGATGATCATGGTGCAAAGGATGGGAGGAAAGTCGATAGAGATGTTTTCGGACTCGAGGTTAGTGGTAGGCCAAGTAAATGGGGAGATGGAGGCCAGGGATTCAAGAATGCAAGAGTACCTGGACCAAGTCAGGCGCTTGCGATTGGGGTTTAGCCTCTACAGCCTAACTCATATCCCCAGAAGCGGGAACAGCCATGCCGACTCATTGGCCACGCTCGCAACCTCCTCGGCAGGGGATCTGCCCCGGATAATACTCGTGGAACATCTGGGGAGAGCAAGCGAAGTGCCAAGAGAAGGGATCCCCGTCCACCAGATTGAAGTGGGTTCTAGCTGGATGGACCCCATAGTGAGATTCCTAAAAGAAGATATCCTGCCCGAGGACAAGTCAGAAGCCGAGAAGGTTAGAAGGAAGGCCCCTCGGTTCTGGTTGTCCGAGGATCACAAGCTATATAAGCGCTCCTACTCTGGACCATACCTACTGTGCGTCCACCCCGGAGCGGCGGAATTACTACTCGAAGAGCTGCATGAGGGAATATGTGGGAGCCACACAGGGGGGAGATCCCTGGCTCACCGAGCCATCACTCAAGGATATTGGTGGCCGGGAATGCAGCAAGAGGCCCAGGAGTATGTCAAGAAGTGCGACCAATGCCAAAGGTTCACCCCAAACATCCATCAGCCAGGAGGGGTCCTCAATCCGTTATCCAGTCCATGGCCGTTCGCCCAATGGGGCTTGGACATCGTGGGACCCTTCCCCAAGGCACCAGGGAACAAGAAGTATCTGTTGGTGGCCACGGACTACTTCACCAAGTGGGTCGAGGCCGAACCACTAGCCAACATCAGAGATGTAGACGTGAAGAAATTCCTTTGGAGGAACATAATTACGCGGTTCGGGGTCCCTCATACCCTCATCTCGGATAACGGACTCCAGTTCGATAGCAAGGCCTTCAGGGAGTACTGTTGCGAACTTGGGATCACGAACAGGTACTCAACGCCAGCCTACCCCCAGGGGAATGGACAGGCCGAGGCAGTCAACAAGGTCATTGTCAACGGACTAAAGAAGAGACTGGATGACGCCAAAGGGAGATGGGTAGAAGAGCTGCCCCATGTCCTCTGGACGTACCGGACTACGCCCCGACGCTCAACAGGGGAAACTCCTTTTGCCACGACCTATGGTGCGGAGGCAGTGATCCCCCTGGAAACCAATTTCCCGACACTAAGGACGAGCTCCTTCACCCCAGGCAGCAACGATGAACTGCTGGGGCGAAGCCTGGACATGGTAGACGAACGAAGAGAGCAAGCAATGATCCAGCTGGCCCACTACCAGCAAAAGCTCAAGCAGGGATATGACACCAACATAAAGCTCAGACCACTAGCACCGGGAGACCTGGTGCTGAGAAAAGTTGTAGGAACTGCCAAGAACCCTTCCTGGGGAAAGCTCGGACCCAACTGGGAGGGCCCCTACCGAATAACCTCGGTGGCAGGGATAGGAGCGTACTATTTAGAAGATTTAGATGACAAACCTGTACCTCGTCCATGGAATGTAAACAACCTGAAAAGGTACTACTATTAATAAAGAAGCCACTTTGATTCATATTGTTAGCATATCTTTGTTATTTTGCCCTGCGTCCTAACTACTTTAAGGAAACTAAGTGTTAGACAGAACCAGGGAACTGCATGGTCCTTGGACTCAGTCCCATGGGGAAACTAATCACTTTAAGAAACCCAAGTGTTAGACAGAACCACGGAACTGCATGGTCCTCGGACTCAGTCCCATGGGGAAACTAGCTACTTAAGAATGCTAAGCGTTAGACAGAACCAAGGAACTGCATGGTCCACGGACTCAGTCCTATGGGGAAACTAGCTGCTTCAGAAAGCTTAAGAGTTAGACAGAACCAGGGAACTGCATGGTCCTCGGACTCAGTCCCATGGGGAAACTAATCACTTTAAGAAAACCAAGCGTTAGGCAGAACCATAGAACTGCTGGGTCCTCGGACCTATGCCTAAGGGGAAACTAACCACTCTAAAAGATCCTAAGTGTACTTCAAAATTCCACCTGCTCCTTAGGACATAAAAGGTCCGCCCGAGCATACAAGCCCTTACGTTGTAATTATCAAATGCCGCGATTGGCCGAGGTACAATTGAAGTCAAAGTTATACGAAAAAATGAATAGTGTGCAAGTAAGGAAATAGCCACAACAAACAGAAAAGGAAATAAAGTTTTCATTTCATTAAACACAAGGGAATTGCACCCAGGAAGTCGCATTACAAATAAAGCAAAAAAAAAAAAAAGGGGAAAGAGATGCAGAAATGAAGTGCAGCAGGCAGAAGGGCCATGGGGCCTAGTTGGCTGCTTCAGTGGGTGGCTGGCCCGTAGCTGCCTCAGGGTCCCCTGAGCCCTGACTAATGGGAATGGCCTGCAGAGGCACAGCAGGAATAGCCGCCCCCTCGGCAGAAGAGACCTGGGCAGCGGGGGAAGGCTCTACAACCTGC
Organism: Quercus aquifolioides; assembly: GCA_019022515.1. Lineage (NCBI taxonomy): Eukaryota > Viridiplantae > Streptophyta > Magnoliopsida > Fagales > Fagaceae > Quercus > Quercus aquifolioides. The sequence goes on from CM032329.1 coordinate 27,785,787, forward strand.
TGAGGCGCGTCCTCGTTGGAGCCATCACTCAACACAACCACCACGGGAGGACTGCTCCCTTGGATTGGCTCATCAGCAACCCCAGCATCCGAGGCCTCTTCGCCCGGAGTAGCAGCAGTTTCCACAGCAGCCTCCTCGGCTTCAGAGCCGTCGGGGGCAGTCTCGCGGATGAAAGGAGGGTAGTACACGTTCTCCTCCTTCCATAAGTCAGAAGAAGCCTCCACTCCAGCCTGCCTGAGGGCTTCTCTCCAAGTTTCGGAGCAGTAGCGCCTACATACCCCAGGGACTTGGGATTTGTAGGCAGCTGCTGTCTCAGCTGCCCCGGCAGTAAAGGCTGCCTCCTCAGCTTCCTGCTTAGTGGCCCAGGCTTCCTCCCTGCCCTGCTCTGCCTCAAGCTTGGCCCTCTCAGCCTCCCCTTTGGCCCATTCAGCCACCCTCTTGGCCTCCTCGACTTCTGCCACTTTCAACGCCAGGCCAGCTATCTGATCCTCGGCGAGCTTCAACTGCTTCTCTGCCTCACCCAGACGCTTTGTCTGAGTCTCGGCCTGCCTTTGGGCACCCTCAAGGCCTGACATTGCGCTTTCCCTAGCCTGGGTCATTGCCTTCAGCTCCTCCCTGGCCTTGGCGAGGTCCTCCTCCGACGTCTTGAGGGTCCGGGTAGCCACCAAGCGCCTATCGCGCTCCAGATCCAGGGCCTTCCCATGTTCATTGGCCGCCTCTTCCAGCCTGAAGGTGGCCTGTACAGCCTGCCAAACGAAACAGACAAGTTGCAATTAGCCGAGCTCAAAAAGAAATGAAAGCAAGAAAAAGGCAAGAAAAAGCACAAGTATTAAGGTCTTACCATCCCCAAATACCGCTTGAGGCAGAGGAAGACATCCCTACTCCTCATGGTTCCCAGCTCCGCCATGTCCGCAGGCAGGAGCAGGCATCTCTCCACAACGTCGGCCACGTACGCGCCTTCGCCATCCTTAAAGTCCCTGAGGGAGGAGTCATCCCTCAAGGGAGCCCCGCGGAGCATTGGGGCGGGGAGCCACGCCTGGATCTCGGGCGAGGGAGCGACCTGTTTATCCTGCGTTGAGGGGCCTATCCTCAATTGCTTCGATGGCCGCTGATTGCCATCGCCCTCCCGCGTGGGCCCAGATTTGTCCTCAAGGGTCCTCTTACCCTTGTCCTTCTTCTGCTTAGGGTCAGCGGGCTCGTGCCTGGACGACGGGCTCGCCTGAGGCGGAGGAGGAGGAAGCTTGGATTGTGTTGAAGCCGACCTGGTCTGAACAGGACGATTCTTTGGAGATGGGGTAGGAAGCTTCGGCTTGGACTTCCCCGGCTGCCCTTCTAGTAGTTCGGACAGGCTTGGCTGGTACTTCTTCTTGTAGCCCATCTTGCGCCGGGAAGATGTCTCTGACGCGAAGAGGTCTGCCTCAGTTAGACGAGGATCACCCAAGTCTCCAGAGGGGTCCTCGGACTGATGGAGTTGCTCAAAAACGCCGAAACCCTCCTCGGTAGTACCAAAATCTACAGGTTCCCCTTCCCTCTCTAAGTTCTCTTCCGCGGCCTCTGGGAACGAATGGGAAGACGAGGGGACTGCTACTGTGACGCCTTCTGAAGTGGAGGTGTCCTCGGGAAACTCGAACCCGTCCTCGGTCACTTCTATTTTCTGCAGCCGAGGATCCTTTGCTCTGATCACGTACTTTGGGGCCGCAAATGACTTCTGGAGCGGAGTGTACCCCAAAATCTTGTGCGCAGCTCTGACTTGGTGGTCTTCTTCGTCCTCGAATTCCGCCGACCTGAGCACCTTCTGCAAGTCCTCCCTATTGATCAAGCCGAAATGGCGCGCATAGGAATGCGGATCTGCAAAGAGAGTACACATCTGTGGTTAGAAACCAAACAATACAAGAAGAAATAACGCAGAGAAAGAAGTTAGAATCTATAAATCCCCTCTTATTCCCATTGCCCCACCTGGTGCTCCCTCCGTCGTCGGACAATGAAGGCCATCGTGCCACGCTCCAGACACGATGAGGAAATCCTCATTCATCCCCTTATTGGACTCGGGGAGGCACTGGATAAGCCGGACCCTGTCGTCCCTCGTCCTCATGTAATAGGACTTGTTCTTCAAATGTTGAAGATTGTAGCAGTAGTTGACATCGTGATGGGTCAGCCTCAGACCCATCTTTTCATTAAGGGCGTCCACACTGCCCAAAATTCTGAACATGTTGGAAGCGCACTGGGTGGGGGTCAACCGGAAGTAGGTGAGATAACCCCTCATCGCTGGCCCCATGGGGATCCTCATCCCCCCTTCAAGGAAAGCGATGACAGGAATCACCACTTCGCCCTCTCGCCTCTTGAGGTACCACTCCCCCTCCTCACAATACCTTAAGCCCACATTGGCCGGTATCTTGTAATCGGCGATGAATTTCTCCATCGCCTCCTCAGTGCCAACAAACTTCTTAAGTCTACCCATCCTAGATGACGCCTAAGCGAACTAAAAGATGAACGAATGAAAGAGAAGGACGAGTAGAGAGGGAGAAAGCTCAGAGAAAGACAGAGAGACTTACAGAAATGAGGAGGAGCTCCTCGGACTGGCTTTTTGTGCTGGAGGTGGAGGTGGAAGTTTTGCTGGACTCAGAATAGAGGCGCAGGAGCTCTCGATTGCAAATGAAAAGTGAAGAAACGGCTCTAATGGGTACTTATACCCTAGAAAGAAGAGCTGCGCAAGTTTTCCCGCCCATAAGTGCCAGACGCATCTCCACCGTTAGATTGCCATCTGCCCGTTGAACGTGGGGAGCATAAAGCCGCCCGAATTTAATGCAAGACACGTTACGCACATCGAAGCGCCAGTAACGCACCTTGGGCAGTTGAAAAGGCGCCAACGCTAACGTGGGATAAGACTTGATTAGACGCGAAGCAAGTCCGGGGATATCAAAATCCTCCTTTCCGCCCGAGGATGCGGACAGCATGATTTTGAGGGGCTATTGTGGGGCCAGAATAAGTCAGCAACCCCGGCCCACTCCAAGCCAAGCCCAGAGGCCCATGCCGAGGACGCCTCCACGATCCGAGGCCCGAGGACGAAAGTTTAGAGCCCGGGATTCAAGGAGCATTGCCGAAGATGGTTACATCCTCGGTAGGCCGAGGACAGAAAGTGGGCATACGGCACACCTTTAAGGGGAGTCTCCCCAAGCATCCAAGGAGCAAATAGCAAGAACCAATCACCGGACATTGAAGCATGGCGGAGGAGCAAGCCCCAGGCGAACTGTCACCTCCACATTAAATGCCCTCAACTAACGCTCTGGCCGCATTAATGAGGATAGGACCTCTGAACAGTGCCGTCTTGAGCGCTGCAACCCACTAGAGGTATGGGAATGCGGCTGATGGGACAGGCACTCAAGTGGAAACCGGATTGATCAACAAGTGTAGAGCTAGGATCAACTGATTGAGAAGTATATAATGTAAAAATCCCTCTTGTGAAGGGGGGGAATGAAAAACCAGAGAAAAAGGAATACTGTAGCAAAGTATTTTCTCTCAACTCTTGTAACCTTTCTGAAAAGAGATAATAGGAGTTTCCAGCTCCATAAGGCACGTCCGAGGAGCCTCATTGTGTGTTTAAACCCACGTTTTAGTTATTAGCAATCACGTACAACCATGCATGGACGTTGCATCCTTTACTAAGGCCTAGCTCTTGAGCCCATACTCTACAAATTTATTGAAGGGTTAGCTGGGCTTGGGCCCACTCTCTCAATCCTTAGAGAGCGCTCGAATCCACCCCCTACAGTAAGAATTTGAGATTACATCTTTTATATATTTATATATATATATATATATATATATATATAAAGAAGAAGAAGAAAACTTTGGTATGTCTGGCTTATGATAATGTAATTTACATCATAATTTGTCAAAATATATATGAAAATAACCATATAAAGCTAAATTATAATCCCAAATACAAAGAAAAGAGGAACACCATATGGTCCATACCTATCGATCATAAAATTTTGTTTCCTCTTTCAAGTTATCCTAAGAACTAAGAAGTTAGAAATTAGCATAGATTTAGATGAGATTAAAAGAACATTAGCAAGAATTTATGTAATATTTAATTTAAAAATTACAAAGTCATTTAGAAAATAAAATAAACAAATGGGAGGAAAATGATCATGTACTAAATCAATAAAACACATTCCAATTATTTAGACACAAACAATTTTAATGGATAAAACGCAATTATGTAAAGAAAAACTGTAAACATGAATACAAAGAAATAGACTATTAATTGAAAATTAATAAAAGGAAAAAGAAAAAGAAAAAAGAAAATAAGAAACATGGTATTTACAACCCTCGAAAAGAAAATCCAATACAAACCTTTACATCATAATTTTTCAAAAAAATAATGAAAATAACCATATAAAGCTAAGTTATAATCCCAAACACAAAGAAAAAGAGGATCATACGGTCCATTCCTATCAATCATAATATTTTGTTTCCTCTTCCAAGATATCCTAAGAAGTTAAAAATTAGTATAAATTTAGATGAGATTAAAAGAAAATTAGCAAGAATTTATGTAGTATTTAATTTAAAAAAAATTACAAAGCCATTCAGAAAATAAAATAATCAAATGGGAGGAAAATGGCCGTGTACTCAAACAAAAAAATGCATTCCAATTCTTTAGATTCAAAAGAATTTAATGGGTAAAACGTGATTATGTAAAGAAAAATTGTGAACATGAATACAAAGAAATAGACTATCAATTGAAAATTGAAAAAGAGAGAAAAGAAGCATGGTATTTACAACCCTGGAATAGAAAATCCAATACAAACTGCAAACCATAAAAATTGCAGCAGAAAAGCAAAGAAGTTGAAGGGAAGAAAAGAAAAACTTATACCTCAAATAGACTTTCCAATTCTAATTGTAATTTGGTGACTTATGGGGTGGAAAGAAAGCAATACAAACTGCAAACCATAAAAATTGCAGCAAAAAAGCAAAGAAGTTCAAGGGAAGAAAAAGAAAAACTGATCTCAAATAAACTTTCCAATTCTATTCGTAATTTCGTGACCTCAAATAGACTTTCAAAATCTATATATAAAAAATTAAAGGCGAAAAGCCACTTTTAGTCCCTACATTTTTAGGCGATTCCCATTTTAGTCCCTATATTTTATTTTTACCGCTTTTAGTCCCTATTCTGAAAAACGCTTTCCGTTTTAGTCCCTGCCATTACTCATTTAACAGAATTATCCTACGTGGCAAACGGTCTAACAGTAAATACTGACGTGTTCATTAAAATAATATTAAAAAAATTATTTACATTTTTAAAAATACCACATCAGCAATTCAATTTAAAAAGCCACGTCAGAAAAAGAATAATATAAAAATTTCTAACCTAATTATTTAAAAAAAAAGAAAAGAAATTAGTTAAATTAATTTTTTTTCTTTTTTCGGAAGAACATGAAGAACTCAGAAAACCCAAACACAAAAAAACACAAAACTCAAACCCAGATTTTATCAGTAATGAAAGAAAATGGACCTAGAAAAGCAAGCTCAAGAGATCAAGATCTCAGCTAGAAAAATCAAACTACAAAAGGAAAAAAAAAAACAAATAATTTCGAATATCATCACTGTCAAGCCCATGGCCCAAGCAAACCCACTACTAGGCACTATCATACATACACCCAACACCATTGGCAAAGGACGGCAAGGAGTTGTCAAAAATAATGCCGGAGACGCCATCTGAGACACGTGGCCAGCACATCAAGATCGCTACTGCAAATACTTAGAAGCTCAACAGATTTTTCTTTGATTTTATATTCCTAATTTCCAACGTCTATGTCTCTCCCTCTTGCTACTGATTTCATCACTGCTGCATGATTACTCTTCTCTCTTTTTGTTTCTAGCACTTCATTTTGTGATATATTTGATGGATGGGTGATTGATTATGGGTACTGGTATGTGGCTTAAATTTCTTTGATTTTACTGTTATGGGTTTTGCAAGGTTATTCTTGGGGTTTCTTTTTGAGGGAGACAGAGAGACAAATTTTGAGACATTTCTTGCTTTACCTCTTCTGGGTTCTTTGAATTTGTCCAAAAAATTTTGTTCCCATTTGGGTGATGCTTTCTTCTCTGGTGAGATCTGGTCTTAACTCTAATACCCGGTTGACAGTGATGATTTTCGAAATTATTTGCTTTTTTTTTTCCTTTTGTAGTTTGATTTTTCTAGCTAAGATCTTGATCTCTTGAGCTTTAGCTTGAGCTTGCTTTTCTAGGTCCATTTTCTTTCATTACTGATAAAATCTGAGTTTGAGTTTAGTGTTTTTTTGTGTTTGTGTTTTCTGAGTTCTTCATATTCTTCCAAAAAAAGAAAAAAATTAATTTAACTAATTTTTTTTTTTTTAATAATTAGGTTAGAAATTTTTATATTATTTTTATCTGACGTGGCTTTTTAAAAAAAAAAGAATTGCTGACGTGGCATTTTTAAAAATGTAAATAATTTTTTTAATATTATTTTAATGAACACGTCAGCATTTATTGTTGAACCGTTTGCCACGTAGGATAATTCTATTAAATGAGTAACGGCAGGGACTAAAACGGAAAGCGTTTTTCAGAATAGGGACTAAAAGCAGTAAAAATAAAATATAGGGACTAAAATGAGAATCACCTGAAAATGTAGGGACTAAAAGTGGTTTTTCGCCAAAATTAAATCGATGGGTTTTAAATCCAAAGGGAGGCAATTGAATGTTTTGATGAGGAGAAAAGCCGTTTTTTTTATAAGGAGATGAAAAGTCAGAGAGAGAGAGAGAGAGAGAGAGATTGATTGTTGAAATGAAAGCAATTTGGATTCAATGGAAAAGTCACTAATAGTATAAACATTAGCCGTTTGTTTGATAGGAAGATGATGAGTTGAGAGAGAGAAAATGGGATTGATAAAAGAGAATGTGTGAGGTGGAAACCCAAAAAAAAAAAAAAAAAAAAAATCACTTTGTGACATGGCGATGATGTGGCTCAACTAGAGCGTAGTAACAATAAATGCTACTCTTCAGCTTTTAGATATAATATATATATATATATATATATATATATATAGATTTTTTCTTCATTCATCACTTACATTGTTTTTGTGTATTGCAAGCATGCTATGATTTTTAGGGTTTTAGTTAAAATCATTATTTATCTCTTTGAGTATTCTTATCTCTTTCACACAATACATACAAGACACGAAATTGCTTGAATTTGGGTTAGCACCTGTTTTGCCCTGTTTTCACATCGTTCTAAGTAGGCGCAAATGGCATACATAGCCACCAATGTTGTATACATCAAAGTCCGTCACATAAGGCCAAAATAAAAAGGAGATGTGCGCCACCTAAGGCCAAAATAATTTTCCTTCTTTTATTTATTTTCTGAAACTTATTAAATGTTTGTTTCTTTTTAACTTATTATGATTAGATCTAGTAAATTTCACTTTTCCAAATTTTTTATTACACACACATAACTCTAGACCAGGCCTAAAGCCTCCAATCTTAATAGAATTAGATCCGAGGTTGATGTTGTTTATCACCATATATATGACTACGGCATATGGTCTCATTTTGAAGGTTCGCTCTGCAGGAGCTACTGGACCTGAAGATAATAATTAATACTCCCAATTAAGAACATGGTGGTTACTTTGAAGAAGAACTCACTGCAGAAGCCCTGGAATTGGATCTTTTACAAAATTTTACTAAGAAGCTTTAGATGGACATTAAACAAGATATACCCGGTTGCGTAAATCAATTTAGTACTGTCAGTTTAACAATTACTCAGCCAAGTAGAGCCCATATTTATAGTGATTATGCAAACACATGCACGCCTAATTGTCACTCAATTAATTGAAACCCAGTTGTCATTTATTCAAAGCGCCCAGCGACGCACCCAGAGCCCTACTAAATGCTAAGGGAAGTATGAGAAAATACTAAATAAACTAAAAGTATTTTTGTCTTTGTTGAATCTGTTACTTACAACTGATTCAATTTTTTCATTCAGATTGAAAGTTAAGAACTTTTTGGTTTGGAATACAATTCTCATGAGTGAAGTAAAAGGTTTGATGTAGTCATAATTGAAGTCCAATAATGCGAATGTGAGCAACGTAGCACCCACCGAGTGCTTAATTTAAACAATGCCTATAGAATGAGTGCAAACTTATCGAGGATGACAATAGTATTTAGAACTGAGTGGAATATGCCATATGGGCAAGAAGTGATCACCGATTATCCCCCATACAACGATTTTTAATTCAAGCAAAATCAATAAAGATTATGCACAGTAATCACGTACAAGAAAAAAATGCATTTTCTAGGATAGTGTTCTTGCAAGGCAGAGCACCATGCCACCATGTGTTTAGCAAAAGAAAAAAAAAAGCCATAGCACCGTGTGGCCGATAAAATCAACCGGTCAACATTTTTTTCTTTTTGCCCAAAAACAATCGACCGGTCAACATGATGAAATGTCGGCAGCTGAACATGTTGACTCTCTGTTTGTAAGTTGGCTCCAGCTTGTGTAAAGTAGACCAAAGGAATAAAAAAGTGGGTCCACTTGGAGCTAGTGCGTAATGTAAAGCCAAGATTCCCTCTCGATCTGAAATCCCTAGACTTTCCTAATCTCCTCTCACTCTCATTCTATTACCCATTTCAATCTCTCTCTTTAGAAAACTCCATTTCTCTCTCTCTCTCTCTCTAAGATGGCTGCAGCCGAGACATTTGTATTTAACATAGCACAAAAAGTGCTGGAGAAATTGGGATCCCTGGCTTTCCAAGAAGCTCGCTTGATATGGGGTGCTGAAAGTGATCTGGGAAGATTTGAAAAAACCCTCTCCACCGTCAAAGCTGTGTTGTTGGATGCAGAAGAGCAGCAGGTTCATAATCAGGAGCTGACCGTCTGGCTTGGGCAGCTCAAAGAAGTGTTTTATGATGCTCAGGATGTCCTTGATGAATTCGAGTGTGAAGCACTGCGGAGGCAAGTGGTGGAAATGCAGGGGAGCACCACCAGGAAGGTACGCCGTTTCTTTTCTTCCTCTAATTCACTAGTATTCCGAACCAAGATGGCTCACAAAGTCAAAGAAATTAGAGCACGTTTAGATGAGATTGCAGCCGATAGGGCTAAGTTTCATCTCTCTCCACGGTCGGATGATAGGCATGTGGTGCGTGGAAGGGAGATGAGTTACTCCTTTGTCCAGGCTCTAGATGTGATAGGAAGAGACCAAGACAAAGAAAAAATTGTGAAGCATCTAATGGATCCTAGTGATGGTCAATCCATTTCTGTTGTTCCTGTTGTTGGGATTGGAGGTCTTGGCAAGACTGCGTTAGCTAAACTGGTGTTTAATGATGAAAGAGTGAAAGACCATTTTGAGTTAAGGTGTTGGGTGTGCGTGTCTGACGAATTCGTTTTAAAACAACTACTGGTTAAAATTATCAAATCAATAACTAGTGAAAATTGTAGCGACTTGGATGAAGAGCAGTTGCAAGTGCTACTTCGAAATAATTTGTATGGCAAGAAATTCTTGATCGTCTTGGACGACGTATGGAACGAGGACAGGGGAAAATGGATTGAGTTGAAGAATTTGTTGATGGGGGGTGCCAATGGAAGTAAGATTCTTGTGACTACACGCAGCCCAACAATTGCTTCCATGATGGGCACCATGTCCCCATACAACTTGGAAGGTCTTTTACATCAAGACTGTCTGTCCCTATTTATAAAATGGGCATTTGATGAAGGAAAAGAGAGGCAGCACACAAACCTCGTGGAAATTGGGGATGCGATTGTGAAGAAATGCAAAGGGGTTCCCTTGGCAGTGAAATCGTTAGGAAGCCTACTATATTCAAAGCTTGATGAACGTGATTGGCTATTTGTAAGAGATAATGAAATGTGGAAATTAAACAGAAAAGCAGGGGATATTTTGTCGGTCTTGCAATTAAGTTACAATCAGATGCCATCTTACTTGAAACAATGTTTTGTTTTTCTTTCACTTTTTCCGAAAGATTATAAATATTATACTTTTATTTTAATTCCATATTGGATGGCAAATGGGCTTCTTCAATCACCAAATGAAAATCAAGAGTTGGAAGATATTGGCAACCAATATATAGATGAGCTCTATTCAAGATGTTTCCTTGAAGATTATATTGATGGTGGCTACGTGCGAGAGTTCAAAATACATGATCTTGCACATGACCTAGCGCTATCATCAGCCCAAAGTGAGTGCTTAATTATTAATTGTCAGATCCAAAACATCTCTAAAAAGGTTTGGCATTTGTCATATACTGACAATACTTGGCAGAATCAAAATGTTTTAAAATGTTTACAAAAATTAAAGAGTTTACGAACCATTCTTTTTACGGTGGAAGGAGTTGGACCTTCTACTAAATCCTTTGTTGATTTATGTCTCTCAAAATTTAGATACCTGCGAGTTCTAGATTTAAGTGACTCAAGTTTTGAGGTGTTACCCAGCTCCATTGGTACCATGAAGCATTTAAGGCTGTTGGATTTGAGTTGCAATTGTAGAATTCATAAACTCCCAAACTCCATTTGCAAGCTTCAAAATTTGCAAACTTTAAAACTCCGTGGATGTGAAAAAATAGAAGAATTACCGAAAGATATAAGATACCTGATCAGACTCAGAACCTTGACACTGACAACCAAACAGAAGTGTCTTCCTGGGTGCTCTAATTCCCTGCGATTTTTGAGATTATTTAGTTGTGGCAATCTAGAATCTTTGGTTGACATGATGCAAGTTTGTACAAGCCTTCGGATGTTGCGTATGGACAATTGTGGGGGTCTGATCTCTTTGCTTCCTACTCTAAAATTCCTTACCACGTTTAAGGTTTTGATTATTGAGAATTGTGAAAAGCTTGATCTGATTGAAATGGAAGACAATCAAGATGATTTCCCAACGAGCCTAGTATTAGGCTTTATTAGATTACCACAGTTGGTGGCTATGCCTGATTGGATTAAATGCTTTGCAAAATATTTACAATTCCTTCTTATTGAGAGCTGTCCTAACTTGACAGCATTGCCAGAGGGGCTGGTGAGTCTCGAATCGCTTAGAGGACTTACAATTGAGAATTGCCCCAAATTGTCTTCTCTATCGAAGGGGAAGCTTTGTCTCCCAGCTCTAAGATATTTCAAAATTGCAGAATGTCCCGAATTAGTTAGAAGATGCCAACCAGAAATTGGAGAGGATTGGCACAAGATTGCTCATGCCTCAGAAATTTATCTGAACTACAAGCGAATTAAATAAGCTGATAATTAGGTATGGAGTAATCCCTCTCTCTCTCTTTTATTTATTCTTACTTCCAAGAGTTTAACATTTATAAAATATTATTCTATTTCTTTTTTTGAGGTGAATATTATTCTATTTCTGGCAGTGTGATAATTGCAAATCAATATATACATTAACACATATAAATATGCATTATATGTCCACCGTACATTAATTTGATCAAAGTCGGAATTCTCATTATGTTAATTAGATGTTGAAATTGGAAGTATTAATGGACTAATGGAGATATTCTTGATTTGATAAATTGCTTAATCTGTACAAGTGCTCTTAATTGGTGGAGATACTTATAGACTATATTATAGAGTAATTATACAAGTGCTCTTTTCTATACTCTACTAGGGGTCCGATTGATTGGATGAGTTGAAAAGTGGAAGAATAGAAAATGAGGAAGTGATAGAAAATTGTGAGGATAGAAGAGATTTAATTTTCTTTCATATATGTTTGGTTTGGAGGATGGAAAATGGAGAGATGAAAAATGAAGTTGATATAAATTTACATTTTTTCCCTATTAAATAAAACAAAAAGTAATATATTTTTTTAATTAAATTTTTTTTTATTGGTAGTTCAATTAATATACATATATATATATACATATTTTTTTTTAAAGACCGCAAGCCAAAAGATCCAAAACAGATGAGAAAAAACAAAGATGGGGAAAAAAAAAAAACAAATGAGAATGTAAGAAATGGATAAAAGCAAAAAAGAAGAAAAATACAAAAAATGAATTGTGTGAGTGTGTCCGATACTAATTGTACGCGTTATTTTTATTTTTATTATATTGTTATTTGTGTGAATTATGATGTGTGTAGATGTGTGCATGTACTGTATAAATATAATATAACTTTATATAATTTAATAGTTATGAAATAAAGATGATTTGTTCAATATATGTGTATTGTTATCATGTTATAATAATTTTCTGTTATAGAGTTAAAGATTCAAGAAAAAAAAAATAGTAAAGCTAGTGATTGTTCAAGCATTTGATTGGTTAAGTAGACACTTAGGGCACATTTGGTAGACTGTAACGGGAATTACATAGGAATATGAATAAGTATTACAAGGAATAAAAGTGATGTAATGTAATATTTATTAGTATTCAATTTGTTGGTGACAACACAATAATAGAACCCTAAAGATAATAAAATAAAAGCATTTTAAATCAAATTTAACATATATTTTAGGAAATATCTTGCTCATATAAATATATTTCTCAAAAAAAAAAAATTTAATTTGAAAGAGAGATTAGTTATTTTTTATGATTTTTTTATTTTCATAATTGTTATGTGCATATGGAAAGTTTGTTTATTTGGAAATATATTAATTTTAAAAATTAATATACCTACTAAGGAATAGCTATTACAACCATTTTAGATATTTCTCATTTTAAAAAATGATTATTCATAAGGAATGACTATTCTCTATAATATAAACATAACCAAGCTATTAAATAGCTAAACCATAGGAATAATTATTATATTATAGTGCCTATTACAGTCTACCAAACGTACCTTTAGTGTATTACTTATGTATGGATGAGTGTGGCTGTGTAGGTCAATAATTAATACAATGTTAGTAGGTTGAGTTTTGTCATTTAGTTTAAAATATTTTTATAAAAACAAGGACAAATAGATAATGAAAACGGCATGAAAATAAATATATTATTTAAACTTAACAAAATAAAATGGTAACACCTACCTACATTGGTAATAGATAATGTCAACTGCGATTTCAAATTTTGAAAACTCTTAGAATGAAATTGTAAAAGTTCATATATTTGGGTTTTTTTTTTTTTTTTTTTTTTTTGTCAATAACTCGATATATTAAATTTCATCTTTTATTAAATTTATTTATTTAAGTTTTTTAATGACCCCCTAAAAGAATTCTTGGATCCACTGAGAGTACAATTATGTTGTATTGCCCCCTTTCACATTATTGTGGGTTCCATTAATTGAATTCATGGTGACTCAACTAAAAAAATAATAATAATTCATTTATGGTAGGATCTAACATTCATATGAAACAAGGGAATACCCTGTAACCAAGATCTAGGAGTATCCAAAAATTGTTCTCTATACTATATATTCTTGAGATCCAATTCCAACTCATTATAGCTTCATAATCTTTTATAAGAGTGTGCATGGGTTGAGTTAAGGGATTTTTCAATCCAATCCACTATATTTGGGTTTAAAAAACACTTAATCCAACCCAATCCATCATAGGGTTCAACCCAACCCACATGGATCGGATTGGACATTTAAAATAACAACATATTTACTAATTAAATCTGAGGATAGCACCAAACTAACACAATATATGATTAGTGCATCAAACCAACACAAATAAAAGCAAATTTATATCTTATAATTACTTTGGTATTTCATCAAACAAAAGAGTAAATAATAAAACCATATAATATTTTTTAAATAAATATCAAATATAGGTGGGTCGGGTTGGGTTAGGCGAATTTATAACTCTGCTAACCCGCATTCAACCCAACTCACTGTAAAATAAAATTTGGCAACCCAACCCAACCCACCAACCCCTAAATATAGACCCAACCGGTGGGTTCAGTTGAATTGGATTGGTTTTGGTGGACTGGTGGGTTAGCTGCACGCCCTACTTTTTGACGTACTATATTGATGTATGTATACTCCTTTGACTTGAATTTTTGGCTATAAGATAGTTTCAGTAACCCTGTCCATGAGTTTAATATAGCCATTATCTGGATTGTGTGATGTAGTGGAGGTTATGCAGATTCATAATGTGATATTGTTGATGATAATTTTGATAGTTGAGATATATTTCATTGACGTTGACCCAAACCTTGAAGATAATAATGTGACCATATCTAACGGAGCAATACATAAGACACGCAATTTTAGATTATCAAACTTGTGATATGTTTATTGAGTATAATTTATCTCTTGAGTGTCATTTCCATTATATAATACGATCTTGTTCTCTTTTGACTTGCCTCTGATTCTTAACGCTATTATTTAGTGAGTGTTTTGACATTTTTGTACCCATTGAGAAACAAATAATATTTTTCTCACCTCTACTATTCTATTTACACTTTTTTTTTTTTTTTTTGAGAATCTTGTAGTTCTATTTTTACCTCTAGATGTTAGTGTGTGATTTATCACTTACAAGGTTTATTTAGCACCTTATTTGTTGTTTCAATATTTTTGCAGATTAGTTGATTGTGTTTACAGTTTTACAAGATCATTTAGGACGTGATGTTTTGAGCTTCAGGTGGACTGTCATTGAAATCTTTAGTGCATAGTTTTGGAGATTTTCTTTTTGTATTTGAAATTCAATCATTTGGGAGTTTACTCTATCATGAGTTATTTGGAATTTTTATTTATGTTTTATCATTAGAAGTTGGATTATAATGTTATTTTGGAGTTTATGGACGTTAAATCTTATTTTTCTAACGGTAAGCTTAGCCTGACATGTGAGACAATGATAATATTTTGATTTAAAGATGCACAGCTAGTGTTATGGCATTACATATGTGATGCCTTTAAATCAAGAACATGCATGCTATCTATGGATTGAGCATACACTAGAGCAGTGTCTATGGCTTGCTCATAACCCATGAAGGTAGAGGAGAAGGAGAACTAATGGGTACGAAGTATAGTTAACATCATTTGGCCAGGTAATGGAGAACACATTCCTTTGGCTTGATAACTAGTACTCTTAAAGGGCCTCTGAGTTCTTGACAATGGTATGAGAACTTTTGTCTCATGATTTTGTTCTATATAATGCTAATGTCTTTCAGCTCAATGATTGGTTGTGTCAAGCAAGTTACAAATGATTTTATATTTTTATTGCAAACAAAGATGGTTCCTTCTTAGTACATCCTAATTTATTTAATTAATTTTTTTTTGTGCTAATTAATATCCTTAGAGTAATTCACCAAAAAAAAAAGTAGAGGCTGTTAATCCTCTCAAAAAAAGAAAAAAAAAAAGAAGAAAAAAGAAAAAAAAAAAAGAGAAATACCGGGCCATGAAACACAAATCAATAAGAAAGAATGAGAAATACCGGGCCCAAGATGCTTCTGGCTTCACACCCTTTGGTCCAATGACATACAAAAGGGCCTATGTCTGTCACAAGGCATGACTAGGATGCCCCATAATGCTGCTGATAAATAGTAAGGCTGTTCCATGCAACAAGACTTAGACCCTCAAAAATCAACTGCAAATCAACTTGTTTCATAGAGTGAACATGGGGTGTTTGGCTACTAAAGCTAAATCTTCACGATCATCAATCATTATATTCTCCTAGATGATTTTTATTTTTTTATTTTTATAAGCTGTAAATACATTTTTGGTCCTACATTTTTATTTTATCACTATTAGTCCATAAAATGAAAAGTGCGTTCCATTTTGGTACTAACCGTTAGTTTACTAACGGAAATTGCTTATGTGACAAACTGAGGATACTGCTAACACATTAAACATTGACGTGACCATTAAAAAAATAATAATAAATTTTAATTGGCATTTAAAAAACTGCTATGTCAGCTTATAAATATAAAAAAATTTATCCAATCAATTTTAACAAAATAAAAAAGGAAAAAAACAAAATTAAAAACGATAAAATGCATAAATTCAGATTTAATTCATTTTCAACAAGAACACAATCACATATTTAAATATCAACACAAAAATATAAGAGCACAAACCCAGAACCAAACACAAAAAATACAAACTCAAATTTAAACATTAACACAAGATCGCAAACACAAATAACACATTAACCCAGAAAATCATACAAACCCATCAAGAAAACACAAAAAAATCATAAAAGAATTTTGTACAAAACAAAATCAATCCATATATATACACAAACCAAATTATCCAAAAGAAAAAATAGATTTAACACTACTAGTCATACAAGAATGTTATGTTAGTGTTAGAGAGATGAAATTCCGTGAGCGTGGAAATTACATGGATTGAGTTTCTTTAGAAAATGTAAGGAATGAAAACCCAATGGTTTGGCAATCTAAAGTCTATTAACCTATGTACCATTTCATAAAGAGCTGCACTTTTTTTGAAAGATTGTGACCATATGGCTGTGGACGCCGGATTCATCGGGTTTTCCCATTTTTTGAGAGGAACCCATGACTTCCATACTGAAGGGTGCGTTGTTGCCTCTCAAAACCCAGATCAACAAGGTGAAAACCCAGATCAACAAAAATCATAACTCACAAACACAAAGACATGCCCACAATTACAAAGACAAAATTTTGGAACCCAAACCCAAAACTCAACCCAATTTTTTTCAACAATTACATAGAGACAAAACTCGAAGACATTCAACAATTACACAAAGACAAAACTCAAACCCAGATTTTTTGGCCCCAAACACAAAACTCAAAACTCATAACTCAAATCCCAAATCGATGGACAAAACCCAAGATCTGAAACCACAAATAACCATGAATTTAGAGAGAGAGAGAGCTGGGTTTTTGGCCATGGGTTTAGAGAGAGAGGGCTGAGTTTTTTACCAGAGAGAGTTGGGTTTTTGGCCAAGGTTTAAAGAGAGAGAGAAAGCTGGGTTTTCGGCCATGAATTTAGAGAGAGAGAGAGAGTTGGGATTTTGGCCATGGATTTAGAGAGAGAGAGAGAGCTCACCTTCATTCAGCCCCTTCAGCTGAAACCACCTTCAGTCACCTCCGCCTTCACCCAAAACCCACCTTCAATCACCTCTACCTTTACCTTAAACTTGGAGACTTTTGTAGAAAGAGATAGCTTGGAGAAAGAGCTTGAGATTTTCATAGAGAGAGAGCTTGGAGATTTTGTTTGAGATTTTAAGATTTAATAACTTTTATGTTGTGTTTGGTTGCCGAGAAAGTTTAATAGAAATTGATAAAGTAATATTGATAATTTTTTTCTTTTTTGTAATTTTTTTAATTTTTAAAATTGATAAATTTATTTTAATATTATTTTAATGGACACATGGATGCTGATGTGGCATTTTTAATATTATTATAATGGACACCTCAGTATTTACTGTGCCAACAGTGCACACTTTTGCCAAAATGAAACGCGTTTTTCATTTTAGGGATTAAAAGTAGTAAAATAGAAATGTAGAAAATAAAATAGAAATAATTCTAAAATGTAAGGACCAAAAGTGCATTTACACCATTTTATAATCAAAATATTACGTACATTTTCAATAAGTTTGAAAGGAAGCATTCTACAACTAATAATCCTCGTCTGAGCCCATGGTTTCTTAGGCCCGAATGGATGCGTTCCTTTCTTAGGTCGCCATTGTTTTTGTACAAAATGCAAAAGCTATTACACGTACATAGCAATTTAGGCCTATCAACAAGCGGGGCTCATATTAGACAAGATTTTTTAATCCAAATTCAATTTTAGGTAAATTATCATCATCATAGAGTGGTAAGCATTTCCAAATCCATGAATCATTCTCATAATCTTGCTGTGCTAGTTGAGAGGACTAAAAACTAGTTCATTGAATTGCTCGTACTGTGATATGCCTTCTTTTATATAATAATTTTTTCTTCATTTGTCACTTACATTGTTTGTGTATTGCAAGCATGCTATGATTTTTAGGGTTTTAGTTAAAATCATTATTTGTTATCTCTTTGAGTATTCTTATCTCTTTCACACAACACATACAAGACACGAAATTGCTAGAATTTGGGTTAGCACCTATTTTGCCCTGTTTTCACATCGTTCCAAATAGGCGCAAATTGCATACGTAGCCACCAATATTGTATACATCAAAGTCTGTCACATAAGGCCAAAACAAAAAGGAGATGTGCGCCACCAAAGGCCAAAATAATTTTCCTACTTTTATTTATTTTCTAAAACTTATTAATTGTTTGTTTCTTTTTAACTTATTAGGATTAGATCTAGTAAAATTCACTTTTCCAAATTTTTTTATTACACACACATAACCATAGACCAGGCCCAAAGCCTCAAATCTTAATAGGATTAGATCCGAGGTTGATGTTTTTATCACCATATATGACTTCGGCATATGGTGTTCTCATTTTGAAGGTTCGCTCTGCAGGAGCTACTGGACCTGAAGATAATAATTAATACACCCAATTAAGAACATGGTGGTTAATTTGAAGAAGAACTCTCTGGCAGAAGCCACGGAATTGGATCATTTTACAAAATTTTACTAAGAAGCTTTAGATGGACATTAAACAAGATATACCAGGTTGCGTTAATCAATTTAGTACTGTCAGTTTAACAATTACTCAGCCAAGTAGAGCCCATATTTGCAGTGATTATGCAAACACATGCACGCCTAATTGTCACTAAATTAATTGAAACCCAGTTGTCATTTCTTCAAAGCGCCCAGTGACGCACCCAGAGCCCTACTAAAGGCTAAGGGAAGTATGAGAAAATACTAAATGAACTAAAAGTATTCTTGTCTTTGTCGAATCTGTCACTTACAACTGATTCTTCAAGATTGTGCTTGCTAACAGTTACCCAGGATCCCCACAGTAATATAAGAAATATAATAGAAGTTCTAGCCAGTTAGCCCATCCCGACTAAAAACTGACTTTGAGCATTTTTCCTTTGTCTCAGTTAGCCCTGATCTATAGGGGAAAAAAGGGTTCGTTAGCTTTAGTCAATTTTGATTTAGTGCAGTTCACTATAACAAGTATTGAATTCATGGATATCTTATTGAACAAATTGATTCAAATGGCAAGATTTGACATTAAAACAGCAATAGGTCAGAAGCTTCCAAGTGACCTGAGTGCCAATCATTATTTACAAGCTACATTTCTTGCATTTTAGAGCAACAATAAGGAAAGAATTTTCCTTTTGTAGCAGGAAACAGACAATTAAAACTCATACAACAATTTTTACATTCAGATTGAAAGTTAAGACAAGAAC
Source organism: Quercus aquifolioides (assembly GCA_019022515.1). Classification (NCBI taxonomy): domain Eukaryota; kingdom Viridiplantae; phylum Streptophyta; class Magnoliopsida; order Fagales; family Fagaceae; genus Quercus; species Quercus aquifolioides. Next base: position 27,804,966 of record CM032329.1, read on the forward strand.
CTTTTGGTTTGGAATACAATTCTCATGACTGAAGTAAAAGGTTTGATGTAGTACATAATTGAAGTCTAATAATGCGAATGTGAGCAACGTAGCACCCACCGAGTGCTTAATTTAAACAATGCCAAGAGAATGAGTGCAAACTTACTGAGGATGACAATAGTGTTTAGAACTGAGTAGAATATGGGCAAGAAGTGATCACCAATTATCCCCCATCCAAGGAAATTCAATTCAAGCAAAATCAATCAAGATTATGCACAGTAGTCACATACAAGAAAAGAAATGCATTTTCTAGGATAGTGTTCTTGCAAGGCACAGCACCATGCCACCATGTGTTTGGCAGAAGAAAAAACAAAAGCCATAGCACCATGTGTCCGATAATATCAACCGGTCAACAATTTTTTTTTTTTGCCCAAAAAAGTCGACCGGTCAACATGATGAAATGTTGGCAGCTGAACATGTTGACTCTCTGTTTGTAAGTAGACTAACAAAAGGGAAAAAGTGGGTCCACTTGGAGCTAATGCGTAGATGTAAAGCCCAAGATTCCCTCGCGATCTGAAATCCCTAGACTTTCCTAATCTCATTCTGTTTTTTTTTTTTGGTAAACTGGTAATTTTATTAAAACAAAGACTAGAGACCAGAGGCAGCAAAAGAGCCACCCCTGTTCGTATACAGACCACGTTTATCTGCCTCAATAAGAGGGAGCAAGTCCATAGGCGGACTAGAAAATGAAACAAAGTTTACAGATTGAAGAAGGCCAATTCTAGACAGCTTGTCGACGCACATGTTGGCTTCACGAAAGATATGGCTGATCTGGCACTGAGGAAGGCGAGCAACCAGCAGCAAACAATCATCAAGCAGAGGGGAGAGAATAGTATTAGCATAAACAGGGTTGTTGAGAGCAGCAACTACTGCACTAGCATCCAACTCAACAATGACAGAATGAAGGTTCATATGATGGCAAAGTTGAAGACCATCCCTGAGCGCCCAAACCTCAGCTATGAAGCTGTTGGTATTCCCAATATATCTCGAAAACCCCCCAATCCAGTTCCCTTGATCATCCCTTATCAAACCTCCACAACCTGCAGCGTTCAGAGAAGCAGAAGCCGACCCATCTGTGTTTAATTTCACCCACCCTGTATTTGGCTTTTCCCACCTGATCTGGCTAATCATACTAGTTTGGTTCCTTCTAGACCAACTGATGCACAAAGCATATTCCGTGGCTTGCATGATGATGCTCTTAGTCAGCTGCGGGTTTGCTCCTTTGCCCTTGAAGACCACTTGGTTGCGTTGCTGCCAAATAAGCCAGATGGCAAAAGGAAATAGAACATTCCAAGGGGGGTGATTTGAGGAAGACCGCCGCTTTGACTTAACGTTGGTGCTTAGCCATTCATTGATTCCTTGAGAGAAGAAGGTAGAATTGTTGTTTTGAACTCCAAGTTGGTACCATGTTGGTTTAACCACATTGCAATCTCGGAGAGCATGGATAATGGATTCATTTGCTACATGACACATCGGGCAAGATCCATTTAACTGCATACCTCTTGCTACCAAGCACTCTTTCACACCTATAGCCTGATGTAAGCATTTCCACATGAACATTTGGATTTTTGGGAGGGTACAAATTTTCCAAATCCAGGTGCCATCAAAGGTGTTAGTGTCCTGGACGTTTGAGGCTAAGAGGTAGGCACTCCTAGCATCAAAAACTCCCTTAGGGGAGAATTTCCAAGCTAGTTTATCCCCATTTCTTGCAACAATAGGAGTAGGAACAGCCTGGATAGTGGCCTTAATTTCCGGAGGGAGCTCGAATGGAATAGTGGACCAATCCCAACCATTAGTAGAGTACACATCCTTGATTTTGAGATTCTCGGTCTCATGGGGAAGTGGGCCTTGTATGAGATTCCTCAACGGACCAAGATCTGACCAGCAGTCATGCCAAAAATTCAGCTTGCTGTTGTAGCCTGGCACCCATTTCACTCCCTTTTTAAACACCTCTTCCCCTTTCCTCAGCCCCTTCCACGTGGGGGAGCAAGCAAGTCTATCTGCATTCCTAGAATTAATTCTTTGCCTAGTACAATACTTCAACTTTAGGACTTTAGACCAAGGAGCATTGCCTTCCGTGTGTAACCTCCAATTAAGCTTGGCCAAAAGGGCCGTATTTCTGCCTTTGGCTGTTTGAAGCCCCAATCCTCCTAGATTTTTTGGTTTAGTGACTTTGCTCCAATTAACCCAATGCATTTTCTTAGCTTGATCCGTGGAACCCCAAAGAAAATTCCTGTTCACCCGGTCTAAACCATCTAGGATCTTACTTGGCAACAAGTTATTTTGCATCACATATGCAGGAATAGTGGAGGAAGAGGATTGAATGAGCACCATTCTGCCCGCCAAGGATAAGAGGTTAGCTTTCCAACCCGCGAGTTTTTTCTTAACTCTATCTAGGACAAAGGAAAAGTCTAGCCTACGGCTACCTGGATGCTTGAGCGGAAATCCCAAATACTTGCCCAAATTAGAGGTTGGGGTAAAGCCGAGTAAATTGGACAAAACCTCTCTTCGGTCTGAATCTACATTTGGGGAGAAAAAAACCCTGGATTTCGCTGAACTAATAGTCTGACCCGACTTTGCACAAAAATCCTCAAGAACTTCCCTGATAGCTAGGCAGTTTTCCGGGTTGGCATGAGCAAAGAGGACTAAGTCGTCCGCAAAGAAGAGATGAGAGAAAGGCATCCCATTCCTGGAAGTCTTGACTGGGTTCCAGCTCTTATCCACACATTTCAGCTCAATCAAATGGCTCAAATACTCCATGCAAATGATAAAAATGTAAGGGGAAAGGGGGTCCCCTTGCCTAATGCCTCTCGATGGCCGGAAAGACTCAAGGCAGCCCCCATTAAAGAGAAGGGAAGAGGAGACCGAAGAAATGCAGCTCATGATTAACTCAATCAAACTAATAGGGAAATTTAAGTTAAGGAGCATTTCTCGGATAAAACCCCATTCAATCTTGTCGTACGCTTTTTCAAGGTCAATCTTGATGGCCATGAGGCCATTTTTCCCTTTGGTTCTACCAATAGTGTGGACTAACTCTTGGACAATGATGAAATTATCAACCGCTCTTCTCCCCGGCACAAACGCAGCTTGGAGGGGAGATATTAATCTCTCCAAATGAGGTCTGATCCGGGCCACAATAATTTTAGTGATGATCTTATAGACCGAGTTACACAGGCTAATGGGTCTGTAATTAGCAATGACTTCAGGGCCTTGCACTTTGGGAATAAGTACAATGTGAGTTTTGTTAAGGTAATCTGGGATTTTCCTGTCAGAAAAAACTTTTAACACTTCATCCTTTACTGAGTCTCCCACAGTAAGCCAAAATCGTTGAAAAAACCCCCCATGGAGGCCATCTGGACCTGGTGCCTTATAAGGTTTCATAGACCATAGAGCACTCTTAATCTCCTCAGTGCTTACCCTCTCTTCTAGGGAGGATTTCACCTCATCAGTGAGTTGAGCACGCCACTGATACCCCAAGTTTGACACCCGGTTACCACTTTCATGAGAGGTGGTATACAACTTCTCAAACCCGCTTCTAAAATACTCCATCACCTCCCTTTCTTCAGTCAACCAATTCCCCAAATCATCCATGACTGCTGCAATGTGATTTCTCTTCCTTCTTGCAATAGTAGAAACGTGATAGAATGATGTATTGCGGTCACCCTGCACCATCCAGTTAATTCTAGATTTTAGGGCCCACAGATCACGCTCCTGATCAAGAAGCAGTTCAAGATCCTGATGGAGTTGCTTTTCTAAATTGATAAGCTCATTGTTCGGGTGGACAGCTAGCGCTTTCTGAACTCCGTAAATTCTAGCAATAACTCTCCGTTTCTTATGGTGAACATTCCCAAAGTGAGTTTTGTTCCACACCGACGCATCCCTTGAGAAAGTGTTAATGCACTCTGCCAAATCTCTGCCCCTGTTCCAGGCCCGAGACACCACACTGGGAAAGGAGATATCAGATAGCCAGAACTCTTGGAACTTAAATGGTCTAGGAAGATGAGTGGACCTATTAGGAAGAGTCTCCATAAGAACCGGACAATGGTCCGAATGGCATCTAGGCAGGTGCGTGACTTTTGCATCAGGGAACAGCAAGCACCAGTCTGGGTTCATGAAGAATCTATCAATCCTCTCAAGGATAAGATTATTGAGGTCTCTTTTGTTTGACCACGTATATCTCGGCCCCGAGAACCCCATATCAACCATATTACAAGTATCTAGACATTCCTTGAAGGCCAACGAGCGACTACCATGAACTCCTCTGCCCCCAAACTTGTCCTCCTCAATCAAAGGTTCATTGAAATCACCAGCCATAATCCAGGGCTTATTATGCAAATCGGCAACCTTAGCTAGATTATCCCATAATATACGCCTTTCCTCACTCCTAGGACTAGCATAAATTGCAGATAAAATCCAGGTAAGGTTAGAAGGGCGTACCTTAACTTCGACATGAATTTCCTGCTCTGTGTTGGCTAAAGCTTCCACTTCCACTCTGTCCGAGTTCCACAGCAGCCAAAGACCTCCAGCGTACCCTATCGTTTCAGTGTGAATGGCCCCATCAAACGGGAGCCTGTCTGTAATCTCTTTAGCTCTAGCACCACCAAGCTTAGTCTCCATAATTACCATAATGGCAGGGTCATGAATTTGAACCAAATCACGAATATGACTCTGAAAATTGGGCTTCAGAGCGCCCCTACTGTTCCAAATGATGATCTTCATAAGGAATGATGGACGGTTGTGGATATTCATCAAAAGGAGGATTTAGCTTCACCCCCTTCCTCGGAAACCATTCTGTCCTCTTCCCCAATATCATCCTCCGACCCATTCCTGGGTAAAGAGCCAAAAGGAGTTCCCACACCTCCAGCTTTAAAACCCAAGCTTTCCTCTCCTTCGAGATGAACCACCGCATCGTGCACATGATCCATGCTTTGATCCCGACATTGATCACCTGAGGGGTTTCCGCCCCCTTCCCAGCCATTGTTGGTGCCCAGTCCGTCTTCATTGGAAGCCATGAACTTGAAGGAGGCACATAGGGGTGCCTCGGATCCATGGGCGCTATTAGAGGCATTGGCAGAGAGGGAGGTGAGTTTAGTAGCTAGCCCTTTCAATGGTTCTTTAACGGCGCAATCAAGGATATTTCCAGTAGAAGCGTTCCTGGCAATTTTCTTTTTGCCTCTCACTGAGTGAGAATTTTTCTTTATGTTAACGACCAAATTGGGTAATGGGCCAGGTTTGCCAACAAAGGTGGCATCGGCCTTGCCTTCAATGTCTGGATTCATGTTTGGGCCGAAGCCCAAAGACGTGTTGCTCGGTGTCCCTCTATTCGAATTGAAGCCCAACTCTGAGTGTTCAGGCCGCATATCTACGGAACATGAAGCCTCTAAAGTGAAGCCTTACATTGAGTATTCTTATATCTACGGAACATGAAGCCTCGAACGCTCTCTAGGGAAGAAGAAGCAGAGTTGGCCAGGAGCAACAAAAAAGTGAAAGACAGCCACCATGCCGAGTTTAATGAGGGGCCCAGCGATGGCTCTCCTTCGCGAAACAACCACAGTCATTGGAACCAGTCTAGTGCGTCGTTCAGGGACAAACTAGTGGGCGAAATACCTGGAGCGTTTGCCCAGGCTTTTGATTTCACAGACCATATGGACGCCGATAGTGACTCGGAAGATGATGAGGAAGATATCAATGAACTCCGCGCAGGATTGGGACAAGATGGTTGATAAATTTCAACCTTACATTGAGTATTCTTATCTCTTGCACACAACACATACAAGACACGAAATTGCTTGAATTTGGGTTAGCACCTGTTTTGCCCTGTTTTCACATCGTCCCAAATAGGCGCAAATGGCATACGTAGCCACCAATGTTGTATACATCAAAGTCCGTCACATAAGGCCAAAATAAATATTAGATGTGCGCCACCAAAGGCCAAAATAATTTTCCTTCTTTTATATATTTTCTGAAACTTATTAAATGTTTGTTTCTTTTTAACTTATTAGGATTAGATCAAGTAAAATTCACTTTTCCAAATTTTTTATTAAACACACATAACTCTAGACCAGGCCTAAAGCCTCAAATCTTAATAGGATTAGATCCGTGGCAGATGTTGTTTATCACCATTTATATGACTACGGCATATGGTGTTCTCATTTTGAAGGTTCGCTCTGAAGGAGCTACTGGACCTGAAGGCGGAAGATAATAATTAATACACCCAATTACGAATATGGCGGTTACTTTGAAGAACTCTCAGGCAGAAGCCATGGAATTGGATCATTTTACAAAATTTTACTAAGAAGCTTTAGATGGACATTAAACAAGATATACTAGGTTGCGTAAATCAATTTAGTACTGTCAGTTTAACAATTACTCAGCCAAGTAGAGCCCATATTTATAGTGATTATGCAAACACATACACCCCTAATTGTCACTCAATGAATTGAAACCCAGTCGTCATTTCTTCAAAGCGCCCAGTGACGCACCCAGAGCCCTACTAAATGCTAAGGGAAGTATGAGAAAATACTAAATGAACTAAAAGTATTCTTGTCTTTGTCGAATCTGTCACTTACAACTGATTCTTCAAGATTGTGCTTGCTAACAGTTACCCAGGATCCCCACAGTAATATAAGAAATATAATAGAAGTTCTAGCCAGTTAGCCCATCCCGACTAAAAACTGACTTTGAGCATTTTTCCTTTGTCTCAGTTAGCCCTGATCTATAGGGGAAAAAAGGGTTCGTTAGCTTTAGTCAATTTTGATTTAGTGCAGTTCACTATAACAAGTATTGAATTCATGGATATCTTATTGAACAAATTGATTCAAATGGCAAGATTTGACATTAAAACAGCAATAGGTCAGAAGCTTCCAAGTGACCTGAGTGCCAATCATTATTTACAAGCTACATTTCTTGCATTTTAGAGCAACAATAAGGAAAGATTTTGCCTTTTGTAGTAGGAAACAGATAATTAAAACTCATACAACAATTTTTGCATTCAGATTGAAAGTTAAGACAAGAACTTTTTGGTTTGGAATACAGTTCTCATGAGTGAAGTAAAAGGTTTGATGTAGTCATAATTGAAGTCCAATAATGCGAATGTGAGCAACGTAGCACCCACCGAGTGCTTAATTTAAACAATGCCTATAGAATGAGTGCAAACTTATCGAGGATGACAATAGTATTTAGAACTGAGTTGAATATGGGCAAGAAGTGATCACCAATTATCCCCCATCCAAGGAAATTCAATTCAAGCAAAATCAATCAAGATTATGCACAGTAGTCACATACAAGAAAAGAAATGCATTTTCTAGGATAGTGTTCTTGCAAGGCACAGCACCATGCCACCATGTGTTTGGCAGAAGAAAAAACAAAAGCCATGGCACCATGTGTCCGATAATATCAACCGGTCAACAATTTTTTTTTTTTTTTTTGCCCAAAAAAGTCGACCGGTCAACATGATGAAATGTTGGCAGCTGAACATGTTGACTCTCTGTTTGTAAGTAGACTAATAAAAGGGAAAAAGTGGGTCCACTTGGAGCTAATGCGTAGATGTAAAGCCCAAGATTCCCTCGCGAACTGAAATCCCTAGACTTTCCTAATCTCATTCTGTTACCTATTTCAATCTCTCTCTCTAGGAAACTCCACTTCTCTCTCTCTTTCTCTAAAAATGGCAGCAGAGACATTTGTGTTTAACATCGCAGCCGAATTGCTTGGGGAATTAGTGTCCCCGGCTTTCCAAGAAGCTTGCTTGGTATGGGGTGTGGAAAGCGATCTGAGAAGACTTGAAAACACCCTATCTAACGTCAAAGCTGTGTTGTTGGATGCAGAAGAGCAGCAGTTTCATAACCAGGAGCTGACCGTCTGGCTTGGGCAGCTCAAAGAAGTGTTTTATGATGCTCAAGATGTCCTTGATGAATTCGAGTGTGAAGCGCTGCGAAAGCAAGTGGTGGAAATGCAGGGGAGCACCACCAGGAAGGTACGCCGTTTCTTTTCTTCCTCTAATCCACTTGTATTCCGAACCAAGATGGCTCACAAAGTCAAAGAAATTAGAGCACGTTTAGATGAGGTTGCAGCCGATAGGGCTAAGTTTCATCTCTCTGAACGGTCAGATGATAGGCATGTGGTGCGTGGAAGGGAGATGAGTTACTCCTTTGTCCAGGCTTCAGATGTGATAGGAAGAGACCAAGACAAAGAAAATATTGTGAAGCATCTAATGGATCCTAGTGATGGTCAATCCATCTCTGTTGTTCCTGTAGTTGGGATTGGAGGTCTTGGCAAGACTGCGTTGGCTAAACTGGTGTTCAATGATGAAAGAGTGATAGAGCATTTTGAGTTAAAGTGTTGGGTGTGCGTGTCTGACGAATTCGTTTTAAAACAACTACTGGTTAAAATTATCAAATCAATAACTAGTAAAAATTGTAGCGATTTGGATGTAGAGCAGTTGCAAATGCTACTTCGAAATCATTTGGATGGCAAGAAATTCTTTCTCGTCTTGGACGACGTATGGAACGAGGACAGGGGAAAATGGATTGAGTTGAGGAATTTGTTGATGGGGGGTGCCAATGGAAGTAAGATTCTTGTGACTACACGCAGCCCAACAATTGCTTCCATGATGGGCACCATGTCCCCATACGACTTGGAAGGTCTTTCACATCAAGAGTGTCTGTCCCTATTTATAAAATGGGCATTTGATGAAGGAAAAGAGAGGCAGCACACAAACCTCGTGGAAATTGGGGATGCGATTGTGAAGAAATGCAAAGGGGTTCCCTTGGCAGTGAAATCGTTAGGAAGCCTACTATATTCAAAGCTTGATGAACGTGATTGGCTATTTGTAAGAGATAATGAAATGTGGAAATTGAACAGAAAAGAAGGGGATATTTTGTCGGTCTTGCAATTAAGTTACAATCAGATGCCATCTTACTTGAAACAATGTTTTGCACTTCTTTCACTTCTTCCGAAAGATTATAATTTCAATACTTTTGATTTAATTCCATTTTGGATGGCAAATGGGCTTCTTCAATCACCAAATGAAAATCAAGAGCTGGAAGATATTGGCAACCAATATATAGATGAGCTCTATTCAAGATGTTTCCTTGAAGATTATATTGATTTAGGTTTCATGCGAGCATTCAAAATACATGATCTTGCACATGACCTAGCACTATCATCAGCCCAAAGTGAGTGCTTAATTATTAATTGTCAGATCCAAAACATCTCTAAAAAGGTTTGGCATTTGTCATGTACTGACAATACTTGGCAGAATGAAAATGTTTTAAAATGTTTACAAAAATCAAAGAGTTTACGAACCATTCTTTTTACGGTGGAAGGAGTTGGACCTTCTACTAAATCCTTTGTTGATTTATGTCTCTCAAAATTTAGATACCTGCGAGTTCTAGATTTAAGTGACTCAAGTTTTGAGGTGTTACCAAGCGCCATTGGTACCATGAAGCATTTAAGGCTATTGGATTTGACTAACAATTGTAGAATTCATAAACTCCCAAACTCCATTTGCAAGCTTCAAAATTTGCAAACTTTAAAACTCCATGGATGTGAAAATATAGAAGAATTACCAAAAGATATAAGATACCTGATCAGACTTAGAACCTTTTCAATGACAACCAAGCAGAAGTGTCTACCTGGGTGCTCTAATTCCCTGCGAGCTTTGGGATTATTTAATTGTGGCAATCTAGAATCTTTGGTTGAAATGATGCAAGTTTGTACAAGCCTTCGGTTCTTGCTTATTGTCAATTGTGGGGGTCTGACCTCTTTGCTTCCTACCCTAAAATTCCTTACCACGTTAGAGGCTTTGATAATTGAGACTTGTGAAAAGCTTGATCTGACTGAAATGGAAGACAATCAATATGATTTCCCAAGGAGCCTTCGATTATTAGGCTTTTCTGGATTACCACGGTTGGTGGCTATGCCCGATTGGATTAAACACTCTGCAAAATCTTTACAAATCCTTTTTATTCAGAGGTGTCCCAACTTGACAGCATTGCCAGAGTGGTTGGTGAATCTCGAATCGCTTAGACAACTTGCAATTATGAATTGCCCCAAACTGTCTTCTCTATCAAAGGGGAAGATTTGTCTCCCAGCTCTAAGATCTTTTAAAATTGCAGAATGTCCCGAATTAATTAGAAGATTCCAACCGGAAATCGGAGAAGATTGGCACAAGATTGCTCATGCCTCAGAAATTTATCTTGACTACAAGCGGATTAAATAAGCTGATAATTAGGTATGTAGTAATCCCTCTCCCTCTCCCTCTCTTTTATTTGTTCTTTCTTCCAAGAGTTTAACATTTATAAAATATTATTCTATTTCTGGTAGTGTGATCATTGCAAATCAATATATACATTAATACATATAAATATGCATTATATGTCCACCATACATTAATTTGGTCAAAGACGGAATTCATGTTATGTTAATTAGATGTTGAAATTGGAAGTATTAATGGACTAATGGAGATATTCTTGATTTGATAAATTGCTTAATCTGTACAAGTGCTCTTAATTGGTGGAGATACTTATAGACTATATTATAGAGTAATTATGCAAGTGCTCTTTTCTATCATCTAATAAGGGTCCATTTGGTTGGAGGGGTTGAAAAGTGGGAGGATAGAAAATAGGGAAGGGATAGAAAATTGTGAAGATAGAAGAGATTTAATTTTCTTTCATATATGTTTGGTTTGGAGGATGGAAAATGGAGAGATGGAAGATGAAGTTGGTATAAATTTACAATTATATCTCTATTAAAAAAAAATCAAAAAGTAATACATTTTTTTAATTAAAATCTTTTTGTGGACACTTCAATTAATATATATATATATATATATATATTTAAGTCCACAAGCCTAAAGATCCAAAACAGATGAGAAAAAAAAAGGTGGGGAAAAAAAAAAAAACAAATGAGAGTGTAAGAAATGGATAAAAGCAAAAAGAAGAAAAAGACAAAGTGAATTGTGTGAGTGTGTCTGATGCGTACGCGTTACTTCTATTTTTATTATATTGTTATTTGTGTGAATTGTGATGTGTGTAGATGTGTGCATGTACTGTATAAATATAATATAACTTTATATAATTTAATAATTATGAAATAAAAATGATTTGTTCAATGTATGTGTATTGTTATCATGTTATAATAATCTTTTGTTATAAAGTTAAAGATTCAAGAAAAAAAAATAGTAAAGCTAGTGATTGCTCAAGCATTTGATTGGTTAAGTAGACATTTAGTGTATTATTTATAAATGGATGAGTGTGGTTGTGTAGGTCAATAATTAATACAATGTTAGTAGGTTGAATTTTGTCATTTAGTTTAAAATATTTTTATAAAAACAAGGACAAATAGATAATGACAACTGCATGAAAATAAAAATATTATTCAAACTTAACAAAATAAAATGGTAACACCTACTTACCCTGGCAATAGATAATGTCAACTGCGATTTCAAATTTTGAAAACTCTTAGAATGAAATTGTAAAAGTTCATATATTTGCGGTTTTTTTTTTTGGTCAATAACTCGATATATTAAAATTCATCTTTTATTAAATTTTATTTATTTTAAGTTTTTTAATGACCCCCTAAAAGAATTCCTGGATCCATTGAGAGTACAATTATGTTGTATTGCCTCATTTTGCCTCATTTCACATTATTGTGGGTTCCATTAATTGAATTCATGGTGATTCAACCAAAATAATAATAATAATAATTAATTCATGGTAGGATCTAACATTCATATGAAACGAGGGAATACCATGTAACTAAGATCTAGGAGTATCTAAAAGTGTTCTCTATACTATATATTCTTGAGATCCAATTCCAACTCATTATAGCTTCATAATCTTTTATAATGGTGTGCATGAGTTGAGTTAAGGGATTTTTCAATCCAATCCACTATATTCGGGTTGATAAAAACTCAATCCAATCCAATCCAATCCATCATAGAGTTCAACCCAACCCACGTGGATCAAATTGGACATTTAAAATAACAACATATTTACTAATTAAACCTGAGTAGAGCACCAAACTAACACAAACTATATGATTAGTGCATCAAACTAACACAAATAAAAGAAAATTTATATCTTATAATTATGTTGGTATTTCATCAAACCAAAAGAGTAAATAATAAAACCATATAATATATGCTTTAAATAAATATCAAATACAAGTTGGTCGGGTTGGGTTAGGCGAATTTGTAAATCTGCTAACCCACATTCAACCCAACTCACTGTAAAATAAAATTTGGCAACCTAACCCAACCTACAAACCCCTAAATATTGACCCAACCGGTGGGTTGGTTTGGATTGGATTGATTTTGGCGGATTAGTGGATTAGTTGCACACCCTACTTTTTGACTTACTATACTAATGTATGTGTATACTCCTTTGACTAGAATTTTTGGCTATAAGATAGTTTCAGTAACCCTGTCCATGAGTTTAATATAGCCATGATCTGGATTATGTTATGTAGAGGGGGTTGTGTAGATTCGTAATGTGATTATGTTGATGATAATTTTGATAGTTGAGATATTTTTCATTGATCCAAACCTTAAAGATAAAAATGTGCCCATATCTAATGGAGCAATACACAAGACAAGCAATTTTAGATTATCAAACTTGTGATATGTTTATTGAGTATAATTTATCTCTTGAGTGTCATTTCCATTATATAATACACGATCTTGTTCTCTTTTGACTTGTCTCTGGTTCTTACGCTATTATCCAGTGAGTCTTTTGACATTTTTGAACCCATTGAGAAACCAATAATATTTTTCTCACCTCTACTATTCTATTTACACTTAGTTTCAATACGAATCTTATAGTTCTATTTTTACCTCTAGATTTTAGTGCATGATTTATCACTTACAAGGTTTATTTAGCACCTTATCTGTCATTTCAATATTTTTTGCAGATTAGCTAGTTTTACAAGATCATTCAGGACGTGATGTTTTGAGCTTCAGGTGGACTGTCATTGAAATCTTTAGTGCATAGTTTTGGAGATTTTCTTTTTGTATTTGAAATTCAATCATTTGGGAGTTTACTCTATCATGAGTTATTTGGAATTTTTATTTATGTTTTATCGTTAGAAGTTGGATTATAATGTTGTTTTGGAGTTTATGGATATTAAATCCTATTTTTCTAACGGTAAGCTTAGCTTGACATGTGGGACAATGATAATATATTGATTTAAAGATGCACAATGTTATGGCATTACATATGTGATGCCTTTAAATCTAGAACATGCATAATATCTATGGATTGCTCATACGCTAGAGCAGTGTCTATGGCTTGCTCATGACCCATGAGGGTAGAGGAGCCAGGGGGGGTCGAGAGGGGGCAGCTGCCCCCCCTGACTCCTCCCAAAAAAATCCTTCATATATTTATAAAGTTGAGTTGTACTCCTAAAGTTAGAATATAAAAGAAACATCTTCTCTCAAACCGTTCCCTGACATGAAATGAAAAATAAATAAAATATATATTTCTATTTAAGAAAGTTTAGAGACACAATCAAATTTCACAATATTTTCACAATAATCTTATTTTTAGTTGGAATAGATCCCAGAATAAATATATTTTATTTTATTTTGACCAATAATATACTGACACTTCAATTTATTGTAAAAATATTGTGAAATTTTGTAGTGTTACTCAAACAACTCATCATACTTTAAACAATGAGCCTTCACGAAATAAATGCCACCAAACCTGTTTACACTTTTGACCAATATTCAAAATTTTTTTTTTTTTTTTTGGTTACTTATCCAAATTTCTTCCTTTCATTTCAGGTTAAGCAAGTGGAATTCAAACTTTATACAAAATAATAATAAAATATCTTGTATGACACTAAAGTTGTAAAATTTATTTCTCCTTCATTTCTTGCATTTTCATAGTTCAAAATTTGAGTTTTATCATAAATCCAAATTTTAAATAATTAGAAGGATACAGAAAGAAAAGTCAAAATTTATTTTCTCAATTTATTTTGAGGAATCCAATTAATTGTCTAAACTTTATGTATATATAGATTAATCTATTATTTTGATGATTGATCGTCAAGAATGTTTTACAATTGTTTATTTATTTTATAGTTGTTTAAATTTTAATAGATTTTGTATGACAGTTATTTTTGTTTATAATTTTATTATTAATATCGATTAATAATGTTAGATTCTTTATTATTATTTTTTTAACCTTGCCCCCCCTAGACTAAAATCCTGGCTCCGCCACTAAGTATAGTTAACATCATTTGGCCAGGTAATGAAGAACACATCCATTTGGCTTGATAACTAGTACTCTTAAAGGACCTCTGAGTTTTTGACCATGGTTTGAGAACTTTTGTCTCATGATTTTGTTCTATATAATGCTAATGTCTTTAAGCTCAATGATTGGTTGTGACCAGCAAGTTACAATGATTTTATATTTTAATTTATTGCAAACAATGTTGGTTTCTTCTTGGCACATCCTAATTTATTTAATTAATTTTTTTTATGCTACTTAATATCCTTGAAGTATTTCATCAAAAAAAAGTAGAGGAGGTTAATCCTCTCAAAAAAGAAAAAAAGAGAAATACCGGGCCATGAAACACAAATCAATGAGAAAGAATGAGAAATACTGGGCCCAAGATCCTTCCGGCTTCACATCCTCTGGTCCAGTGACATATAAAAGGGCCAATGTGTCTGTCACAAGGCATGACTAGGATACCCTATAATGTTGCTGATAAATTGTAAGGCTGTTCCATGCAACAAGACTTAAGACCCAAAAAAATCAACTGCAAATCGACTTGTTTCATAGAGTGAACATTGGGTGTCTTGCTACTAAAGCTAATCTTCATGATCATCAATCATCATATTCTCCTCGATTATTATTATTATTTTTTTTTATAATCAAAATGTTGCGTACATTTTCAAGAAGTTTGAAAGGAAGAATTCTACAACTAATAATCCTTGTCTGAGCCCATGATTTCTCAGGCCCAATTGATGCCTTCCTTTTCAGTGGGACAAATTGAATAAGGATTCCTAGGTTGCCATTGTTTGTGTTCAGAATGCAAAGCTATTACACATTTATACGTACATGACAATTTAGGCCGATCAACAAGCCGGGCTCTATGTGCATATCAGATAAGATTTTAATCCAAATTCAATTTTAACTAAATTACATCTTTAGTCTTTAGTATTTACATTATGTGTCAATTCGATCTCTAACATTTCAAATGTGTTATTTTAATCCTCAACCATTTGGTATTGTGTTTGTGTCAAAAACTTAAAATAGTTTCTATCGTTAAGTGATGGATTAAAAATATCGACACTGTAAGGCTTTTTTTTCTTTTCTTTTTTTTTAATAAAGTACCCAAAAGGGATGAAAGTGACATCTCTAATGGTGGTGGTCACTAGAGAGTAGAGCTTGAAGGTACTAGTACAAGAATTGAGAATTGAAGGGGGGGGGGGTGGTGGTGGTGGTGGTGGTGGTGGTGTTGATGGATAGGTTGGTTTGGATTGGCAGTTTTTAATTATCAAGTTTTAATAGTTTTAATTAAAAAAAAAAAAAATTACGGCCACATGGCAGCCCATGTGGCAATACAAGTGGTATAAAAAAATATTTTAATATTATGGTTAACCATATTAGCATTTTCTATCTGCCACTTAACGGTAGAAACTATTTTGACTCAATACCAAAAAGTTAAGGACTAAAGTGATACATATGAAATGTTATGGACCAAATTGACATAGAATATAAAGGTTAAGTACCAAAAATATAATGTACCCTAATATGGTGAAATTAGCATGGTTGGGTTGTGTGTCTGTTGGTTTGGAGTCGACTTCAACATGCACCCTCGCCCTTAGGTTTATGGGTGAACACATATGCTGAAAAAATAAATAAATAAAAGTCGGGCTCAACGTGCATATTAAACAAGATTTTAATCCAAATTCACTTTTATATGTAGGACCCGAATTTGAATTTGAATACGATGAATATAGAAACCGTAATTGAGTTCAGAGCTTCAAATGAGATAAGAGCACGTAAATGCCGAAAGCTATTAATTACTTCTTTTTTTAATTTTTTTTAATAAATATATTATATGATGAGATTTTAACCTATGACATTTAGTATATGATGATTCATATTTATCATCATCATAGAGTGGTAAGCATTTCCAAATGGACCAAATCCATGAACCATTCTCATAATCTTGCTGTGCTAGTTGAGGGGACTAAAACTAGTACTATGATAAGCGTTCTTTTGTATAAGAATTTTGTCTTCATTAGTCACTTACATTGTTTTTGTGTATTGCAAGCCTGCTATGATTTTTAGGGTTTTAGTTAAAATCATTATTTGTTATAGCCATTTAATCTATTTAATATCCAATTAAATTGTGACATTTGTTTATGAGTATTCTTATCTCTTTCACACAATACATACAAGACACAAAATTGCTTGTCGCTTGTTTTGCCCTGTTCTCACACTGTTCCAGTCGAAAGGTGCAAATGGCACACATAGTGACCAAAAGAAATATAATGAGTAATACAGTATATATACCATGTTAAATCAAAGCAAAGAACTCAAAAACAAAAATGTTAGGACATATGTGTTTCACTTGTTAAAGAACATATGTCATTCTTTTATGTAATTGGCTAATCCTTTGACAAAACGCACTTTACTTGTAATTGGGTAGTTCTAGGTGTTTTTAATACTTCAAGAAACGAGGTTTCAAGATCAAGTGTTGAAGTCATTAAGTTTGTCCAAGAAAACAAGCTGATAGTGCAATTTCATTAAAGCTCGACAGCTGCATCTATCGAGCTTAAGAAAGCTGTCTCAAGCCCGTAAGCTCAACACTTTCTCGACAGCTGCTCGACACCTCCTATCTGTCGAGATTTAAGAAATTCAGAATTCTGATCTGATTTCTTGGGATCCGTGACTGTATCTTTGGACCTTCTTTTCTCCTAACCCTAGACATATAAAAGGATTGTTTTAAGGGCCATCAAACAGTTCACAAGTTGCACAAGCATTGAGAAAACTCTGTTGAAGCAAATTGTGACCAGAGACGAAGTTTTTGCCCTAGTTCATCTCTTCTGAAGAAGTTGCTATGTATTTACACATTTAGGTTTTGTGACCAAGCATCTTCTTGATCTTCATCGTGTAGGATGAACTGAAGAACTTTGCAGCCAACCTCTCTTTCTAGTTGGTGTTGAAGTCGCGTACTGGGATCTGCGCATTGGTTAGTCACGTACTTGGGAGCTGTGCATCAAAAGGGGAAACTGTCACTACAGAACAAGTCCAATTGGGTATTGGGGTAAGGGTTCAACTGTAGGTTGGTAAGGTACTTGGGATTCTTTTACTTGTAACCGCTTGTTGTGATAATAGTGGAGTTTCGGGAGTGGTGACCTGAAAATCACCCGGTGGGGTTTTTGCCGTTAGGTTTTCCCCATTCGTAAACAAATCACCGTGTCATTTAATTTCCACTGCATATTTAGTTATTTGGTGATTTGTTTGTGCTACCACGCGTTTGCATGTTAATTAACTTAATTAATTCACTTGGATAAATTAATTGTTTAATTTATCACAAGGGGTCAATTCGTTTTTGGCCTATCAAAAACAAAGAAATTGTATTGGGGGCCGACTAACAACCATGTGAATATGCTCATACTTTGAAACTGAAATCCCTTTACTTTTCCTCATTTTCTACTTTCAATCTCACACAAATTAAGAAACTCCGTTCATTCTCTCTCCCTCTAAGATGGCTGCAGAAACATTTGTCTTTAACATCGCAGCAAAAGTGCTGGGGAAAATAGGGTCCCCGGCTTTCCAAGAAGCTTGCTTGGTATGGGGTGTTGAAAGCGATCTGAACAGACTAGAAAACACCTTATCCACCATCAAAGCTGTGTTGTTAGATGCAGAAGACCAACAGGTTCATAATCAGGAGCTGACTGTCTGGCTTGGGCAGCTCAAAGAAGTGTTTTATGATGCTCGAGATGTCCTTGATGAATTCGAGTGTGAAGCGCTGCGGAGGCAAGTGGTGGAAATACAGGGGAGCACCACCAGGAAGGTACGCCATTTCTTTTCTTCCTCTAATTCACTTGTATTCTGAACCAAGATGGCTCACAAAGTTAAAGAAATTGGAGCTCGTTTAGATGATGTTGCAGCCGATAAGGATAAGTTTCATTTCCCTCAACGGTCGGATAATAAGCATTTGGTGCGTGGGAGGGAGATGAGCTACTCCTTTGTCCAGGCTTCAGATGTAATAGGAAGAAACCAAGACAAAGAACAAATTATAGTGTCTAATGCATCCTGCAGATTATCAAAAGGTCTCTGTTATTTCTGTAGTTGGGATTGGAGGGGTTGGTAAAACTGCATTAGCTAAACTAGTGTTCAATGATGCAAGAGTAGTCCACCATTTTGAGTTAAAAGGTTGGATGTGTGTTTCTGATGAATTCGTTTTAAAACAACTATTGGTAAAAATTATTAGATCAATAACTAGTGAAAACTTTAACGATTTTGGAGGAAGAGCAATTGCAAATGCGCCTCCGAAATATTCTGGATTGTAAGAAATTCTTGCTCATCTTGGATGACGTTTGGAATGAGGACAGGGTGAAATGGATTGAGGACAGGGTGAAATGGATTGAGTTAAGGAATTTGTTGATGAGGGGTGCCAATGGAAGTAAGATCCTTGTAACTACACGCTGCCCCACAATTGCTTCCATGATGAGCACCATGTGCCCGTACAATTTGAAAGGTCTTCCACAAAACGAGTGTATGTCTTTATTTATAAAATGGGCATTTGATGAAGGAGAAGAGAGGCGACATGCAAACCTACTGGAAATTGGGGAAGAGATTGTGAAGAAATGAAAAGCAGTTCTCTTGGCAGTGAAGTCGTTGGGAAGCTTATTATATTCAAAGCTTGATGAGCGCGATTGGCGTTTTGTTAAAGACAATGAAATCTGGAAATTGAACAGAAAAAAAGGTGATATTTTGTCGGCCTTGCAATTGAGTTACAATCAGATGCCATCTTACTTGAAACAATGTTTTGCTTATTTTTCATTCCTTTTAAAAGATTATAAATACAATACTTTATATTAGAATTCAAGCACACACACTCTCAACAATGGCGGAACTCATAGAAACCAGAAAAATGAGAGAGAGAGAATTTGTATGTGAATGATTCAGTATATTAAATAATGTGAACTCTGTTTCTTATATACAAAGAGAATAAGCCGTAACTAACTATTACTTCTAACTAATTATCAATCTGCCAATATAGAACTAACACGTGTCTATTACTATCTAACTAATTACATCAAGAGAAACTACATGTAGCTCTATAACTATCTATACAAAACGACTTGTAGCTTTACTCTTCTTGTAACTGTGCTATGCTCTGTAGTCTGAAGTCAAACATCATGCTCTAATACTTCCCCTCAAGATGAACTATATATATTAATGAAGTTCATCTTGGAAAGAAGATATAAGAATTGTCTATGTGCTAGAGGCTTTGTAAATAGGTCTGCCAACTGATGCCGTGTAGGGACATGAAAAGTCTTAAGCACTCCATCTTGAATTTTTTCTCTAACAAAATGACAATCGACTTCAATATGCTTGGTTCTCTCGTGGTAAACTGGATTGGCAGCAATATAAAGGGCTGCTTTACTGTCACAATAAAGTGCAGCAGGTTGTTTATGATGAACACCGAAAGTAGCAAGCAAAGAAAGCAGCCAAACTATCTCACTTGTAACAGCAGCCATTGCTCTGTATTCGGACTCAGCAGAAGACCTGGAAACCACTTGTTGCTTCTTACACTTCCAGGATATTAAGGATGCATCCAAGAATATACAAAAACCAGATATAGATCTTCTGGTATCCACACATGCTGCCCAATCAGCATCACAGTAACACTTCAGCTGCAACTTTGAATCAACAGATAGAAAGAGACCTTGTCCTGGTGTCTTTTTCAAATATTTAAGGATCTTGTAAGCAGCTTGTAGATGTGGCATCTTAGGAGCACTCAGAAATTGGCTCAACTTGTGAACTGAGTAGCTGATGTCTAGTCTTGTCAAAGTCAGGTACAGCAACTTCCCAATTAATCTTCTATACATTGAAGGATCAGGTACAGCATCTCCACCTCTACTGCTCAGTTTGACAGATGGATCCATAGGAACATTTGAAGGCTTACAAGCTAATAAGCCTGTGTCTGATAAAAGCTCAAGAGTAAATTTCCTTTGACATAAGGACAAACCCTTAGATGTTCTAGCAACTTCAAGACCTAAAAAATACTTGAGAGTACCTAAGTCTTTAAGCTTAAAGTTGTTATCCAGAAACTGTTTGAAGGCATTAACAGCATCCACATCATTACTAGCTATCAAAATATCATCAACATAGACCAAGAGTATGATGATACAGCCTTTGTCAACTCTAGTAAACACTGAATAGTCTGACTTGGACTGAACAAAGCCATGGTTGATGATGGTGGAAGAAAGCTTAGCAAACCATTGTCTACTAGCTTGTTTAAGACCATACAAAGACTTCTGAAGCTTGCATACCTCCCCCTTGCTGCCAAAACCAGGAGGAGGAACCATGTACACCTCCTCAAGCAACTCCCCATGGAGGAAAGCATTGTTGACATCTAATTGAGAAAGATGCCAACCCTGAACAGCAGCCAAAGCAAGCAATGTCCTGACAGTAACAAACTTCACAACAGGACTGAATGTCTCAGAAAAATCAATGCCCGCAGTCTGAGTATATCCTTTAGCCACTAACCTGGCTTTATACCTCTCAACAGACCCATCTGCCTTAAGCTTAATTTTGTAGATCCATTTACAGCCTATAGGGACCTTACCAGGAGGCAAAGAAGTCATTATCCAAGTATTATTGGCTTGCAAAGCTTCTATCTCAGCTTGCATGGCAGCCTGCCATCTAGGATCCAAAAGGGCTTGAGCATATGACTCGGGTTCTTTATGAATGGTCAAGGCAATAGAAAAAACTCTATGTGGTGTGGACAATTTATCATAAGAGAGAGTAGAGGATAAAGGGTACAAAATACCTGAACTTGGAGCAATGGAGTCAGATGAGGGAAGGAGGGAAGCTGAGGCCGAGACTGAACTGGAGACAAGATTGCAATGATAATCTTGAAGGTAAGTGGGAGGCTTATGGACCCTTGAAGAATGCCTAAGAGGAAGGGCATTTTCAACAGGAGGAGGTGAAGGATCAGAAGGTATGGAAACATCAAAAACAGGATGTGAAGGAGACACAAGATCAGGAAATTCATCAGGTGGCACAGCAGTATCACAAATGTCAAAAGAAGGAGAAAATTCAGCAGAAATTGGAGGTGGAAATGATGAGGGCTGATCAGAAACACAAGGAATGGAAGGAAACATGGAATCATTGACTGGTGAAAGAGGTGTGACTGATTTGGAAAGCCAGGATTTGAAAGGAAAAATAGATTCTTTGAAAATGACATCTCTAGAAACAAAACAAGTTTTGGTGGCCAAATCATATAACTTGTAACCTTTAATACCATGTGGATAACCAAGAAAAATGCAAACCCTTGCTCTAGGATCAAATTTAGATCTGTTTCGGCATAAAGAAGAAGCATAACAAAGACAACCAAACACCCTTAGATGAGCATAATTAGGTGGATGACCTAAAAGCTTCTCATAAGGAGTGACATTATGTAACAAGGGACTTGGAATCCTATTAATGAGATAAGTAGCAGTAAGAACACAATCACCCCAAAATTTTAAAGGCAAATTAGCTTGAAATCTCAAAGCCCTAGCCACATTAAGAAGGTGTTGATGTTTTCTTTCAACAGTAGAATTTTGTTGAGGTGTTTCGACACAAGACAATTGATGTATAATTCCTTTGGAACTATAAAAGGATTGTAAAGCAAACTCAGGACCATTATCAGACCGGATTGTTTTAATATGAGTATGAAACTGAGTAAACACAAAACTATAAAAGGATGGAAGTAAAGATGATGCCTCAGATTTTTGTGATAATAAAAACACCCAGGTGCACCTACTATAGTCATCCACAATGGTAAGAAAATACTTTGATCCATTTAAAGAAGGAGTAGAGTAAGGACCCCAGATATCAACATGAACCAATTCAAAACAAGAAGAAGAGGTATGAATGGAAGTAGGAAAAGGCAATCTTCTTTGCTTTGCAAGAGGACATATAGTGCAATCAAATGTACTTTTATTGCAAGAGATTATATCAGGTACAAATGAATGCAACAAAGCTAGTCTTTGTGCAGAAGGGTGGCCTAGCCTACAATGCCAAAGACTAGAATTATTCATGACAGAAGCAGCATTACAAGACTGAACAGAAGGACCTGAGCTAAGAGGAGAAAACTTGGAAATGATGTCCAGGACAGATTGTGGAAGAATGACAGAAGATGTAGGTTGTAGAGTATAGAGACCTCCTTGCTTTTTACCCAACCCAATCATCCTCCAAAGCTGCAAGTCCTGAATTAAACAGAAATGTGAAAGAAAAATGCAACAGCAAGATGGAGACTGGGTTAGTTTACTAATAGAGACAAGGTTAAAAGAAAATGTAGGAATGCAAAGCACATTTTCTAGAAATAAACCAGAAGACAAGTGAACTGTGCCAATGTGAGTGACTTTGGCAACAGCTCCATTAGGTAACTGAACCGAAAGTTGAACCACAGATGTGATGGATGTAAAAAAATGAAGTGAGTGAACCATATGATCAGTGGCTCCACTGTCTAAAATCCAATCATTGGATGTAACATGGGAAGTGTTGACATGAGAAGAAAAAACTGAATATTGTAAAGAATGGAAAGGTAATTTGGAAAACTGAGAAGAAGACCAAGTACCTGACATCTCATGCCCTTGAAGACCCTTGGATGGTTGTGTAATGACTGTAGCAACTTGGTGAATAGCAGAAGTAGATTCCTGTGGAATTTGTGTACCAAAATGAGCTTGGGTATTCAACAAACTGAGAAATTGTTGATATTCTGCTCTAGTAAGATTGACACTCTCCTCAGAAACATCAGTAACAGCAACTGCATTTGCAAAGGAATTTCCACCTTGTTGACCTTTGTTCTTAAACTTATAGCCGGGTGGATAACCATGTAGTTTGTAGCACTTGTCAACCACATGGCCCAAAATCCCACAGTGGGTACACTGAGGTCTGCCTGACTTTCCCTTGTTGAATCCTTTAGTGAAAGGAGTATAGGTTTTGACTGCCAAGGCTGAGGATTCACTGGTTATCTTCCTTCCAAACTTTCTCTGTTTCTCATCTTGAAGCAAAAGAGAGAAAACCTTGCTTAAAGAAGGAACAGGATCCATAAGTAGAATTTGTCCTCTCACTGAAGTATAGGTGTCATCAAGACCCATTAGGAAAGTCAAGACACACTCTTCTGCCTGATGCCCACATGTACAAGTCCTGTATTCAGAGAATTCTTGCCACAAACTCTTGAACTTGGTGTAATAACCATTGATAGTTAAACCTTCTTGAGTCATAGAACAAATCTCTCTCTTTAACTCAAACATACGAGGGCCATTCCCTTGTGCAAACCTATGTTGCAAGTCCAACCAGACCTCCCTTGCAGTCTTGAAATAGACCACACTAGGTTGCAAATCCTTCGAAACAGAATTAAACAGCCAAGCAAGAACAGTACTATTACACTTACACCAAGCAAAATAACAAGGATGATCAACAGATTCAGGTTTTGTTAAGGAACCATCAATGAAACCCAGTTTTGTTTTAGCATCCAAGGCGATGAGAACAGCTCTACTCCAGGTAGCATAATTCTCCTCAGTGAGGTGTTGAACAACAAGAGAAACACCTGGATTGTCACTGTTAGACAAGAAATAGGGACTGGAAGAGTTTTCCCACGGATGAATTGTTGGAACAGAGGTGCTATCAGCCATATCAACCAACTCAGATATTGATTCAATAATCAAGATTGAATATTCTACAATCAAGATTCACAAAGACTAAACCAGGATAACAGAAAAGATCACTTTGAGTAATCCCAAAAATTTCCTCAAGAATCAGTATCACTTTGAGTAATCCCAAAATTTCTTCAAGAATCAGTAACGAACCCCACTGATCAACAGAAACCCTAAGATTTTATTACAGAACAGGATTCGAAAGAGAAAAAAAAATTCGATCTCACAATCCCTAGGCTTTGAACTCAATTGCCAGAAATCGCAAATGAAATTCAAGAACGAAATAGGGAAGAGACAACAACAAAGAAGAACAGTGCAAGATTCAAGAATCAAAAAAAATTTCTACTTGATTCGAAGGAGCACTGAAAGTAAAACAAGTAAAAAAATTGAACTAGTGAATTTAGAGAGTTTCAAAAAAATACCAGATGAAGCTCTCAACTAGTCCTTGCTCTGATACCATATTAGAATTCAAGCACATACACTCTCAACAATGGCGGAACTCATGGAAACCAGAAAAATGAGAGAGAGAGAGAATTTGTATGTGAATGATTCAGTATATAAAATAATGTGAACTCTGTTTCTTATATACAAAGAGAATAAGCCGGTAAAGCAGTTAACTAACTATTACTTCTAACTAATTATCAATCTGCCAATATAGAACTAACACGTGTCTATTACTATCTAACTAATTACATCAAGAGAAACTACATGTAGCTCTATAACTATCTATACAAAACGACTTGTAGCTGTACTCTTCTTGTAACTGTGCTCTGCTCTGTAGTCTGAAGTCAAACATCATGCTCTAATACTTTAGACTTAATTCCATTTTGGATGGCACAAGGGTTGCTTCAATCACCAGATGAAAATCAAGAGCCAGAAGATATTGGCAACCAGTATGTAGATGAGCTCTTTTCAAGATGCTTTCTTGAAGATTATAGTGATGTTGGTTACTTTCGACTATTCAAAATACATGATCTTGCGCATGATCTAGCTCTATCAATAGCCCAAAGTGAGTGCTTAATTATGAATTGTCAGACCCAGAACATCTCTAAAAAAATTTGGCATTTGTCCTATTATGACAACACTTGGCAGGATGAAAATATTTTGAAATGATTACAAAAATCAAAGAGTTTACGGACCATTTTTTCTCCGATTGAAGGGGTTGGACTCACTTCTGAATCCTTTATTGATGCGTGTCTCTCAAGATTTAAATACTAGCGATTTCTAGCAGTACCATGAAGCCTTTAAGGTGGATAAATTTAAGCAAAAATGAAAAAAATGAAAAATCTCCCAAACTCCATTTGCAAGCTTCAAAATCTGCAGACTTTATTACTCGATGGATGTGAAAAATTAGAAGAACTGCCAAAAGATATAAGATACATGATCAGCCTCAGATGGTTGTCAATGACAACCAAACAAAAGTCTCTACCTAGGGCCTGGAATTCTCTAAGAAATTTGGCATTTTTTAATTGTGGCAATCTAGAATCTTTGTCTGAAATGTTGCAAGGTTGCACAGGCCTCCTTCGGATGTTGATTATTGACAGTTGTGGGGGTATGATTTCTTTGATTCCAATCCTAAAACTCCTTACTAGTTTAGAGGTTTTGGCCATTGAGAATTGTGAAAAACTTTGATCTCACTGAAGGAGAAGACAATCAAGAAGAATTCCCAACAAGTCTTCGAGCATTAAGCTTCTCTGAATTACCACAGTTGGTGGTTTTGCCTGAATGGATTAAACGGTCTGCCAAAACATTACAGTCCATATCAATCCAGAGTTGTCCCAACTTGACAACATTACCAGAGTGGCTACTGAATCTTGAAACACTTAAAAAACCTAGAATTTTGAATTGCCCCAAATTGTGGCTCGAAGATCATTCAGAAGTGCCGAATGTCCTGAGTTAAGTAGAAGATGCTAACCGGAAATCGGAGAGGAATGGAACAAGTTTGCTCATGCATAAGAAATTTATCTTGACTATATGCGGATTAAATAAGCTGAGAATGAGGTAATGGAGTAATCAGTTCCCTCTCTTTTAATTATTCTTCTTCTAAGAGTTTAATATTGTTCTATCTCTGTTGTGTGACCATTGGTGTTGCAAATCCATATACACATAAATATATGCATATTAAATACTCATTCGTCCACTTTACATTTGTTTAAAGTTGGAATTCTTGTTATGCTAATTAAATGTTGTATAATGTTGATCAAGTTGAACAAATTTTTTTTAAGAAGTTGAACTTTTTAACATTTTATCGATGTTTTCTACTCAAATTTGCTACTGCATTGCAAAAATAAATGAATATTTTTAAAACAAAATAAGATAGCTTGTGTAATTTGTGTTATATTCCCTACTACATAAATTTCAAACCACTGATTTATAATTAGATAACAGCATCTAAATCAGTATATTCCAAGACAAATATCCGAATATGTTTTATGAGCTTCTAACTCTGGCTAAGTGTTTTTCTTTATTTCTTTCTTCTTCTTTTTAATAAAGTAAACGAAGTTTAAAAAAGAGAAGAAATTTATACATTCTACAAGCTGTATGCATATAACTTTTTTGAAAAACTTGGGTAAATTATACTTTGGTCATTCAAAATTAAAAATCTGAATTTGGTAATTGAAATTTCAAAAGATGGACAATTTCTTCCCTTCGTGTATGAGGTTGGCTTGATTTTGGTGCCTTTAATATCGGTGCATTTAATTTTGGTCCTTTATATATAGGATGGGTTTTATTTGGTGACACAGGACAGGAGTGTCCATTGTGTAGCACGCAAGCCCAGCCCATAGTGTATTGCTAGCCCAGCCAAAAGAATTATGCAACTTGGACTTGGATGCCCACTTCCAGGCCGATTACATACACAAGACTTTGAAGTGTCATTTTAAACTTCTTAATGTCAATCTAACTTCATGTGTTTATTATCCAGTAGAGTGTTTGAATAGCGCTTATTTGTTAAAAATTAAAAATTTATTATTAAAAATATTTTAGTAAAATAATTTTTAATTATATGAATAGTGCCATAGAACCCAAAAATGCATTGGTATGCATGTTTTTGTGTTTTTAGCTGGGTCGTGAACAGTGCCATGAGATCCAGCCAAAAACGTTAACGCTGGAAACGTTGGAAAATCCGCTATCCAAACTCACACTTAGGTGGAGTTTGGATAGCATCTGAGTTGCGCGTTTGTGTTGTTTTTATGTGGATCTCGTGCACTGTTTACGGGACCCGCAAGTACTCTATTTAGCAAAAACAACTTGAAAACTAGGTCTCATGACACTATTCACATATTTAAAAATTATTTTGTTATAATGTTTTTAATTTTCAGTTTTCTGCAATAAGCGGTATCCAAACAAACCCTTAGTATCAGCTATCTATGCATTGGAATCGCAAGGTTTTTTTCTTTTTATGTTTTGCAACTATTATATTTTGGAACTAGCCTGGTTTTTTATTTCTCGTATGGTTAGAGGGCTGTTCTAAGCAAATATTTATATGTGTTTTTTTAAGTGAAGAAGACAAACATTGAATAGTTTTGAATGCAATAACAAAACTTGTCTGATTTAAAAATTTTGTATCTCTTTGGTGAATTCTATTAAGTGGTGAATTTATTCAAGCCTTGTATCCTTGGTCAAATTCTCTTGGGTGTTGATAATTTTTGTGTTTGGGTAGGACTTATTGTGCGTCTACATTTTCTATTTCACGTTTCCTTCCTTTTTTTTTTTTTTTCCAGCGCATGAACAGTAAAATCACATGAATTTACTGTACATGAGACAATTATCACTGTTCACGCACTGTAGCAGCACTGTTCATGCACTATAGCAACAC
This sequence comes from Quercus aquifolioides, assembly GCA_019022515.1. Lineage (NCBI taxonomy): Eukaryota > Viridiplantae > Streptophyta > Magnoliopsida > Fagales > Fagaceae > Quercus > Quercus aquifolioides. The sequence goes on from CM032329.1 coordinate 27,832,721, forward strand.
TGTTCACGCATTTAAAAAATATTTAAAATGGGTCCCACGGTACTATTCACACATTTAAAAATTATTTTGCTACAGTGTTTTCAGTTTTCAGTTTTAGCAAAAATAAGTTTTATCCAAACGGACCCGTAGATTCTATAGAATGTGAAAGTAAGGGTTCATTTGAATACAACTTATTTTTTCTGAAACTGAAAACTGAAAACTGAAGACATTATAGTAAAATAATTTTTAAATTTGTGAATAGTACCGTGGGACCCATTTTTAATATTTTTAAATGCGTGAACAGTGCTGCTACAATGCATGAACAGTGATAATTGTCTCTTACACAGTAAATTCATGTGATTTTACTGTTCATGCGCTGAAAAAAAAAAAAAAAAAAAAAGAGGAAGGAATCGTGAAATAGAAAACGTAGACGCACAATAAGTCCTATCCAAACACATACTTTGTATCCTATTGAATTTCTACTTGTCGGGGAGCTTCGTATCATTTTATTGCATGTGGGTTTTCATCTTCCAAAAGTATCCATCCAACTACTGGTGTCAACTTTGGTATTAGAGCTTTTGTTCTATATATGGTTAGATGTCGTCAACATGGCCAAAACGTTGAGGAACCACGTGCATCCGAGAGAGATAGGCAAGATTTCGAAACGGATGAAATAAGGAGACAACTAAAAGAAGTACAAGAGTGTCTAGACTTTGTAGAGTTTTATGAGTTCAGAGGATATGTGGTGTTAGGCATCTTGATTAGAAGATTGAAGTTGCTAGTTATGATGAAGAGGATGTCTACCGATTCCACTATGCTCATAGCCAAGGATCTCATAACACCAATGGCGGAGCCACGTTGGGGCCGAAGGGGACCTTGGCACCCCCCAAAATTTTTGAAAAAAAAAGAAAAAAGAGTAGGTATATTAATATATGAGTTATTCCGACCAATTTAACAATTTTCAAGGACTAGATATGCTTCTGCCCCCAAATCATGGATTAATATTTGAAAATGCTATTTACGCAACATTTTTATAATAATTTTACAACAAACCTTTATTTTCACAACAAGTTCTAAATAGCATGATGTTATTCTTTGTTATAGATGGACAGAAAAGTAATTTGTTGTAAAAAAGTTGTGAAAATATTGTGTAAGTAAATAAGTCTAAAATTACTTTTAACTTTCATTTTACTTTAGTGATAAATGTATATATCAAAAACATAAAATAATTAGATCACCCAACAAACAAAAGAGAGAAAAAAAATTTCTAATTTTCATCCTAGGTCTTACTATAGAGCAAGTGGCGTTGCAACGATAGGAGATGAGACTATGATTCGCCTCTAAAATCTTCATAGAAATGGCACCTATCTCCACGCCACCACACTATTGCAACACCATTAGGTCATGTGACTCTTTGATATTTTATCTCTCTCCAATGTCTCAAGACTCTCAACTTCCAAGATCTGCCTGTTTTTGTTTTTGTGTTTTTCTTTCCTTTACTTCTTTACTTCTTGCGTTATTTACAAAGCTGTCAGCTGTGTAACATTTAAAGTTTTGATCCAACCATCCAACTAGATTTATTAATACCTTCAAGGCTCCACACGTATATGGTTAAAAGAAAAAGTCTACCAAAGCAAGTGTACTAGTGTAGAATTTCCAGGTACGTTTTCCTCTCATCTTTTTTCTGATTAGACTTTTCTTCTCATATATTTATTTGTTACTAAAATATACTAGTACTATATTTAGATTTTTGTATTGCAAATTGGTTGTTTTTTCGGGTCTGTTTGGATACCACTTATTGCTGAAAATTGAAAACTGAAAACACTATAGCGAAATAATTTTTAAATGATTGAATAGTATCGTGGAACCCAGTTTTAACTTAAAATTTGCTAAATTCCATACTTGTAGGTCCCGTGAACAGTGCACGAGACCCACAAAAAAACACCAAATGCACTAAACTTTCAATTTTCAGCAACATCCAAACTCACACTTATTAGATTTTTATTGAAATTTGAGTGATTGTTTGTCTAATTTATTTTGAAAATTTAGGTTTATAGGCAAATTAAAAACTATTGACGCTCAGTCTTTTTCTCAAATTTGTCTTCTCTTGATTGTTTAATTTAAAAAATACATATTTTTAGCACACATTGAATTATAAAATATTTAAGTTATATATTGAATTGCATTTACATTACCATTTGAAACTATTATATATAATGGGAATATAATTGATATATATATAAAGAAAAAAATTATTTTTTGTTTGGCCCCCTCAAAGATAAATTATTGGCTCCGCCACGGCATAAAACTACCCCGCCCTATCCTCAAAGGTTCAAAAACTTCCACTTCTAGCAAGATGATGGTCTAAAAATGGATATTCCAAAATTTGAAGCAAAGTTGCAGTTGGTAGAATTCATTGATTGAATATAGATATAGATATAGATATTGATTAAATATTTGAAAAATGCTTTTTACACAACATTTTTATAATACTTTTACAACAAACTTTCATTTTCACAACAAATTCTAAATACCATGATATTATTCTCTGTTATAGATGGACAAAAAAGTAATTTGCTGTAAAAAAGTTGTGAAAATTTTGTGCAAGTAAATAAGTCTAAAATTACTGTTAACTTTCATTTTACTTTAGTGATAAATGTATATATCAAAAACTTTAAATAATTAGATCTTCACCCAACAAACAAAAGAGAGAAAATTTTTTTTTTCTAATTTTCATCCTAGGTCTTACTATAGAGCAAGCAGCGCTGCAACGGTAGGAGATGTGACTATGATTCGCCTCTAAAATCTTCATAGAAATGGCACCTATCTCCACGCCACCACACTATTGCAACACCATTAGGTCATGTGACTCTTTGATATTTTGTCTCTCTCCAATGTCTCAAGACTCAACTTTCAAGATCTGCCTATTTTTGTTCCTGTGTTTTTCTTTCCTCTACTTCTTGCATTATTTACGAAGTTGTTAGCTATGTAACATTTAAAGCTTTGATCTAACCGTCCGAATAAATATATTATTACCTCCAAGGCTCCAATGCTCCACACGTGTATGGTTAAAAGCAAAAGTCTACAAAAGCAAGTGTACTGGTGTTGAATTTCAAGGTACGTTTTCTTCTCATCTTTTTTCTGATTAGACTTTTCTTCTCATATATTTATTTGTTATTAAAATATACTAGTACTATATTTAGATTTCTGTATTGCAAATTGGTTGTTTCTTAGGATCTGTTTGGATACCGCTTATTGCTGAAAACTAAAAACTAAAAATACTGTAGCAAAATAATTTTTAAATATGTGAATAGTATCGTGGGACTCAATATTAACTTAAAATTTGCTAAATTCTATACTTGTGGGTCTCGTGAACAGTGCATGAGACCCACAGAAAAACACCAAACTCACTAAACTTTTAGTTTTCAGCAACATCCAAACTCACACTTATTATATTTTTATTGAAATTTGAGTGATTGTTTGTCTAATTTATTTTGAAAATTTAGGTTTATAGGCAAATTAAAAACTATTGACTCATTCTTTTTTTCAAATTTGTCTTCTCTTGATTGTTTAATTTAATAAATACATATTTTTAGCACACATTGAATTATAAAATATTTAACTTATATATTGAATTGCATTTACATTACCATTTGAAACTATTATACATAATAGGAATATAATTGATATATATAAAGAAAAAAAAATTTGTTTGGCCTCCTCAAAGATAAATTTCTGGCTCTGCCACTGCATAAGACTACCCCGCCCTATCCTCAAAGGTTCAAAAACTTCCACTTCTAGCAAGTTTATGGTCTAAAGATGGATATTCCAAAATTTGAAGCAAAGTTGCAGTTGATAGAATTCATTGATTGACTTAACACTATTAAATGAGTCTTTGATTATAAATATTTTCCTTGGATAAGTAAAGTAATACTTTTCAAATCACGGATATGCAAAATGAAACCAACTAAAACACGATTGGGTGCTTTATTATCTCAAAAAAGTCAATACTATAAACTATAGGAAATATCCCAAAAATAAAGATATATTTTCAAACTTACAAAGAAAAGTTATAATAAATGAAAAATTACTATAAATATACAACTCATCAAAATGGAGGCTTAAATGATTGAAAATTTCAGGAGTAAAAATATGAAAAAAGAAATAAATAAAATACTCTAACCTTGTGACATGTTCTTGCGATTAGAATTACAAAGAATATTTTCTAGATTTTACTTCTTGCATTGCCTACCAAAATTATTATGAAATCAAATTCGTATTCTTTGAACAGGTCCATGTTAGACCAGTAATAATAATACTACAAATACTGCAAAAATAAATAAATAAATAAAATACTAAATAATAATCTTAGTCCAAGTTTTCCCATTAAAGTCAGCAGAAAATTATTAAGTACTCTCGGAACTATAAATGCATACTCTCTCCTCTTACATGAATGGTGGGTCCCATCATGAATTTAATCAGTGGGACTCATCATTTATGTGAGAAGAGAGAGTACGCATTTATGGTACTTCGAGAGTACACAATAATTTTCAATCAGCACCATGGTTGCTTTATTATAATTTTCCATACTCAGCAATCTAGGCATTGACATTTAAAGAAAAATTAGCACGGTAAAAGTGGAGTAGTGGTGGCCATCAGAATCCCTACTGCACATGATCAATTTTCCACCAAAGACTATTAATAATGATAATTTTTAGCCTAATTAAGTCTTTCTTTTTTCATATTTTTACTCCTGAAATTTTCAGCAAGCAGAAATGTTTACATCCCACTGTTTCTCTATGTTTTTTTTCCTCTTGCTACTATGTTCATCAAGTCGCATGTCTAATGCACTGAATGATGCTTTGAAGCAACAACAATCTGACATGCTCAGTTTAGGTGCAGTTGTAGATTACACCTCTCTTGCTGGCAAAAAAGAGAAGGTAGCGATGGATATGGCAGTTAAGGATATATATGATCGTGCCAATCACCAGAACTTCCCCACTCTACATGTGGAAAACTCTCGAGGAGACCCTTTCCGAGCAGCCTGTTCTGGTGAGAACTTTTTTATGTGTTGCTTCGTAACTCATTCAGAATTGTGTCCATTGAAATTGTTTCCCAATAATAAGTGAAAGTATGCTAGGCAGGCTAGATATCATTAGGTATTATTTAATTACAGTTGTTAAAATTAACTCAATCTCATGACAACAAGCCAACAAGAACTGGTATTAAGTTGTTCCTTTTTCTTTGTCAAGTGAAGATTTAAACCACTAAGATGACTAGAATATATTGTAAACACCAATACTATAAATATTAATATTCATAAAGAACTTTCTTGTTTAATGAGACCAGAGATTTTTTATCATCCCTCTTGTAAGGATGCATGAAAATTTGTGTCTTGCAATTAAACTAATTAGTCTTCCTCCTGAATCGATCCATGAGATTCTATCACTTTGGTAAGATTGAAAGTCAACGGGAATCTATGACTTGGGTGGCTAGATGGAATCATGGAAATTTATATCAATGCATACGATGCAGTCAATTTACTCTTTCCTACTTTAATAGGACCCCACATATACGTTCGGAGTAAAATTTTAATAGTTAGTCAGTAGAGATGTGATCTTTAATTTCTCACTACAAATCTTATTATGTAGCTTTGACGTATCTTGACAGATTTTGACATGGATATATGAATATAGGATACGAACTTGTTTATCGGTTCTAGAAAATGGTATCTGTTTGCATAACGGATTTAAATTAAATTTCAACTGAAGTAAACTATATTAGACTTATAGATGATAAAATTTTGATTGCAGTTAAGAGCCTCATTGAGAAGCAACATGCGAAAGCAATAATAGGGTTTGGAACATGGCAAGAGGCTGTGTTTTTTGCTCAGCTTGGCAATGAATCCAAATTCCCTATCCTGTCATTGGCAAATGAAGTGCCACAGTGGGCCTCTTGCCACTGGCCATTCCTAGTAAATGCCGCTCGCAGCCAAAATGCTCAAATGAAAGCTGTGGCAGCTATAATTCAAAGTTGGAAATGGAGGAAAGTGAACATTATCTATGAAGACATGAACCCAGCTGTGACTGGCATTAGCCCTGAAATCATTGCCGCTATACAAGAAGTGGACGCGGAGATTAACGACCTTTTGCCTCTCTCTCTTTTTCCTCCACATCATTCTCTCTCAAAAAAGTTGGAGCACCTGAAAAATGGGTCGTGCAGAGTTTTCATTGTTCATACTTCCATTACCTTAGCCACTAAAATCTTCATGGAAGCGAATAGTATAGGAATGATGGATAAGGATTATGTTTGGATCACCACCAATGCCATTACGAGCCAAATTGATTCACTTAATGCATCAATTATCTCCTCAATGCAAGGTGTCTTAGGAGTCAAGAGCTACTTTTCCACCACACCTAAAAGCTACAAAGATTTCCACTTTAGATTTGGGGTCATGTTTCATTTGCAATATCCTGGTGAGACAATACCAGAACCAGGGACTTCTGCGACGCAGGCCTATGATGCTGCACGGGCTGTGGCTATCGCATTGATGGAAAAGCCTAATTTGAAAAGCTGTACAAATATAACAGATGATGTTGCCTGTATGCATGAAATGAATGGACAACAATTGCTTGGAAAAATCTTGCAAAGCAATTTTGAGGGGTTAACTGGTGCATTCAATTTTAAAGAGGGAAAATTGGCTCCAATACACATTTTTCGAATAGTTAATGTGGTTGGGAAAAGTTATAGGGAACTTGGATTCTGGTCGGAGGGACTAGGCTTCTCAGAGAGCATCCATAAGGCTAGCGAGTACAACAGGTCAATGAGTATTCTAGGACGAGTGTTTTGGCCAGGAGGGCCTTGGTCAGTGCCAAAAGGGTGGGGGGTGCCAATTAATGCAAAACCACTGAAAATAGGAGTACCAGTAGCGACCGCTTTTAGTGAATTTGTGAATGTCAGATCTGATCGTCCTGGGGACAAACCAATCGTTAATGGATTTTCCATTACTGTCTTTGAAGCTGCCTTAGATCTTCTACCATATCACTTGCCATATGAATTTATTCCATTTAACGGCACATATGATTCTCTGGTCCAGCAAGTATATGTTGAGGTAATATTTATCAACTACAGTACTTTTTTGTAGTACCGATTTAGAAAGTATACTATAGGTTTGTCCTATTTTGTCACCCAAATTGTTTTGAATCAATTCATTGGCAACATAAAAAATTATTATAGTGTGAAATATATAAAAGCAACTTACGAAAATTGATGGAACTACCATGTTTGAGGACCCTTAGTCTTATCTAAGCGGTTTGTTAAATATGATTTTCGAGGATACCCCTTGGGCCTTAGGGATGAGCACTGGATTGTCACGAGCTGAGCACCCGTTGATTTGAGGGACTAGCAGTAACCATAGAAGGTACATAAAGTTAAAATATCACAGAGAGACTAAAGTAGACTTGGCATGAGTTACGAGTAGGGTGAAAGGAGAAGGGAGTGGAAGCTATCCCCTCCGCATTAAATGCAAGACAACTACTCCTCTAGCCGCATTAATGAGGAAATGATCATGAACAGTGGTGGCACAGCTCAATTGCAAGGCAGAAGCTCACCTGTATGCTCTGGATGGCACAAAAGTCCTAGAAATGTAATCTTAACCCTCCAAGTGTAAGGAGAGGATAATGGGTGGTTAAAGTATAAAAGGGAAAGGAAGATCCTAGAAGAGGGGGAGAGATTTTTGAAAAGGAGAGAAAGCAAAAAAAAAAAAAAAAACTTATATCTATAAAAAAGATCTTCCTTGAGGTGAACCGAGGATCCCTCCTTCTTCATATTTGAGTGTTTCTAGTCTTTTACTTGGCATTTCCTTTTCACTGTGATTAACTTTAGCTTATCAAGTAGTCAATATCCTACCCATTACTCTAACAAATTCGTTGTGGTGGGCTCATTGGGCCATTGTCTAGTCGTTCTTGGGTTGTAGGTCCTTTTGTGCCCCTACAATTGGCACCGTCTATGGGGAAATTGAGCACACTAGAGTTAACTTAATTATGGTGAACTCAGATGAGTCGGTGGGGTCGCAACGTTAAGATCATTTTGTGAATCTTGAGCATAGGAGAGATCGTGAGGTTAGTGTTTATATAACCCATACCGGTAAGAGTCACTCCAGAAGTGGGAGTCATATGTCTCATGGGGAGGAAACTAAGAACGTGTAGAAAGAAATAGATCATCCACATAGGAAGTTGCATCGGAGACAAAGAAGAAAGTCATCATCAAGCACAAAGGCTTCGTCTGACAACGATGAAAGTTACAGACCTCGGTCAAGAACTCCCCCTAGTGAGTCTTACTCCTACAGGGAAGAGCACCATCATAGGCAGAGAAACAAGAGCCCGACCTATAAAGGTTTGGGGAATGACGCTATAAGCAGGGCTCTACGCCAAATCTTAAAGTCTCCATTTACTAGGAGGGTTGATAGAGCGAACCTTCCTCGATGGTTCACGCAACCTACGTTTACCATGTATAATGGTAGAACAGACTCGGTGGAACATGTCAGTCATTTTAACCAAAGAATGGCTGTACATTCGAGAGATGAGGCCCTGCTGTGCAGAGTATTCCCATCTAGCTTGGGGCCAGTCGCGATGAGGTGGTTTGACGGTTTGGGGGAAGGATCAATCAATTCCTTTTAAGAGCTTAATAGGGCCTTTGGGGCTAGATTTGTCACTTATAGTAAGGTTCCTCCCCCCTTGGACTTTTTACTGTTTATGACTATGAGAGAGGGTGAAACTCTGAGAACTTATTCAGGCCGATATTGGGAGATGTTTAACGAGATAGATGGAGATTTTGAAGATGTAGCCATAAGGACGTTTAAGGTCAGCTTGCCCGCTGAACACGACCTGAGGAAGTCTCTAACTAGGAAGCCTGCCTAAAGCATACGGCAATTAATGGACCGAATTGATGAATATAAGCGAGTAGAGGAGGATTAACAACAAGGGAAGGGAAAGGCCAAGGTAGTTCCCCAGGACCGAAGAGATTTCAGGTCGGAAAGATACAACATTAATAGGCCTAGAAGGGATTTTGTTCGGTATGTTGGGCATACTATTGCCCAGGTGGTAAACACCGTATTTAGAGAGCCCGTGCATCAAATCATGGGGAAAATAAAGAATGAGCCATAATTTAAGTGGCGAAACAAGATGAGAGGAGATCCCATGAAGCAAAACCAAAATCTTTATTGCTAATACCACCAGGACCGAAAACATACTATAGAAGATTGTAGGACTCTGCATGACTACCTTGGGCAGTTAGCCAAAGTTGGAAAACTGAATCAGTTCTTGTACCATCCCACTGGCCAGGGAAATCAGGACGGGTCAGCCTACTAGAGGGATGCTTCCTCCAAACCACCCCTGGGAACAATTAGTGTTATCTTGGCGACCCCAGGTCGGACAGGTTCGTGTCCATCAAGGGTTATGTCTATATGCTGATGATTTGCTCCCTAACTTTAAGCGGGGAAAGATGGAAGTCCAGCCATCTTGAAGCTTCTCGGATGAGGATAAAGTAGGAACCTTTCAGCCTCATGATGATGCATTGGTGATTACGCTCCAGATAGGGGGATATGATGTAAGGAGAGTCCTAGTGGATCAGGGTAGTAGGGCTGAAATCATGTATCCTGATTTGTATAAGGGGCTTAAGTTGAAGCCCGAGGACTTGTCCAGCGACAACTCCCCTCTATTGGGGTTTGATGGGAAAATAGTAATACCAAAGGGCCAGATTAGATTGCCTGTCCAAGTAGGATCCGAAGTGGTGGAAGTAGATTTTATTGTGGTGGATGCATATTCCCCTTACACTGCTATCGTGGCGAGGCTGTGGCTTCATGCCATGGGAGTTGTCTCTTCGACTTTGCATTTGAAGATCAAGTATCCTTTTGGAGATCAAGTTGAGGAGCTAGTAGGAAGTCAGGACGTGGCCAAACAGTGCCTAGTGGCAGTAATTAGAAATCAATCTCAGGGTGAATCCTTGGTCCCTGCAGAAAGGGCCTTATAGCAACCAAAGAAGGTGGAATGTCCTTGGAGGCCGCAACCGAGGAAGTGAAATGTGAAGAGTTGGAGCAGATTATCATAGACAGCGACAGTGATAGGTTCTTCCAAGTGGGGGTTAAACTGCCTCCACATGAGAAGGAAGATCTAGTTGCCTTCCTTAAGAGCAATGTTGATGTTTTTGCTTGAAGCGCCTATGAGGCTCTCGTGGTGGATCTAGACCTCATTTGTCACCATCTGAACGTTAACCCAACGGTTACCCCCAAGAAACAACCTCCTCGACGTTCCTCTAAAAAGCATTCTGAGGCTATCAAAGAAGAAGTGGTCAAACTTAAGCGGGGTGGAGCCATAAAAGAGGTGTTTTACCAAGACTGCTTTTGTTACGCCCACTGGGAATTACTATTACAAAGTAATGCCCTTTGGACTAAAGAATGCAGGATCAACTTATCAGAGAATGATGACAAGAATGTTTGAGCCTCAACTGGACAAGAATATTGAAGTTTATATTGATGACATGGTGATGAAAAGTAAGGTAGAATCTGAGTATGTGAATGACCTCGAAAGTATTTTCAAAGTGTTAAGAAAGCACAAACTATGCCTTAATGCTTCAAAGTGCTCTTTCGGCATTAGTTTGGGAAAGTTTTTGGGTTACATGATCACCCATCGTGGAATCGAAGCCAACCCCGATCAAATTAAGGCCATCTATAATTTACAGCCTCCTCGGAATACCAAAGAGGTCCAGAAGCTAACAGGAATAACAGCAGCCTTGAACCGATTTATTTCTCGGTCCGCAGACAGATCTAGGCCTTTCTTTTAACTGTTGCACAAATGGAAGGGATTTGAATGAACTGAAGAATGTGCCTTGGTCTTTTAGCAGTTAAAGGCTTATCTCTCTCGGCCACCCATCATGTCCAGACCCGAAGAGGAAGAAGTTCTTTTTGCCTATATTGTCGTGGCTTCCCATGCGGTTAGTTTGGTATTGATAAGGGTAGATAACGGGGTACAGCGTTCGGTTTATTATGTGAGCAAATCACTACATGAAGCTGAGCTTCGCTATTTGCCTTTAGAGAAGGCTATATTAGCTGTGGTACATGCTACCCGGAAACTCCCCCATTATTTTCAAGCTCACACAGTTGTGGTTTTAACCCAGCTTCCCCTACAGTCACTGCTTCAAAAGACTGATTATATAGGGAGAATCACCAACTGGGGAATGATTTTGGGGGCCTTTGACATCAAGTATATGGCCCGGACCTCTATCAAAGGACATGTTCTTGCGAATTTGGTGGCAGAATTTGCTAAGTCCCCAATAAAGAAGGAGGACGAGGAGCAAGACTTAAGAGGAAAACAGGTTGGGACAATTTCCCTACAAGGGCCTTTGTCTTGGAAATTGTATGTTAATGGCACAGCCAATTAGAGAGGATCTGGAGTGGGGTTAGTTGTAGTGTCCCCAGACAAAATCATTATTTAGAAATCCTTAAGATTGGGTTTTTCAGTCACAAACAATGAGGCTGAGTATGAAGCTTTACTAGTAGGTATGGCCATGGTTCAAAAAATGGGAGGCAAATCAGTAGAAGTGTTCTCGGACTCAAGGCTGGTGGTGGGCCAAGTAAAGGGAGAGTTGGAAGCTAGGGATTTGAGAATGCAAGGGTATTTAAAGCAAGCTCGGTGCTTGCAATCAAGTTTTGAGTTTTTTACTTTATAACAAATCCCGAGAAGTAGAAATACACATTCTGATTCTCTAGCTACTTTGGCAACTTCTTCTGGATAAGACTTACCTCGAGTTATACTTGTTGAGGATTTGCATAAGCCCACTAAGGAAAAGAATGAGGTGGTTCAGATTCATCAAATCAAGGTCGGGCCTAGCTGGATGGATCCTTTGGTCTTGTTTCTTAAAGAAGGCACCCTATTGGATGAAAAGGGAAAGGCAGATAAGGTACGAAGGAATGCTCCTCGTTTCTGCTTGTCCAAAGAGCAGAAGTTGTACAAACGTTCCTTCTCTAGACCATATTTGCTATGTGTCCATACTGAGAAAGTGGAGCCCTTTCTGGAGGAGTTACATGAAGGGATTTGTAGAAGTCACACAGGCGGCAGGTCGCTATCCCACGGAGCCCTTACTCAGGGGTATCGGTGGCCGATCATGCAGAGAGAGGCATAAGAGTATGTTAAAAAGTGTGATCAATGCCAAAGGTTTGCTCTGAACATCCATCAACCGGGGGGAGTGCTTAATCCCTTGTCTAGCCCATGGCCATTTGCTCAGTGAGGGGTTGGACATTGTAGAGCCTTTTCCTAGGGCTGCGCGAAACTGCAGATGGCTCTTAGTCGGAACCGATTACTTCACGAAATGGGTGGAGGCCGAGCCATTATCCAACATCAGGGATGTAGATGCAAAAGAATTCATCTAGAAGAACATTGTTACTCGATTTGGGATCCTTTATACCCTTATCTCAGACAATGGACTTCAGTTTGACAGCAAAGCATTCGGGAGATATTGGTATGAAATGGGCATCAGAAATAGATATTCAACTCCGGCCTATCCGCAAGGAAATGGACAAGCTAAAGTGGTGAACAAGGTAATAGTAAATGGGCTCAAGAAGAGGTTAGATGAAGCAAAGGGTAGATAGGTAGAAGAACTACCACATGTCCTTTGAACATACCGGACTACTCCTCGTCGATCAACAGGGGAAACACCCTTCTCAATGGTGCTGAATTTGTACTCCCCTTAGAGTCTGAGTTTCCCACACTAAGGACGAGCTTATTTACCCCAGATAATAACAACCAGTTATTGGAGAGAAGCCTAGATCTGGTTAATGAAAGAAGGGAGATAGCCATGGTTCAAATGGCATATTATCACAAAAACTCAAACAAAGATATGATACCAGAGTGAGGGCAAGGCCACTAGCCCCAGGAGATCTGGTGCTGAGAAAGGTGGTAGGAACTGCCAAGAACCCATCATGGGGAAAGTTAGGACCCAATTGGGAAGGATCATACCGTATCACTTCAATAGCAAGAATAGGTGCCTATTTTTTGGAGGATCTATATGAAAATATCGTACCACATCCATGGAATATAAATAACTTGTGAAGGTATTACTATTAACGAAGAGCAATTATGCCTTTTTTATTTTCAATTGTTATGGATTGTACTTTAACATTCGTTTAAGTGTTAAACAGAACCTTAGTTATGTCTAGTTCCTCGGACCACATGCCTTGGGTAAATTAATGCTCTCCAATATTCGTTTAAATGTTAAACAGAATCTTGGTTATGTTTGGTTCCTCGGACCACATACCTTGGGTAAATTAAGGAGAAAATGGGTTTTTGTCCTTATTTTTTAAAATATCTAGCACAATGTCCTTGTTTTGAAACTATATAGTGAAATATTCCTGTTTTAAAACTCGATTTTCTTAAAATCAAGTTTCAATGTAAAACTCAAGTTCATGGAACTCAAGTACCGTTCAAGGAACTCGAGTTCCATAAATTTATTTATTTTTTTATTTTTTTTTTTTTTTTTTTTTTTTTTTTAAGTTTGATTGCCTGTAACTCGATTTTATACAAATCAAGTTTTACATTGAAACTTGATTTTGAGAAAATTGAGTTTCAAAATAGAGACATTCCTCTATATAGTTTCAAAACAGGGACATATCGCTAGATATTTTAAAAAATAAGGGCAAAAGCCCATTTTTTCTGGTATATTAATGTTCTCTAGTATTCGTTTAAGTGTTAAACAAAACCTTGATTATGCCTGGTTCCTCGGACCACATGCCTTGGGTAAATTAATGCTCTCCAGTATTTGTTTAAGTGTTAAATAGAACCTTGGTTATGCCTGGTTCCTCGGACCACATGCCTTGGGTAAATTAGTGCTCTCTAATATTCGTTTAAGTTTTAAACAAAACCTTGGTTATGTCTGGTTCCTCGGACCACATGCCTTGGGTAAATTAATGCTCTCCAGTATTCGTTTAAGTGTTAAACAGAACCTTAGCTATGCCTAGTTCCTCGGACCACATGCTTTGGGTAAATTAATGCTTTCCAGTATTCGTTTAAGTGTTAAATAGAACCTTGGTTATGGCTGGTTCCTCGGACCACATGTCTTGGGTAAATTAATGCTTTTTAATGCTCTAAGTGCTAAATAGAGTTTCAATTATGCCTGATTCCTTGGATCACCTACCCTGGGTAAACCAACACCTGATTTACCAGTAAAGGATGATAAAGACTCTTAATGCAGTGTCCTAGTTGAAGAAATCTCCATGAGCATCACTTAAAGCGTTAAAAAGTATGTCCACAAAATATCCTTTGCTAATAAGCCTAACTCCATAATGCATTGCTTCTCGGACTATAGGCCTTGGGTATAAAAGCACAATGTAACTTCTCCATGTTAAGCAGAACCTTGGTTGGATTCTACTCCTTGAATTGTCTACCCTGGCTTGATTGACATCAAGATCATTTTGATGACAAGTAACACCTTGTTGGAATTTAACCCCATGAAAGATCTGTCTCAGGTAGGTTAATGCTTAGGTTGCTTTGTATATTATACAGAGCCTTTCCTAAGTTAAACCCTCTTTATCACTTGCATTGTGTTTGCGACATTTGATATAACCTTGATTATGTTCTGTTTCCTGAGTAACTTACTTAGGGAAATTAATAAATAACATGAATACTTCTTTACCCAAGCATATGTTAAATAGAACTTAGGATCCTAAGAAGAGAAATATATGATATTAAGTACAAAAATGAAATGACAAAGGCTAGTAAGAGTTTTTCATTAGTTCAAACCACAAAAGATACATAACGCAAAGAAGGAAATTACAAAATACCTTCTATTTTCATAAATTAAAAAAAAAAAAAAAAAAGAAGGAAGCTAAGAGAAAATAACAAAGTTCCACTGATGTGGTCTTCAAGCCTTAGAAGTCTTCTGTGCCTCAATTTCAGTTGTGACTTGTACCTCGAGAGTTGGTGTGGGGGGCAAAAGAGACCATGCTGGTGGGTGGAGCATTTGTGGGAGGAACATCAGCTGGGGGAGGTGCCTTGGTTGCCCCTTCAATGCGTTGGGCAGCAACTGTGCTAGGTTTGGAAACAACCAACTCGGTTTGTTTGATCTTGGTAGGGATAGGAATGTTTGATTGCTGCTCACCTGGTTCAGCCTAGGCTGACACAATGGATTGGGGCTGTTGCTCACTGGGTTTGGCTTTAGCTAGAGCAGTAGTTTTGGGTTGCTGCTCGGTGGGCTTAGCTTTGGCAGGGGTAGTGGTTCTAGGCTTTGGGTGAGTGACCTCTGTGGAGCTCGTTGGGCTAAAGTAGAAGCGTTGACAAAGGACTAGAGAGTTGGGCGAGTTCTGATTGCCGGGGTGTAGAAGGCTCTTTTAGGATTCCTCAATTCTGAGTTAGGGTCCACCCCAACAGCATTCTGGGCTTCGACCCACGTCTGCAGGCAAAAGCTACGGCACACCACAGGGAGTTGGGACTTTAAGTGAGTCTCAGTCTCCTTCTGCCCTTGGTTGTACGCCGTTTGCTCAGCCTTCTCCATCTCTTTGTCCGTTAGAACGAGCTCCTTCCTCAGCTCTATGATGGTTGTCCAAGCAAGGGCGAGTTGCTTCTCAGCCTCCCTCAACTGCACCAACTGCCCCCTAGCTTGCCTCTCTGTGCTTTCTATGGAAGCCTCAGTGCTTTTTCTCACCTTATCACACTCAGCCAATTTTTGGAGGGTCTCCTTTAGCTTCTTATTCGTGGCTGCTTGGGCTTTCTGTGCGGCAAGGCATTTGGACTCCTCCTCCTTTGTGTCACGGAAGACCTGGTTCACCCATTCCTCCACTACATGTGCTACTTGGGTAGCCTGGGTGCAAACAATCCTCATTAAGGTTAGTAGGAAAATTTATGCAGAAGGGCCATTAAATAGAAATATAGGAGAGAAGTGTTACCATGGCTAGGTCCATCTTCACGGATAAGAATAGCTCGTGCTTCTTTAAGTTTTGAAACTCGTCCATATCCCTTAGAAGTAGAAGGGCTTGCTCCACGGTGTTGGCTATGTAGCCCGCTCTCCTACCATCAAAATCCCGGATGGAAGCGTCCTCTCGAGGGGGTGAGTCGTCCAAGGCAAAGGAAGGGTTCCAGATGGGAGCCTTAGACCTACGCTCAGAGGCAGTGCTGGAGCTCTCTATACCCTTTCTCTGTTGGGTGCGAGTCACCTTAACTACCTTAATTGGCTCCGATGGAGTTTCCTCTTGAACCTCTCCCTCCTCTACCACTCCTTTGCCACCTTTTCTATCCCTCTTTCGTTTTTTATCTGCTGGTTCTGTTTGGACGGGGGTTGGAAGGGTTGAAGTTGGAGGCCTTGGATTGACTTGGACCTCCGGCATTGTAGTCCCAGCGTGGGACTCCAATAGAGAGAGTAGGTCTAGGAGTCTTCTTCCTATTACCATACCTTCTGGTGCTTTGGAGTGTTCTTAGTCTTCGCTGATAAAAACTGTGGTGGACTGGGGGCTAAGTGTTTCCTCCTCAGATGCATTAGTGTCGTAAAAGACTTCAAAATCCTCATCTCTAACAGGATTTTCAGTATCCTCCTCCAAAGCGTGTTCTGATTCCATGTCCTCTCCTTCGTCTAAGGATGTAATCTCCTTTATGACAAGTTGAGACTTCACAGGGGCAGGGAGTTCGGCAAGCTCAAGGTCTGTAAAGGTCAGAGCTCGATTGTTTGTGTTCCTTCTAGTGGAGGTTTACTTATGAAACCTTCTACGGCCACGTCAACCAGTGCGAGTCTGGAGTCTCGGGCTTTGATTATGTGCTTGGATTGTTGAAAATGGTTTGATATAGGGGTGAAGCCAAGGATCACGTGAACCGCGCGAAGCTGGCCGTCCTTATGCAAGAAGATCTCGGATCTCAGGACCCTATTCAACAGCTCAAAATTTACCAAGCTTCGTCTCTTGGTGGTGGCTCTCTTCTTTGAAACAAAGAAATTAAAGCTTAGCATTAGTCAGCAAGTTAAGTAAACTCCAATCTGAGCAAGTAAAAAATAAACGAGCGTAAGTAAAACTGTTTATATTCTCCTAAATTAGTACTAATCTTTATTAAGTGCTCCTAAGCCATCACACCTGGAGTCCTATCCTTGGTAGGGTAGTGGAGACCGTCGTGCCACTCCCTTGACACAATGAGAAAGTTCTCGTCCATGCCTTTATTCATTTCGGGAAGACAGGAAATTAGCCTAACGATAGGAACTCTAGATTTTAACTAATAACCCCCCCCCCCCCCAATCAGTGCTTTTTTGGCAGCTATACACCCAATTTATGTCATGGTGGAGAGTTGTATACCCAATTTTTCATTTAGGGCGTCTACGCAACCTAGTATTCTAAATATATTGGGAGCGCACTAGGTCGGGCACAATCTAAAGAGATTTAAAAAGTCCTTAGTAACCCTACCCACAGGAATCCTTATACCTCCTTCAATGAAGGCAATCATAGGAATTACAACTACACCAATAGGCCTCCTCTCATGCCATTCGCCCTGGTTGCAGTATTGTATGGATACATTATGGGGAATCCCATAGTATCTTTTAAACTCCTCTCGATTTTGGGGAGTCTCAACTAGACTAAAAAACCTACCCATTTGGGGAAAAAGAAGAAATCAGCTAATGAGAAATAGTAAGGGAAGAACCCTGGTTAACAGAAATACGCACTTACGAGTTTAGGGAAGAAAAAGCTCCTCGGGCGAAGTTATCAAATGAAAGAAGCATGTTTGAGTTCTTTTCTGCTTCTAGGGAGATAAAATGGAGAGAGAAGCTTCACATCTCTCTCTATATAAATACTAGGAAAAGAGGGAGCAGTAATCTTCCCGCCCCTTCTGTTGGGAAATTATGAGTCATTCGATTAGGATCTCACCGTAGAATGTGGAAAACAGCGAGCCATCAGTTGCATTTATTACGAAGTTGAGAACTTCGAAGCGTCAGTAGCATGTCACAGCCAGTTGAAAAGACGTGCTCATGGGGAATCCTATTTACGAACATACACTCACTAGCGACTTTGTTGGCCAAAACCTCA
This sequence comes from Quercus aquifolioides, assembly GCA_019022515.1. Classification (NCBI taxonomy): domain Eukaryota; kingdom Viridiplantae; phylum Streptophyta; class Magnoliopsida; order Fagales; family Fagaceae; genus Quercus; species Quercus aquifolioides. The sequence goes on from CM032329.1 coordinate 27,850,743, forward strand.
TCTTTCCTGGTCGGGGGTGAAAAATGAGGTCCCAGGGGGCTATTGTGTGGATGAGGACCCTTAGCCTTAGGGACGAGCACTGGATAGCCACGAGCCGAGCACCCGTTGATCTAGGGGACGAGCAATAGCCATAGAAGGTACATAAAGTTAAAATATCACAGAGAGACTAAAGTAGACTTGGCACGGGTTACGAGTAGGGTGAAAGGAAAAGGGAGTGGAAGCTATCCCCTCCGCATTAAAAGTAGGACAACTACTCCTCTGGCCGCATTAATGAGAAAATGACCATGAACAGTGGTGGCACAGCTCAAATTGCAAGACGAAAGCTCACCTGTATGTTCTGGATGGGACAGAAGTCCTAGAAATATAATCTTAACCCTCCAAGTGTAAGGAAAGGATAATTGGTGGTGAAAGTATAAAAGGGAAAGGAAGATCCTAGAAGAGGGGGAGAGATTTTTGAAAAGGAGAGAAACCCAAAAAAAAAAAAAAAAAAAAAACTTATATCTATAAAAAAGATCTTCCTCATGGTGAACCAAGGATCCCTCTTTCTTAATATTTGAGTGTTTCTAGTCTTTTACTTGGCATTTCCTTTTCACTGTGATTAACTTTAGCTTATCAAGTAGTCAATATCCAACTCATTTCTCTAACAAATTCGTTGTGGTGGGCTCATTGGGCCATTGTCTAGTTGTTCTTGGGCCGTAGGTCCTTTTGTGCCCCTACATACCATATTCTAATTAGTTTGTTCCACATTAATTCAATAAACTAGTTATATTTCACTCAAAAAAAAAAAAAAATCTAGTTATATTAATTTGACTTAGGATTATAGCATATGATAAAAATGTCATCTTAGGATACTTTCAATTCAAGTTGTAAACTCTACGTCTTTAAAAGCTAGGGAGAATGAAATGCAAAACTTACCACTAAAGCACCAACCTTGTAAGTATTACTAGATTACCTCAACTGATATGTTACTTTGTGTTTGAGCAGACTTTTGATGCAGTTGTTGGAGATACTGCCATAATTGCCAATCGTAGTGAATATGCAGAATTCACGCAACCCTATTCTGACTCAGGTCTCCAGATGTTGACATATTTCAAGCCAAAAAGGGTAGAAAGAGCTTGGTTGTTCAAGAAGCCGTTCACCACCTTTATGTGGGTTTTTATAGGGGTCATTAATGTTTATAATGGATTTGTTGTATGGTTGATAGAGCGGAATCACAACCCAAATTTCAGGGGCAGTATATGGAACCAAATTGGAACCATGCTTACCTTAGCCTTCACAACGCTGTTTTTAATACAAGGTAACTATATTTAGTTTCTTTCTTCGTTTCTTAACTACTTGGATTAAATCATGAAGGATTCTTCAATCGATATTTATTATGAGAGTTTGTAACAAATTACACTTGTCATATCCCTTTTTAAAGATATCAACAAAAGTCTTTGAGGCTAAGAGTTTTGTAATTTAACTAATATCTCATAATATTTTTAATAGAGATATCTAAAGTTCAAATCACGCATCTCTTTCTGACTATTAAATTATCAAAAAACAAGAATCTTTGTGTTATGCATGCATGCAATGCAATGCATCTTAAACAAGTTAAATCATATAGGAGAATCCATAAATAGATTCTTCTTGTCCATGCTATGCAGTGCGTAGGATACCCCTTTTCATATGTGACATATTTTTTTATCTAACTGCATTAGCATAGGAACATGTGGAATACTATTGTTAGAATATAAGACCAACGGGCCTAAGTTGTATATACTCTCTTTACTTGGAGGTCACTCATATATATGTACAAATATATAAACCCAGAAAATTGTTGTTAGTGACTATTGTGTGTTTACTTGTAGGAGAGAAATTACGCAGCAACCTGTCCCGGATGACTATGGTTGTATGGCTATTTGTGGCGTTAGTTATCACACAAAGTTTCACGGCCAGTCTAACATCACTGCTCACCGTTCAACAACTTGATCAAACAACGATCGACATTGAGACACTTAAAAAGAGTGGAGCCAAAGTTGGGTGTGATGCGAATTCATTTGTTGGAAAATATTTGGAGGTGGTCTTAGGTTTTCAACCCAACAACATCAGGATAATAGGTTCGGGAGATTATTATCCACAGGCTCTTAAAAGTGGAGAGATTGCAGCAGCCTTTATTGAGGCCCCATATGTTAAAGTGTTTCTCGCTAAATATTGTGAAGGTTTCATCACTTCAGGACCAGCATTTAAAGTTGGAGGTTTTGGATTTGTGAGTATCCATTGACTCATTCACAGTTTAACCTTACCTTTTCAAATCATTATTCTAGATTGTGTTTTCGCATTTGATTTTTCTCAAGAAGATGTATTCTGTCGCGTTAGTTCGTGATTATTAAAGTTTTTTTAATTTTTATTTTATTTTTCTACGACATTATTTAGTTGAATATCACTAGAACTTTGCATTGAAGTAGCCACTAGAGGAGACATATAACTCTCTTTTAGAAAGACGGTTTTTTTTTTTCGTTCGTGTGAAAATATTAGAGGAATATGAAAATTATCCTCATACACTCATTTCTATCTACTATTTTGCACAATTATGCACTATACACATTTTATACAAAAATATCCACATTTTTAAAAGTTAAATTTTTTTTTTAAATGTCCACATTTTTAAACATAAAAAATTGATGTAAAACTATGATTGTAAAAGAGCGGATGTGAGGGTATTATTTTATTCAAAGGTACAATACTTTAACATTTCAAAGTTTTATTGATGTAGAGCCTAAAAAGATAATTTTCATTTCTCACTTCTCAGGCTTTCCCAAGGAGCTCCCCTTATCTACCTGATATTTCTGAAGCAGTTCTAAAATTATCTGAAAGTGGAAAATTGCGACAGCTTGAGGATTTTTTAACCTCTTCCTACAAGTGCTTAGCATCTAATTCTGACGATGATCGTGATAGTCTTGGACTGAATAGTTTCTGGGGTCTCTTTGTAATCACTGGAGGAATGTCCACCATGCTCTTTTGGCCTTTATTTTTCGTTATGTTCGTGAAAGATGGTATCGACCTTTAGGCCAAGCCCAAGCACAACAGCATCATGCCCCATCTGTCGATGAATTATGGATGTTTGCTCCTGAAATGGAAAACCAATAACAATCTTATCTGTAATAACCATGTATGTAAACCTGCTGGCAAAAGCACACATTGTACTAAGCTGCTAGTAACACTCTTTTTAATGTTAATAGTCTGTATCCTTTAGATTAGATATTAAATCCATTATGTGGATTTCATTAATTTGAATCTACACAGTTTGATTTAGATGAATAGTTAATGGCATGCCATACAATCAGATATTTAAGTGATAAGGAATAAAAAATAGTAACATTATAGTCTTAATCCGTCAGCGTATACTAAGGCTGACGGTTAGACATCGCCTTAGGCTTAACCCATCAGCGTACGTCAAGCTGACGGTTATACAGCCCCACATGCCTAACCCGTCAGCATACGTCAGACCGACGGTTATACAGCCTCACATGATGAACCCGTCAGCCTACACTTATGCTGACGGATTCATGTGACGAAGGATAACCCTAGAAGCTGACGAGAATGACACCCCTGTCCAGGCTGACGGATCATGAGGCCGACGGTTAAAGAAAATCCTTTTACTTGGACACCACGCCTAGTGATAGAATCCTATAAGGAAAGGGTTCCGCAATCTACGCTCACGTGAATCCCTATATGGAAAAGACTTCTACTCCAAGGAAGAGAGGTCAACCCTCTACTACTATAAAAGCCCCAATACCCTCACAAATCGAGGTACGCACAATTAACCCCTCTCTAGCACTCTAGAGTTGAGACAAGTCCTAACTTGACCTTCGGAGGGTATTTGGCCGGCACCACACCGGTGCTCTCTGTTAGGTCTTCTTCTTTTTGTTGTGCAGGTGTAGTTCCGAGCGCACAAGCATTGTGCAACTCACTGGTGAGATTTTCGGCATCATCATTAAGTATCCAAATTATTCATTCAAAATTCAAATTTAAATTCAAGTATTCAAACGCAACCTTAGAGATGAATCCAATATATCAATCACATACTTCTCTTGTTCCTTTTGATTAGGAATTGGAAATTTCAAATTCCATCAATCGGAATACTAGAGATGTTGTTGATGGGCGTGTGATAGAAGGCAAAGAGACGCAGGGAGAGGGCAATTGTCACGCCCCAAACCCCAAAGGGTCCAAAGCATGAGAAAGATATCTCAATAGTACCTGAGGATTTTTCCTTTTTGACAATTCAATCCAAAAAATCATATCAAATACCAACATCAAAAATTATTATAATAATTTCATTAAATATATCCCCAAAGTAAGTCAGAGGTCTATACAGTAATTACAAGGACCATTGGCCACACAAAAATAAAGGTCTGAAATAAATAATTACATATCATCGGCTTCTTCCATCAGTGAAATTAACGTCACAACCACTATAATATACACAAAAGAATGAGTCAAGCCTATTCTAAGATGTACATCATCTAATATCTCCATTACAAAAGTTCAACCTCCATCAGTAGTTAATCTAACTACTATTAGCCACCAAAAAGCTATCTCAAAAGATTGTTCACTACTCTGTAAAGTTTATAAAATAATGGAATAAGACAGAGCCCAGTAAGTAGCATAATTAATGGGGGTGAGAGAAATGCAAGTTTCATTTTCAATAATAATAATATGATATGACAAGAATGATTGAATAATGAAACACAAAGTTTCTCAAAGTAAATACCTTGAAACTATATACTAGAGTATGTGAGCATCAATAATATAATTTCCAAAACCATAATATCTAACATAAGGTAAATTATCACAAATATACCACACTACCACATAGACCGCTCAGGGGATCCACCCATTCACAACTGGCATGATATTGTCCTCTCTGGTATATAGTCTCTTGACCCCGTGGACAGTAACTTCACCCATACCCTCAAGGTTTTTCTCTTCCCCCATGGGTAGCAGAAAGAGTGCGTCAAATAGGATCTCTCTTGCATGTGGTCTCTTGGCCCCATGGGCAACAACCTCACCCACACACAATCAAGGAACATCTTCCCCCCATGGATAGCAGGGAAGAACACATCATCCAAAGTAAAAGGACATTAACCTGGATTTGATTTCGTTGTCAAAAAGACTACGAAAACCAAATCAGGTGATCACAGGGAAATCACAAATGGCATGGTGTTAAAACCACATAAAACTCACAGGTTACATTACTTTGAAACACATAGTTTATATCCAGGTAATTTCAGAAAAGTCTTAAATAATCTAACTTCTACAAAGTTTGTAAGGTTTTCAACTTCATTCTTGTCAAGAGATTTTCTATCAATTTCCCACATAACAAGACAAGATAAGCATCTTTAAATTTTCTAATATACCATAAAATCTATGATTTCCTTATCAAAGATGAAATAAAAGATGCTCATTTTTTCATATTAACAATTCATGCGTTTCCCTAAATGCAATACCACATATGATGCATTTTCATATATATAATCATATATATTAAGGTTACGACACAATAGTTTTTAGGAAAATATAGTCTCCATAGGTAGTTTTCAAAAGTGTGTCTAACCCAAAAACAACATTTATGCAACATGGTTATTTTGCCAGAAATCCCATTAAAAGCTATTTACCTCGCAACCGCAAAAGCCTAATTCTCCAAGCTCCAAGGAGATTAGCTAAAACCTAAACAATATCAAGTAAACCTATCACAATAAGCATAGAGCTGGAAATTGTATTTAGCTACAATTTAGAAATTGCCAAATAAGCACTTAATTAGGCAAGCCTAGTATTTAACCTCATCAATAATAAGATATTCCACTTCCAAAGTTTCTCAACAAATTGATTCACAAGGCATAAACTCCAATTTATAAAGTTAACCCATTTAATATCATCTCCAACATTATGACTAGGTTTCATAAAATTTACACTACATCATTAAGATACCCATGAAAGCAAAATCAAAATATCCTCCAAGACAAAAAATTTAGAACTTCAACTAACTCCAAATTACCTCAATGGCAATGGAAAAATTAGATTTACCAACCATCACATGTTATAACTCAAAACCCCTAAATTTTCTACCATACATAAACCTTAGGTAGTCATCATTAGCACAAACCATATACTCACTCATCAAATAATTCCACCAATACAAAACTCATACATAAAAACACATAGATATCACTTCCAATGCTCATAAATCACATGAGTATCATTATTAAAGCTTAGATAAAAATAACCTCAAGCAAAAGTGTAAAACCCACCAAAAATATTAGAAATTTTTACCTCAAAAAAAGGATGTGAAGGTGCTTATATCTTAAGAATTTTCCGGTGATCTTGCCGAAAAAATGATGGTGGAAATGGTAGTGGTGGTATGGAAGTACCGGTGGAGAGGATGAGAGTGATAGAGTTGAGAGTATGAAAAAAAAAAAAAAAAGAGTGAGCCAACCAAAGAGATAAAGAGATGATTGAAAATGAGTTGTGGGGAAGGGTGTTAGGTGGGGCATGTGGGAACTTAAAAAAATTTGATCTTTACTTTTTTTTCTTTTTTTCTTTTTTTTTTTTTTTGACTGACTAGGACGTTTCAACAATGGAGATAAAGATTCAAGAAGGATCAATCTCCTTTCTTACCATCATCATCCAAAGGTTGGTGGTGGTAGTGGTGGTCTCTTGCTGGCGGTTGGTGGTGGTGAGAGTGTTGTATATATAGGTATATACATAGATAGGTTGTAATAATTATGTTTGAGTTTAGAGAATATTGTTTTATAAAGTTGTTATAGTGATAATTCAAGTTCTGAAATTTTCTAAGTGAAAATTTGAAATTCAGCATTTTCGATCGGTCGAAATTTTGGATCGATCAATCAAAATGGTAAGAAAATATCCTAGAGCCTCTGGATGAATCGATCGCTATTTGATTTCTATTCGATCGATCAAAAAGAGCACTTAATCAATCAAAAGGAACTTTCGACCAATTGAAAGTCGTAAAACAGGATTTTCTGCAAAATTTTCTAGTAACTATTCTAAATGTTTGAAGAGGTATCAAGCTTTGTGAACGGTTTTATGAAACATTTTGACTTTTCATACGTGCCTTTTGATAAAATATAACCCTAAGGGTATAAATAAAAGTTTATGTTCACTTAAAAAAATAGTAAGTTTAAGAAAAAACACATGAAATCTTGTGGTTATTCTCCAGAATTACTATCTGTAGAACCTAACATCTTGGTTGTATTCTGAGGACAAATTTGTGATAATCCTTTAGCAACAATAGTGTGGAGGCAAATATTGTCTAAGGAAAACGAAATTGTGTCTCCAAGTTATCTATTCTCTGTTTATCTTTTGTATTAATCTTATTCTTCCATTATTACTTTGTGTAATATCCCCAACAGGGAGGAATATGGGTTGATTTTTCTTTTTCTTTTATTTTAGGATAATGAAATAAAATAGCAAATATTTAGGCATTAATGGACCGGTGGCATATTTTGATTTGTGGAGCATAGTGTGGTACAATGAGAGTGGGATAAAATATTTTCGTTAAAAGGCTCTTAGACTTAATTTTCCTAATTTAATCTCTAATTTCTTTTTCTTTCTTTTTTTTGAACTTTCAATTTTTTTATATAATGAGAAGTAGGAATGACAACAAGGTAGGTACGAGTGAGTTTCTTATTCCCTACCCCCACCCCTTCCCCACCCACACTTCGAGGTGGTTTTTTTTCCCCACCGCTGAACTAGAGGGTACCCGCAACCTTAGGTACCTATCCCACCCTATCCCACTCAAATTTTTATTTTGTAAATTATTAAAATTTGATTTAAAATATATTATACGTTAACTAAAACTCATAAAAGATTAAAAATCAAATTATAACATTACAAAACCTTCGAAAAGTATAACAATACAACCATTCAAGCATTACAAACTTTAAAACAAAAAATAATAATAATAATAGTACAAAATTTTTAAATAATAAATAATTTAAATATTAATTAAATATAAAAATATAAATTCAATAGTACAACAGTAAAGTATATCATAATTTTAAGATTAAAGGCTAAAATATATATATATATATATATACCTTATAAAAAAAACTTATAATAAATATTTTCTTTAATATATAAATATAAACGGGGCAAGTATGGAACTGGTTCCCCAATACCTTCCCCAACCCTAAACTCGCTTCAGGAGAAGAAGTTAACCCCCATCCCCACCCTTTTAGGAGGCAAAGTGGGTGGGTACTAGGGGCGTGTATGGGTCGTTGGATTGGGTTGAAGAGTTTTTTCAACCCAACCCAACCCAACCCACTTGGATTGGGTTGGGTCAAGTTGGACCTATGGGTTGGATAGTTTTTTTTTTTTTTTTAATTACTATTATTATTATTAAATTGAGCATTAGAACAATACCACTACAAATAAGAACAAATTTATAGCCAAATAATCATGAGCATAACACCAAACAAACACAAACTATATGAGAAAAACTTAGAGTTTGGGTTTTATTTAGGAAGAGAGGCAAAAAAGTAATTAACAAAATTATATAATATATTTTTTAAATTTTAAAAATATATTAACTATTGGTGGGTTGGGTCGGGTTATGCGAATTTGTAAATCTTATGACCCGAACCCAATCTGACCTACGGGTTGGATTGGGTTGAAGAGTTTTTTCAACCCAGCCCAACCTATCATAGGGGTCCAACCCAACCCAACCCACTTGGATTGAGTTGGATCAGGTTGGACCCATGGGTTAGATAATTTTTTTTTTTAATTACTATTATTATTAAATTGAGCATTAGAACAATATCACCACAAATAAGAACAAATTTATAACCAAATAATCATGAGCATAACACCAAACAAACACAAACTATATGAGAAGAACTTTGGGTTTGAGTTTTATTTAGGAAGAGGGGTAAAAAAATAATTAACAAAATTATATAATATATTTTAAAAATATATTAACTATTGGTGGGTCAGGTCGGATTAGGTGGATTTGTAAATCTTATGACCCGAACCCAACTCAGCCCACTGTAAAAAAATAAATAAATAAATAAAATAAAAAAATTCATGACCCAACCAAACCTACCAACCCTTCAAAACTGACCCAATAAAGTGGGTTGGATTGGGCCGGGTCAATTTTGGCTAGTGGGCAAATTTGCTGCACACCCCTAGTGGGTATCCATGGGACGAGTTTAAATTGTCATTTCTAATCATAAGTTATAAAAATTAAAGAAGTTGGTTTACAACTTAACCAACTGAATAGACTAGCCTAATGTGATTAATAAAATCATAATTTTAAGCTTATTCAAACACGAGCTAAAATTATCTTTTTTATTTTATTTTTTGTGGGTTTTGAATGATGAAATAAGGTTGAGGATGTTGTAGACTCAATGGTAAATGTTTTTAAAAGTGCATATTAGGAGATAAGCTTAACGAGTTCAATCTTTACTAGGAGTTTCTTGGGATTACTTGATATAGATTCTAACAGGCAGAGTCATGTATCCTAGGTTTACTCGTCAGAAATGGGTCCAAAAGATCTTGCCTTAGTAATTAGGTTTCAAACTTTTCCATCATTAAAAATAAATAAATAAAGGAAGAAGATAAGGTATACGGTTGAAGACATACAAACAAATTACAACGGCTCATAAAGTCCCATTCTTTCATTCAGGCTACTCAGTTTCACTTAGGTCAATAGTAATAGAAATAGAGAGGTTCACCTGCTAGTCAAATGAGCTTCAGTATGTTAACAATGTAAATGGCTTAATTTGGCCAAGATCCTATATATCTAGAAAGGATTACTATAGCCAGGAATAGCAAAGGCTAACCTCTCGTTTCCCTTATATTGAAGGAATTACTTTTAGCAAAGAAACGAACAATGGTTAGAGAGAGCAACACAGGTACGTGGGTCATTTTGAATTTGAAGGCTTTGCTCTTTGGGTTGGATATTACGCAAATACATGCATGTCCAAAATTTATCACATGTATGTATTATGTTGGGTTATTGCACTTGAACAGTGGACCCAAACCATGCCCATTTAAGTTTTATACTAATATAGTGTTAGGGAGATCGGGGTTGTCGTGGAATTTAATTAATAGGGTGTGCACACCTTATTCAATAGTCACGGAATCACGGTTTTGGATCCATTTCATGGGATATATGCCCTTAGCTCAGTTTAGCTGTCATTTTATGCCTATCGAGATTTTACTTTTGGGCTCTTGATCTCAGGCAGTGTTCCTCATTATGACTCATTTCTTTTTGGGGAATTTATGCAAGATGAATAGTAGAAGAATTATATGCACAGGTTTATAGGAAGTCAGGCCTCTGTACTTCACCATGCTATGTTTCTACAATCTCGAGTGAATGAAAGATGACAAATCATCATAATCAAGTGATTCTATGCTTTAATTTTCTTTAATTTATGCATTAAACTATAGTCCTTAGTATGAAATCGTTTTTAAAAAAAATTGTCTAACAATAATTGTTCTGTTATCAAACTGTTTTCCTAATGCATATGTTAACTCAATGATTAGGAATTTTTCATGTATGGGGAAGGTACTGAACCTAAGATCGAATCCCACACCAAGGCCTGCTCACCTCCTAGACCTAGGGTCTCCGAATAAAAATAAAATTTTTTTTAAAAAAAAGTCTCATAATACACTTATATAATAGCCTAAAAGAAAATATTTTTCACAATTACTTACATTTTCTTTTTGGAAAAGTGTTTGTAGGGGCTGGATCTGAGCGGTTCTACTGCTGGAAGAGTGGACCCAGATCCAACTGGCCCAATACAATAAATTTATAAAAGATGGGTTTAAGAACTAGGCCTTAGTGAGGATTGCAACAAATGAGCATGGCAGTGAATGGGTTGAATTACAAGAATATAAGCTAAAACATGAAATTCTGCTCCTCGGCACTCTCCTGAGGAACGAATAATTCTTATTATTTTTTCAATGCCTGGTTACAAAGGTTTCTCAGATGATACGAGTCACTATGGTGTTTTCTGCTTCTTCTTGCCTCCCCCTTTACAGAGGGATTTCTTACATTATATATCCTCTTTCATTTGATCTTGGTCATCCATTTGTTGATCAAGCAGGTCGCTACTTGAGTGTCTGTCCCATCAGCCACCTTCCCATTCTTTCTGTGGGTTGCAGCAACCAAGGCTGCATTGTTTAGGGGTCATTTCCTCATTAATGCGGCCAGAACGTTAGTTGTGGGCATTTAATGTGAAGGTGACAGTTTATCCTGAAATTGTTCCTCCACCATGTTTCCATAGCTGACACTTTGTACTTGCTTTTTCTCCTGGGATGCTCCGGGAGGCTACTTTTGATGGCCTGCTACTTCTTCCTCCCGCGGTCTTGATTGGCAATGTCCTTGGGCAACTTGGACTTTCTTACTTCGTCCTCGAGCATCTCTCCCTCCTCGGCATGGGCCTTGGGCTTGGTATAAAGTGGGCTGGGGTGGCCAGATTCTTTAGGCCCCACAGTGTTTATATCTTACTAAAATTGGAAAAAAAAAATCCATATGCATTTTTTTTCTTGGTGTTTTCAATAGAGATTCCTAGAATTCAAATCTCATCATCCCTAACAATAAGATTATAAAAAAATAATTCAAAGATTTAAAAAAAAAAAACTTTTATCATTTGCCAAAAAATATATGTTTCCATCTACCCATCAAAAGTCTCTTCTTCCTCTCTCCATCTAAAAAACTTCACTCTTATAACTATTGACCAATTAACCACATATGCTCTCTCTCTCTCTCTCTCTCTCTCTCTAAATTTATGGATAATTAATCATCATCAAACAATTTTATTTTCTCTCTTATTCTTAAAGTTATTCTCCTAAGTCATATTTAAAATAAAAATAATGTTTTTTTAATATACACTTTATATATTGCTTTCCAATTGGTTGTTTTTGTTTAATTGTTACTTCATCAATCTTACATAAATGATGTGGATAATTATATTATAAATCTCATTTTATGGCCAAGAGGCTTGTAATTTTAGTCTTAAAAAGAAAATATTTAAAAAAAAAAAAAAAAAACTTTGTAGATTAGCAACATTGCCTTCTCCTTCTTTTGAGGAAAACTAGGGTTCAAATTATCAAAAAAAAATTAAAATTTTTTGAATTGAATTTGGTCTTTGTGTATTAAGGCTAAGGTTATTGAATGATTCTAATGTTCTATAAAAATATTATAGTATATTTGATCGATCAAATTCTAGTATTAAGGACATTAATGTGTGGATTAGGACATTTTTTATATATAAAAAAAATACTCTCTATTTATTTAAACAAAAATATTAACAGATAGTGTAAAACATTCATTACGAAAAGATAATGGGCCAAAGGCCTTGTAGCTAAATTGGTACCTCCCCATACACAGAGTGCTTGGGGGTCTAGGGAGAAATGGTTCGAGCTACGGGGTTAGCAGCATGTTATAATTATCTCTCAAAAAAAAGATAATAGGATATCGTTCTATATTCAAAAGTAAAGAGGAGATCTTGCAACTGTCATCATCCTATATTCAAAGGCATGTATTTCTACATAATTTTAATGACAATATCCATTAAATTTTCTTCCACATAATGAAGTTTTCAAAATTAAAATTGATAAAATCACTTTTTCTTCTTTAAGTTTAGGATAGATGCAACATCTCTACTTTTTTAAAAACAAGATCAAAAACACATTAATATCCTTAATACCCTCAGATAATAAACACATCACATGGAAAAGTTAACGAGAAATGGCTTTTATTGTTCATGATGTGTTTGTTATTGGAAGGAATTAAGGATATTTTCTATTAAAATTTTGAATTTTTATTAATTTCTTCACGTTTAGAATTTTTTTTTTTTTTTTTTTTTTTGGGTGAAGTTCTTCACGTTTAGAATTGATCTTTTGTCCATCCAAAATAAAAGATTCAGGACCCATATTTTATGAAATTCACTGTTTGGTGTGCAATTGGCATGAATTATTTTTACTAACTTATTTTACTATTTAGCTTATTTTTGTTACTATTTATGAATCTCACTGCACTTTTTTATATTATTTATAAATTTCATTGTACTGTTTCAATTAACTTTTATTTTTATCTATAATATTTTTAATAAAAAATTTTAATTTTAATAAAATAAGCGAATTTCTACTCAATATTTAATATTCACGTTCACAAATGGATCTTTACATTTTTTTTTCAAGAAAAGAAAATTCATAATCAATATGATGAATAAAGTTTATCATACAACCAAGAAAAACACTGGAAAAAGTACAATAGATCTGACCTGAAAGTACCCAACACCACTCTGACAAACCCTTCCTTTCATACATCCCAACACAAAGTTACAAACCCACTAACATTTGCCTTCCAAGATTAATATATTGGAAACAAGAAAAAAATATAAAAAGAATTTTTATGAGCTATAAAATACTAAAAAGAATCATCACAACACCCTACCTAATCAGTTGAAAGCAATACAAGGCTCAAATTGTTTTTTTTTTTTTTTTAATTCTGCCTGGCTCAAAACCACAGATGCACATGTTCTTTCCTGCAATCCAATCATTCAACCTTTGAGTGGTCCCATTCTTAAAGGTAAACACATCACGTGAGAGCGCTCAGGTTAGCCACAGAGAGCACCAAACCAAAGTCCTCCCCACCCAGAACGTGACTGATTCCCAATAACACTTCCTTTGTCATTCTCTAATGAAAATTAGCTAACATTTTGATGGGTCACATGCAACATATTAAAGCACCCCTAGAAAAATCAAGCTGATTTTTTTGTACTTGGACTTTCTACTTGGAGTCTGTGGGAGAGAGAGAGAGAGTCAAACATGGAGAAGCTGTTCTTTATCGATTGAAGCCTTGGCATCAGAGTGTGGTTGTGATTGTGGTGCACCATTTTCCATCTTCTTGAGGTTCTGTTGGTGATAGACATGCCTCAATCTCTCTATTTCCCTCTTTAGTGCTTCTTGATGAGCTGCATTGTTTTGCAAAATACAATATATTTGGTTAAAGCCCATTCCAAGGTTTTCTGACAATGGCATACGTTTTGCACGGTTACGCATGCATAACTTTATGCTAAAACTAATTTTGTTGACCCTCCAATCACTTTCATTCCCCTCTTAAGGTTGTATGAAATCTAGACATGCAATTTTCAAGAAAACACTATATGGTCATTTAAGAAAGATTTCATATTTGATCCATTGGCCACGGATACAGAGGTGACCAAGAATTTGACGCTAAGAAAGATTTCATTGTTGGTTAAGTTCTAGTTGAATGATTTGCTTAGTTTGCAATCAAATGTCACCAAAATGTTCCCCTCATCCAAAGAATGAGAGAACATTTTTTTTTTTTCTGTTTTCTTTTTTTTATATTCATACAATCATGATAAATAACTTTTTCTTTTTTCTTTTTTTTTGATAACAGTCATGATAAATAAGTTGCAAATTGAGATTTGCTACTTCTCTATGATGACATTATGAGATTTAATAGGTCCTTGGACCATTTTTTAGAGTGTAAACTGAGAGGCCCACCTACTCTTTGGTTATATTTTCTTACAAATCTTGTTAATTCAACCCGGGCATGTATTAAAGAAATGTTTGCATGTTTCATGGACAAGGAATCTTTCAATAATGAATTCCACAGCTAAAAGAAAAAGTCATGCATGATACCCTGTCCTATACTCCTATCATAGTCCTACGAAATCAGTCGAAGAGTATATTTTCTCCAGTTTATTGGACTTAAAAAATAGATAAATAAAACAGAACAAAAGTACAACTGTACTTAAAATGTTAAAAAATAAAAAGTTATTCATAAATCAAGTAAACTATGGTAAATGGATAATTGAACAGATTCTATCCAAATGAACCTGTCAATTCTTGAAAATCTTAGACACGATCCTGGATGTCATACAGAATATATTCTTTGGGGGTGAAAAAAAAAATGCAACCAGAAACAACTTGGACTGAGCATCACATCCTATTCACTGCGTGGTGGTGAAATATGTTCTAACAAGTAAACACTATTCATTCAACTATGAACATGTTATTGGAAAATAAATCTTTGTTAATTGGATAATTAAGGGCTAATTACCATCTTTAAAAATCTTATCTTGCGCAAGGGCTGCGATTCTTTGCTTAAGAGCACTGTTATCAACATTTAGAAGCAAGCGTTGATGGTCTAAAAACGCAACCCGTGGTGACAGCACCGAAACCTCAGCCTTCAAACAAAAATGTGAACATTTTAAAGCATGCAATAACAACAATTACAACTCTTGCAGAAAATCCATAGATAAAAACACATACTTGTAATGAGGTGACACTACGTTCAAGCTCTGATATGTATTGTAGCTTCCTCACCCTTGATCTTTGCGCAGATTGTCTGTTTGCCAAGATTCTAATCCAAACCCAAAAAAAAATAATAAACAAATATTAATTAATCAGCGCAAGTTTTTGGCAACATTGTTGTTTCTTGCTACATAATTGTAAACCGTAATGTAAACCAATATAAGACGTGGGATTTACTTCTCATCATATATATTAAAGCATAAATTATATATATATTAATATCTCATTTGATGCTAATCAGAAATTAATTAAAATTGTATTCTACTCATGCCAAGAACTGGAAAGAAAGAAAAATGAAAAGGAAGAGATTCATATTTCATCATTCATATATAAAGTTTTTATTTTGTAGACGCATTATGTTGTTAAAAAAGTGATTCATTTTGCCAAGAATTATAACTATGGTCTATGGAATTATAAAAGAAGAAAAAATAGCAATTCTTTTTTTTTTGTCAATTATTGACATATTCAACGACACCCTCTTAGAAAAAAAATGTTAATGCATGATTACCTTTTGACCCTTTTAGGATCAGTTATCCTATCGTTGGACGAGTTTGGCATCATGTTAGGTGGAGTTTGTGAGTCTGAATTGCATTGGCTTTCAACCTCCTCGGATTCATTCTTTAGTTGCTGTTGCTGCTTCAACTGATGATCTTGTGCTGGTGCTTCTTTCTCGTCATTAATGCTGTTATGATCAGATGGTGTGGAGGGGTTCGAGGACGACACAGTAGGGGCCACAGCAGTGGATATTTCGTCAGTGAACATGGACAAGAATTGCTCATCATCAAACCTATCAAACTCATTGCTTGCAGCCCCAGAGCCAGGTGGTGCATTCGAGCCGCGACATTCATCTAGCATTGGCACCTCTAGGAAGGTTATCGAGTCACTAACGGATCTCCGGTGAGATCCCCGCCTCGACGACGAGAAGTCTAGGAACTCATCCACCCAAGAAGGGTTTTGGGTGGTGGCATTGGTGGGGTTGGAATTGGTGGTGGTGATATTTGGTGTCATACTCCCAATTGAAGGTATTCTTTGGTGAGAGAAGTCATGCCAATTTGGTGAAAGGTTTGGGATTTTGGGAGGCAATTGTGCCATAACACAATGATGTAAGGAAAAGAAAGAATTAACTCAACCCCAACAAACCCACCAAACCAAATTGAATGACAATTAATCTACAACAAAGCTTCTTGTATAATAAACTCAATCAAACACACACACACACAATGTTGAAACTTGAAAAGTAAAACCAAAATGACAATCTCTTTTCACAAACCAAATGCCTCAAACATACGCAAAAGCAAACTAGAGAATGTTTAGAAGAAGAAAGAAAAACCACATGAACGACAACAACTACTGCTGCAACAACAACAATAACATATCATTCATTATAAGAGGAGGGGTTTAAAGCTTTTTCTTACACAGCTCCTTTTCAAAATCCCAATAAATGTTATATGCAATGTGTGTGTGTGTGTTTGGGCAGTGGGGTCACATGGGGAGGATTGGACAGCTATGTACAGCTGGGAGGAGGTTGGGACTCAACGGTATTACTGGAAAGTCGCCAGTAGTTTAATAACTAGCGGAATCAGCCACCACGTGCCTTTGTGACCGCCTCTTTAGTGGGAGAGAGAGGGCTTATTATAGTCTCATTATTATTATATACATCCAAAAAAAAAACATTCCCATGCTTCTCTTACCACTTTATCAAAACCCTTTTCAAGTTTGCATTACTAATCTACAGCCGTTGGATTGGAATTTTTGATCATTTTGAAACATCTCCATCAAACACTCACATGGGTCAAGATTTATTTGCTACTTATAGCCTCCTAATCTTTCTACAATTTATCTAGAAACTGAGGGGATGAGATTTTTTTTTTTTTTTTTGGGGGGTAATTTTTGAGTCTTTGGTTGCAAGGGAATATGAGAAAATAGTATTTGAATTAGTGATCTTTGCTTAATCAAACACGGTTCCTAACTTATTGTAAGTTAGTAAACGGATATTGAAGATTTTTCGGAAATATATATTTGAATAGGACATAAAGGATAAAAATGATGAGTAATGCTACACGCACAAACTATTTTACAACATTTTTACATACTGTTGATGTATCCAACTTCTTATTAGTTTTCATGTAGGTCCATTATTAACATCACTACCAATAATTACTCACCATATCAATAATTTGTAAAAAAAATTGTAAAAAAATCTGTATCTCTAACATTATTCAAAAATGATTCATGTGACTCCGATTTATAAGACAAGTGAGTTCTTAACTAATTGTAATATATTTTAGGGAAGTTAGGGAACAATTATTGAAGATTTGTCCGAAATATATATTTGAATGAGTAATGCTAGGATCACATAAAATAGTGAGTTGTGAGTGGTAGAATGTGTCTTCACATGGACCCATCATCACATCTCTACTACTCATAACTCGCCATACAGCAAGTTTTGGAAAAAGTTGTGTCATTTTATATGGTTCTAGTATTACTCTATTTGAATAGGACATAAAAGATAAAAATGATACATGTAACTCCACTTAATAAGACATGATTCTTGACTAATTGCAATATATTTTAGGGAAGTTAGGAAATTGTTATTGAAGATTTGTCTGAAATATATATTTGAATAAAGACATAAAAGGATAAATATAATTTATGTAACTGATTCAAGTGATAGTTTTCAAAAAGTGATAGTTTATTTGTTTGGAGTTTGGCTTATCTCTAGTACTTTTTTAACTGAAATTTTCTTCTATTTTAATAAAAAACTGTCACATCATCCACTAACTAAATAAAATGTGGAGATTACAACCCACTATCACTTGTCATTGTATATTTAAAACAAAATGACATATCTAGTTAAAAAATTATTGGAGGTAAGCCAAACTCATTTGTTTGTTTTCTTCTTCTTTTTTCAAATTTTATCGATCATCTGATCTTAATAGCTTGGTAAAATAGATTAGAATTATAAAATTTAGAGAATTTGGTTCTAAATAGATAGATTTTATGATGAAATAAATATTATGTAAATGATTGTTAAGTGGTAGCTAGATTTAAAGTCTCTTTTATTAATTGAGTTTCTTGACAAGCTTCAATGATGGATGTAAAAATTTAATGACTCAACTGATACTTAGCACTCTAGATCATCAATAGATTCAATACTACTTAACCAAAACCTCACATTAATAAAAACAAGAAATTCAACAATTAAAACAATACTCTAATTAACCCACACTAGTTTCACTTAATAAAACGTAGCAATGATTACACAAATTAACTTTGATGTGGTAGATATGGATGGGAGGATGAGTAGGAATAGTTGTACGTGGGATAAGATTTGGGGAGTGAGCTGTAAGAGAAAGGGGAAGGAGCTAGGATTATAAATATGTCATGCTCCCATGTGAATTGTTTGCACGCCCGATCTAAGGCTTTCTTTGCTTTGTCCCCAAACCATACCCACATGTAGGGCATATTTATGTCCTTAATTTTATCTCTATGTTTCTACTTTCTACGTATCTTCCTTCTTCTATCTCATCCCTCCGGAATTTTTTTTTTTTTTTATTATTATTTTTTTTATTCAAGTTTTTGCCGCACTAATCATTATTAGACAAATGTTTATAATATATTTGCCGCCTTCCATCTAAAGGCAAATGCCTGGCAATGAAGCATCTTCGTGTGGGTGTGTGTTGTTCAAAATTAAATTCAAGTACTTCTCTCTCTCTCTCTCTCTCTCTCTCTCTGAGAGTAAATAATTTTTAAGAATTACACTTTTCTTGAGTAAAGCATGTGAATAATGAAATTTTGTGCTTAGTTGTGTAATTATGATATTGCAAGGATTAACAGTCACCACCAACACCCCCCCCCCCCCCCCCCCTTCTCCCTCTCTCCTTTTAGCCTATTGGTAGTTGTGTAACAAATAGTCTTCTACCATCTGTCACCATAAAATATTTAAAGGTTCGTTCCTTTAATTTCTAATTTGCTCTATCGAACAAATGAACTAGGCTTTGTGCGGCATAATTTGATTCATCCATATAAGCAAGGTTCTATGAATCTGCTAGTCTGTCTTCAGCAAATTCCTCTTCTTACATGAATCATGAAAATGCCAAAAAAAAATTAAAAATTATGATTCATTTTGCCCAATTCAAATTCAACTCATGTTTAGAACCAAATGAATTGATTTTTTGATCTATAAATTTAATTGTCATTAGAAAAAGATAACACTATTTGTGTTTATTAACCAGTACAATTATTTGTTTAAATTTAACTAAGAAACTTAATGTAAAGCACTTAAATTATTGTATCTAAGTTTTGCCATAAACTTAACGTAGCCAGTGTTATCATAGTACTTGTCTTAATCACAAGGAATGTTGGAACAAACTTCTCACACATAAGTAATGCTCTGCATATTATATCAACACCATGTTTATGCTCCCACTTTCATTAGCATGTTATCGTGTGTTGAGGCCCATTTTGGCAAAAAAGAAAAGAAATGGTCCAATGGTAAGAAGAAGCCCAACAATATAGCAAGGGGTGAAAAAAGAAGAATTAGAAAAGTAAGAAAAACCATTAGGCCCGAATAGCAGGAACGATGGTACACAAGCCCACAAAATAGTAAAATGACCCCAAAGAAATCAAATGGGCCCAAGGAAGCCCCAAAAAATGAAGTAGTAAGCCCATGAGAATCGTAAGAAGTAGAAAGCAAGCAAAGATAGGCCAGAGGAGCTCAAAGAAAGGAATTAGTAAATGGGGTTGGTTTAAAGGCCAATAAACCCAAAAATAAAGGATATGGGAATTGGGCCAGGGAAGTCCAAAAGGTTTAGCAAAAGTCCATGGGAATGTAAGAAGTAGGAAAGAATATGATGGGCCAAGGATGCCCCAAGAAATGAAATGGGCCGAGAATGCCCAAAAGAATGAAATTGGTCGAGGATGCCCAAAAGGAATAGAATAGGCCGAGGGAGCCCAAGATGATGTGAGAATTAACCAGCAGAAATACTGGGTAACGTAAATTGAGGGAAGAAATAATACATGGCAGGCTCAGAGGAAGGCCATCAAACGAAAGTTAAACAATGTCATGGCAGGAACAATGCAGTGGCATGGCAGGAGTATCAATCAGCCCACAAACCAAGGGTGAAAAGAGATAAGGGCCAAATTGAAAGAAGCAAAGGCCCACATCCACACAATACCCAACCCAAAGAAGAAACAAGATGAGAAGAATGAAGACCCAATGACTCACCCACGCCAGAAAAGGTTAAGCAAGTGGCAGAACACACAGCAATACCAGACAAACCCACAGGCAATAGCAAAGGCGTGAACACCAGACAAGCAATGGACTTACATGGGAGTGGAGCACGCACAAGACTCAAGCACCACCAACCTATACCCAACCAATACAGGGGCGGTGGGCCATGGGTCAGAGGTAAGAGAGGGTGTGGTCTGACAGTAAGGAGAAGGGAGAAGCCTATTCTGGGGTTCCTGCTCAAGCTCTTTTAGGAGAAATGTCCTGCTGGGATGACATACCACCCAAAATGGGCAAAGATGAGCTGGAGTCACTAAGTGCATGCTATAGGAGTTAGTATGAGAGAATGTCTGGCCCTTATCCGGATGGGAATGCCATGGATAGCAAAAAAATAAAACAAAATTCCATTCATCTGGGAACAGAACGTGGCGTAGCCAGTACAGGGTAGTGATGGTGGCTAGGCAGCTAGCAGACCAGTGGGTAGTCCAGGATAGACACCCACAACAGGCCAAAAGTGGTTGAGGGGTAAAACGGTAAATCTAACTATGACAGATAGTATAAAAAGGCCTTAGCCGTGCACAATGAAACAACAAGAAGGAAGGACGGCAAGAAACATAGGAACAAAGAGAGAAACAGAAAGCAAAAGAAAAACAGAGAGAAAAAACAAAAAAAAAAGAGAATAAGAGAGTAGTGAGGAAACGAGAGTGTGAGGAGTGATAGAGCATACACCAATAGGCTACTTACTTTTCTCCCTCTCAATAGCCCACTCTCTAGTAAGCTAAGAGTTTGAGATTAAGCCATTTAGGCCCATTTTCCAAAGTAGGCAATTTATGTGGCAGAATCTCCCTGTGAGGTTACCTACATTGGAAATTCGTTCCCTTTTTGGAATTAAATCTGCCAAAGGGCCAAGTTTAGTAAATTATCCCCCTTTCTTCTTTTATCATAGTTGTTCAAGTACTAACGTTGTTCTTCTATTGCTTATTCATTCCTGCCATACTCATATTATTGTTTACTTTTCCTGTTGAAAAATCGTTTAAACATTATCTTTGGTACTTTAGTTAGAATATTTTAACTATCCTGCTGTATTATGTTTCTCTTGCCATAATGTTTTTGTAATAGTATTCCTTGTCGTGGGCACGTGACTAAGATCTTTGCCAAGGGTCTTAGCTTGTGTACAAGCTGGCTTAAGGTGAGCTTCAATTGAGCTAGTCCCGACTCTCCTACCCCAGAATCATTGGGCCATAGTACGGCAGGTGCAGTCCAGCCTAGGATACAAAAAAAGGCCCACCACATCGTGTTGTTGGCCGACTCTTGCATAACAATTGGCTTGGCAAGATCTTATAGTGAGTTTGGCCTCTAACCTTAAAATCCTAGAGTAATTGGAATCCGTAGGTTTGGTTTCGACATGTTGTAGATGTATAGGCCCTAAAAGCATTGTTATTAATCCTAGACTAGCCCAACCGGTCAAACTAAAAACCCAGTGACCCGGCATCGAGACTAGTTTGGGTGTTTAAATGGACTATTTCTTCATAAGACACAGTTAAACCCAGTCAAACTTGATGGGTTTGTAGTGACCTATGGAACCCAAATGAGTTTTTATTACCCAGCTAAGTTTGTGAAATTTGTAAAATTACATTTATATGTTCACTTTATTGATTTTTTTTTTTTTTATTGTTTGATGTGTTATAACATGGTAATTTAAAAATGAAAAAACCTGAAAAATTCAATAACAACAAAAATGCAATTCCCTATATGTTTGCCTACCTTCAAAACTCTCATTCTATCAAAAGATTATTCTATTACTATGAAACCTTGATTTTGAATTATAATGGCTAGTTTAATTTAGTTATATGACTATTTTTTAAATTTTACATATTTATGTTATGATTTTTCAAACTTATTTTTATATATATTTATTTTAAAAAAAATTATTTGACATTGCGGTGTTTAACCAATGACCCACTAATTGAACCGATGACTTGACTCTCTGAGTTGGGCTTAATAACTATGCCTCAAAGCAATATAATTTCTTGTGTTGCAATGTCTCGAGTTTGGTTCATTATGATGTTCATCCAATATTGTGTATTAATGAAATGAACCAAGTTCAAGCTCAAACTTGGAAGCTCAATTTCTATATGAACTAAGTTTGAAATTTGAATAAAGCAATGCTCGTAGATATGCTCGGAAACACTATGATACTGTCTATAATTATAAAAACTATTACTATTGAATTATAAACAAATTACTTATGGCTATGAAGTAAGAAAGGTAAAAAGTAATATTACAGACCATTTTTTTCACAACAATTAAGTTGACAGTTTTTACCGATTCTCACACAACAATTTGTCACCCTGACAATTGATTTTTTTTTTTTTTTTTTTTCTCTGGACTTATTGTGAATGAAACTTGAACACCATAGTGTTCAACATTTCGGCTTAGCTCCTCTCGTGACTCGTGTACAGTCCCATATGTGCAAACATTGACAATATAATTACACCCAACCCACCAAAATGTCCTACTGCCTTATTACAGAAATCTGCAATTGATTCTAGTTTGAGACCTTAGCCAGTTAGCCGTCTTAAGCTTACCATATATTAACCAAACCTGGAAACTGAATACAACAAATTACTTGCTTTTTTTATTATTATTTTTTTTTTTTGCTAAAACAAATTACTTGCCTTAGTAAAACTCTCAAGCGCAAAAAACATGAACGAAAAAAAGCAAGCATAAATGATGACTGCGAGACGTAGCCAATTTGAACATGAAATCGAACTCATTTTAAGGCTTTATCTTTAGTAAGATAATGCTAGCTAAACATAATATTTCATTTTCCATCTACATTCTGAGCTACACATGGAGACTCCTACTAATTTAAGAAATGCCAGCTTGACTCTTTTGATCATGTGGATTCTTTGGGCAAGGGCATGTTGTGAGAAGTATACGCTGCCTCTAACATATGACCCAAAAGCCATGAGGGAGAGATATGAAATCTGGGTTGCACGGTATGGCCGAAGATACAAGAACAAAGAGGAAGAGGAATTGCGTTTTGGCATTTACCAAATGAACGTCGAGCTCATTGACTACTTCAATTCTCAAAACCATTCATTCAAGCTCACTGACAATAGATTTGCAGACTTGTCAAACAGGGAGTACCAAGCTGCCTACTTGGGATTTGGAACCATGTCACATCCAACGACAAACTTCTGCCATTTCAAAAATAAGAGTTTGCCAACTAGCATGGATTGGAGAAAGGAAGGTGCTGTTACTCCAATGAAGGATCAAGGCGAATGTGGTAGGAATTTGTGTTTTCCCTGGTGTAAATTTGAACATTTAAGTGCATGGTTAAAGACCATAAAGAGAATTGACTACTAAGAACATTTTCTTATGAACTTTTGATCTAGATTTTTGCTTGTATAATTAAATCAGCTTCACTGAAAGCTCCTAATTAAAGCTCCTAGAAGATG
This sequence comes from Quercus aquifolioides, assembly GCA_019022515.1. Classification (NCBI taxonomy): domain Eukaryota; kingdom Viridiplantae; phylum Streptophyta; class Magnoliopsida; order Fagales; family Fagaceae; genus Quercus; species Quercus aquifolioides. The sequence continues at coordinate 27,874,791 of CM032329.1, forward strand.
GGAAAACAGATATTATTTTGGAGTAAATGCATGCGCCTTTTATGGCAACAAAAACACATTAACAACAACATCATTATGGTGCAGATAAGGAAAGATAGGTCGTTAGAATAGTTTCTTCCGTCATTGGAAGCTCTCCAAGAAATTTATTTTTTGACAAATTCCATCAAACTTCATGATCTGATACCAACTACCAACCTTATGATTCAGGAAGTTGCTGGGCATTCTCTGCAGTGGCAGCAGTGGAAGGTATCAACAAAATCAAAAAAGGGAAGTTAGTATCTCTGTCAGAACAAGAGCTCATGGACTGTGATATTGACACTGGAAATGAAGGCTGCAACGGTGGATACATGGACAAAGCATTTGAGTTCATAAAAAAGAATGGTGGACTCACCACTGAAGAAGATTATCCTTATAAGGGAAAGGAAGGCTCCTGCAACAAAGCCAAAGAAAAAACTCACACAGCGACGATAAGCGGCTATGAAAAGGTACCTGCCAATGATGAGAAAAGCCTACAAGCTGCAGTTGCTAACCAACCTGTCTCTGTTGCCGTAGATGCTGGCGGTTATAAATTTCAATTCTACTCTGAAGGTATCTTCTCTGGCCAGTGTGGAACTCACCTCAATCATGGAGTCACAGCAGTTGGCTATGGAGAAGATGGTGGTAAGTACTGGATTGTGAAGAATTCATGGGGTGCTGACTGGGGTGAATCCGGCTATATAAGGATGACACGTGATTCCCAAAATAAGCATGGTATTTGTGGAATTGCTATGGATGCTAGCTACCCTCTTATGGATTGAGTAGCCTTGTTAGTTCATCTGGCCATTTCTGGCTTTAAAATGACAGTAAGTTAGCTTAAAAAGTTCCTCTAAAATGGTACTTATATGTAAACTTCAAATATAAAGTGCAATTATGAAATTGAAATAAATAACATATGAGCTATGTAGGTCACAGGCTAGGGAAAATGATGTGGTGCAAGGTATCACGAAATATGAAGCTTACATAAGAACAAAGGCTCATGTGCAGATTATAATATGAATAATCAATCCATATCATGGTTTCTTGATTCAAAATCCTTTTCTAATTCTATTTTGAACTTTTCCAAACTGACTGCATTTGTTTATAATCCGATTGGTTACCATGGAGATATTCTGAACCTTGAAATCTCAGGGTAGTAAGCTTTTAGGTGCAAGTTGAGATTCATCAACAAGGCATCAATTTGAAACCAGCAATCTTGATGGCCCAGCAATTGGGTTAGCATGGAATCCATAACATATCTTACTGAGATTGCTTGCTTGATGGATTTATTTGGCCAGTAATGCTGGTGTGCTTAGTATATAAGTCAGAGGTGTTGACAATATCCCATTAATAACAAACTAAAGGTTGAACTGTCACCATGAGTGAACATGACTTTGAAAAGCTATTATTGCAACACTACATGAGATCACCATGATCAGCATCAAAAGACAAATTTAGGGCTAATAAAAACATATTTTGATGTGAATGCAGGCCCTTGTCATCAACAGACGTCCATCAGTATATCTGCAAAATTTTAAATTGACATATCTTAGCAAATATTTGAGAATTTAATAGATATAGTTAAAAGAAAAAAACTATTTCTATAATGGGAAAAGTGATCAACAACTGTTGGTTGATTAAGATAGAGTAATCAATACAAAATGAAGCCCTGAGCATGGCTTTACCAAGTTAACTTCAACAGGACAACCTCATTAAGATGCATAGGAGAACTGGAGATAAAAAGACACTCAATAGAGACAGTGAACTTAAGGATATTAAGATTTTGAGGTTTAAGGATCACAAGTTCAGTGAGGCAGTTCACTGGACATAGCCAATCTAAGAGACAAGCAGCACTTAAAGCAAATATATCAGACAATGCCTTGAAGAAGCTAATCCATGTGACCTTCTGCAACATAGTATGGGATATACTGGCACAGCTAAACTTCTTTCAAACAATAGGTCTACCTCAATAGGCCATTAGATGCAGGTCAAGGGATGCATTCCCACATGAAACTATCATAACCATCAATTAGTTGTTGAATTCTAGTAGTAGTTTGCTTAAAGCACATCCTAGCCAAAAACATGGAACTTTTTTAAAATACTTGACATTTTTATGAATAAAATAACAACTCCAGCCTCTACTAATCATTAGCTGAATAATGAATGCTATGATACAAAATCTCCAATATTAATAAAACCATTTGAGAGAAAAGAAAATATTCCTAGGCAGAGTAGTTCTATGAAAACTAAAAGGAAAAGGTCAAGATGAAAAAGAACTGAAATAAAGAGAATTGTGATGCAACTGATTTGGCAGACCATAAGAAGGTTGGCTAAGGGTTTGGGTCAATTACAGGTGGACATCTGAATTGGGAAAGAAGTCCACAAAAACCAATAAAAGCTATGTACTTATGCCTATATATATATATATGAAAGCTATGCACCAATTGATGTGCAGAACCAGAAAGAAGACATATTGGACAAATTATCAGAAGCCTTGCATTGAAAACTCTTGATTCTTTATTTCTACTTAAATTTTCATAACATTTGTATAATTTTCATGTTTTCTCTCCTTGCAATTTTATAACTGCTCTATAACAAATATAATAACTTCAATACACAACCTTGTTCAGCTGTAACTGCAGAGGAGACTGGCTTTCACCTCTAACACCCTCTTGAGTATTGTATGAAGATACGAGTGTCATAAATTTTTACTACAATTGGCTACGCGACTGAGTGACTAACAAAACTACATTGACCTGGTAATTTTCAGATGCCAACTAGATGTTGCAGTATGTACTTAGTCCTTTTGACATTGAACTTTAATCAACCCACTCCCAGAAGAATTGTGAGTGCTAAGACTTTAAATCTGCAAATCTTTGTCTCACAGCACAAGCAAGTTCCCATTCACCTACACCAGCAAGTCTCTCAACCACCTTTTGTCTGACCCTGATATATGGAATAAACCCTCTCTCTGTCATCCCCATTACCACCTTTCCTGCCAAAATATACTCACTATACTCCAAGCACCCCTCAACCACCAACTCATAGCTTTCAAACCCAACAGCGTAACCCTCTCTCTCCAAGAAATCAATCATCTCAACTGCCTTCCATATCTCTCTGTTTGACCTCAATGCTGCTGCCACCTTCACCACTGTTCCCTGCCTTGGTGTCAATCCCATTTGCACCACCATTTGCTTCAACATCTCTGTTGCCTCTGCAGTTCTTCTGACTGTGCACATTGCACTGATTACAATGCCATAACTTTCCAGATCAGGAACACATCCGGCCCTACCCATTCCCTTCAACACTTTAACGGCCTCTGCCAATTGATCAACAGCACATAGAGATGATATAAGATAATTGCATGTGCCACAGTCTGGACAATATCCAATTGATTGCATCTCCAACAGGATGTTAGGAACCGACTCAGAATGGTGCCGGCGCTCCAGCCATGCAGAAGAGAGGAGGAGGCGAGTTTGAGGGACAGGAACACAGCCAGAGTGAAGAACTCTTTGGAGGATAGCGAGTCCAAGAGGGAGGGGATTGGGGCTTTGGAGAGTGTATGAGAGGAGGCATGTATAGGCAATCTGGGGGCGAGAGCGGGGTCTGAGAGGAATAAAAGACTGCAAAATTTCATCAATGATTTGTGTTCTGAGGTTGAGGGGAAAGGTCGAGAGGAATGAGAATGGATTTGGGTTTTGGCAAGCTTCTTTTGAGGAAACAAGGTCAGGAATTTGTTGGTAGGTTTTGGCTTCAACTGCAGCTTTAACAGATTCTTCTAGCCGTTGCTGCGATGAGAATGGGTGAATTGAAGGAAACCGGAAGTGACAATCATGAAAATGCAGAAGAAATCTGCAAATCTTTGCTGCTCCAACCATCATTTTCAAGATCGCAAAACATTAATATACTAGTGGGGAATCATGTGTTACAACATGAAACCTGCAGAAATTGGTCTTTGTTAACGACAGAAGCTGGAAAAATGTATGATATGAAAAATAAAACATAAACTAAGAGGTAATCCAGTAAATAGAAAGATAAAAGAAAACCTGTGGTACCACAAAGAGTATGCTATACTTCATCAATATGAAGGTTGCAGAGTATGGCATTAATTAAGGTAAACATTAGCGAAAATCCATGTAGAAGACAAGCAGGACTTGAGTGATCAAAATTTTACCGTGATTAGAAAAGCTAAAAAGAATGAATTCCTGCAAGTGATCGTGCTAGCAAAAAGGAAAACAAAACAGGCTTTCCAAACTATGATTTCAGGAAGTATCTGTCTCAGACAATTAAGATATCCCAACTTGGCACTTTCAGTGATACTAATAAATGAACATATTCTAAACCTCTTTACCCTTCATTGTTATAAGACTACTGCTCGTGTTAAGCTAATTAATACTCACATAACCAACAACCAAGATTTAATCTCAGAGAATGAGAGAGGGAGAGAGGGAGAGATTAAAATATAAAAAAAAATTCCTTCATATGCACAAGAAACTTTTTCCATCAAGATAAGTGCAGTAAAAAATTCAAAGTTATATTATGAAAACACAGCCTTGCAGCACAGCCTGCCATGAAAGTTTTGGTTGTAAAATTATACATGTATCCCAAAATGGTAAGGTAGAACTCAATAAACCAGGTTTCTCTGAGGAATATTGTCAAACAAGTAGAGCGCACAACATTTTTAACGCACGCAAAAGAGACTTGAAGAGCATACTCTGAAGTCTGGGCAAGATAGCATCCTCGACGGTCTCTGAGGATTATGATGGCCAGGACGCATGTCCCTTGCCGTGATATTTAGAGAGCGCTCCTCTGTTTTTCTACATATGTGTCTATCCTCTTCCACCTAAGTTGCCTATTGAATATTGGAAGAGAGTGTAGAGAATTACAGTACTCAATTGCCAAAGACAGGCCGCCTTGCGGCTTGATACAATTTTCGGCATGATAACTTTTTTTTTTTTTCCTTGTAAAAATTATTTTATTCAATATGTAATATTTTTAGTTTTTTACATTAAAAAAATGTGATATTCATATTCTTCCCATTAAAAAAAATAATTGATATTTTTCCCTTTTTTATAGGTATATTTTTACAAGAAGGGATGGATTAGCATAAACACAAATTAATAACAATTTTTTTTTTTACATCAAATAAATATATGACATAATATAGAGAAAAAAATTTTGAAATAAACATTTATCTTAAATGTGAGCTTTGCAAATAAATTCAAGAAAAAGACAGAAAAAGTATGATTTGACAATTACATGTTGACATGATATGCAAATGAGTAAAGCTTCTGTCTAGTGCATTGAACATGATACAATGTGGACATGTATCCAATTTTGGACTACTATTTGCATAGTATTGTGTCCAGTTCATAAATGCACTAGACAAAGACGTTTTCTTTAAAATAGCAAGAAAGTGAATAGTTTATTGTAACACGTTGCAAAAAATACTTTTTGAGAGAGAAAGATAGAAATTTTTTTTTTTATTGGTAAATCTTGCACAAATGTTTTTATGTTAAAAGGGAGAAAATTAAGAAAAATTAATATACTATTTTACTAAGTATGACCATTTTTTTTATTTTAAAAAGTCATTGAATATGAATTGTTTTTTTTTATGGGTAAATAATAAGAAAAAAAGGAAATGTAGTTCGAAGCACAAATATGTAGCATCTTAAAAAATATCATTATCATTGAATTATCACTTAAATATCTTATTTCATATTTTTATATATAAAAGTGTAGTATTCGATAAAATTATACTTATTGAGGGCTCTTTCATTTTGGGACTTTAGGAAATTGCTAAAGTGTTCCACCGCGTTGTACTCTATCAACCATAGTTTGATACATTCTTTTCTTTTCTTTTAAAATAACTAAATTTTAAAAATAAAAATAAAATAAAATAAAAATTAGACACATGACACTGTAATTTGTGGAATATAAAGGATTTTTCATTCATAAATATGTACTTAGTATAATTTATGGTGAAATATTGATTTGTTTGGCCCATGATTTTTTTTACTCTTAAATGGTTTTCTACGAAAATGATTGATTTTCATTCTTCTCTGCATGAGCATGTTTTTACACTTGACTAGGTCCTTCTTTTCGTTGCAGAACTCGCACCATTTAAACACTTGCTTCATGGGCACTGATTAGGGTAAACCGTAAACGTGTCGGTTTTGCCAGGACTTAACTCAGTCCCCCCAACATGCAAGTTAATGTAACTTGTAAGCTTTCATCATAAATAGTTAAGCCTTGTCAAGGTTCCCAAAAAACAATTCAATTGAACCTTGTCAAACAAAAATCCTCACGCATTACCAATGAGCTTGAACTCAATTGTTACCTTCTTTCCACACAAAACAGGGGTTAAACACTTAAGAGATTGTGGGTCTGACAAGTTGAAATTCTAACGAAAAGTGTATATTCAACAACTTTGTAGAGAGCACCATGCTGTATATTAATTTGGATATGTGAATGTGATAGATCATGTCCAAGGGAAAATCAGAATGAGTAGCATAACAAGCAGAAATGATAATCTTCCTCATGGTAAAAAAAAGTAATTTTTACAGATAAATCAGAACTCTAACCAAACTCCCCCTGCATCTGTATCAATCCTATATTATTATGTCTTCAAAAAGCTGAAGCAAGTTCTTTTAATTCATGTACTATCCATGATACCAAGCCAAAGTATGCACCGCTTACATTTAAATGTAGTTTTTAGCAGCACAGACATCCATACACTATATTGCTCCTTACCCAGCAGCAAATACTTGTACAGACCCAATGAACTCAAATTTAATTTGGAGCTTGTCAGGCTTGAAAATTAAGAATAGTCCAATCTGAGGAAGGAGGGAAAACCCACAACAAAGCAATTTATGAATTAGAGCCATACACATATGCCAAAGAACCATAAAGAAATCAACCAATCTCTGTTAAAGGGTCTGAATCTGAAAGGGGAGGGGGTTGATATGAGAATTCAATAAATTATGCTGACTTTAAAAATGAAAAATTGCATTTTATTACCAAAATATAGCTGTCAGCTACGTATGTTTGGTGGACTCCTTCAACGATAACGCCTTATTTTAGATCTAGCACGGCGATGGAAAATTCGAAAAATCACCGCAAAACAAATGAGAACCACCTGTAGGATAATTAATACCTTCAGACCTGGAATCACAAATCCCCAACTTATGTCTATCAATATACATTTTCCAAGCGCATAGAAAATACAATAAACTGAAGAATACCCTTTTTTTTTCAAGAAACAGAAGAATACCTTTAAGCTTTTGGATCAAGTCATCCATATAAACTCCACTTTTTGTTTGTTTTACATCAATAGAGCTCATGTCAAGGCTTGTTGAGATATTACTGCTGGTCATGTACTCAATATTCCCACCCATAACACATGTGTTGGTACAATGGACGCTACCATCATGTTCATCACTTCCATCACAGCAATCTAGAAAGATATTGAATCCATAACTAGAATTAAAAGTAGAAGGAATAAGAGCAAACCAATTATCCATTCATCCCAACAAAAAAAATGGACTTCAAATTTTATGTAAATGGACTAAGTGGTATAGACAACTCTAATTAAGTCTCAAATTTCTTTTCCAATGTTAGCACTGAAATTTCAAACAAAAATCACTGTTGGAAATTTGCACAAAGCTATTTTAACTTGGTTTCAGTTTTCTTGGTGTGGAAGGGAAGTCTATTCCCTGTACAAGTAATTTGATAATTCCCGTCCACCAGGTAATAGATATTGAAGCCTTATATAGAAAAAATTGTAAAGGATTTGGTAGCTTATGCCAATGAGATCCTCTCATTGGTAACTTTAGTGTATTTCAGTTGGCATTTCCTGGGGGTGTAAGCACAGATGTACCAAACCACATTAAATATTGTTGTTTTGTGAGAATATTTTATTTCTTGTATGTCTGTATGCGCTAGTCAATAGCCTTGTAACTCAGTGGCATTGTCTAATCTCCCTTATGAGGAGAACCAAGGTTTGAATCCCCCCTCTCCCACTTGTTGTAACATTACATTATCCCAAAAAAAATGCAATGTGCTAGCCCTAAATTCCAATAAGTTGGTATAACAACTTCCATTGATAAAAAAATGGATGAGAATCGCTTAATATGATTTGATAATGCACAAAGGATCGTAGATGTGCAAACTATTAATCAACGGGTCAACAAAAGGACTCCAGCTTTATGAAACTCGAAACAACCATGTCTCTCACTAGGGAGCTCATTAGTCAATCACATTTCGGGGTCAGAAGCATAATTCCTGACATATAGGTTATTGCCCACTAAATTTAGCATCTACAAATTGCAAAGAAAAATTAAAGAAGCCCTAATTATTACCCAGATCAATGGGAAGCAAAAGGTAAGTAATTTTTGAGCTATTACTTACCACAAAATCGATCATTAATGCGAGAAGAAAATATAAACTGAGGTTTACTTCCTACATTCCTGCAATAAAATTTCCCTGCCTGACAGGCTGAAGTTCCTGCAAATGCAAGATAGAAGTTAAAAAATTGAAATTACTTGCAAAGATATAAACATCATTGAATGCAAGGTAAATAGGGAATCCTTGATTTTCAACATGAAGCATACTATCCATATTAGTAAATTTACTTGTATCATTACGCAAGAATCAGGATTACTGAAAACAATATCATCCGAGGAAGACTACCAAACTGTCAGCCTAAAATCAGAGATCAACCCAGTGCTGGAGGGAGGAGGAGGAGGGGGGTAAAGAGACATAGAAAATGGAGTTTTTCGTGCATAATCTCCATCTTGACATTCAACAATTAAAGGAATCTGGCAAAAATTGAAACTTCTAAAATAAAACAGCTGTGGGGGCAAACAACCAACAGCAGAAGAGTAAAAAAATGTTGGCTTTTATGGAAAAAAAGACATTTGTGACATTTCAACTTAAAGGATGACTAGCCTGTCTGCTTTCAAACAAAAGCGTTTATGATTGATCATTAATGCGTTCTCCATGGTCATTAAAGATAAAGATGATCCATAGAAAATGCCAGTAGTTTGTGACATTTCAACTTAAAGGATGACTTGCCTGTCTGCTTTCAAACAAAAGCGTTTATGATTGATCATTGATGTGTTCTCCATGGTCATTACAGATAAAGATGATCCATAGAAAATGCCAGTGAAATCCTTGGATGTTCAGATGAGATTCCAATCAATACACATAAAATCAGACTTCTCCCAATTAGAATCTATCTTCTCTAATTTGGACCAAAATATCTCTCAAGGAGCATGATTACAACAATCAAGTACTATTTTCTATTTCCCTTGTTAAGTGTATCCAGACAAGTACACGTGCAGTATGAGAAATAACTCTCTTGAGAATTCCAAATTTTCTCCATAAGCAGGAACCCTTAATTGCTAAACATAAGTTCACGAACAAGATTTAGCTCCCAATATAATGATGCCATATCCGCAATATCAAGGAAAGGCAAAACATCCATTACCTGACTTCTCTAATTTATTCTATCATACCCAATAAAATTCTAAATTTGACAACCTTAGCAATTCTTTTCAACCATAATCTACCATAGTGGAAAAGAAAATTAAGCCGAAAGCGCATCAAATACAAAAAATAAAATCAAAGTTCTGAGAGAACTATAGTTAGCATTAATTATTCACATCCATAACGCATTGACATTTCTACAAGTATAGCAAAAAATTTAAAGCGTAATTAGAAAGAGGAATGAGAACCTACCGGGCTCATCAGTCCCGTCAACACAATCACAGAAATTGTCATTGACACGGTCTCTGGTGAAGGATTTGGAGCCATCCTTGCACTTGATCACCTCCGAATCAAAGTACTTCTCATCTGCAAGGCAAAAGGGAGCAACTTCAAATTTCAAGAATTCAAAGGAAATTGTAGAAGAACATGTCGATTGGGTATATGGGTATTGCTCTATCATGAATTTCACTGTAAACCCAGTTGATAAAAACCAAAAAAAAAAAAAAAAAAACCATTTATAGTACGAGAGAGAAAGGGTACCGTACCAAGAGGGTGGAGTCCGAGGATATATCCGTAGGAACAGGTAAAGATGAAAGAGGAGGCAGAGAGGAGAGGAATTAATAGCGTGAGCAAGCTACGATGATGTCTGGTCTCCAACGCCATGCCCAACATTATGGGCTTGTCTGTGTATAGGCCCTGCTACAAATAACAAGTTTTTAGTCAGTCAGTCAGTCTACTCTAAAGTTGGTTTGGCTTGCTTGACCCCAAGTCAATGGTTTGAATTCAATTTAGTGAGTTTCAATTTGTAATAAAGCCTCTTTTTCTTTTCTTTTTTTCTTTTTTTGAAGTGAATAAAGTCTTTTTTTGTAATCGATACAGAAATTTGGATTTGAATCTGATCGTATTTGCAATCTGCATCAAAAGTATGAACCGGACGTCATACTTTCAAATGCTATCATATCTTAAAAAATGGGAATGAGAATAAGTGGGGTTTCCCATTCTACCTTCTTCTTCTATTGGGGTTTTATTTTACACCAATTAGGGTTTAGAAAGGGTTTACATCTTTAATATTGAAACAGAACTTGATCTAATTATGCATTAAAGTTAGTAAAATAATTGTATTACTAATTTATTTACATAACAAGATTAGGGTTTCTATAACAATTAGGTGGTAGTCTCTATGATTTAAAACACTTTAACACGTGTATTGGATTTTTTTTTTTTTTGGTTGGCTTGAATGTTATGAATCATAATACCATTAGTCTTTATATTGTTTGATTATGTATAGACTATTAGTGTAATAGCATAAGTTATAGCCTAACTGGCACCATTAATTTAGCGTGTTCAACGAAGACATTTAGAATTCAAATCTCTCCTCTCATTGTATCTATTGAATTTATCAACCCAAAAATAAAAAACTAATACTTAAATTTAGCTAAACATTATTTAATACGTTTCTAATCGTAACTCGTTTGACCAAACACAGAGATAAATAAGTGGATTCTCAAGATCACTATAGTTTAACTGGTTAGCACCTCATGGTGTTTATTTGAAATGTTTAATTTTAGGTCAATTCGTAACTTGTTTGACCAAACACATGGCAAGATAAATAGGACCTTGTAGCTCAACTAGTTGGCATCTCTAGGTGTTTTTTAGACATCCATGGTTTCATAACTTGTTTGACCAAACACATGGCAAGATAACTAGCAAGATTCTCAAGAGCCTTGTAGCTCAATTAGTTGGCATTTATTGGTGTTTTTTAGACATTCATGATTCAAATTCTCCTCTCCTATTGTAACTTGTAACTATTTAATTATGTATAAAAAATGGGCAAATTTGATTTTTTTTCAAATATAAATGAGATGAGTTTGGTAAACAAGATATTTAGAGGGTTTGTGCCTGGAATGACTTCTTCTTTTTTTTTTCTTTTTTCTTTTTTTAATCTCAAACGTGACCAGTTGTCATTTCTAACATTCATGTTGCTTTTTTATTGACAATACTTGTAATAAGCCATAGAATAACTCTAGTAAAACAATGTTTTTTACAACTTGTTTAGGTGGCAGACTTTGATTGATGCATAATTAAATTAGCGTTAGTTATGGATCAATGTAAAATTGATTTCCCATCATTCCTAACTTGTCATCTTCACAAAGCCGTGACAAAAACATTATTATGGTAATAACTTATAACATTGTAGTCCAGTGGCGGCTCCAGGAATTTTGTTTAGAGGGGTCATTAAAAAATTTTAATAAAAAAAGAACTTGAATATATCGAGTTACCGACAAAAAAAAAAAAAATTAATACATGAAGTTTTACAGTTTCCTTCTACAAGTATTCAATTTTTAAATTGTTATATGATAGTTCATTATAAGTATCTATTGCTAATGTGGGTAGCTATGAGCCTATAATCATTTTATTTTGTTAAATTTATCTAACATTTTTATTTTTATGCAGTTTTTATTATCTATTTGTTATTGTTTTTATAAAAATAATTTAAACTAAATGACTAAACCAAACTCATTGGCTTTGTATTAATTATTGGCGCATACAACTACACTCGTTCATACATATAATTATACACTAGTATTTACTTAACCAATCAAATGCTTGGACAATCACTAACTTTACATTTTTTTTCTTGAATTTTACTACTTTTATAACAAAAAGTTATTATAACATGATAATAATATACACACATTTAACAAACCATATCTATTTCCTAATTATTAAATTATATATATATTTATATTATATGTACACACAAATATTCACACACATCATAATTCACACAAATAATATTATAACAAAAAGTAATGCACACAATCAATATTAGACACACTCACACACAATATAAATTTATAAAAAATAGTGACACTTACAATTCACAAACATTTACTTTTTATTCTTAGAGTTAGAAATACTTATAATAAGGGTATGTAAAATTTAAGTCAGGTGTGCAAATATATTTTTAAGAAAAAAATTATAGTATTAAACTAACCAAAAAAAATATTTTTTATATATAATTTTTTTTTTTTTTTTTTTGGAAGTCAGGGGGTTCGTTTGAACTCCCTGAGAATAGTTTAGCGTGGCCCACGTAAGCTATATATGAGTCAAAGGGATAAGGATATCAATTTTGTTTTTACTGGCAATATATATCCATGGATGCCATGTAAAACCATAATTAAAATTGAACAATGAAATAGATAGTAAAATATTACTTTAAACTATGTGATGAAAGGCAAAGCTCATGGTAAGATCTAAGTTTTGGCAAAACCAAAAATTACAAATGATTTTTTTTTATAACTTTATAGTTACAATAGATGTCTCAATTGAAAACACCAAAGAAGTATCAATTAGGTTACAAAGCTCTTGACATAATAGATTATTAAAAAAATTCAAAATAAATAATGAAACTTTAATAATTGAAATTTTATTTGGATGAAAAATAAGAAGAAATATATTAAGAAGTCATCCACACCAGATACCTAACTGATTTGCAAAAAGAACATTGAATACTCAAACAGATAATTCATATTCTACATTTTCTTTTTCTTTTTCTTTCGCATGACTTGAAAAAAAAGTGCAATATCTAGAAATTTAAACAAGGAAAATGAAAATCACTATACTGTGCCTGATTTCTAAGGAAGCAATAAAATTACTATAAAAAATATGTATATATAATAATCTTCCTCATGAGAGATTGTTTCCGCTTCGAATTTAGAAATGGAATAAAAATGAATCCACTTCGAATAAGAGATTGTTTCCAAATATATCACTTACTAAAATTCGAAAAAAGTGATATGATTAATCATATGTTTCTCACATTCCATAAATAGTTGGGACATTGAGTAATATCCATATTTTCTCTAAACTTTTTCACAATTTATTATAAAGTGACTAAATTTTACAATGGATTGGCCGTTAACTCACTACAATAGGGATGACAATAGGGGGGGACGAGTTCGAAGGATGGGGTCTCCGCCCCCACCCCGCCTCGCATGGTTTTGTCTTACTCCATCCCCGCCTCATCTCGCATGACATGCAAAATTTTCTTGCCCTATTCCCGCCCCTTGGGGCCTCGCGAAGCCCCTCCCCATCTCGTAAAACTCAACTTCTTGTTAATTTACCCACAACTATTGCAATTATTTTTAATAAAATCCATTTCGTTAATAAAAATATACTTGAAATTAAAAATAAATTTATCCCATCAAATCAAACTAATTTTTAGCAAAAGTTGAATAATATTATTAAAGTGTTTAACATGACAATATCACAACAAAAACAAAAATCTCATAATACAAAATCAATTATTCAATAGTATATAAATTTGTTTATAATAAAGACAAATGAAAATGTTAAAATTTGTACCTTATTTCCAACCTTGCTAGAGAGAGGAAAAAAAAAAAGGGCTGAAATCTTTGTTGGATAGAATAAAATAAATTGATGATATGTTTGTTTAAATAGTAGGATTTTATGGTATGAAAATTTTACAATTTAACCCTTATCAATGTGAGACGGGTAAAAAGTCTAAACTCATCCCCGTCCTGTCCCACCCCGTGATGCGAGGCTAAAATCTCGTCCTATTCCCACCCTACCACCTTTGCAGAGTAGGAAAAACTCGTGTGGGGCGAAGCGAGGCGGGTTGGGGCGAGGCAAAATTGTCATTCCTACACCATAACTTTCTTTATTTTTTCAACAATTATAGTGCGTTTGGGATCTTCTTTAAAAGAAAGAAAAAAAATTGTTTTTTGCTTTTTGTCTCAGCTTTTTCACAACTAATCTAACTTTTTTTTTCTTAGTCTTTTATAACATATTTAACATAAAAATTACCAAAAATCATATATTTTGATAAACAGTATGCAAATAAGCTATTGAAAATCATCCAATTATACTACATGAAACATCCCATTTGTAGAAAGTACTTTTTTTTTTTTAGTAAAAGGCAAAAGAATAGTTTGTTTTGTGCTCATAGAGTGGCTGCGTTGTAGAAAGTACATTGGATACTCAAACAGATCATCTATATTACGTATATTAAAAAAAATCTATATTTTACATGCCTTGAAGGAGATGCAATATCTAATAATAGTCCTAAAGAATCGTTTAAACATGGAAAATAAAAATCACTATACTTTAACTGCCTGATTGTTAAAGAAGCATGAGCAGTCGACCAAAAAATAAATATGTAATGATCTGCTTGCAATATTTGATTTGTGTCTTTGATCAGAAGGAACTAATTGTATTGATTTCCTGCAATATGACAGAAACAAAAGAGAACGTCATTAGTTAGGTTCTTAAGCAAATGAGAAATCGAAGTTCAAAAAAGAGAAAAGAAGGAAAAATAAAACCATATAGAGTATGATAATTGTCTTGTTAGCTACAAGTAGCTTTGCTAGTGGCCGAGGCCTTGACTCATTCAGCAGATCAGTACTACTAAAGTATATTTTTTATTATTTTAAGTTTAACCCATATTTTTAAGCAAGTATTACAGCTTAACTTTTGTAAGTTCAAGACATATGATTTAAGATTAACAGTTACGTACTTATTATGGGGCTTTGACAGATTATCAAAAAAATATATATATATTATAAAAAAAATATTATGGGGCTTTAACAGCCTAATCTACTCTATTGAACTATGAATAGCTTGGGCATTGCAGACAGTAAAGGTGCTCTTATATTGTATATACGAAAAGCAAATAGATGAATGACATTCAGATGGTAACATCAAATAAATCTGGAAAACTGGTTTCAATAATTCAGCTTGGCATTGTCGATCTTGCGCAACCACCCTAAGAGGAGCTACCACTGCCCTACCATTCCAAATTTTGTAGTATTCTAGATTAGATTTTCCTACACATCGTCATCAACATTTAAAAAAAGTTGATTATCATAATTTTGGTAATTTTTTTTGTGTAACATTTTCGTATTTATTTAAATTATTGATAATGTGACAAAATCTATTAAAATTAAAAGTGATATAGAAAACACGAGTAAAAGCAAAGAGAAAAAATAGAGGACAAAGCACGGTAGAATTACATGGTTTGGTCTTGATGACGGCCTACATTCACGATGTAATACTCGGGTAACTCAACCATTAGACTATTTAGGCAATGGCCTAAGTCCGCTGAATGGAAGAAGTCCCCTAAAAGCAAAGTCTCTCCCCTAGCCAAAAAAGAAAGACCTCTTCTATAGTCTAATAGAAT
Organism: Quercus aquifolioides; assembly: GCA_019022515.1. Lineage (NCBI taxonomy): Eukaryota > Viridiplantae > Streptophyta > Magnoliopsida > Fagales > Fagaceae > Quercus > Quercus aquifolioides. The sequence goes on from CM032329.1 coordinate 27,890,497, forward strand.
GTCTCTTTTCAAATATTGTGCATTCTATTAATATATTTTACTATGTTTGATGTAGTTTAAGAGAGTCAAAATTATTAATTTATTACTAAAATCCACTGTTCATTACTTAAAGTTCTATATTGTCAAGAGAAACAAAAATAATCTCAAACATGATATTTATTCTTATAATGATTGTTTAAATTTATTTTTAGAATTAAAAATTAATTTTTTATATAAATAGATGAAAATAGTCCAATTAACATATTAAGTTATGTAAAAAGGCTAACCCTTATAAAATATAAACTAACCATATATTTACATTTACATATGCAGATAGAAATTATTCAAAATTAAAATTGATAAAATTCTATATATGTAAGATCAACTATGTCACAAGAAAGATTAAATGAATTCACGATATAAAATTTTAAACGACATAATTAGTAGTAATCTTAGTATCTCAAAAATATGAAAATGGATTTTTAAATGAAAAAAAAAATATATGAAAATATAAATATTATTCAATTAATATTTAAAATAAAAGAATGTCCACTAAAATGATCCTAGACTAGGCCTTATTATATTGCGTAGGTCAAATTTGAGCATAAATTTGTTTGAAGTTGAATTGAGGTATTTCATATATGACAAAAACGACACCATTTAGAGAATATATATATATATATATATATATTATATTCTTTGTAGCAATGTGACCATATTTTACACGAAAAGCATTTAAGATATAATAACACACAAACAATAAAGAACTGTTTGAAAGATATTTAACATATAAGAACATACAAACAACAAAGAATTGTTTAGAATACTAGAATATTGGAAGAAACTTATTATCTCATTTTAAATTGTCGCCTTAAATAACTCACTTTAAATTATCATCTTAAGCTCCAAAATGTGTTGAACCATTCCCAAAATGTGTTAAGTCAGCCCTGCGTCCTGCGGCCAAAATACAGAATACATGAATTAGTCACATAAAATTTTAAAAACTCTAAAATTAACTAGTTCACGTAGGTTCATTCCCAACTAAACTACTTCACTTAGGTTAGTTCCCAAGTAGAAATAAGAAAAGAGCTAATTGTCTAAGAAGTTATTAGATCACGCTTCTAAATAAGAAAATTATAGTATTTTTATATAGTTCACAACCTAAGTAACGATACCAATTCAAAGAGAATAAGAACATAGAAAAGGTAGAATTAAGCAAACTACTTTATCCACCACGTACATGTCTCTCTTCGTGATCATCTTTCAATGAAAAGAATGAATGCATTTAGGAATACTATACTGATTTAGTGAAACCGAAAAGGAAGGGGATCTATCAAAGAGAAGCTTTTTCCTATACTATAGTAGCAAGTTTATTGTTGTGTTTTGGAATTAGGGGAAGCAAAACTTCAACAGGCTTTTTTAGTAGACAATAAGTGAGCAGCAAGTTACGGCTATGACGAGCATCAAGCACTACTCCAAAATGAAAGTGAAAAGTAGCAAGCTTCGCTTGAAGAAATGAGCCCCTATCCATTGCACGCTAGCTATCAAAAAGAAAAGCAGAAAGCTCCGCTTGAAGAAGCTAGCCTCTTTATCAGGGAAAGCCAATGCGCCCCTTGTATAGGGTTCCCAAAACCTGTGTACCCCTAAACTACAAGCTTTGAAACCCCTTTCTACAAACCGGGAAGCTCGAAGAGCTTAACAAGTTAGTTATTAACAAGTTATTACATCTTGTTTCTAAATAAGAAAAACTAAGATTTAAGTAATTACCTGGATGATAGTATTGCTGGTGGTTAAATCCATTGATCGAGTTCTGCTGCAATGGAACACCTCCTGAAGCAACAGTTTCTTGTCTAATTACTTTATCTTCGTAATCTAGAGAATAACCATATAGGTTAGAATCAACTATACCATTCCCATGGTCAAGAAGGTTGTTGTAATTCAATGTGTTACCAACAACTTCTCCACCATTAGCCATCCTTTTATCGTGTATCCCATTAGTCCCACTCCATTCCATCAAATTCGGCTCAACAACTTTATACCCTATACCTCCTCCAGGTAATTGCATCACCTGATTTTCTTTTTGGCTTTGGCTTTTGTAATTCTTAAGTTCATTAAAAATTCTTGTATACTCTCCATAAGGACCCAAAACTGGATCTTTTTGTCTACAACTAGCTTCCCACACCAACGATTCCACTGCTTCTTCCCTGTCTACCTCCCTGAGATTTTTGAGGATTCTTGTCACGTTGCTAACACCGAACACTTTATGCACCGCTTGAAATTCCCTACTTCTGTTTGCAGGAAAATAAGGCGCCAATATGCACGACTCCGTGCACTTCTTCCTTTGATGTTTGCAAGCAGCACATGCTGGATTTGCTGCTTGTGCTCCATTGTTATTCCTTTGCATCTTTAAAAATTCAAACTTTAAATCAATCTATTATGCAACACACGTATTCTTAACAAATATATAAATAAATAAAACTTTATCAAGAAAAATTATGCACCGACTTGTTTGTATTTTTAACGAAGTACAAAACTTTATGAAAAACGAAAGAAATCTTTACAAAAATACAAAAAAATAAAATATTTATCAAGAAAAACGAATTAGTAATCATAACAGTAAGGGAGGAATAAATCAAGAAATATACTAACCTTTTTAACAAGTTGTTTGATGTGCACGCCAGAGGGACGGTTTGTATAAACAATATGAAAACAAGATGTAGTACGTAGAAGAAGAAAAAAGGTCTCTTATGTATACAGACTTACACGAAAAGATTGTTATGTAACTAAATCAATGGGATATTACTCTTATATATGGTTAAATATGATTTAGGTAGCTCATAAGAAGAACCAGAGTTCTAATTTAGTTTATTCATTCAAAATTTTAAGAGGACTGTTGATAATCCAATTCTGTGGAAGAAAGAACCCTAGCCCAGCTAGGTCAAAATAAAATACATGACGTGTGCGTGTTGTGCACGCGGATAGAGTGCACGTGTGTTAAATACTTTAAATTACTTTCCCAACACATACGACACGAGTAGAGGAATTGCTGCTAAATTGTATTTGGTCTCTGTCGGTTGGATATACACCACGCGGTTTATAGCGCGTGTATCCAAAATACAATCTTTCTGGTCCACCGTACGGGAGCCCATGACCTTGGCCCAGTTGTCTTTTAGTTATACTAGGATTTGAAAACTTACTCGGATTAAACTTCAGACTTTTAAACGAAACACTTTAAATTTCATAGTTCTATCATTGGTGATTTTAGAGAAACAAAAGGATTAAGATTGTTATTTATGTATTTGCACAAGAAGCCCAATTTAGTGTAAAGCTCATCTAAGTCTAACCCTAGACTCCACTGCTTCTATATAAACTCGGTTAGAGTTTTTTGTAGCATGTAATTTATCCTATAATAAAGATGTATCTGTTTAGGATTTTACAATGTGGACTAAGTCATTAGGCCAAATCACGTAACCCTTGTCTTTTTCCTTTTTTTGCTTTCACTTTCACTCACTACAAAAAAATATGAATTATAACGGTGGTTTTCTTTTGTAGCAATTACAAAAAATGCTACTAGGGAAGGTTTAGTGTAGTAGATTTTCAAATATTACTATAAGCCTCTTTGTAGCAGCGGTTTTTTCGTAACCGCTATAATATACTTTTTTTTGTAGCAGTTTCCCAACTGCTACAATATACTTTTTTCTTTTCTTTTTTTGTGCTTCTATAGGTGTTTTCTAAATACAAAACCACAAAGTTTAGTCCTTTTGTTTTTTTATACTCCAATGTAGAAAACTAACACCCTAATGACCAAAATACCCCTAAAATACTCATAATGACACAAAAACCCTAGAACTAAAATTGACCAAATTATCCCATGAATGTTCATAACTAGAGAAATATTTTTAAAATTTTCAAAATGAATAATATACCCCTAGTCCTCCAAAATTACAAAATACCTTAGGAATGATTTAAATGAACAAAAAAAAAATCCCTAGCTAGAATCACTAAATGATAAAAATAACCCCTAAACCATAGCATTACTACTATTACCTATTGGTTTAAACTGTGAAGATGTTTATCCTCAGCAATCTCAATGTGGCGTGAAACACCTATTGAGAAGGCCATGTAATATATATATATATATATGTGTGTGTGTGTGTGTGTGTGTGTGTGTGTGCGCGCGCGCGCGCGCGCATGCGTGCGTGTGGGGGAAGGGGGGAACTAACATTGTAGTATTTATTCTATGTGATTAGAAAGATTACTAATAGAATAAATATGTTTATTTTGTTATATTAATTATTGTGGGGGGTGAAAAGCCCAACCTAGCGTATTGGGCCCAAGGCCCTATTTGAGGACCACTGTTTGTCCGAAGAGGTGAAAACACTCAATTAGAGGCCCATGTGAAAGGAGCATGTCTGGAGAGGAGCACGTGCATGATCCGAGGAGATGTTCAATTGTCCGAGGAGTCCAATATCCTCGGATCCGAAGAAGCTTGGTCCGACAGGTGTCTGGGAAGCTCAAGTGATCCCCCTGACAAATGTAATGATGGAAATGAACCTCAGGCACGCATGAGGATAGCAGGAACGGAGAAATATCTAGGAGACAGACTTCAACCACCGCATTAAATGCACTGCACCTACTTCCCTGGCTGCATTAATGTGGAGAAGACACCTGAACAGTGCACTCTCAGCTACCGCCACTCACACAAGGCTAAAGATGGTGCATGATGGGACATGCACTCAAGTGGGCGTCTAGATGATGAACAAGTGGACGGTGAAGATGTAGGAAGAGGGTACTATATAAGAGAGGGATGCCTCTGATAGAAGGGAAGGAAAATCAGAAGGAAAAAGGAGAGAATTCCATTACTGTAGCTCCAAGAATTGTAACCCAAGTTTATGAAATACAAACTCCTCTTCGGACGTTACGTTTGCATCTGTCCGAGCACGTTTGAATACAAATTTATCCATAAACACTGCAATCTAATATTGTTAATTCATTGCTAGCCTAGCTCTTTCACCCACTCTCTACAAATTTATTGTCTTGGGTTCAGTGGGCTTAAAATCCATACCTTCTTGGGCTTGGACTACAAAAATTGACCCTACAATTGGCGCCGTCTGTGGGGAGAGCTTGTGCAAGGGTGAAAACAACAGTTGATGATGGCAGGACAAGGTGAACAACAAGCAGAATCCAGAGCATCCCAACACGTGGACCCTCTAGTTAACTTAGAGAGGAGACAAAATCGTGAGGGCAGTGTACACACTCTGCGCATTAGCCAGAGCCAGTCACAGGGCGGAAGTCACATGTCCCACGCAGAGAAGAACCGGGACCTACAACTGGAAGTTGAAAAACTAAAAAGGGAGTTGCGCCATGCAAAGAGGAAACGGGCTTCCTCATATTCTGATGAGGACCTTGATGACGAGCGGGATGTCACTTATCAACATAAATCTAGGACACCAGTTAGCGAGTCCTACACCTATGAAGAGGAGTCCCATCGTAAGAGGCAACGCAGAAGCCCATCACGTGGGGACATGGGAAACGATGCCATGAACAGGGCTTTGAATCAGATTTCTAGATCACCCTTCACGCGCAGGATTGAGGAGGCAAGACTTCCTCGGCGCTTTAACCAACCAACGTTCACCATCTACAATGGTAAAACAGGCCCCGTGGAGCATGTGAGTCATTTTAACCAGAGGATGGCCGTCTACTCCAGAGACGAAGCTCTGATGTGCAAGGTTTTCCCTTCCAGTCTTGGGCCAGTTGCCATGAGATGGTTTGACGGTTTGAAGGCAGACTCCATCAACTCCTTCAAAGAGCTCACTCAGGCATTCGGCTCCCGTTTTGTCACATGCCGAAGAGTGGCCAGACCCTTCTCTTCACTGCTATCCCTGTCCATGCAGGAAGGCGAGTCCTTGAAGGCATATTCAGATAGATACTGGGAGATGTTCAATGATATGGAGGGCAACTCTGATGCAATGGCCCTCAGCACATTCAAGCTCGGCCTCCCTACTGACCATGGTTTGAGGACGTCTTTATCTGGCAAACCGGTCACAAATGTGCGTCAACTTATGGACCGCATAGAAAAGTATAAGAGAGTTGAAGAAGATCAGCAGCAAGGCAAGGGAAAGGACAAGGTTATCCCCCAAGAGAGGAGGGATTTCAAGTCGGATCGTTACAACCATAGCAAGCCGCGGAGAGATTTCGCTGGGCAATCAGGATCGACAAATCCTCAAGCGGTTAACACCGTGTTCAAGGAGCCAGTGCACCAGGTCTTGGAAAAGATTAAGAATGAATCATTCTTCAGGTGGCCGAACAAGATGGTAGGAAACCCTGAGAGGCGCAACCCTAATCTCTACTGCCAGTACCATCAAGACCATGAGCATACCACGGAGGATTGTAGGAGCCTGTAGGATCACTTAGACCAACTAGTTCGCGATGGTAGACTGAAACACCTCTTGCACCCCTCCAGCGGTCGAGGAGGGCAGACGGGCTCAGGGCCACGCAGAGATGACCCCTCAAAGCCGCCGTTAGGGACTATAAACGTTGTCTTTGCCACACCGAAGAGAACAGGATCCTGGCCATTGAAAGTTATGTCGGTAGGCCGACCATCAGCAGGGGAGTCAAGCCGAGGTCCGAGGAGAGTTAAGTCTAGTGCCCCGCTGGTTATGGGTTTCTCGGACGAAGACATGATTAGCACCATCCAACCCCATGATGATGCACTAGTCATCACCCTCAGAATAGGAGGGTACGATGTGAAGAGGGTGATGGTGGACCAGGGTAGTGTTGTGGAGATAATGTACCCAGACCTCTACAAGGGGCTGGGCCTAAAACCCCAAGACCTGACGCCATACAATTCCCCCCTCATAAGCTTTGAAGGAAGGCCTGTCACCCCGAAGGGCCGGATACGCTTACCTGTGCAGGCCGGCTCCGAGGTGGTGGAGTTGGACTTTATAGTTGTGGACGTATATTCACCCTACACGGCACTCGTAGGCAGACCTTGGATTCATGCACTTGGGGCCGTCCCCTCTACTTTGCACCAGAAGGTCAAATACCCATCTGAAGGGCGGATCCATGAGATCCGAGGAGACCAGTCCGTTGCCCGACAGTGCCTGGTGGCTGCCATTCAACATGAGACCCAAGCCGAGTCCTCGGCCATATCCGAAAGGGGTTTATAGCAGCTACAGTCTCGAGAACTGCCCGTCGATGATTCAGATGAAGGCACTCGATGTGAAGATCTAACGAAAGTGGTTATTGGAGATGATCCCGATAGGTTCTTCCAAGTCAAATCTCAGCTGCCTCTTCAAGAGAGGGAAGAGCTAATAGAGTTCCTCAAGCGAAATCTCGATGTGTTTGCCTGGAGTGCTTACAAAGCCCCAGGGGTAGACCCGGAGTTTATATGTCACCACTTGAAGGTGAATCCACTGGTCACCCCCAAGAAACAGCCTATTCGGCGCCCGTCCAAGGAACATGCCGACGCAGTGAGAGAGGAGGTAGCGAAACTCAAACAAGCTGGGGCTATCAAAGAAGTTTTTTATCCTGAATGACTGGCAAATACCGTGGTGGTAAAGAAGAAGAGTGGGAAATGGCGAGTGTACGTAGACTTCACCGATTTGAATAGGGCTTGCCCCAAAGATCCATTCCCTATGCCGAAAATTGATCAGCTGGTGGATGCCACTGTCGGCCACCCTCGAATGAGCTTCCTAGACGCCTTCCAAGGCTACCACCAGATACCATTAGCCCCGGATGACCAGAAGAAAACTGCTTTTGTCACCCCTATTGGTAACTACCACTATAAAGTGATGCCATTTGGCTTGAAGAACGCGGGTGCTACCTACCAGAGGATGATGACAAGGATGTTCGAGCCACAACTGGGCAAAAATATCGAGGTCTACATAGATGACATGGTGGTGAAGAGCAAGGTTGTCGTCGAGCATGTGAAGGACCTTGAAAGTACCTTTGAGGTTCTAAGAAAGTACAAGCTGCGACTGAATGCTTCTAAATGCTCATTTGGAGTGGGGTCCGACAAGTTTTTGGGATACATGGTGACTCACAGAGGGATTGAGGTTAATCCCGACCAGATAAAGGCTATAAACGATCTACGAGCTCCTCGGAATCCCAAGGAGGTTCAGAAACTAACCGGAATGACGGCTGCCCTGAATCGATTTATCTCTAGATCAGCAGACAGGTGTCGGCCCTTCTTCTCTCTACTCAACAAGTGGAAGGGATTCGAATGGACTGAAGAATGTGCTTTGGCCTTTCAGCAACTCAAGGATTATCTAGCTCGGCCATCAATCATGTCCAGTCCTGAACCAGATGAGGTGTTGTTCGCCTACATTGCTGTAGCTCCCTGTGCGGTGAGCCTGGTGTTGATACGATCAGACTGTGGTGTACAAAGACCAGTCTATTACGTAAGTAAGTCGTTGCATGAGGCCGAGATCCGTTACTTGCCTCTGGAGAAGGCTATCTTAGCTGTGGTGCTCGGTACACGGAAGCTACCTCACTACTTCCAGGCCCATACGGTCATCGTCCTCACTCAACTCCCACTCAAAGCTATACTCCAAAGTGCTGATTACGCGGGCGGATTGCCAAGTGGGGTACAATCTTAGGGGCTTTCGATATAAGATATATGCCCCGCACATCGGTCAAGGGCCAGGTCCTTGCGGATTTGGTGGCCGAGTTCACGGAGCCCCAACTAGAAGAGGTAAAGCCCACGTCAGGCATGGATGGAAAATCAGTTGGCATGATCTCCCAACAGAATCCCCCCCATTGGGAAGTGTACGTTGATGGCGCGGCAAACCAAAGAGGTTCTGGAGTTGGGCTGGTATTGATATCCCCCGAGAGGATCATTATCGAGAAATCGTTAAAGTTGGACTTCTCGGCAACGAATAATGAGGCGGAGTATGAGGCCCTACTAATGGGAATGGCTATGGTCCGAAGACTGGGAGGAAAGTCCGTGGAGTTGTTCTCGGACTCAAGATTGGTCGTAGGTCAAGTACAAGGCGAGTTTGAGGCGAAGGACGAAAGAATGCAGGGGTACTTGAGCCGTGTTAAATATCTGCAATCAGAGTTTGACTCTTTCAGTTTGCTGCACATCCCCAAAAGTGGTAACTCACATGCTGACTCCTTGGCCACGCTTGCTACCTCCTCGGCCCGAGACCTGCCGAGGATCATTCTCGTTGAGGACTTGCATAGGCCTACAGATGCGAAAGCAGAAGCAATCCAGGTTCACCAGGTCAGGGCCGGGCCCTACTAGATGGATCCTTTAATCAAATTCCTCAAAGAAGATATGTTGCCAGAAGAGAAGGGAGAAGCTGACAAAGTTCGGAGGAAGGCGACCAGGTTCTGGTTGTCCGAGGACCATAAATTATACAGACGCTCCTATTCGGGACCATACTTGTTATGCGTGCATCCTGAAGCGTCTGAGTTATTACTAGAAGAGCTGCACGAAGGAATTTGTGGGAGCCACACTGGAGGTAGATCCTTGGCTCACCGAGCCCTTACCCAAGGTTATTGGTGGCCTAACATGCAAAAGGAGGCCCACAAGTACGTCAAAAGGTGTGATCAATGTCAGCGCTTCGCTCCAAACATTCACCAGCCAGGGGGAACTCTTAATCCGCTATCTAGCCCATGGCCCTTCGCCCAATGGGGCTTGGATATCGTGGGACCCTTCCCTAAAGCTGCAGGAAACAAGAAGTACCTTCTGGTCGGCACAGACTATTTCACCAAGTGGGTTGAAGCCGAGCCGCTAGCCAATATCAGAGACGTTGATGTGCAAAAGCTTGTTTGGAAGAATATTGTCACTCAGTTTGGAGTTCCTCACACTCTCATCTCGGACAACGGCCTACAGTTCGATAGCAAGGCATTCAGGAATTATTGCAGCGAGCTGGGAATTATAAACAGATACTCTACTCCCGCCTATCCCCAGGGTAATGAACAAGCAGAAGCCGTCAACAAAGTCATACTGAACGGTTTGAAGAAGAGGCTAGATGATGCGAAGGGTAAATGGGTAGAGGAATTGCCACATGTACTTTGGGCTTACAGAACTACGCCTCGCAGGTCTACTGGAGAGACCCCTTTCTCAATGACCTATGGGGCTGAGGCTATCATTCCTTTGGAAACCGGGTTCCCAACACTAAAAACTAGCTCGTTTAGTCCGACCAGCAACAATGAGCAACTAGAGAAGAGTTTGGACCTGATTGAGGAAAGGAGGGAGAATGCAATGGTTCGGCTGGCACATTACCAACAAAAACTCAGGCAAGGCTATGATGCTAACGTAAAGCTAAGGCCTCTAGAGCCTGGTGATCTAGTGCTGAGGAAAGTTGTGGGCATCGCAAAGAATCCAGCTTGGGGAAAACTAGGACCCAATTGGGAAGGGCCATATCGCATCACTTCGGGAGCAGGCATTGGGGCATATTTCTTGGAAGACCTGGATGGTCATGTAATACCACGTCCTTGGAATGTAAATAACCTCAAGAGGTACTTTTATTAATCGAGTCTTTTCTTCAACCGATATGCCAATTCGCTGCGTAAAGTGTTCTCTCAAGTGTTTAAACTTAAATCCAATCATGCCTGTAGTCCTCGGACCAGATGATTAGGGTTAGTTAACACTCATTCGCCACTTTCTCCTAAGTGTTTAAACTTAAATCCAATCATGCCTGTAGTCCTCGGACTAGATGATTAGGGTTAGTTAACACTCCGTTACAGTTCTATAGTGTTTAAACTTAAATCCAATCATGCCTGTAGTCCTCGGACCAGATGATTAGGGTTAGTTAACACTCCGTTACAGTTCTATAGTGTTTAAACTTAAATCCAATCATGCCTGTAGTCCTCGGACTAGATGATTAGGGTTAGTTAACACTCTGTTACAGTTCTATAGTGTTTAAACTTAAATCCAATCATGCCTGTAGTCCTCGGACCAGATGATTAGGGTTAGTTAACACTCTGTTACAGTTCTATAGTGTTTAAACTTAAATCCAATCATGCCTGTAGTCCTCGGACCAGATGATTAGGGTTAGTTAACACTCCGGTGCAGTTCTCTAAGTGTTTAAACTTAAATCCAATCATGCCTGTAGTCCTCGGACCAGATGATTAGGGTTAGTTAACACTCCGTTGCAGTTTTCTAAGTGTTTAAACTTAAATCCAATCATGCCTGTAGTCCTCGGACCAGATGATTAGGGTTAGTTAACACTCCGTTGCAGTTCTCTAAGTGTTTAAACTTAAATCCAATCATGCCTGTAGTCCTCGGACCAAATGATTAGGGTTAGTTAACACTCGAATACATTCGTCCCCCATGGTCCTTGAATCAAATGACACAGGTTAGTCAATACCCCCACACAACTGTTGTCACTAGGGCTTAGCGCTAAAATTCCTGATTGCATTTAAATTGATTCTAACTTATGACTGTCTTCCTTAGTTGTCTTAAAGCCGAGGGGTTGTAACACTTTACATATTTGGAAAGACATGTGAGACTTACATAATTACTCGCTACAATCATTGCTTATTAATAACTCTCATTCGGACTGTTCTTTTCAATATCAATTTCAATTACTCACACCATCAGTATGATGTACCAATCAAGTTTATTTGCATTATCTTGTTATAATTGCAATGTACAGTTATATGCAGCAGTAGTAAGTAATAAAACATGTATTGAAGACACCAGAGACAAATGGGAAGCCATTTCATTATTAAAAAGAAAGGAGTTTACAATTCCTTAGATAAAAACAAAAGTAAATACAAGTGCAAAACAAAAGCCCTATGTATCTATTTTTTTGCTGGAGGAATCACAGGGTCAGCAGCTTGGCCTGTCCGAGCAGATGCTTCAGAGGCTTGATCCTTGGGCTCAGCAGGAGTCTTCTCTTTACCCGACCCTTGGCCTTTGTCTTTGGCTGGTTCAAATGGTTTACCCTTGTCACCTGGTTGACCAGCCTCTTTGGGTGCATCAAGAGTGGATGGAGGAGCTTGACTGACCAGGTTTGGCTCCGAAGCCTCTGGAAGCTGTGGAGTAGGAGGATCATCCACCGGGAGCTCTCGGATCTCAGGATCGTAGTATACGCTCCCAGGCAGCCTCAGCTCAGAGTCAGCAGGGACTCCAGCGGCGTCCAGCGCCTTGCTCCAAGTTATGCCGCAGTAGTCTCGGCTAACCGAGGCAAATTGCTCCATAAGCTGGGACGAGGTTGCCTCCACCCCCAGTTGGTATGCCGCCTTCCTCTCAGCCTCAACCGCCTCCTTGGCCAGTTTGGCATTCTGCTCGGCCACTTGAGCGCTCGCCTTGGCCTTTTGCATTTCAGCCCTGAGACCCTTCACCAGCTCGCTCTCGGTCACCAGATTGATCTCTGCCATGTGCAGCTGTTTACGCTGCTCCTCAGCCTGTTTCTCGACAGTCTTAATCCCAGCATCGAGGCTTCTCTTCTGGGTGGTCATCTCTTTAAGGTCTTCCGACAGAAGGGCATAATCCTCCTTCAGCTGGCCCAGAGATTTCTCCGCCTCGTCTCGAGAGCAGAACGCTGCCTGGGTCTCGAGGTGGTTCTTCTTATTCCACTCCTCGGCCACATAGATCTGCTGGGTGACTTGCATAATGGAAATTCCGAATGTCAAGCACAGAAAAATAGGAAAAGCAAGTATCAGTGATTCAGCTAATCGGACTGAGGTCGCTTACCATGGCCATATCCCTCTTAAGTGATTGAAAGAGTTCCTGCTGGGTGAAACGCCTGTAGGACTCCATGTCGTGGGGGAGGAGGAGTGGTTGCTGCAGAGCCTCAGCAACATAGCCTGCCCTTCCTCCATCGTAATTCCTGAGGGAGGCCTCCCAGAGGATTGGAGCGCCCTCCAACTCCAACTTTGGAGACCAGATTCGCGGTCCTCCTCCTCGGCGGACATCTGCCACTACGACCTCGTCTCGGCTCTCAGTGGACGAGGTCCTGTGGGTCCGGTGGTCTTTCACCACTCTCGGCTGTTTGGTCCCTTTGGCTGGCAGCACTTGCCTTTCCTCAGCATCAGGAAGGGGCCTCTTCTTCCTCAGGTCTGGAAGGGGCTTTAAGCCAGGGTCAGGAACCTGGGGTGGCACTGGAGGCAGGTTCACCACCGGTTGGGAAGTCCCGGGACCTTTCTGCTCGGCCTTTTTGCCCCTACTCTTCATCAAACTCCTCAAATCCATATCGTCGTCCGAGGAGTCTTCGGAATGAGCAGCTAGCAAATTGAGGTGAGTGCCTGATTGTCTGTCGGTCTCTTCCTCGGCGTCTGAGACCTTTATCACTCGATTTACTCCTGAAGCCTCTCCCACGAACTGGAAGTTGTCTATCTGCTCTTCTAGCGAAGAGGTGGAAGAGCCGACCCTCTCACCCTCAACCACCTGTTCGAGGGGAACTTGCTGGAGCGGCTGGACGAGAGGGGGTATAGCCTGAGGGTGTGGATAGGGTACGGGTTTAAGCTCGTACGGCGCCAAAAAACCCTTCCGAGCGACGTCAATACGTGCAAGACGATGATCTCCCTGGACAATCGCGTTGCCGACTGGTTGGAAACCCTTTGGCTTTCCTGTGTATCCCAGAATAAGGGGAGCCGATCGGAGCTGTCCGTCCTCGCTCACGAAAATCTCCGATCTCAACAGAAAATTAAGGGCGGCGGTGTTCGTAAGGCTGAGCCGAGGAGAAACGAAGTTTTTATCTGTTACAAGACACAGCAGAGCTACGTTAGAGACTCAGAAATAACAGCATAAGAAGAATCAAAAACCATTAAAAGACGAGGACCCTAGGCCTATGGTTAGTGTGCCTAAATCTAACATGTCCCACCTGGCTTTCCATGCTTGGTTGGGCAATGATGGCCGTCATGCCATGCGCCCGAGACGATCACATAGTCGTCTTTCATCCCTTTGTTGGATTTGGGGAGGCAGGAAATGAGCCTAACAACGTCGGACCGGGATTTTAGATAATATCCCGCATCTTCTGGCTGTGGCACTCATACATATGTACTACGTCGAGCCAGGTGAGTCCTAATCCTAGGTGAAGGTTAAGGTCCTCAATTGCTCCTAGGATCTTAAACATGTTAGGTGCGCACTGCCAAGGAGTAAGCCTATGGTTTCGAAGGTAGCTAGTGGTGATGGGACCCATGGGGATTGTCATTCCCCCTTCTTTGAAGGCAATGAGAGGGATAACGACTTCTCCTGTCTTCCGATCTGTTAGTATTTTTTCTGGGGGGCAATACCTCACACCCACGTTTGGGGGTATGCGATATGTGGCCCTGAACACCTCCATTTGCTCAGGGCTATCTACCAGGTACTGGAGTTTCCCCATGGTGCTTAAACAAAAATGACTGGCCGAAGAGAAAACTAAAGGATTTGGTGGACGACGACTTACAAGGACTAGGTCGGAGAAAGGATTTCAGGCTCGTAGAAAGATTCGTGAAGACTCTGGGGAAGACTGGAACCGGCGACTGAGAGATTTGGACGGAGTCGCGCGCTTGTTCTTGCTGGAGTGTCTGAAAATTTGCAAAGTGAGGAAAAAATAACTTCCTCTGAGGTTTTATACGGGGTCAAACGAAGGGTCAGGGGCACTCCCGCCCAAATTCTGAAGAAAAAACCACAGCCGTTGGATCAATCATTCACCGTTGGATACGAAGGACAAGGCGCCACCTGGTGCAATTAATGCAGCGCCTTGGGAATATGGAAACCGCAGCGGCATTAATGAAGCGTCTATTTCTATGCCTACACACGTGCCAGTTTAAATTGGCTTGTTCTCAAGCTTTTGCTCCGTGGCAAGTCAAAATCCTACTTTTTCTCTTCGGGTGCGAGGGAAAAACTACAATTTTGAGGGGCTATTGTGGGGGGTGAAAAGTCCAACCTAACGTATTGGGCCCAAGGCCCTATTGGAGGACCACTGTTTGTCCGAAGAGGTGAAAACACTCAACCCATGTGAAAGGAGCATGTCTGGAGAGGAGCACGTGCATGATCCGAGGAGATGTTCAATTTTTCGAGGAGTCCAATATCCTCGGATCCGAAGAAGCTTGGTCCGACAGGTGTCTGGGAAGCTAATGTGATCCCCCTGACAAATGTAATGATGGAAATGAGCCTCAGGCACGCATGAGGATAGTAGGAACGGAGAAATATCTAGGAGACAGACTTCAACCACCGCATTAAATGCACTGCACCTACTTCCCTGGCTGCATTAATGTGGAGAAGACACCTGAACAGTGCACTCTCAGCTACCGCCGCTCACACAAGGCTAAAGAGGGTGCATGATGGGACATGCACTCAAGTGGGCGTCTAGATGTTGAACAAGTGGACGGTGAAGATAGAGGATGTGAGTACTATATAAGAGGGGGATGCCTCTGATAGAAGGGAGGGAAAATCAGAAGTGAAAAAGGAGAGAATTCCATTACTGTAGCTCCAAGAATTGTAACCCAAGTTTATGAAATACAAACTCCTTTTCGAACGTTACGTTTGCATCTGTCCGAGCACGTTTGAATACAAATTTATCCATAAACACTGCAATCTTATATTGTTAATTCATTGCTAGTCTAGCTCTTTAACCCACTCTCTACAAATTTATTGTCTTGGGTTCAATGGGCTCAAAATCCATACCTTCTTGGGCTTGGGCTACAAAAATTGACCCTACAATTATTTTGAGCATAATGAAATTTTAATATTATTTTTCTAAGATTTATACGAGAAACAATTGAATTTTTTTTTTTTATATGTAAGAAACAATTGATTTGAAATATGGTATTCTTGCTCAAATTAAGTTGTTTTTGCAACAATTGAAACAATGTCCAACAAAAAAGAAAAAAATAAATTTAGTTACACACAATCAAGAATGTAAAAATAATAATAATAATTGAAGGATATTTGCCTTTTGTTTAGTAAGCATGAAACATGCCAGTTTATATTAGCCACTATATTATGCAATTTTTAATTTGTAAACACACACACACACACACACACACACACACACACATATATATATAGTATGATCAAATCATTACAATATTCTTATTGTCTTTCTATTTTGTCTAAAAAATAACTAAATATTACAATTTTTTACAGGAATAAATTTTTTTTATACATTGATTATTGGGGTTGGGGATTTGAACCTTGAATATCTCAGTTGGAAATGTGCCAACCAATTAAGCTATAAGATTCTTAACTAAAATTATTGAAATATTGAAGAAAATTAATAATAAGTTTCCCCGTCTAAAGAATCTATAGCAGTAGTTACATAATCGCTGATATAAATAATTAATTCCAAAAGGAAGGGTTGTGTGTACTAGCAGTTTTTAATTCTCTAACAACAATTCTATGAACTATGGCTAAAGATATTTTCTATATTAGCGATTCTTAGGAACCACTGCTATAACCTATAGTGACGAAAACTTAACGGCGGTTATTAAAGCTAGAGTAGCAGTTTAGAAAACTGCTGGCATAGACCTATCTAACTTTTAGCGAAGTTTTTAATAGTTTTAGTATTGGTTACAACCGCGGCTAAGAAACAAGTTTGGTTGTGACTTATCTTCTTTCTCTTTTTGGCTTTGGCCTTCACTACAATATTATATTTCGCTTTGATTTTAACACTACAATCATTTCAAATTAAATGGTTTTTGTTCTTAAACCTTTTCAGTCATTTTTATTTTGTAATTTGTAAATTTAGAAATTTTATATTGGATTATTTTGTATAATGTTGTTAGATCTATATTTAACTGTTTAGGTGGCAATCTTTGAACAAAAACTTTAGTCTTGTTTGTTAAATAGCTCTATTTCAAGTTCCAAGACTAACTCCAAAACAGCTCAAGATAGGATCTTTGAACAAAAACTTTAGTCTTGTTTGTTAAATAGCTCTATTTCAAGTTCCAAGACTAACTCCAAAACAGCTCAAGATAGGGAAGTGTCTAACTTCCTGACACCTGCTTGAAACTTCCTTGATCAATTGAAATCTTCTCAATTGCTTGTTCTATCAGGTTTATTAAGTCAACTTATCACTTGGAATTACATGCCTGGTTATAAAATGGGTGATTAGAAGTTGACAAATTAGAAGAAGAGAAGCTTTCACGTATACCTAGATGTTTTTGTACCTTCTCTCTCAAATTCGCACACCAGAGTTTCTAAATTAGATTTGAAGATCAATTTGCTGCTGTATTGTGATTTAGCTAAAGTCATGGTAATTATACCATCAAGGTTGTTGTGAAATCTTCAAGGTGGCCCTTGAAGTCTAGCAAAAAGTTTGTTACAGCAAAATCCAAAGTAGAAGAGTCCAAATAGGTTAGAGCTGCATGTGTTTACTTGAGTAAATTATTATTGGAGGTAGCAACTAAAAATTAGTTTTAATTTCAATTGTAAAGACTTCGATTTTACTTAATGGATTTTTGCATAGGGGTTGGTGGCTAAACCCTAGGTTTGGTTTTTCCTTTGGTGGTTACCATTGGCTTTTCACATCATACACAAATCATATTATATATATTTATTTATTTCTGTAATTTTATTATTGTGATTTGTTGCATTTATATGATTAAAATTGAACTGAATTCATTCTCATAATTGTTTAATTAATTAATCCAACTTGGTTAAATTTCGCTGAAATTGAGAATGGTGTCTAAACTTTAACCTAACAATTGGTACCAAAGCAAGATTCTTGAGTAAGATCCTTGACCCCCATTGTCATGGATGAAATTAAGTATCTTGATGTGCATGGCCATAATGAATTGGGTGAAGATGATGACCTTCAATAAGCCTATATAAAAAATGTATTAAATATGCTAAAAAGGCTAAAAGATTGGAGAGTAAATTTGATTAATTCAACAAGTTAGTCGGAAATTATAAGAAAATTGTTGAAAAATCTTATGCCAACCAAATATTGTCATAGGATTGGAGATTTGAAATCACATTGCAAGTTGAAATTTACTCTAGACTCCTAGTCTATATAAGAAAATTGTTGGAAATAAAAAATAAAAAATAAAAAATTTAACCTTGCCGGTTGCCAACCAAACCTTTACTTAGTCTTTACTAACAACTAAAAATGGCTTCATTGAACTGCACCTCAAGCCAATGTAGCACATGCCTTCTAGACTTTTAGTCTAAATATACTTTGCTTTGAAAATCTTCTGTATAAGATGCTCTAGTTAATTTGGTCTCTACTCTCTTGCTTGACTTGTAAGTTCCAATCATATGCTACCTCGCTTTGTGTCATTGTGCGTGTGAGAGAGAGAGAGAGAGTTCAGGCCATTCTTTCTCTAGTGATTTCTCTCGTCTGTGCACAGTACATGCATGTAGCGTATCTAATTGTAATCAAGTGGAACATCTTTTGGTATTTGTAGTTGATAAATTACTAATTATTACAAAAGATTAACCTGTTAAGAATGGTGAATGAAGTGACTAATGAGACCATCTTAATCTGCTTCATCATCCATTCATAGAGAGAAATTAATGAATACTTTGCAAGAATTGGTTTCCTTGGAGACCTGCCAGTACTGGATGACAAAGGACAAACTACTATCACGGCCTCACCATTGGGTATGGGTCTCACCGAAAAGCCATTGAAGTATCAGGTTCAAATGTTCAATGGTATCCCCCATTAAGGGAGCCAATGAATTTTGGAACATGGCATGATAACTTGGATGGGGGACAGGTTAATTAGACTTCAGTCATATCTACAAACACTCATAGCACTAAATTACACACTCTATTCATTGTCATGTCAAAAAAGTGGGGTAACACAAGTGAATATTACCTCCTTTTACAACAATTTACCCTGATTATTAATGATGTGCCTAAAAATTTACCACTTTGTGAGTGGGCCTAAATTTGGCATATATAATTCACAATTTGAAGTTCTTGGAATGGTCGGCCAATTGTTTCATGCTAGTGCCAAAAGTAGCGTCAGCAACGGGTTTATAGGATGATATAATTGATACAATTATTACACGGATGGACTAGCCTCCCATGCGAAATTTAGTCAGCTCTTCTCGATAGCATTGTAATTAATTGTCCTTTTTAACATGGTCTGATTGGTTTTCTATCAAGATTGTAACTGCAAAATTAGCTCTGGAATGGCTGCAAATATGATTTCTAGATCATATATAGTTCTTCACTAGGGTATTGAAGTCTTCTAAGAAATGCTTGTAATATTTATTTTCTAGTTGGAGAATGCTCCCAAGCCAATCTCATTATAAAGTAACAGTTTTTTTGCTAAGAGTCTTATAGTTCAAATGACATTTTTTGATATTTTTAATAGAGATATCTAGAGTTCAAATCCTCATTTCTCAACTATCGAATTACCCACAAATAAAAAAGAAGAAGAAGAAGATAGTTTAGTTTTTCCTTTATTAAAAAAAGAAAAGAAAGAGCAATTGGTATGATCGATATTAATTGTGGAGCAAATTGTATTACGAGGTCATGCCCAAGCACCAAGTATATGTCAACATTGTAACAACCACAACTCAGATTAAGCTTTTCTCTTTCCTTCCCTTTTAAGTCTTTTTTTGAGAAACTCCTTCCCTTTTAAGTCTTATACATGTTTAAAGGAAAAGAAACTTTATTTTAAAAAAATTCATTATACCTTTATATTTATTTAAGAAGCTAAACAGCCTAAAAAACTGTATTAGGTATTTTGGTGAATAATAATAAATAAATAAAAACTTTTATTAATTTGTTTTAAGTTTGCCGCACCTGTATTTCGTGTCACTTGCAGTTGAAGTTAGACCGACTGATCACTCCAATACACCAAATTACCAAAGGAGGTCAAGATGCATAATCTTTTAGAGAAAAAAAAAAAAACATTAATTAGTGTGTATTTGTGTTGGTAAATGTCATAAATATATGCTATCATCTATGGATTTTTTTTCCCCCCCCTCCATATCTAGATCACATTACTTGGATAAGACATATTAACTTTAGTTCAGATGGACCCGTTTCAAAGATCTACATCAGAGCAAAGTAGTAAAAGATGTATGCTTACAAATGCTATAACCTTGTAATAACCAGCAAAAGCAGGAGAAATTATAAAGTCCTCGTGGTGGACAAGTGATGTGATCCACTATTCCAGTAAAAGACTCCCACTTATTTAAAATTGTAGAGTTTTAAATAAAAACTGAATACTGACTCAGTAATTTTAAATAGGTAGGAGCCTTTTACTGGAATGATGGACAAATGACGTGGTCTACCATAAGAACTATTTAATTTCTCCAAAAGCAGCAATATATATATATATATGCTTGACTGCAAGAGTTCATAAATATACCTACATATGGATAAAAGATCATACAATACACATGTATTTTTTCCTACACCTACAATCAACTTGTTACATATGGAAATGCAAGTATGCAACCACAACCGCTCAACAATTAATCAAACAATCTCTCATTCTCGCTTGCTCATTTTGATGTTAGGTTGTTGTTAAATCCCATCACCGTACTTGATTGATGATTAGGGCAATTATACTTTATAAAATATATGTCGAGTATTTTATGAAGATATCTATATATATATATATATATATATTAAAAAGTTAGCTTTAAAAGAAATGCTGGTGGTGGGTCATCAACGTGAACAAATTAATCTCACATCAACCAAGACTAACATATATCCCCTCCACTCACTAATAAATATTTCCTTAATTATGGTGAATCCCACATAAAGTTCCTGTAGTCTTTAGGCTGTGATATTTTCACTGCTAACTGAATGGCTTTTTCATGCAATCAGAGTCAAATTTTGCCACCTGCATCTTTTCGGGATAGGAAGTCTAAAAGGGCATACTTACTAGGGATTGAAATGAAAGCTTAAATCACATTTTTCTCAAACTCATCATTGAGCTCTGCATCTTATACACATACATAAAAATGGGGGACAGGTGATACACATAAAATTGTGTGACAAATGACGACTTCACATCATCACTTTTAAAAAAAATTGATTGATGTAGCATTTTCCTTAGGATTGATGCAAAGGTTTAGAATTTTTGTCATTATATTGGAAGAAAGCATGAAAATGTCACGCCTTGGCACTCATAAGTCATAACCTCCTTTATTTTTTTTAATATTTGGTTTGAGTACATTCTTTCCTTATACTATCCATCAAAATGTTTTTTACAGTTAAGCAATGTTTTATATTCTAAATATTCATCATTCAATCTCTCCCTTGTACAATACTTAACCAACTAACACTAGCACCAAACACCGCTTTTGTTGATCTTTAGCCTATGCTGCTTTGTCCTTCCCCTTAAAGGAACAGAAAGCCATTGGCAATCATGGTAAAGATAAAGATACACCACAAAAGTTGGTGCTGGGTTGTTTAATTTATTAAATGCCACTGTCCCCCCCTCCATTTCTATTCAAAATTCAAACTTATAAACCTCCCCCACTTCTAAGTGCCCTCCAATTCTATACCCTCCTTTGTTGCTTTCTATCTTATAGAAGTTTTTGAATTTTATAGAGAGAGAGAGAGAGAGAAAGAAATCTATGGGCTTCTACTAATGGAGCTAAAGAATTCAGGGAGGAGCTAGGCTTTGCTAGGAGTGTGAAGAAAAGGAATTGGACTTCAAACATGAGTACTGCAAGATTCATCAAGTGTGTCACAGTTGGTGATGGGGCTGTTGGAAAGACTTGCATGCTAATATCTTATACTAGCAATACCTTCCCCACAGTATGATCGATGATGTTTCATAACAATTTATACTTGCATTATACGTATCCATGTTTAATATGCTTGACTATATTAGGCTTACAGTCTTACTTTCGTAATTATGATGTACTCTTTGTTCAAATTCTTGTAGGATTATGTACCTACCGTGTTCGACAACTTTAGTGCCAATGTGGTGGTTGATGGCAGCACAGTTAACCTTGGATTATGGGATACTGCAGGTAAGTAAAGTAATTGCTACTATAATTCTCAGTTCTGTCTCAGAGGGTTCATAAACATTATACTTATAAATCGTATCATAAAGTGAAAAATGAGGGAAATAATAGGCCTCTAGTAACTTGAATTGAAATAGTTTTCTTTTTTGGCAACCAAACACACTATGTTTAATAGTTTTGTTGAGATACAAAATCATGTAATACCCTAAGTACTTAACGTAGTTCGGTGAATACAGGACAGGAGGATTATAACAGGCTGAGGCCTTTGAGTTATAGAGGTGCAGATGTGTTCTTGTTGGCCTTCTCTCTCATCAGCAAAGCCAGCTATGAAAATATCTCTAAGAAGGTTTTTCATCAAAAACCCAACAATCTTTCTTCTCAATTTCTTAAACACATTTATGCTTCACATTCTCCAGTCTGAAATATCTATTTCTTGGCTCCCAGTGGATTCCTGAGCTGAGGCATTACGCCCCTACTGTGCCAATAGTGCTTGTGGGAACCAAACTTGGTATGAATTACTTACACAACTAGGAATATATGAATCATCACTAGCCAATTGACCTTCTGATTTGTATAATAGCTGATTTAAAAGTAACCTATGTAACTTTGTTTGTAATTTGCTACAGATCTACGAGAAGACAAACAGTATTTGATTAATCATCCTGGCGCTACACCAATTACAGCTGCTCAGGCAAGTCTCTACTGAGGGTGGACAAGAACCAAATACTAATGAAATGTTACAATTTCTCTTTCTAAAAAGTTAATATTGTCAATTTCATGGACTTCATGGTGAGATTATTCAATGTTGGTCAGGGTGAAGAACTCAAGAAGGCAATTGGTGCTGCTGTTTACATAGAGTGCAGCTCTAAGACTCAACAGGTTTGATAATTAACTTTGTGATCTACAATTTATGAAATATGAATACGTTTTGTCAGAGGCAATAAGGGTGTGTTACAAAATTAAAGTAGGATAGCCTTCAACTGCAAAAACGAGTCTAAGATTCTAATGGCTTATGTCAGATGCCACTTTATAAAGCAAACAAGAAATTGACAGTGTTATACTTCTGCTTCAAGCTCCAAAAAATTCCCCATTTATCTTTTTATTTCCTTGAGTTTCCCTACTTCTTTTTTAGTGACTTCTTCAAGACCGGCTCTTTTTCTAGGTGTACAGTGTTGTTACATCAAATTTTGATTCCTTGCTGTATTGAGGACAAGGTGCATCAACTCAAAAGGTCTCCTAATAATTTTAAATTAATTTTTGCTAACTTGAGAACATGTACTTGAAATATGGATATTGAGGCGTGCCTATACCAGTAACGCCCATGAAAGTTCTGTTTATGAAATAAAATTAGTACTGGTTATTGTAATTAAGTATGACATTCTCACATGCTTAAGTATTGTGTAAGATACAAAATCAAATTCATACTAATAACATCAATATGATAAGTTAACAGATTGAATAAGATACAAAAGATGTAAACTTAAATGCTAACTTTGAACAACACATAAAAAAAACATTACAAAAAAAATTTACAGATTTTGGATGCGCCATTTTGATTGGCTACAGAAAACAAAATTTCTTCACAACCTTAGTTTTATCTTCTCTTACTCGGTGTTTTCATTCTTTTCTTTTCCTTGCTAACCCATCGATTACAAGGCATTATTTGAAAAATTAGTCCAAAAATAGCATTATTCTGAGGTAAAAATACTCCTTTGCTTAATTTCTTGCACCTTTTGTAAACCACCCCCTTTTCCCCGTCAAGATCCTTTGTTTACCTGACATATGCACACTTGTTTTCATTATTTTCTTTTCCTTATAAATACCCCCATGAAGTTACATTTACTTACATATTTGTATCACACTGGACACTTGTTCTAATCTTTCATGCTTATTTCTCTTCTACGTCTATATTCAACTTGTAGCAACAATTTTAGCATTGATTTGGGAGTTCTGCTTCCCAAGTGCTTATCTAATTATGTCTTCCTTTCCTGTGATACTTCAGAATGTCAAGGCTGTGTTTGATGCTGCAATCAAGGTTGTTTTGCAGCCCCCTAAACCAAAGAAAAGGAGACGGAAGCCAAAGCCATGCACATTCCTCTAAATCAACTTCATGCGTCTTCCTTGTAACAGCCACAACCCTTGTCCTAGTCTTCCTCTTCTATATATATGCCGGTCTATTGAACCTATGATGTTCTGCAGTTCTCGCTCTCTCTGTCTCTCTCTTATCTTGTTAGTTTATTTTTGATGTATCGTGTTCCTTTGCTTCAAATGGATTATAGGCAAATACAAAAGTCTACAAATGTAATATTTGTGATCAAAACCAATTATGATAACATTATTGTAAATTGTTGCTCCATCTAAGCTTTTGCTAGAGACTGTTAGACAATGAGCTACATTCACATCATATGATTGAATGTAGGAAAAAATATCATACTTCCTTTAATGCTTTACATGCTCTATGGCCTATGCACCTTAGTAAGGCAGTCATTCTGTTCTTAAATTGTATCTTTTTCAAACACAGTATTAATGCAAATTGCCAAAAAATTTTATAATACAATGTCAATGCTATGTGTTTTATCATGGTTGTTAGTTACTTTGGTTGAGGTTGATAAAAGTCACTTGTGCACAAGAAACTTAGGATCAACTTTGTACTCTCTTCTACAAAAGAGAAAGGGAGAGGGTTACACCTCTAGTGGAAGTATAAAGTTTTGTGCTCCCAATCTAAATAGAAACTGAACCTTTTATTGATCAAAAGATTGAATGAATACAACTGAATGATATACAAGACCTGATTCTATATTTATACACAGAGACTAAAGCAATTAAGTAAACTGTCAAATAACTAACTTCCTAAAACAGAGGAAAATCTGTTACAGCTACATTCCAGCTCATGCTCACGTGTTCAATCATCTTCCCAATATCCTTGCATACGTGGCATCATCTACTGCATTGAGTCCAGTACTTGATCATGGTGAGGCATTGCTTCAATCATAGCCATAGCAGCTGTTTGATCAATGCCTTGGTCAACTTGAAGTTGTGAGCTGATTTGGTTAGCAAGGTGGATTTCCCCTTGATGCAATGGAGCATTTTGCTGAGCTGTTTTAACAGGAAGAAAAAAAATAGTCACTAGAGGTTTTGTGACTTCTAATAAATGAATTGAGATGACCATTAAAATGGATAGGCGACAACTCTATTGACCTACAATAACAAAAATATATATATTTATGAGTTTTTCCTTTATGGTGATATCAATTCAAACTATATGCCAAAAATCAGCTAAACTTGCAGTGTCTTCATTAATGCTCTAGAATTATCAAGAAGTTCTAACTCGGTGAGTATGAAGTGAACCTATAGGGAAGAATGATGATTAGCAAACTAAGAGATTAAATTAAATTCAAACAAGAAAATTAATTGAACAGAAAGTGTTATTTGGTAGGTAAAGACAAATGAAATTGAGGCTTAGTGAACTACCCACAACACATGGATTGGCAGTTCTAACAATTTTATTTTATAACTCAACTAAAATTTATACAAAAGATGATCTTAAATTGATGATTTAGCAATAAAAGCGAGTTAATTTAACAAAAGTAATTTTATGAATTTAACTGATTTTAGGCAAAAAAAAAAGAAAAAAAAAAGAAAGAAAAGATTAATGAATTATTAGTAATATTTTTTGATAGTTCGCAAGGAATTGTAAGTGCTCGATGAGCCCGACATCTAACAACTTTCTATAGAGATAAATCGAAATAAAATAAATAAATAAAATAAAAACCATAATAACTTCAGCACTAAAAAGCATGAAAGAATTGTTAAATGAGCTTATGAATCAAAAAGTCACTTTTGAATGAATAGCTCTTGGCTTGGGATGGCTTTAGGTGGCCAATCGGCGGCTAGGTCGAGGTTTTGTGAATGATTGGGTCTTGGCTTGGGATCAATTATGAGTTTTTTTTTTTTTTTTGAGAAAGAGTTTCAACCTATGGCGTCCGCTTCTAATGATAGCTCTTTATCATCAGACCAAGACACCAATCGGTTTTTGGTGTAGGCGGGGATTGAACCCCAGATCTCTTATTCAACCATCAGAGACTTTACCAGTTGAGCTAACTGGAACCCACGGGATCAATTATGAGTTGGTAGTGTGGGTGGGACGATTTCGATGCCTTCATTTTGTGGTGTGGTAGTGGTATTTTCTTTTTTGAGGGTGACAATATATATCAGTTGATGCAGAAGAAAAAATTCTGTCTAAAAAAAATCTTGAGTTTGTCTTGAAATAGAGGAAATATATATATATATATAGGCAAGAGAATAAAATATGAGGATGATGTTATATCTAAATTGCTTCTTGTCTAGTGGTCATCCACAACGAGGGCGTTTGGATTCAGCTAATTGCTGCGTCCACGTTTGGCGTTTTTCTTTTTTCTTTTCTTTTTTTTCCTGCACGTAAACAGTAAAATCACATGATTTTACTGTGCAGGGGACAAAAAACATTGTTCATGCACTGTTCATGCACTGTTTATGCACTGTTCACGGGTCCCACAACACTATTCACACATTTAAAAATTATTTTGCTACAGTGTTTTCAGTTTTCAGTTTTCAGTTTTTAGTTTCAGCAACAATAAGTTCAATCCAAACGGACCCAACATATTATTTCTGAAACTGATATACATATATTTCTTCATTTACTCTCAGTGTCTCTCTAATTTTCTCAGTATATTACAATGGGAGTGAAGGCTCATATATATAGGCAAAAGATGAACTGATGAAGCAACTACAAAGGGGGCAAGATCCCCTAAAGTTGCTAAACCCATTTAATGTGATGGACTTACGGCCATCACCCGTGAAGAGTAAATAATTTATATCAAAAAGGGAATAGTGTAAAACAAAAAGTGAATAGTATATAACACTCCCCCTTAGATAACCACTCGCTAAGAATCTACCTCATTAAAAACTTGCCAAGGAAAAACCCAGTGAGAAAAACCTAAGCGAAGGAAAAAGAGTACAATTAGCACTAATTATTTTCTCCCCCTCATGAGTACATATAACTTCAAAGATCTTTAAGTCGACGCATGCCAATGTTATGTACTATCTTCTTAAATGTTGCGGCTGGTAATGACTTAGTGAATAAATCTACCAAATTGTCACTTGACCGTATCTACTTGACATCAATTTCACCATTCTTTTGGAGCTCATGTGTATACAATAATTTTGGTGAAATATGCTTGGTTCAATCACCTTTGATATATCCTCCCTTGATCTGAGCAAAACAAGAAGCATTGTCTTCATATAAGATTGTGAGACTTTCTTTGATTGATGATAAGCCACATTTTTCTCGAATGTGTTGAATTACCGATCTTAACCAAATGCACTCACGACTTGCTTCATGGATCACAATAATCTCCGAATGATTAGAGGACGTAGCAAATAATGTTTGCTTGACAGATTTCCATGAAATGGCAGTGTTGCCACAAGTGAACAAATAACCTATTTGTGATCGGCCTTTATGTGGATCAGAAAGATAACATGCATCTGCATATCCAATCAACTATGGATTTAACCCTTTTGGATAAAACAATCCCAAGTCAGTCGTTCCACGGAGGTAGCGTAATACATGCTTGATTCCATTCCAATGTCTTTGAGTTAGTATAGAACTATATCTTGCTAGCAAATTTACTGAGAAGGCTATGTCAGGCCATGTGTAATTTGCAAGATACATTAGAGCACCAATTGCACTAAGATATGGTACTTGGGGACCAAGAATTTCTTCATCATCTTCTTAGGGACGAAAAGGGTCCTTTTTGACATCTAGTGACCTACCCACCATTGGAGTATTCAAAGGGTGAGCTTTATCCATTAGGAATTGTTTTAGAACCTTTTTTGTGTATGTTGATTGATGAACAAAAATTCCATTTGGAAAATGTTCAATTTGTAGTCGAAGGCAAAATTTTGTCTTACCGAGATCTTTAATCTTGAACTCATTGTTTAAATAATTTGCAGTTTTTGTGAGCTCTTCTGGAGTCCCCACAAGATTTAAATCATCAATGTATACCGCAACAATAGCAAATCCGAATTCAGAGTTTTTAATAAAAATGCATGTACAAATTGGATTATTCACAAATCCTTCTTTTAATTCATATTAGCCTCTAAGCACGCGCGTGCTCAGAGGCTAGTATAAAACTTACCATTATTAACAACAAAGTTTATATGACTTGGTCCAGCCTCAAAGTCATTTGCCATTATAGTTGGATAGGTTGGAGGGAGACCTAAATTTAATATTATAAACATTAAGTTAGCGTTTTTCTCTACATTGACATACAACTAACATGCCAAAAACTATAGATTTTCTCAAAATAATAAGATTCCAAGCAATGAAGAATGTTTAAAGATACAAAATTATAATCTCACCACTAACATCTTGCATAGTCCTATGCTCAACTGGCATATTGCATGCCAAGTTACGGATATGTGTAAGCCGATGACTTCATCCAGCCTTGTGATTAATGTGGTATTAGTGATGGATTTGTTAATGTTGAATTAGAATGCACAACATCTTCTTCATTTAAATTTGCTGGGCTTCCCGCTAAAATGTGATCACCTCCCAAAATTTGTTGTCTTTGTCTTGAGTAATTGGCATGACATCTTGCCAATCAAATATTTCTACTTTCATTGTCTTTTCGTTGGCTTCTCAGGCGAGCATAATATCTCCATCGTTCTCGACAATGATGTCATCGGTATTCACCATTGCTGTATTTTGCGAACTCATTTCTACATATTAAATTTATAGTGCTTGTTGCACATACATACACAATAAGCAATAAATCTTTCCTTGTCATAGATAGCGTGTTATTAAAACCTTAAAAAATTGAACTAATTTTGAACAAATTAATCACATGAAAGAATTGTAATAAAATGTGCAATTGTAATACATTTTTAGTAAAATAGGAGAAATAAGTTACACTTCTTGAAGTTTTGAGAATATATTTAAATTTAGGTTATGAATTGTTAGATCAATGTGACCAATAAAAATTTAGAAAATGTTTATTTTATTTCCCAAACTCATTTCTAGTTAAATTAGATTAAATTTGTTGTACTCATTTGACACACTTTAAAACAAAATCATGCCTTTTTGTAAGGCCATGTTCAAGTTCTAGTTAGCCAGTGAATTTGATTACCCACTAGAGTTAATACTAACATTTAGCTATTTACTACACATCTATAACAAAAGTAAAAAGAGCTTATATTTAAAATTTAGCAACTAACATTTTTTTTCTTTTACAGTAAAAGACTCAAATTTTTTTTAGGCTTATTGTTTTTTTTTTTTTTTTTTTTTAAAGACTTTTAGTGGTGTTGTTATTGTTCTTTTATATATTTATGATAGTTATCAAGTTGTATTTAATCCTAAAATTTAGCCATGTACTACACATCCATAACAAAAATTTTAAAAAGAGCTTATATTTAGAATTTAGCAACTACTATTTTTTTTGTCTTTTACTGTAAATGACTCAAAATTTTGTTGTTGTTGTTGTTGTTTTTTTTTTTTTTTTTTTTTTTGTTAAAGGAAGGCTTTAGACGTGCATCCACCTTTTTTTATTTTTAGTGGTGTTGTTGTTGTTCTATTTTTTATGATAGTTATCAAGTCGTTCATTTTATCCAAAAAAAGCTACCCCTATTTTGAAATTAAATAAATAAATAAATAAAACTATCCCATGTTCTGTCCAAAAAAACCCTACCCGGCCACCCTTTTTTTTTTCAAATTCAAAGTTTAAAAATACCTTATCCTTATCCCACGGTAACCTACATCAATAATTCTATCCAAAACAAAAATCATCCGTACAGAATGAAAAAGAATGTGGAAAAGAATATAACCAAAAAAAAAAACGTGAAAAAGAAATGTAAAAAAAAATAAAAAACTTAATTTTTAGGATATTTGATTTTGAAAGAAAATAAAATGCTAAATTTTAGGGAAATTTAAAAGATTAACGTGGGGAATTGGTGTGACCCCTATCCTTATTTAAAAGTTTTATCAAAAAAGAAAAACTACACGTTCAAAAATTTCAGATTAAACTATTTTTTTTTAAAAAGTCCCACGTTCTATCCAAAAAACACTACCCGGCCACTTTTTTTTTTTTTCAAATTCAAAGTTTAAAAATACCTTATCCTTATCCCACAGTAACCTACATCAATAATTTCATCAAAAACAAAAATCATCTGTACAAAATGAAAAAGAACGCAGAAAAGAATATAACAAAACAAAAAAAAAAAAAAAAACCCTTGTCTGTACAGAATAGAAAAAACGTGAAAAAGAAATATAAAATAAAACCGAATTTTTATGATATTTGATTTGGAAAGAAAATAAAAAGCTAAATTTTATGGAAATTTAAAAGATTAACGTGGGAAATTGGTGTAACCCCTGTCCTTATTTAAAAATTTATCAAAGAAGAAAAACTATACGTTCAAAAATTTTAGATTAAACTTTTTTTTTTTTTTAAATCCCACGTTCTATCCAAAAACCTTTTTTTTTTTTTTTTCAAATTCAAAGTTTAAAAATACCTTATCCTTATCCCACGCTAACCTACATCAATAATTCTATCCAAAACAAAAATCTGTCCAAAACAAAAATCATCCATACAGAATGAAAAGAACACGGAAAAGAATATAACAAAACAAAAAAAAAAAAAAAACCCTCATTGGTACAAAATAATAATAAAAAAAACGTGAAAAAGAAATATAAAAGAAAACCTAATTTTTAGGATATTTGATTTTGAAAGAAAATAAAAAGCTAAATTTTGGGGAAATTTAAAAGATTAACGTGGGGAATTGGTGTGACCCCTATCCTTATTTAAAAGTTTATCAAAAAAGAAAACTACACGTTTAAAAATTTCAGATTAAACTAATTTTTTTTTAAATCCCACGTTCTATCAAAAAAACACTACCCGGCCACCCCCCTTTTTTTTTTTTCAAATTCAAAGTTTAAAACAGTACACATTTGTAGGTAAATACATGTTTAAAAATTTCGGATAAAACTACTAGTCTCCTACGTTTGCTTAATGTATGATTTATACATGTGGGTTGCAATAACATTCCCCACGTTAAAAAATTCTCATTTAATTCTAAAATGTTGTGTTTTAATCCTAAAATTTAGCCAAGTTCTACATATCCATAACAAAAAGTGAAAATAGCTTATATTTATAATTTAGCAACTACCATTTTTTTTCTTTTACAGTAAAAGGATCAATTTTAATCCTAAAATGTACTGTTTTAATCCTAAAAGTTAGCCACTTACTACACATCCATAACAAAAGTTAAAAAGAGTTTAAATTTCAAAGATATCAACTACCCTTAAAACTGAGAAAAGGTACGTAACATTTTTTATGGAGTAGTAAATTAATAATTATAAAAAAAAATGTAAATTGAATTTCACATAGAATTATACAAATGATAAATATAATTTATGTTACAAAAGAAATTTTTTTACAACAATTTCTTAGATAACAACCATTTTATGTGAGGTTTAAATTGGGTAGTCATTAACATGATACATCAAATATATAATAATATCCTCTAAAAAAAAAGTAGCGTAAATTACATTTGAAAAAAGTAGCGTAAAAAAAGTATCTTCCTTTCTACACCTACCCTTAAACCCCATACCACCTCATTGCAAGCCTTCAAAATAGAACCCCAAAAATCCCTCCTTTTTACATCTTCACTAACACAAAACAAAAAATCTCTCCTCTCCTTTACCAACCCAAAAATCCTAGCCACCATACAACCAGCAAAACAAAAAGGAATGTAACCAAAAACAAAACCCCAAAACACATGAAAAATCCCCACCTTTTCCCATTTTCACCAACACAAAATAGCAGCCAAACCTCTCTACAAAATCCCAAAACATAGCAAAAATCCCAGCAAGAAAGAACCCCAAGACAGAGATGACCCAATAGCACTTCCTTACCTTTTTCAAGACATTAAATGTTTTCTTATATCATCACGCGTGCGAGATGAGGCTTTTTCAATTATGACTCAATCTTTGGAATAAAAACTGGTGTATAATTGATGATATGCCTTCGGTCAGAGAAGCGTAATTCCTATAAAAAAAAAAGAGTAAATTCCTATAAATAAATAACCAAACCAAGTAGCTTAATTCCCTTAAAAAAAACTGTAAATTCCAAAAAAAAAAATCCAAAAAAGAGTTTGTGTTTAATTCTAGGCCAAAACAAAAAGAAAAAGCACTTACCAATATCCTTTTTCAAGCAGCCAGTTCAAGCACAAACCCTCCTATTTGAAATCTCAAAGTCAACCCTGGTAATAAGCCACCGTCAAACACCCTTGAATCCCTAATCACATTCACTTGTAGGTAAGTACTCCTCAAATTATGAATACTTGGTAGCCATGGCAGGTAAGAACTCAAAGAAAGTCAATGATAAACAAAAGAATTGAAAAGAAAACAAAGAGGAACTTGCAAAAGATAGAACTTGAAAAGTTGTTGGAGCCGCTGATAGTAAATGTCTTCAATCTAAAGAAAAAGAAAGGAGGATGTAGAGCTAAACTAAATGTCTTCAATTTGAAGAAGAATGAGAAATAGAAAGTGAGATAGGAACTGACAAAATGTACATGAGTTTGTGGATCTTAAAGTGTAGGAGTTTTAATTTACATATTTATCCCTGTTAGTTGAAAACTTGTAAGTGGGTGTGATGAAGGTATTTTAGGCATAAAAAATGAGAAATCCAAACAGGAGAATCCCCTTAAATAGTACACCCTCTTCCCAAACTGTTTAACCTAGTTAGAAAAACCCAATTATTTAGGAAAACATCATTAACCGCCTTATCTCTATAAAAAAAAAGTTAAAAATTTCTTGAATTACCCTTAAACAAATTTATCAAAAAATTATTTTAAAACGTTTTTTTTTTTTTTTAATTTGAATAAAGATGGCATGTATAGTGGATTTCAAAATTTAGGTTTTTAAATTAAAAAAAATGCTCCCACAAATAAATTAAGGCGTTAATGCACTTTTAGTCCCTACATTTTGAACTTTTTCCATTTTGATCCCTACATTTTCATTTCACCACTTTTAGTCCCTAAACCAATTGACGCCTGACATTTAGGTCCTTTCTATCACCCAACTAACAAAAAAAGCTGACGTGGCTGACGGTGGAATTAAAATATTATTAAAAATCTACCGTGGCACTCATCACCATGCCACGTCAAAATTTTAAATATTAAAAAAAGTCACATCAAAAAAACAATTAAAATAAAATTCTAAACTTGATTTTAAAAAATAAAATAAAATACTTAAAATAAAATTTCCTTTTCTTTTCATTAATATTTCAGAAGACATGTTCATGTTCTTCATGTTCTTAGCAAATTAATCCTTGTTTTATTTTCTTTTCTCTGTTTTTCTTGTATTTTCTTTACAACCAAACACATTAAAATTCAAAATTCAGTTCAAACAATAATCAACCAATATCAACAGATCTATATATCTGAAATTGAACCTAGAAACCGAACCTAGAAATTGAACACAAAAATTGAACACACAAAATCATATCCAATTTGGAGACACAAAATCTAGCAATCATCAAAACACAAACCCAGCAAATCAAACACTCAAAAAGGCAGAAATAACCTACAAACAACTATCCACATTCCACACTAACAACAAACCCAGAATCTTTAAAGAAACCAGCTAACCACAACTATCCTTACCAACACCAAACCTAGAAATTTCAAGCACAAATCGAGAAAATCAAACACAAGAACACAAGAAAATCAAACCCAGAACACATGAGCACAAACCCAGAAAATCAAACACAAGAAAATCAAACTCAGAACACACGAGCACAAATCCAGAAATTTCAAGCACAAACCCAGAAATTCAAACATAACTTTCACCCAAATTTGAACAAAATACCCACAAAACCGTTAACCCAGCACACCTTAAAATCTTTCTGTTAGAAAATCTCCTTGATCGAACCTCAAGCCCTCCTCACCAACTCAGATTTGAACAAGGTGAAAACCCAGATCAACAAAAATCATAAGCCACAAACCCACCATCGGAGTGTGCCACCACCTATCTCCACTAAAATCTCCACCATTGAGTTGAGAGATAGAGAGATGAAATAGAGAAAGTCTCACCGATTTGAGACAAAAACCACCCATTACCCACCGATCTAAGAGAGAGAACCACTGATCTTAGAGGGACACTTATCTGAGAGAGAGGGAGAAAGGTTTCGGGTCTTCAGATTGAGTGAGTTTGAGATATGAGAGAGTTCAAGATGATAGAGATGAAGATATGGGAAAATAGGTAAATAAATAACAATGAGAAAAAAAAAATTTCTGGGCAACGAAGGACATGAACAATCATGTTTTAGTGAAGAATACATCTTCCAAAAATATAATAAAAAGAAAAGAATATTTTATTTTATTTTATTTTTAAAATCAAGTAAAAATTTTTATTTTAATTGTTTTTCTGACGTGACTTTTTTTAATATTTAAAATTCTGACGTGGCATGGGTGTTGAGTGCCACGGTGAATTTTTAATAATATTTTAATTTCACTGTCAGTCACGTTAGCTTTTGGTGTTAGTTGGATGACGGAAAGAACCTAAATGTTAGACGTTAATTGGTTTAGGGACTAAAAGTGGTGAAATGAAAATGTAGGGACCAAAATGGAAAAAGTTCAAAATGTATGGTCTAAAAGTGCATTTACGCCATAAATTAAAGGCATAAAGGGAATGTCAAGAAATTAATGGTTTTTTACTTTTCAAACTGGACATAATTTTGGGACATCCCAAAATGGAATACAAGCCAAACAATTTGGGACGGAGGGAGCAGTATAGATAAGGACCTTTGTAGCTTGATAGAATATATGCTTCGGGATGTGGAGTCATATGCTTCAGGCATTTTATATCATTCAAGGATTTTTATGTATATATCATTATCTAATGATCTGTATAGATATGTTGTGACCACATCCATTAAACGCATGTCTAAATTTTATGTTACCACCAAGCTAATAAAAAATCTAAATGTAATTGCATCCATTACGGGAGCATATGCTTCCTTATAATCAATGTCAGGCCTCCGTGAGAAATCTTATGCCATAAGTCGTGCTTTGTACCTTGTAATTTCATTTTTCTCATTACGCTTTCATACAAATACCCATTTATATCTGTCAAGCACTACACGCTCAGGTGTTTGGACTATAGGTCCAAATACTTCACGTTTTTCAAGTGAATTTAATTTTGCTTGAATTGCCTTTAACCACATTGGCCAATCATTTCTACGTCAACATTCTTCGACAGATTGTGGTTCCAATTCAAGATCATTACTTTCGGTAATGTCAATGGCAACTTTGAATGAAAATACGTTGTAGACAACAATTTTATTTCCATTCCATATATCTCCTGTACTCACATTATTTATTGAGATCTCATTATTTTACAGTACTTGATCCTTTTCAGGGAATAACTCTTCAGGTGACTCCTCTTCAGGAGGGTCATTTTCAGAGGGTTTATTTTTAGGAGAATTATGAATTTTGGATAGATTAATTATTTTTGTTGCCTGTTTCATGGGTATAGCTTCTTCATGAGCAACTACCTGCTTTTCTTACATTTTTCTCTTTCTAGGGATTTCATTTTTAGCCCCAATAAGTCTTCCACGCTTTAGGCGTGGTTTAGACTCATTTGCTGCTGTATTAATTGATTGTCCTATAGGGACTTCAATCCTTGATGGGGTATTAGCAGCTAGAATGTGAGATTTCATAATTTTTTTATTATTAGTGAATACATCTGGTAATTGGTTTGCAATACTTTGCAAATGAATAATCCTCTGAACTTCAAGTTCACATTGATTTGTGCAAGGATTGAGATGAGATAACGTCAAAGCATTCCAAGTTATTTCTCCTCGTGCTTCTGGCAACGACTTTTCTCCCCCTAATGTCGGGAAGACTGTTTCATCAAAACGTGTCTTAAAAACATCACTAATTGAAGGTTCAAGAGATCTAATAATAGATGGAGAATCAAAACTAACATAAATTTTGAGTCTACGCTGAAGACCCATTTTAGTGCGTTGTGGAGGTGCAATGGGAACGTATACAACACAACCAAAGATTCGAAAGTGAGAAACATTTGGTTGTTGACCATGAACAAGTTGCATTAGAGAGTGCTTATGGTAAGCAATTTGTCTAATGCAAACTAATGATGTAGCATGTAATATGGCATGTCCCCAAGCAGAAACAAGTAATTATGTTTTCATAAGCAAAGGACAAGCAATCATTTGAATTCTTTAGATCAATGATTCAACTAAACCATTTTGAGTGTGTGTATGTGCAACAGGGTCTTCAACATCAATTCCAATTGACATGCAGTAGTCATTGAATGCTTGAGATGTAAATTCACTTGCATTATCTAAGCAAATTTTCTTAATTGGATGATCAGGAAATTGTACCCGCAACCTAATAATTTAAGCAAGCATTCTAGCAAATGCAACATTCCTAGTAGAAAGTAGACAAACATGTGACCATCTTGTTGATGCGTCTATTAACACCATAAAATATCTAAATGGCCCACAAGGCGGATGTATAGGTCCACAAATATCTCCTTGAATTCTTTCTAGGAAAGATGGAGATTCAATACCAATTTTTGTTGGTGATGGTTTGATAATTAATTTTCCTTGAGAACAAGCACTACATGAATAGTCATCTAATAAAAGAATTTTCTAATTCATTAAGGGATGTCCATGGGAGTTTTCAATGATTCTACGCATCATTGTTGATCCCAGATGCCCAAGACGATTATGCCAAAGCATAAAGATCCTTGGATCAGAGCACTTCTGGTGCACTGCAACATTTGCTTCAATTAATCTCAATGTAGTATAATATAACCTAGAAGAGAAAATAAGCAGTTTTTCTAGTATATATGAACTTTCTAGCTCAAAACCATTGAAGTAATATAAAGATATTCTTCACTGCCTTCATTATTGGTTTCAATATGATAACCATTACTTCATATATCCTTAAAGCTAAGTAAATTTCTTTTAGATTTAGAAGAATACAAAGAATCATCAATACAAAATTTTGTGCCTTTAGGCAACATGAGATTTGCTCTTATGTTTGATGAACCAAATATGGTATTGATCTTAGCTTTGATTAAAATTAAGTTTTGAAAATACTTCTTATCTTTAAGTATTGTGTGCATTGTTGCACTGTCTACTAGACAAAAATCTTCCTCAATCATCTTGGAATTAAAGCCATGAGTAAAATCCATGTCACTTCACGTATGCAAAACATATATTTTGAATTTTAATACTTTGAAAGAAAATAAACACATAATGAAGCAACTTTAAATTCATTAATGATAATCAAAATACAAAGTAGAGTAATGATATTGCACAATTAACATGTAGAGATATAAAAGGATCAAAAGGAGAATACAAAGGAAAAAAAAAAAAAAAAGAAGGAAAATCATATAGCTAATACCAAATCTATATGTCTATCTTCTCTCTATTTTCTTATGTGTTTTACAATGGATGTATCTGAATCTATATATAGAGGGAGGTGGGAAAGCTTTAGCAATTGAAAGCTTACCATTTGTGGGACAAAATCCCTTAGATCTAAAGTAAAGGATTCCTTAGGATAATGCTTTCAAATTTTTGCCCCCTTAGTGCAGTGGGTGGATGGCTAATAAGTCACTCGCGTGAACAATGAATGGGTGTGTCAGGATAATAGATGTGATTTCCTAAATCATAGGTTCTTCCTAGACTGATTAATTAGTGAGATCATATATTTGAAATTTAAATTGAACTTCATTAACTTAAACACAAACATAATTTACATAGCATAATGTAATGATACAATGAGAATAAATACTTAATATGTATGATCATTTTGATCACTAATCAGATTCTAAGCCTCTCTATTTATATTCCCAAAGAAGTCAGAAGCTTCAAGATGAGTAATATTTACTCTATCTAAGGCATCAAGGTAACCTTCTGGATCACCAAGTTTGGCAAGGTTCTCTTCAACTCCTTTTCCTTTCTCTTTCAAGGAGGCTTGGTACAAGTCTACCAAATGCTTAGGTGTACGACATGTACGTGACCAATGCGCTTTTATGCCACACCTATAACATTTGTTTTCATGGCCCTTATGAGATTTGTATTGTAAATCCCTACCATTTTCATGTTGTTTTATCTCATTTTGATTCTACCTTTTTGTTATAAGGTGTGTTTTGCCCCTTTGAAGGATTATGAGCATGTCTCCCCCTGTTTTGGATGTTTTTACCACGTCCATGCCCATAACCTCTATTTCCTCTATTCTTTCAAATGATATTCCATTCATTTTAGGGAATGGTGTGGAGTCGGTTGGGCGAGACTGGTAATTTCTCAATAGAAGCTCATTATTTTGTTCAGCCACTAGAAGACATGATATAAGTTCTGAATAATTTTCGAACTTATGCTCTCGATATTGCTGCTACATGAGCATATTTGAGGCATGAAATTTAGTAAATGTTTTTTCTAACATGTCTTCCTCAATGACCTTTTCACCGCATAATTTCAATTGTGAGGTAATTTTAAATAGTGCTGAATTATACTCACTTACACTTTTGAAATCTTGCAACCTTAGGTGCATCCAGTCATAATGAGCTTTTGGGAGGATTACACTTTTGTGATTCTCATATCTCTCCTTCAGTTTTTTCCATAGGGATAGGGGATCTTTTTCTGTGAGGTACTCAGTTTTTAATTCCTCATGAAGATGATAGCGAATGAAAATCATTGCCTTTGCCCGATTTTGTGGGGATTCTTCGTTGTCATCTTTAATGGTCTCTGCAAGAGCCATTGCCTCTAAATGGATCTCAACATCAATGATCCATGATAGATAATTCTTGCCCGATATGTCAAGGGTAGCAAACTCAAGTTTTGTTAGGTTTGACATTATTTATATATAATAGAGATGATATTAATAACCACAATAAATAAGCAATTATAACATGCAAAATATTAATTTAGTAATGCAATGTTTAGTCTAGATGTAATAAACGTAAACTTATGCCACACACACACACACACATATATATATATGAATGTAAGAAGGGGAGTCATAAGAATAACCTTTTCAAGAGGCAAAATGATGATAACTCCTCTGAATCTGGCTACAACATCATGCTGATAACGTGTTGTGAAATAGAGGAAATATATATATATATATATATATATATATATATAGAGGCAAGAGAATAAAATATGAGGATGATACTATATCTAAATTGCTTCTTATCTAGTGGTCGTCTAGTGGTCATCCACCACAACATATTATTTCTGAAACTGATATACATATATTTCTTCATTTACTCTCAGTGTCTCTCTAATTTTCTCAGTATATTACAGTGGGAGCGAAGGCTCATTTATATAGGCGAAAGATGAATTGATGAGGCAACTACAAAGGGGGCAAGATCCCCTAAAGTTGTTGCACCCATTTAATGTGATGGACTTATGTCTATCACTCGTGAAGAGTAAATAGTTCATATAAAAAAGGGAATAGTGTAAAACAAAAAGTGAATAGTATATAACAGAGTTGGATATTTGTAGACGAGGAACACTAAAAAGCCTTTATTTGACTTGTCTTTACTTTATATCAGGAAAAAAAAATGACACTCTTTCATTCTTTCTCTTTTAAATCAAAAAGGAAAAAAAAGAAAAAGAAAAAGAAAAAAAAAAAGGCAATTCTATAAGGTTGAATAAAAATTCAATTCATTTTTTTATATTGATATAATTGCTATGTAGTTTGTGACTCGTTGGTTTTTGTATGTTTAGTTGTTAAAAAAATGGACTGGCTCATAATATGAACTAATAGCTATCAAACTAATAACCAACTCATTGCTCCATATTATTTGGATATAAAGAACTAGTCACAATATGATATATTGATCATATCAATGTAGCAACTGATTTTTTTTTCTTTTTTCATAACACAAGCAAAAAAAAAAAAAAAAACCAATCTGATTATAAGTTGTGAAGCAAGCACTTGTACAGCCCTTATATAACACTCCTATAAAAAGTATCACATTTTACTAACCAAGTTCAAAATTTATATTTATTTTGTATTTAGTTTTTTATCCTTTTGTTACTATTTCAAGAATGAATGAAGAGAGTAGATGGTGATTGTTGTGGGTGAAAAAAGATAAACAATTTTAAAAAATTTAATTGATATTTTAATGAAATGTAATCTAAAATAGATAATCTGGTATGGTGTATTTTG
This sequence comes from Quercus aquifolioides, assembly GCA_019022515.1. Classification (NCBI taxonomy): domain Eukaryota; kingdom Viridiplantae; phylum Streptophyta; class Magnoliopsida; order Fagales; family Fagaceae; genus Quercus; species Quercus aquifolioides. Next base: position 27,930,547 of record CM032329.1, read on the forward strand.
AAAAGTGAGTATGTAAAATAGAAAAAATAGATTCTTGTGTTAAAATAGACAATCATTTTCACATAAGTTGGTGCAAATAAAAAAAACAAAAAATACCAGCGTTTTAAGTTAAAATTTGCCAAAAACTTTAGTTTAGCTAATGTTGATGCACCTATGATCATGTTACAACTAGAGTAACTCTTTTTAATGTTACACCTTGACTACCTCCTTAAATTACATCATTCAATAACTTTTTGGTTGGTTAATATTTTAAAAATTCTACCTTTAGATTAAATGTTCTCATTCATCTTAATGTTCAATTAATTCGACATTAATTAGATTAATTATTTTAACAATTAAACATAGAAAACTTGAAATTCAGATGTCAGGAGATTTACCACCGCACACCCTTGGTGCGATGGTCACTCCATAAGTATACGTGCTTATGGGGTGTGGGAGGCAAGAGTCAGGGTTTAAGTCTCCAGGAGAGAGTTTCACACACATATACACTTAGATTAGGCTAGAATAGAATTCTATCTTGTAAAAAAAAAAAAAAAAAAAGATGTCAGGAGATTTTGTCAATATGAGGAGTATAGGAACAATATAATCTAACTATCAATTTATATATATAGGGGTAGAATCAAGTTACAATTGATGTATCTTTAAACAAAGTTACACTATCTAATAACAATTTATTGAATGAATATTTTGAAAATCCCATTGTTAGATTGCATGTTTTATGATTATGTGTTTTTAATACACGTCAAAATTTGTGCCAATTAGATACTATTTAGTATTCAATATAGAAAACCATCTTTATTCACAATTTTATAAAATACAAAATTTTGAAATTTAATCATTTGATTGGTGACATAGTTATTTATCTCAAATTGTTTTGATAATTTGTAAGTATGTAAGGTATAAGAAAAAAGTCTAATCTAATGGTGGGTTTATCAAAATTCACACACATTAAAAACATATTGAATAGTGTATTATTACTTCTTCTTTTTTCCTTTTTTGAGAATCTAGTATATTATTACTTAAAGTTACATTAAGTGTAATTTGAACATAACTCATATATATATATATATATATATATATATATAAAACTTGAGTTCCATTAGAAAGTTAAAAAAAAAATTTATTATTTCATTATTTTCTTCATAGAACTCGAGTCTCTAAATTCCCCCTTTGGAATTTGAGTATTTGAAACTCAAGTTTTAAAAGTGGTCGCATAACAAAAATGTTTCAAAATCGAACACATAACTAATATATTTAGGGAATTAGCCTAATTGCCAAAAAAGAGTCTATATATATATATATATATATATATAAACAAGACAAGAATTCGAGAGCCATCCTATTTAAATTTAGACATAGACATAATCGGATTTTTTTTTTTAAACAAGAGAGCAAGATTCGCTGAAGTAATAAATAATGGTATTGTGTAAGATTAGAGAACTCAAAAGGCAGAATAAAAAGGATTTATTTATTATTATTATTTTGGGTTGGTCTGACGATACATGAAAACTGATTTGAAGATTAAAAAAAAAAAATCATGTATTCTCTCAAAATTTTGGAAACTCTAAATTTTACTAATGATTAAGAGTTGAAGTTTTTTCCAAGAAATTTGTAATTTAGTAATATTAATTGATTTATTTTTATGAGAAAAATATGAGTTCAAATTCTTCTCTTCACTTGTTTGAATTCTTGAACTATATATATATGTATACACCCATAAAAGGAGTTGGAAATTTCCCATTATTTGATATTTGTAATTTGAAATTACACATGCCTATTCCGAAATGGTTGATAAACTTGTAGTAATTTGGAAGATAAAATTCTTAAAATATTGGAAAAGAAAAAGAAATGAGCAAGAGAGGAAAAAAAAAGAAAGAAAGAAAGAAAGAAAAACAAACAAAAAGGAAAAAGAAAAAGGTGAGAAAAGTCTTATTAATCAAAACCAAAAGGCCAAAAACCCTCACTTTGAGTCACACAACAGAACTCTTAAACCCTATCACTCACTGCTATCAGATGCAGTACAACAACCACAGCTTAATAACTTGATACTACTACTACAAACACAAGGAACTCTGCCATTTCTGTTAAACGAAATGGCGGGTTCGTTGCTCCGCTCACTCTGGTCCACAACTCGCAGATCCCTCTCTTCACCTCCTCCGCTCAAACCCCACTCCCTCTTCCTACGCGCCTTCTCCTCTTCTTCCGCCTCCGCCTCATCCGCCGCCGTATCCCCAATCGGCGCACTCGACCCTAGCCGGCTCCGCAACGTGGCCGTGATAGCGCACGTCGACCACGGCAAGACCACCCTCATGGACCGCCTTCTCCGCCAGTGCGGCGCCGATATCCCCCACGAACGCGCCATGGACTCCATCAGCCTTGAGCGCGAGCGCGGCATCACTATCGCCTCAAAGGTTCACCAATTTCGATTCTTAGTATTCAATTAGTTGCTTTGAATTCTTTATTTGGATCTGTTTCTTTGAATTTGATTTTATATGTGTGCAAGAGGCTAATGAATAGTAGTGCTTGAACTTCATTTCCAATCGAAAACTACGATGGTCTTTAAACCTGTTCAGAAAGCTTGTTATTCCAATTTCATGCTATGACAATTTGGGTAGCTAACTGATCATCAACCGTGAAGTGCGTGGCTTGGTTAGTAAATAAGATAATTGAGAGTTCAGATGCTCAGCGTCTTTACTGTAGTGTAAAGGTCTGATCCAGTGCACAAAGCTCCCACTTTTGGGGGGTCTGGTGTGAGAGAGTTGATTGGTAGGTAGCCTTTACCCTAAATATTTTTTTTTGGAGAGGCTCATTCCCAGAGTTGAACCAGCGACTTCTCGCTTTTGGTGGAACGCAACCAAGGCCCGATCTCTAGAATCTTTAGTGTAATATGTTTTGGTAATTAATTAGATTAACAAGAAATGCTTAATTTACATTTAAGCGATTAATGGAAAGAGTGTCCTATATCTGGTTGGAATTAATCCTTGTTAGACCCCATTTACATGGCTTCCATAGTTCTACTTTTATGAGGAAGTGAGCAAGTGCGAGTGATGTTTCCCATATAACGACATAATTGAAGTTAATTTTGTGATATAATAGAGGGTGGGAAATTTTCGTTTTGCCTTCCTTAAGTCTAGAGACAACACCCTATGTTTTTCCATGGAGCACAGAACTTTGCTAATTGCAGTTCACAGGCTATTTCCAATTATATCAAGCACCATACTATTATGGTGCTATCCATTATCTTACTATACCTTAGTATGACTTATTTTGTATGATCTAAACAATGCAGGAGATATTCCATTACATCGAATCTTTGCGGTAATTATTGTTTAATACAGCGTATAGGTTTTCATACATTTCTAAATTGTTGTACTCCTTACATGGTGACCCGACATTCAATATTGCTGATGATAAAATATATGTTTATAATTTATCGGCTTCCTTTAGAAAAATGATTTTGTAGTTGACCCTTTGTTTTGGTGATCCTCTTCTCCAATTAGATTGAATCTCTTATCTGTTTTATGTTTTTCCTAGAAGCATTTCTCAAACGTTTGATGGTTTTGAAATATCAGTAATGAGACTAATCCGAGATCTCTTTCTGATTGGATGAAGGTGGTGGTGGGGGGCAGAGGGGCTCTATTCTTCATCTTTCTTGGTCATCTTTGTAATTTAGATATTTCCTGTTTCTTCCATATTTATTTTTCTTAAGCATATGCCTTGTATACTTCCTGTGTATTAGGGCTACGCCCTTTTAATTTGAAGTGATTTTTATTACTGAACAAATAAGATGTTTTCCTTAGAAATGCTTTCTGATCACATTATATTTCCATGCAGGTTACATCTATTTTGTGGAATGAAAATGAGCTAAACATGGTTGATACTCCTGGACATGCAGATTTTGGCGGTGAAGTAAGACTCTATTAGGATTTATTTACACTGCAAAGGCTTTAGGACTTCTAGACTATTTCTAGCTCAATGTTTGACTGATTATTTGTTATTTTTATGTGTTAAATCCAAGTAAAAGGAATTCTATGGTTTTCTAATGTGGCATGAAACTTATAAAGGTTGATGATTTAATTATCTCATATAAAAGGAGCTGAGGAGGCATGGAAATATTTAAAATTCTTGAAATTTTTTATTTTGGCAAACATTATTCTGCATGGCAATGCTCTCATATTCTTTGACCTTTAAATTATTCAAAACAGTAATAGGTTATGCATGCATTTAAGTGTTAGATTTAATGGAAAGTATGATATAGTCTGAAAGTCTACCTCAATGGGTAGAAATTGTTGGCCTTTCAAGCCATAGCTCAAGTGGAAAGGTGTGGGGAGGTTAGTTTTTTGGTTTGAATCTTAAAAGCAACATTTAAGGATTTTTCCCTTCTACTTGTAGCTAGCTAATCCTAAGGTGCTCCAAAAGTGGAAGGACCCATATTTTTCAAATACACTTCTCTACTTTTTTTTAAAAAATTTTATATTGCTAAGCTATTTTTTTTATCTGAGTACAACTCTGGTTTGGATGGATATAGGTTGAACGAGTTGTTGGTATGGTTGAGGGAGCAATTTTAGTAGTAGATGCTGGAGAGGGTCCACTAGCTCAGACAAAGTTCGTTCTTGCAAAAGCCTTAAAGTATGGGTTGCGCCCTATTCTTCTTTTGAACAAAGTAGACCGACCTGCAGGTATGGCTCTGTTACTCATTAAGTTTTGAATTATGAAAAGTGAAGTCGTGCCAATTACATGATGTTACTAGTTGCATTATGTCCAAGGAAAAAGCAACAGAAAAGGGTCTTGAAAAAAAAAAACAACTTAAAGATGAAGAGTGAAGTCATCTTGATGATGTATTATGTTTTTGTCCATCCTCTCTCTCTTCTATTTTATGGTTTCTCATGTTATTTTTAATCATGACTACCCCTTTTGACCTTTTCCCTACCTTTCCTTGCTTTATTAAATTGGGTAATTTGGCTGGTATATCTTACATGAAATTGCTCAAGTTCACGCTATTCTTGGCAGCTAAAAAAAATATTATACCTCTTTTGATAAAATATTATTTATTTATCAGGTGAATTTTCTATCATCTGCATACTTCTCTTTAGACTAGTCATTATTTTTATTGTTATCATTTATGCAGTTTCTGAGGAGAGGTGTAATGAAGTCGAAAGTCTGGTGTTTGATCTATTTGCAAATCTTGGTGCAACAGGTGCGAGAAATATAGGAAGTTGAAAATTTTACTCTTTTTTTCTTTTTGTCTTTTCTTTTCTGACTTTCGCCAGCTTTACAAATGTGCTATGGAAAGTTAATGTAGATTTTCTTATAATTTTTTCTAGAGGAGCAGCTAGACTTTCCAGTTCTTTATGCTTCTGCTAAAGAAGGATGGGCTTCTGCTAGTTTCACCAAAGAGCCTCCTGCTGATGCAAGAAATATGTCACAGTTGCTTGATGCCATCATAAAATATGTTCCTCCTCCTACAGCTAATATTGATGCACCTTTCCAGATGCTGGTTGGTATTTAAGTGTTCATGGGTTTCTTATAGTGTTTATCTTCGTGTTTGATTTTTCTTTCTTGCTGAACTTTTTGCCCTTTTGAGGTTGCATTTATGAAAGTGTGAATAGAAATATTGGTGGTAGCGTATTTGTTATTTGCTCTATCCATGATTTGTTCTTGAAGTGCTTTTAAGTTGAGAAATTATTACACAAAACACATGAGTTGCATATATATTACTAGTGTTTGGTTGTGTGTTCAAAAAAAAAAAAAATACTGTGTTCTGTGTACATGGAAACTTTATAGTACAACTTGCTTTAAAATTCTGGGCCATATGATGGGGATCTCTTTGAGAAGGAATAAAAGAATGTAATTCTTGTGGGCCATCTGGCATAATTTAGTTTCATTTTCCCCTTGACTTGGTTTGTTTATATTTTTTTCTTCCTTGTTTGGAAACTGTGAGAAACACACATGACAGTGTCATTCAGGTTTCGATGATGGAACGTGACTTCTATCTTGGAAGAATATTAACCGGACGTGTTTCGTCTGGAATCATTCGTGTTGGTGACAGAGTCCATGGACTTCGTAATAAAGATTCTGGAGTTGAGAAAATTGAAGAAGCTAAGGTGTGTATCTATCCTCATCAGACCTGTTTTTTTATGGTTTGTTAACTGGATAACAATGAGGCATATAACTTCAGATTCACTGGTACTCCTGATCTCTATTGTTTTAACTCCCCTCCACTTTCTCATAGTATGCTACACTAATGGCGATAGGGTTGTGAACCTTTTTTCTTCTCCTGAAGTTATTACTTTAAGTGAAGTTTACTAATATGTGCAAAAGATTCAAAAGAGTAATTGAATTACTTAAGCCAAATTGCCATTTAAATACAATTTATATGAGATATCTGATATCAATTGTAGTAATAAATTCATTAAATAGGTCCAAATTCCAGACAATATGCCAAAGACCTTAAAGTGTTGATTTCAATATAATACTCTATTTTGCAAACAATGTGTCTTGATCCGACAAGCATTACTGGTATCATATGTGTTGACTTTGTAGGTTTTGTCTTGTAGGTGGTGAAATTAATGAAAAAGAAGGGTACGGCCATAGTTCCAATTGATAGTGCTGGAGCAGGTGATATAATATCAATGGCCGGTTTGGCAAGTCCATCAATAGGCCATACAGTGGCAAATGTGGAGGTAAATGAATGCAGTTTTTATTGTTCCACAGAGTCATTTATGTTCTCTTTTTGCTTCTTTTCTCCCATGATAAGGCATGAAGAAGCCCCAACCTCGTATTTTGAGGTCATTGACAGTTTTTGTTATTCCATTTTGGCACCATGTTCTTTGAATTGGCCAGTATGTGTTATCTTAGCACATAAGTTGATGTGGTATTTCAAATTAAATGAAAAAAGAAACTGACATTGTTATGAAAATATTATTTTCCTTATGTTGTGGGCCCAGACATGAGTATTGTGTTTATACAAGGACATGAGGTGTTGGACATGACCACTCTTGGATATTAGGTGCTACAGAATGTGACATTGTAGGAAAATAATCATTCTAACCAAAATAACTTCTAGAGTTCTGCCCAAACCAGGGTTCATTCTATTCATTCAGATCAATCCAATCAATTTTGGGATAAATGAAGGTAATTTTGTCATTTAACACATGGCTGATAGTTATAATAGGAGAGAAAAAATAAGGACAAGGAGGAAAGCTGAAAATTGGGAGATAGAGGAGAAAAAATGGAGAAAGGAGAAAAAACTAAAGATAAAATTAGGGATTTCACTATTATGTGTTCCTTAATTTTAATTCAAATTGAAAGATTATTAGTTACTATCAAACTTTCAAAAGAAAAATGGATAAAACTGACCATGGTTCTAGTATAGTGGCATTAATGGAGAAAAAAAAGTTTGACAGTGGTTTGGCTTTCTAAAATAATGTAATTTATATCAGAGGTCTAAGTCTAAGGCACTCAAGAATTTCTTTCTGGAGTCACAAATAATTACTCTGTTGAAGGATCTTTTTGAAAATCTAAAGATTTCTAAATATTTT